>OZ007520.1:10598377-11321526 GCA_963931895.1 Eupithecia pulchellata | reverse complement strand
GACAACCTGGGTTTTCGACAGATAAAATTATCTATAATGATCGAATTTAACACGTGGCATTCCGAAGCTTTTTTGAAAACACAAAGACTGATGCTCATCAATACATAATTCTAATTACTTACTTTATCACTTATCAGCAAATAATGAACAGGGGATTCGTTTTAAAAAGTAAATTAATTGAGCCTATATTTGTTCGAGCTCATTAGACGCGCTAGCGCAAGCCTCTTGAGAAGTGGAGTGCGACGACGAAGACAGAGTCGCTCCATCTCGGACACGCAATACCTGGAATGTGAAGAAAGCCTTTCAAGATATACGTAATGTTAATGATATTTGACAGTAGGAAACGCTCGCCTATTATCAGAACATGTTTAAACGGCTAAAGTAGAAATAAGACTCGTTGACTGCACTTAACAGAGAATAATGTGTTCCATATTGTTTTTAACAATGACGACATGCCTATCCAGCCAGGCTGGATCTCAGAAAAAACGAATTATACTTGGGTAGCAAAGCAACACTCCCCCATAATTTTGTTATTCATACTAAAGGTACAGATGTCTGCCTTGTTATAAGACGAGTGTTTATGATCAGGTGACACTTGTACGTACACTACACACTCACCCCATAATAAAAACAAGTACGACAAGTGCGAGTGTAACTCGCGCGCCGAGGGTTTTGAACTTTTGTCGTTTAGGTAGGTACGTATATTGACGACCTGTTAGCGCGGTGGGCTTACAACGCAGGAGGTTGCGGTTTGATTCCCGCCTCGGGACTAATATTTATAAGATCTGCAGTTACCTACTATTACAGTTACTACAGAGATTAGTGGGTAGGTAAGTGGGTTGGTACCTACAATAATTTTTTCGACTTTTTTCTACGTATTTCACTAAGTATGAAACTTAGATGATTTTTAAAACCTGTTTTGAATTGTCGAAATCCATACCTTTGATTCGATATTGCTCTCAATGAAATAGCCCCCATTGTATGAAAATTGGTTTTTTGACCATATTTCGAAAAGTATTGTTTTTACAGACTTCTCTATATTTTTCCTGTAAAATATAGACCTATATCTACAAACGCTTAGTACATTTTATATAGATCACTCTGCTATCTTCGGAGATAGAGGGGGGGGAACGGTCAAATTTTCGACCTTTTTCAAAATATTTCGAAAAGTATAAAACCTATCGAAATTTCAAAAACTGCATTAAAATGTACAAACTGATACCTTTCATTTGATACCCAACTCGGTGGGGTAGTCACCCCTTTAGAAATTTTTCCCGCCCTTTTTTGACCATATTTCAAAAAGTATTATTTTTACAGATTTCTCTATATTTTTCCTGTAAAATATAGATCAATACCTACAAAAACTTTGTACATATCAAATCGATCGTTCTGCAATCTTCGGAGATAGAGGGGGGGTACCGGTCAATTTTTCGACCTTTTTCAAAATATATCAAAAAGTATAAAATCTATCGAAATTTCAAAAACTGCATTGGAATGTACAAACCAATACCTTTCATTTGATACCCAATTCGGGGGGGTAGTCACCCCTTTAGAAATTTTTCCCGCCCTTTTTTGACCATATTTCAAAAAGTATTATTTTTACCGACTTCTCTATATTTTTCCTATAAAATATAGATCAATACCTACAAACACTTGGTACATATCACGTCAATCGCTCTGCAATCTTCGGAGATAGGGGGGGGGGGGGAACGGTCATTTTTTTGACCATTTTCAAAATATTTTAAAAAGTATGAAATCTACCGAAATTTCAAAAACTATTTTGAAATCTACAAACGAGTACCTTTCATTTGATACCACTTTCGACTTTGTACGTTCCATTTAAAATTTCGATTTCAAAATTTGTATGGAAAATCTTGATTTTGATTTTTCATTTATTTTCATTTATTTTTCTATAAATATGCGCGGGCGCACAAAATGTATTATTATTTCAAATTTCAAGTCAATAGCTGCAGTAGTTTCTGAGATATTAAGGATTCAAAACACAAAACAGACCCAAAGCGATTTCATAAGGGTTTTGCAACCGATGGCAAAACCCTAATGATCGAAATATTATATCCAGTATCTTTACCCCGGATTATGTTCCAACTGTGTAGACATGCCACAATGCCTATTAAAGATTTTCATTTCTAGTTCTTTTTGTGACCGGGTGGTCATGGTCATAATCCAGTCTTGGGGGTTGTGCATAAAGTAATATTGAATTCGGATATATGGTGCTTGACGTCACTGATGATGATGATGAAGTTAACTCATTTATGGCCCAGGACGCATCGCTGGAGGTGGACGCACATGTCCAACTCCAGCGATGTCAGGCGGGGTGGGGCGCCCCTGTAGGTCAGAGGGTCGCGATGGTGTTAATAACAGGCTTCAACGTTCTAATGGATAGTTGTAGTTCAAAGGGAGGCACCTAACCAGAGGAAGGGCAGCCGCTTTCTATAAATGTATTTTACCGCTTCTTCTGCGATCTAGCCTACAATTATTACCGTTTTAATTTGTTTAAAAAATATAATATTACGCAATATAGTTAATAAGTCAACTCCTTTTTTACAACTTATCTATACTAATATTATAAAGAGGAAAGATTTGATTGTTTGTTTGTTTGTTTGAATTGAATAGGCTCCGAAACTACTGGACCGAGTTAAAAAATTCTTTCACCATAAGAACCCATAATTTTCCGTGATGAACATAGGCTATATAATATTTTCAAAAAAGTTAGGGATCCGCATGAAAAATTCAATAATTGAACAGTGGGCTGTATATTCAACCTCTTTTTCTATTATGGCGCGTCAGAATAGAAAAAGAGGTTGTATATGTATAGCTCACGGTGCTTGCTTTTTCTCTACGGCCAGTGTCAGTTTTGGAATGTCGAGTCGATGTCAAAAACCCCAATGCTGTTAAAAAAAGTAAAGATCCGTATGAAAACTGTGAAACCCATCGTTTTAGTGTGTATAATTTCTGAAATTTTTATTTAATACCCGTGCGAAGCCGGGGCGGGCCGCTAGTCTCCTATATTTAAACTACATATTTTTGTCAAACTACCCTTCTTCGTTATTAGTTCCGGGGTACTCGATGGTTCCGGGTGTACCAACTACATTCTCCAGCGCATCATGCATCTTTCGAAAGCTGTAATACTTTCCTTCCACGGTTGATCGAGTCGCACCACTAGTAGATCCTGCTGTTCTCATCATATTATACAATAGAAATACTAGAACCTAGCACTGCCTTGTTATATGCGACGAACTGATTCAAATTATTATTGGTAATAATAATTTAAATCATAATTTGTTGGTTCCACTTCCAAGTTTACGTTATAGGATCTGAGCACAAACTCAAATGAAATTAAACAATTGTTGTCTCCTTGACAGTTGCGCATAATTGTACAGAGCTAAATAGGCACCTCTTTATAGCTCTTGCTGGGGTCGCATTGTGGAGTGTCGATTTACGTGACATGCAATTATAGTGATTCAATTTGAATGATCAATTTTTCATGCGCAACTGGCCATCCGGTATATCAATGTGGTACCTATCTAATTTGCAGCCGTTTAGGATGCCAACGACCAGTTTGACATTCAGAATTTCTGATGCGCAAACATCATATTTTAATACAGTCACATATGCTGATTCTGTTTTGAGAAAACCGTATCCATAATTCAATCTGTTTTTTAAATACCTACTGTTTTACGAAGTATTTTAACGTGAGGGTAGCCACAGCCGCTATGGAGAACCAGAATCCATAAGAGATGCAAGGATGTCCTGAGACACAGGAAAATTTATAGAAGTTATCAAAAACAATTCAAAAATGCTTTTGATATATGAAACTCTGTGATCGATTAATGAGTACATAAAAATAATATCTTATGGAACGGGACATTTTTAGTTCCCTTGTATCCAGTATTGGGGATACACTAGGGAAATCTATTTACTCCCTTCGCAGTAGTTCTCCGTTCTCCAGTGCTTTCCATACTTATACATAGTTTGCACATAAATAAGCGAAAATTTGAGAACACGAGCATTACTCACACATTTTGATTTTGGATATTAAGTCAGTTATAATAAGTTTAAAGTCTTTAGGGTCAGGATAAACACAATCAATTTATATATGTATTATTTAAATATATTCGTATCGCAAAACTCATGTGATGGTATGGTTTCCCGAATGACCAAAGTTACAAAGTTAGTTATTTAATCTGTGTCAAAACCAAAAAATACGGTAAGATTTCCAGGTCAATCCGATACTTAATAAATAATTACGAATACATACTAACTTTATATTGTTATGGAAATAAAAATTAAACACAGTCTAGCAATAGGCACACGAGACAAGCCGTTATCTGAAGTAGAGCGTCTCATAACGCATTCATTACCGATGCGACGGCAATACGCCAAGAGATTTATGTATCTCCTAGCATCCGATTTCTAAGAGCATAAATATTTATCGAGTAATACAACACACTTTATTATCTGGATATTGGTCGCGCCGAACGGTCTAGTTTTGTCATAATGAAATCAAAATCGAAACACGATTAAATCGACTGAGGGGCTATTTAAAGCCGTATTAATATTAGCTCCGCGACTGGGAGTTGCTGGTAATATTATTTTGTTGTTTTTGTCAATTTTAAAAGTAACCTTGTCGCAAACTTTAATGCCTTCCTCATTCAGACTTGCCGAGACAGCTTTGATGTCAGCTTGTTCGTTTTCATTAACATACATAATGCATGGTACCTACTTTAAAGAGTGTAGCCATTAGTGAATTAATTTCGTCAATTAACGCATTATGAGTTGTTGCCCGGTTATACATCCGGTTCATTAATACTCGTGAACGTTTGACATTATTCATTATCATGCATGCTAGTATACCAATTTCGTCTTTGGCATATAAGATGAAAAAATGTTGTATCAATCATCAATGTGTTAACAAGAAATAGGTGTGCATAAGGACATAGAACCGTTTTTACTTTTCATCAACTAAAATATTAAAATGGTATAACCAGGGACGAACCTGCAGACTTGTAGCTTCTAGCCTCTATCACACGCAACAATATTCGCCTTATAGCTAGGTGTCAGTTTGAAAACGCAGCGCAGGTAGCTGAAGTACGGTTCCTTATAGAAAAAGCCACCCCTAGGCAACCACGAGCGATAAAAACCAGGTTAAAAATTTATAACACAATCCTTGCGCCTTGGGTGCTTTGCTAGGGTACCGGGCCAGATTTCGACCCGAGATAAAATTTATTGTTGAATATTCTTTGTTTTTTCATAAACCGTTTCGTGCTTTTGTTACCTAAAACTTTAGCAGTGGTTGGCGTTCGCAGGTACGTGGTGCCTTGAATGCCATGTGTTTGAGTTGGCCATTATTTATAATTCTTATTGTCTTGACGCTAACAGGAAGGATCAGGCGTTTCCACGAACATGGCGCCTTACATTGTCTCTCTTTGCTTTTCACACAATTAGCCAGTGACTAGGCAGCTTAGCTACGCTAGGCACCGAAAGGTCTTTTATAGATATTGTGTCAGGGATTCCTACTCACATTATGATGTAGTCGGAAAGTACGCGTCTATCGTAAACGCTTAATTTATTGAGACGCGCGATAGAGCGCCAGCCAAGTTCGGAAGCAGAGTGGCGACGCAATAGCAGTAGATCTTTACATGAACGATTGGGCCCAGATTTGTTCCCACTCTTCCATCTGCAAGTTTTTCAATAAATATATATTTCTTTTGTAGTTCTTTATACATGTGAATATTGCACGTCGCGCCGTACGTAGCCGCCGCCGCCGTCAAAAAGGACCTCCCGGTGCTCTGTGTGAGATTAGCGGAATGTCATTTCGGGTCGTTTGGTATAATTCGCCTCGAATCTTTACCTAGCTACAACTTAAGGTTCGACGCCCCCAAAACTACACTTAGTCAGAAACTAGGCCTTCACGTAATTCTGTTTCATTTAATGACGTTCTTCTGTTTACTTTTATTACTTTCTTCTGTCTACGGCTTGGTTTTCGTTTTCGCTTCAGCCGAATTTCACTATATTTTGCCTTTATTTAGAATAAGCTGCGATATACCAAGTCGAATCCATTTGTACCTTTTGTTACATTCGTATTCTCTAAAAATGTTCGGCAAAATTTAATTTGTTTGACAAACATATTATAATTGTTTCTCAGTGAACAGTCGATTTTATTCCATGCGCATTTCTGTTTCTGGATGTCTGCCAATCTAGTCATTACATTCGTCCAAATTAAATCTCTGCGGTTGAATTTTACAAATTTTCTTTCATTATTATAAGATTTTTTAATTGGAAATTGTAAAGCTTTTGAATATTATCCCTATTAAGAATATTGAGATGGAGAGAGGGACTATGATGTAGCATTTTTTCCCAGAAGGCACCTTATCTAGGACTCTTCATTATAACAACATTCCTATAACTGCACGATTGCATGGTGTGGCAAACTAAAAGCTGACATATTCGTTTTCGATGCCTAAGACAGCACGGATATCAGTTGGCGTTCAGGCTCATTTGCACATACAGGGTGCTTTCATGCCTGTACGGTAAAGATATTTTTGACACATATTCTGTAGTGGTCTCGTATACTCATCTATTTAAATTAGTTTTTAATACTTTTCTGTATTTGATAGTTCACAGTAAATTTAAAAAGATACTTTGACTGATTTGTATCCTGTTTGTCAAAAAAGAATTTAACGTTAAAACAACATTTAACTAAGGAATAAGACAGCCGAAAGCAGTTCGACCAAATCGTAAATTTGTGATTGTATGTAACGTAGTTCATCAAATCATTAGTACGTACTTTTCAGCAACTGGACTTGTTCAGCATTTATTGGTTATCATGCATATCGGTTGCATGTTGGTTAAAACTTTCTTTCAAAATTTTTTGACATTTTGAAATTTTCGTAAATCATTTATCTTTGAATACACACATTGTTAAAATTTACATTTACAAAAATTACCGAATCAATCAATTTACAAAATAAAATTTGGATTCCTAACCCCTTATTCATAATGGTGTACTAACATAAAACAGTTTCTAAGTAGTGTAATATATCAGTTTATCACTGTCACTTATGTCAAAAGAAGATAGAGTTAGAAGAATACTGTGAGACTGAAGACATGATACACACCATGACCCTCAAGTTGTCCCTATTAGAACTCACACCCTGTAGTGTAGAGGAGTCTGTACATTGTTATTTCTCGTATCGCCAGTGTACGATAACGAGTGACGTTGTTATTGTTACTGATTGTTATGTTCTCATACATAAAGCATATTGTTATCATTGTGACGACGTCACATGGCTGAGTTTATTTTATGATTTTTCTGTGACGGTTCTACGAAGTTATGCAAATTGCAATGGTTATTGTGCGTTGAATGCAGGTCGCATTATTTTTATTTGTTTTCAGGGTTATGAGATCGGTTTAGAAACCTTTATGTATGGTCTAGCCTAGCCTCGTCGGTCTTTTTTCTCAAAAAAGAAAAAAATACACACTGACGCTTTGCGTTTCACAGTTTTTGCCATTGATCGAGGTAGTATATGGATATAACTGTAGAATTTGCGTATATAACATAAAAAAACTAAACGTCAAAAAATGGCGGCTTCAATAGTGATGCGCCATCTTGATCGACTTGCGTGAGTCTTTGATAATAGAAAGATGTTGGTGGATAAATAGACAAGTCATAATGTTTATAACGTTTTCGAGTAATTAATTGATTCATCATTATCATCCGCCTGCCAGTCCATTGCTGGACATAGGCTAAGAAGATCAGAACTAAGTACCTACGGTACCTACTCGGAAGCTCAACTAATCAAGTGAAAGAATTTTTCAAATCGGCCCAGTGGTTTCCGCGCCTACTCAATTTTAACAAACAAGCAACCAATCAAATCTTTCCTCTTTATAATATTAGTATAGATTACTTGCAGTGGTATCCGAACTAATACGAACTAAATGTTTCTCTAGCCAGCTAAATACTTACGCGAATAGCATGTTTTGCACCGCAACGTTGAATTTGTGATTTACTGTACGCATAATTTCACCTTAAGAAAGCTGCTATACAGAAAAATAAAATATCTATATCTAGAAAACAATTTGACCTCGACTGGCCCCAAAGTATATACAACGGTTAAGTGCATGACTCAACATCCCGTAATGATAAACACTGGTTCCTGAAAACAGAATCAGGGCCACCCGATTTGGTATTTTTGTTTTGAAACTATTTTTGCATTTAGGCAATTTATTGGGAGAGAGAATTTAATATGACTCAAGTGTCGGGTGAAGCACTATGAATATAGTGTCGTCGGTGTGATCAACACTTTTTAAGTCTCATATAGCGTTAAATCGGTTATGTTTAGCTTTTGATTAGTTTAACACACATGTATACTACGTTTTTTGGAGGTTAACCATGTAAATTGAACATTAAATTATAAAATCACAAGAATTCCCACAATAGAGACAATGCTACCAGGGTATCTATTCTGATTCTCTCTGTTTCACATCCGACGTTGTCGACGCGAACTATATACGAAAGACATCTGCAACCTGTATCTATTCCTCTACCCTGTCGGGTGGACTGTCTTCATGCGGTTACCTTCGTGAACTATCAATGCTCTGCTACCAGACCCTCGAGCAAAAGGATCGTTGTCTTTGGTAGAAAGAGAATAATTACGTCACTTTATTATCAAAGCGTTAATTTATTTGATTACTTGTTGTTTTTTTTCATAAAATGCAATAGCAAATAGCAGAATGCATTTTATGTAATTAAACTTAAAACAAATAAAGCATAAAATCCGGACCAAAAACCGGTAAATTACCTATTAGTGCCGGTCTTTTGTTTTGAGAACTATAATAATGGTGAATCCTCAAGGATTGTCTATAGTTTCGTCATATTGTTATGTATTCATAAGTTATAGAAAGTTTAAAGTATACTGTAAATTTTCTTTTTGTCCTCGGTGGGTAAGTCATATATTGATTAAAATAAATAAATGGATGGTTCCTTAGAATGCAGTTAAGGAGGTAAAAATAAATGATGAATATACCTATAAATTTTAGTAAAATCAAACAAAGCATAAATTATTTACACTTACCGCACACTTGCATAGTTTATTATGATGCGTTTTAATACGCATAGTACATATTAATGTACTCGTTTATCAATAATTGTAAATAATAGTAATTTAAATAAATTGAATATAAATTAACAGATTTAAATAAAACAAAAAGATCTGTGCTTTGTCGTCTATGATTGATTATCACAAATTAATAAATGAACTTAAACTTATGAAGTTATAAAATATACGTCAATATATTTTTTTACATATGCAGGCGGTTTTGTTATCAATAAAATACTCTATTTTGTAACTCCACATAATAACAAATAGTATGTTTATCGTGTTCATGAAACTAAATGTACGAATCAACCGCTAACCTCCACAAGGTTGATGCCAATGTCAAAGTCACAAGCATTGGTAGCGAATGTCAACAGCTTTGTTTCAGAATTGTACACGTTTATCTATATTTTGTTTAAGTACTTAAACTATATATCGCACCTCCGCTCAAATACTGTCATAACTCAAAATATTTTTAAATCGCTTTTTTAACAAAATTCTACACAAAATCTTGTCAAGTTTCTTCTCAAAAAGTGTCGTTTCATTAGTTTTAAGAACTTTTGCGAGATGGCGTTCGGGTCACTTTAATGGTGGCGGCACACAAGCATCGCCGACACACATACAGTGACATATCACCGCTTGCGCAAGGCGGATGTGTAGTGTGTTTTTTGGGAGACCGGCGTAAATCGATTTACGACAGTATACATGATTGAGGTAAGTGCAAATACATCATAATTTTTTCAGTAAAACTGTTTCATACAGAGATGTGACTGATAATTAATAGGGTTTGAGAAGTTCCTATGTTAAGATTATTTTGTTCTTTGTTTAGATGGGTACCTATTCTTGTTTTAATCTCAAGGTGGCAACTACATAGGTACCTATCTCTTCGATAATTCCGCTACTTACCTTGTTTACAAAGAGATTTGACATTTTAATTGATATAGCTCCCGGGACTCGTTTGAGATGGTAGTATTTGAATAGGCACCTATTTAAACAAATTTAAAGTTTATATTGATTATAGGTCCATGTTTTTAGAGTTATGATTTTGATTAATTTAAAGTTTTGATAGGTGCATTTTTTGTTTTGTTGCAAGTTTTGATAAAAGGCTTTTTATTTGATTATATTTTTAAGAAAGATGTAAATGTGCATCAGAAATGCACAATTGAACCTTAAAATAAACCAAAGTGTAGTTTATAATAATGATAAGTTACTAAAAGTGTCTATAATTAATAAAAAATTATGACTGATTTTAGGTATTTTTATTCAATAAAACGTCATAACTCCATATTTTATTTTTTTTTTCTTATTTTTATATATAAAGTATACTGCTGCAACCAGCTTTAAAAGGCCTACAAACTTACTTAAAAGCATTTTTTTGTAGGTTGAACACTTTTCGAGTTATAAGTCAAAATATAAAAAATTTTGACACCCTAACTTTACAGGTCATTATTTCCATAAAATTATTTTTTGAGTTAATACACTATTTGAGCGGAGGTGCGATATGCACAAAATAAATTAATATTCTGAATGTTATACGTTTTTGCAAACATTTAAAATTCTATAAATAATATTTTTGGGGGTTTGCTCCCCTTTTTAGGGTTCTTTTTCTTGAACTGTGAAGTTTTCCTAAAATTCGAAACAAAGAGTTTTTTTTTTTACAACAACAAATCTGAACGTGAATATGTATGATGTTTAGTAGATTTGAGGTAGATCATTTAAAGCAATTAAAAAGTTATAATTGCTTACAAAATATTCATAGATCTGATTTCATCTTTTATGCAGAGCATAAAAAAATCGAGTAAAGCATGATTCATCTGCATTAATAAGTCATGTATATATTTCGAACAATAAGTTCAACCCAAGCAAGATTTAAGTTAAGTAAGGGAATGAACGTTTGGTTTGTGAATGAGAGCATGAACGAACACGGTAGGTACGCCATCTATCGGTTACGCTAGTGCCACCAGCCACGTGTTTAGTTAGCATGAGTAATTGTGGAGGGGCTTCTACTATGTTGGGGACGACTGAATGGCGTTGCTTGTAAAAGGTGGCGAAAAAACCTGTGCCGTTGAACTCTTGGCGAATGCACCCGTTAGTTTTAACCGAGGTCAGGTAGGTGTCTGTGGATAACCAAGACTGACGATGATGTGTACTATTGTGTTGTATGTATAAGCAAAGATTTTATCTTTGTTACGATTCATTCGGTAGAGTTGGCTTGGCACGTCAGGAATGTCTATAGTTCCTACGATAAATGTAACCGGTTTGGGCAGGATCGATGCGCAAGGGTTAGGTTTACAAGTTCCGTTAAGTCGCTTTCTCCAATACAATGCAGCAGTTATTTGGATACGATTGAGGCGCTGTTCACTAACTCTCTGACGTGACTGTTTTAAAGTCATAGTTATAGGGTTTATGAATTCAAGTGAACATATTAACTAATTGTGCGCTAATTACACATTTTACTAATTCGGTGATTTGTTAATTCGGTGATTCGTAAATTCCGTTGAATTATTCAGTGAATGTCCATTAATAATACTAAAAGATATAAATGTCCTATAGTCATAGTTGATGGTGAGCCAATTTCAGAAAAATGGTTACTTCCATCGTCTTTCTTGGCCCATTGTCAATCATTGTGATATTATGTTACATGCGAGTACAAAATGGGTTGTTGAGATAGTACACAACAAAACGGTGTTTGTCGCGTAACGCTTAGATGATTCTGAAATTCACGGTGCACTGCTTCTCGTAACTTATTGGCGCAACGACTACCGCCGTCGTTATAAACTTCAATGTTCCTTTTCGGAATCGAGAGGAATATTGTGACAGAGGAAACAATACAGAACGGAGTGAAATTCGCCTGAAACTATGCAGAGTGCAAAAGTCATACAGTAAATAACAATGGTCCTAGTTCACGACTCTGCAAATGTCAGGGGGTGCCAAAAGTGTTCACAGGTGTGGAAACCTGCGAACTTACTCTCAACACTAAACATGTATGATATAACTTTAGTTTCTCGGAGTTGACAATAATTGAAAGTTGAGAGCGTAGTTTGTCGTTCGGAATTTCACATGCAGGCTTTTCATCGAAGGAATCAGTTGGGGGCAAGCCTGTTATTTAAACTTACTTTGCTGAAGACTAAAAAGAATTTACGAAACTCAATTCGAGTATTTAAAGAGTTGTTAAGCGCATTAGGACTTATGCAGACTGCAGACAAAGTAACTTTTTTTGAATAAACTGTCAAGTGTTTAATAGTATAAATTAATTAGTGTAAACTTCTTCTGAAACTGTGCCTTAAGGTGAATCATCATTAGATGGCGCGAATTCTTTTTTATTAAAAAAGTTTTTCATGAAAAGGAAGGTGAAAAGGAATTAGCTGCAAATTAATTGTAAGCCATTTTCTAAGGGTATAAACCGGGAACCCAATATAAAACAAACTTCGATTCAATTTTGGAAGTATACAGGCAAATGTTGAGTTTCAGTCCATAATTTCGTATAATGGAAATATACGAATGCTCATAAATAAAATATTTGTGATCCAAAAATAGTTTTCCCATAAGTTAATAGAAAATTGTAAACGATTTGTGACAAATTTGTTTATTTATAAATGCCAACAATACACATAATAAAACATTAACAATTTAAACATTATATTAAGTTTCTTAGGGTGTAAGTAGTATAAAAGCTAAACATAAGCTAAAACTTATAACCTAAAGTAAAAATAAACAAATTGCTTCTCTTTAAGTTGTATCCCTTGTAGAAAGCATAAAATTATAAAAAAACCTTCATGGCAAAAATGTACATAGACAGGATAGGGGGCAATCTTAGTGAACTACGGCAAAGCTACCTTGCGGAAGCGTAGATTTAGTAAATACATTATATTTCTTTCTACGATGTCGCACAAGAGTTCTATTATTTGCGCTTTTGTCTTCATCAATTCTACCTTTTTACATCCTTGAGGGGGATGGCTATGAAGGGGCACAGTGATAATGATAACGTACGTGGCTTGTACTGTGATTATTGTACTAGGACGAGATTCTCGGCCATTGAGATGATATCAATGGGCTGTGTATCACGATAAATATCACATTGAAAAATAAATACCACATCAGATTTTTCAAGCATTAAAATTAAATAACTTTTAGACAATTAATCAAACAACTCTCTGTGAGCCTAATTCAAATCAGTTTTTATCATTTTAGACGAGTCTCTTATCTCATATTTGTATTGTAAACCAAAGACCTGTAGGTACTGAACTTACATTAAACTGATAAGATATTTGAGACTCACCGAAGTGCAGTTCTCGCCCTGGCTCATGTCATGAGAATACTAACTTAGCTGACTTAAACAGTTGAGTGCATTATTATTATTATATTACGCAGAGCGTTGAGAAAAATAACAAATTGACGTTCGCTATCGCTTCAATTTGTGCAACGAAATACTAATTTAAAATTTTATAGAAGTAATAAGTTTTTTACCACTTATTCCGATCATTTCTAGTTCTGGATGGTATAGATCGAAAGATCTTCTTTCGTTACATAGTTTTCAACTGTCTGTGTTCTCTACCACCGTCGAATGAATAGACCAGTGGTTGGATTCCTTAAGATACTACTTTTTAACTTCATCTTTATTTAAAAAAAAAATGGATAGTCCAAGACCTACTCTCAAGAACCACCGCATCTTGACCTAACTGCCAGCTTCTCAAATATCGCTGCGCTATTCCCCGATACTCTAAAAACGTGTTCTCAGCAAAATCACACACTACGCTAAGTGTAAAGCTCAAGAACTTTTTCAAAATTAACTTTTATAGCATAACCATTAGAGCCCAAATTCATCTAATACTGTATAACGTAGGGTTGTCGGAGCTTCGCTACGCCTACGAATGGGAGAATGGGACGCGCAAGCGCTATGCCTACGATCGATTCTTAAAAGGCGTGCTCCTTGATATTCACGTAGGAATTATCTACGTAATCTTAGCAAGTTAGAGTTCGAGCATAAATCATTTCTCGTAAGTAATTGTTCATTAAATCAAAAGTTACATGACGATTCACGTAGGTGTAATCAGTACGCTCGAGTTACTAAGATTTTGTGTAGGTACGTAGCCACGTGTTTTGTGTGCTATCATCATTTTCTCAAGTAATATCGTATGTATCAAGAAATTATAAAGTTTATTTTCTTATGATATTGTATCTTGATCACGTATTGATTCAATCACGATATAACGACATATACTGGCCTGCAAAACTAGTATCACCGTTTTCAAATTACAACATTTTTTTAAGTAGGTACAAAAGATATAATTTCGGAATACAAGGAACTAATGGAGCGCGCCTGGGACGAGCTAGGAAGGGTAGTCAAAACAAAAGCCGCAGACCTCCAACTACCACCCTCAGGACTTAAACAGGCCCCGATAGAAGAAACATTTACCCCAAATTCGTCTCCGAAACCTTGTGTTCAGTATGCCAAACCGGCTCGAAGCGGTAATCAGAGCACAGACAGTACCAATTATTAAAAAAAATCCAACGTGTAAACATTTTAATAAAAGGCGTTGGCGACAGCTAAAATGGCTATTTTATTGTTTTACCATTCTTTTTAAGATGAAAATGTTACTAATACATTATAGTTACAATGAAAGTTGAAAAAATTGCTATATAACGTTTTTTGTTTTGAATATCTTACTTCTATAGGTAGTTAAAAAAAAATAATTTAGAAGTGTGGTACTTCGTGTTTAGGCCAGTGTAGTATGTTAGTTGACGAAATCTGAAGCCTGCTTATTTTGTCCACAGGTACTCTGTTCGCTGATTAATAAGGAAACGCTACAATGTTATCCTAAAATTATATCACCTGCACAACAGGTAAGTCATTTATCTGTATACTCCGTCCACGCGTTTATTTCCTTGTTGACAGATTGTGTGACAATTAATTTTATATAGTCCATTTTATTTATGAAGAAATTGTACTTGAACGTCTTATTTAGTATTTTCTCTTACTGGCATTTAAATAACTTTATTTTAAAATATTGAAACATAAAATTTTTATTTTATTATAGTTTTTTTTTACTTGTTCTGTTTTTCGTGTCGATAGATTCACATCACTATGTTAAATAAAATACTGTCTATGAAATTATGCATTCTTTCGCGCAATCTTCAAATTCACTCGCCTATAAAACAAATAATTCTGAAAAAAAACATAGGCGTCCACGAGTTAAAGCAAAAAAACGCGTTAAGTAAACGATTCACTTTTCTTAAAAAAATATACTTTTTAAGAGAAGTAAAGCACATCCTAAAGGGTTTATCATATTTATTTGCTTATTTATATAGTATGCCTAGCGATTTTATTTGCTTTTACCCTATGTTTTTCATACATTTCTTATTACAGTGATGTAGACGTGTATTTTGGTACATCATAAATAATTTAAAACGTCAATTATTGTAATCAGAAATATACTGAAATCTTATTTTTATTTTTCTGCTTTGCTATTTTCTTTTCTTTTTCTAGTAATTGCTGCTCGCTGTATTTATTTGTCCCATGTATAACTTGAGTATTATTTATAAATTTAAATGTGTGTCGACATCAGAGTCCTGATATTAGGAGGTATGGCCAAGGTCTGGCTCTTACCCGTCTTACACTCATACCGTCACTTAGTCGTATTAACAGGGTTAATTATAAATGAGCGTCGATTTCAATGTTTTTTTAATGTCGTGAAGTCATAGAATGTCTCTCTGTTGTTACAGATGGATATCACATGACATCGTAAAGAAAACCATGAATGGTGAACAACACATACGGATGTTTTCCTTTTAAAATCAGGTAGTTATGAATTTTTTTTAATATTTTTTTCGAACTGTATCGAATACTGAAATTTATCTAATGTTAAAAGTAGAAATTACAGTTATCTGTATATTTTTTTTGGAAATTTATTAGAAGTTTCAGTTTCGGATAGGTCGACTGGTAATTTTAAGCTTAGTTTATTTAAGTATGATCGTAGGAAAGTTTATGCTGGTCAGGTACGCTATTTGTGGCGTCTTTAGAGGGAGGCCTAAGTTCAGCTGTGGACGTATGTGGGCTTATATGATGTATCACATAAGCTAATTATAACATATGCTTGTGCAATTTATATCTAAAGCCTAAAGCGAACCTAGTCATCGCGAATTGTGTTTCTAGTGACCGGGTGGCTTGCGTATGAAGTTCAATCTAACCTCCAGATTTTTTGCGTAGATTGAAAAAGACAGTAAATTCCAGTTTGCATGTCGTGTGATCTCTTTAAAATGACTTATGAAGTATCTTTTTCTACTTATAACAGATGGCTAAATAAAGTTGCGTGCTATAAGATGGGCCGGAACAAAATAATTATTTGGTGCATCCGCTGCTGGCAAGTCTCACAAGAAAATAGCGCTGAGGCTAATAATAACTTTTGCGTTTTATAATTTTACAGATAGTTAAGTTTATTGCCTTTTATATTTATGGGATCGAAGATAATAGGCCTATCGTTTTCATATTCATTCGAAAATCGTTATGCAAGCGGCGTTTTTATTCATAATTAAAAATAAATTTTCTAAATTCTCGAAATAAATAACTTTAAAAACTTTTTTAAACTTTTTTTCCGAAAGAACACTTGTTTTGTTGCAAGCAAATGCCATAAGTTAGTCAAGTGTTTTCATATTTTTAGTTATTTTATTACTCAAAATGGCGTAATTCTTACCTACTTTCAGTATGTTTGTGCTCTAAACATTTGTGTACATAAATATCTGTCTGTAAAACTTTAAAACGGCAATTTGAATGTATTTTTGTTTGCTCTAATAAAAGGGGTGGTTACAAAAAGGTTGTAGGTAAAAAAGTTCATGTGGTGATCTAGTTTTTAATAAATATTAGGTTTAATTGCGCTATTTGTATTCCACTAATATTTTTAAGTAGAGGTATTTTATCTCATAGTCATTTGAATGAGTTTTGTTATACGTTTGACAGCCGGCATTCAGCGAAAGGACTCCCGGAAACCTGACAGCCCCTGGACGAGATTTTCAGAAGGTAGGAACCTCATGTTAATTCGTATTTATCACCCTCCTTTCACAAATCAATTACTTTGACAGTTCCTATCAAAAAACTCGTATTTATTGCTAAAAAATTATATTTTCCATTGAAACGATTTCAAATATTCTGTTATACAGTGTGTCCCTGGATAAAGTGCAACCCCGAAAGGGGGTGAAACTAGATCAAAAATTATCGACAAAAAAATATAAAAAAAAATTAAAAAAAAATTCGTATATACTTTATTGATGTATTAAAATTTTTATTACTCACTAATTACTCTATTTAATAAAAAAATTATTTCTTCCAAAGTAGTAGGTCTATTTTGTTAAAATAAAAACCATAATCATGTCAGATATGTGACAATGACAATAAAATAACAAATAACTCACAAACGAGTGGCTATCGTGACTTAAAGTTTAATTTTTGTATTAAAATTACATTTTTTAGGCTGTTTTTTTCCAATAAACTCCAAAAATCTTAAAATTAAGCCTATAATACTAGAAATTTTTATGACTTTTTATTATTGTCTATCATAATAGCTTTTAAATAAAAAAAAAACCTACGTTCTAACATAAAAAATGTGCTGGCTAGGAGCTTTTAAAGTTGACCACTGATTACGTCACCACTCAGGTAGAGACACGTTTTTTTTTACTGCTCAGGTAGTATTAAAAATCAAATTTTAGTTACAACATTTTTATTTAACTTATTACATGTAAGTATGAAATAGGGGTTTTGTTTAATGCATTAAATGCTCAAAATGGCTTCCTTGTTGTTGTAGGCACATTGCCGCACGAAGAGCGATTTGTTGTGTGGCTCTAAGCACCATCTCTGGGTCACTTCTTATCTCATCGGCACATCGCATGATTTGATCTTGTAACTCTGCCTCGGTGTCTACGGTCGTTCTGTAGACTCTTTGTTTCATAACACCCCACAGAAAATAGTCTAGGGGTGTCAGGTCAGGTGAACGTGCCGGCCACCCGACTGGTCCATCCCGGCCGATCCACCTATTAGCGTAGTTTTCGTTTAAAAAACTTCGCACATTGCGCCCGTAGTGCGCAGGGCATCCGTCCATCTGCAAATACAGCTGTTGCCTTGTAGCCAGCGGAACATCTTCCAGCAGTAGTGGCAGATCGTCTCTTAATAACTGGTCAACTTTAAATGCTCCTAGCCAGCACATTTTTTATGTTAGAACGTAGGTTTTTTTTTTATTTAAAAGCTATTATGATAGACAATAATAAAAAGTCATAAAAATTTCTAGTATTATAGGCTTAATTTTAAGATTTTTGGAGTTTATTGGAAAAAAACAGCCTAAAAAATGTAATTTTAATACAAAAATTAAACTTTAAGTCACGATAGCCACTCGTTTGTGAGTTATTTGTTATTTTATCGTCATTGTCACATATCTGACATGATTATGGTTTTTATTTTAACAAAATAGACCTACTACTTTGGAAGAAATAATTTTTTTATTAAATAGAGTAATTAGTGAGTAATAAAAATTTTAATACATCAATAAAGTATATACGAATTTTTTTTAATTTTTTTTTCTATTTTTTTGTCGATAATTTTTGATCTAGTTTCACCCCCTTTCGGGGTTGCACTTTATCCAGGGACACACTGTATATACAAAAAACATTTCCATTTGGTATTTCAACAATCATGTTCAAATATGGATCATTTAATTAATAGGATCTGACATCAGTAGATTTGTCCAAACATTATTAGTTCTTATGATTCTTATTGTATATTTTTCTGATTGTTTTATCATTAGTATTTTAGTATGCTTGGTATAATCAAACACTTTGGTACTACAAACTTAGTACCAAAATTATTTGTAATTTTTTAATACTTTGACCATGGTCTGCTTTTATTTTTAATTATTAAATATTTAACAAGAGAGATGGATAGATGAAATAATAAAATCACCTTAGACTGGCTAAACAAAGCCAAAGATAGAAAAACATGGAGTAAAATGGAGGAGGCGTTTACTCTTTATTCATTATTGTACACTCAAAACACAGAATAAATTTAAACTAAAAGGGTATGTACAAAGGCGAGCTTAACCCTGAAAGAGTTTTCTTCCAGTGCTAGTTATTTTAATAATTTGGTAAAGATGGAAATATTCTCAAATTACAAATCACTGTAGAACTACGTTTCTACGGGAAATTCATTTCCGTTCATTCGTCACCGGAGCTTTAAGAATGTGATTGACAATAACGTCATCTCATGCTTACCCGCTCAGATGGCATTATTTATGTAATACATCTGTTTGTTTAGTGTGCTTATGTGCTTATGCGACCATTTTTGTCACTTCCCCATATAATTGTCTGTTATTTCATTCAATTGAGTACTTTCGCTTACAATTACAACAAATGTATCAAATTTTCCCACTGTGTTGATATTTTGTTAAAAGCTCCACAGTAAATTGTATGATTTAATGATTTTTAATTGAGTCTTACTCTCCTCTTGTTTAAATACGAAGGTTTTCTGTATCAAAGCAATCACCAGTTTCCTGCTCCAATAATAATTATAGTAAATATTACTCATCAATACTAATCAGCAAAGAAAATTTATTTTATGTCTTGCTTTCCGTACCTTGGTATCGAAAATCAAAATGTGTTTAAGTACTACATAATTAATTTAAGAAAAAATTATGTAAAGTTCTGAATTGCGGTGGCATTTAGGTATCGAATAAAATGTATGTACATATAAATAATTCTTAAAAATTCATATAGCATTACATAGCCCCAAGCTAAGCAGAGCTTTTGTTATGTGTAATTTAAACATAATACGTCTGAAATCAAGAAATAAAATAACTCAAACCAATAACTGGCTCTGATGAGAGTCGGTAATCATTACATTCGTAGTTCGTCAGTACAGTAGATCTATGATGCCTAGTATTGTATTTGTATTTTGTATTATACTACGCTGGCCTCCAAAACTAAGTAAACTATCACACATAAAATTGCAATAACTTTTTAGGTAAAAAATATACTATCGAAATAAAAAGGGCCGAACCGATTGAGCATGTCTGGGATGAGCTAGGTAGGCTAAGAGCCGCGGCCACCACCTACACTCTCACGGCTGTAAAACAGGCCCTGATAGAAGTATAGTGTTCCCCAAAATGGACTCCGAAACCTTCAGTGTGTCAAACCGACTCAAAGGTGAAATTAGACCCCGATGAGGCAATGGCTGTTATTAAAAATTAAATAACATGTAAAACATTACTTAAAAAAGTTAATTTAGTTCTTATACACCTAAGATAAAAATTGCTTTTTGCATATGCGTTTAATCATTTTAAAATTACTAATGTAAGTATAGTTTTCGATAAACACAAAGAAAGCTGAAAAAATTTGTTACAAAAAGATTTAATTATATAATTAAGAAAAAAAAATTGTCTACTTGTTTTTGGAACCCAGTAATTGTTTTACCTTTTTTGTAATACAAAATCACACCCTATTTACTACTTATACTAATATTTATTGCAAAACTTACTGCTAAAAATGGATTTACATTTAATAAACTACCTACTTGAGAGCCGTGTTATGTACATAATGAATATGGCTGCTGATAAACACCAACACGTACGAATTAGGGCGGATACCCACATAAGCTGCAGATTTGCTTTAAATAATTAATAAATTGAGCTGCTGAAACTGTGTTTGACATTCTGGCATTTCAATTATCCACTAATTTTAATTGATGAAAACACGTCGTAGAATTAGCACTATGACTACATAGTAAAATATCTCAAAATTAGGACACGAGTGTGGCATGATCTTGTAAACTACTCTTGATAGAATATCACGATTCAAAGGAATAATAGGATCAATATATCATTCTCCATAGAATTTCATTTTATGGCATATATGTGGAACAAAATCAGTTCTAAAAAGAAGGGACCATATTGCTCTATTGCACAACAAAACTCAACTGTGTTGCAAAAATTGAGATACATATATCATAAATGTGTTCCTTATTGTAATTAAATCGCGAAGAAGCCTTTTCTCTGAAACTTTGTGTTTTCCTAATAACCGAAGAAATTATTTATTACGGTTGGTAGTGAGCTTTCAAAACAACAAAACTGTTGCAAATTAATTATTTCCGAAGAAAGTTGTAAAAAAATATCCTCTGTTTTTTATAAAGCTTGTCAATGGGAATAAGAGCGTAAAGCGTAGCATTCTGTACAATCCAAATTGCTTTTTCTAACTGAACTCTAACTAGTAGAAATGAAACTACCCTTGCAAATAAATTAATTCCAGAGAAAACAAACATACAAATAAAATTCAATATTTACTGCTTATCCCGAGCGTCCCGTAACTTCAACGTAAATTGAAAACTCGCGGTCTATTTATGTCCCAGCAAATTCATAACTGTTCCTAGCCGCCGCCGCCGCCGCCGCGCCGCAGCACCGCATGTCGTACGACCAAATCGAAAAGACTGTCGTTCGAGTAGTTCATCGATAAATATAAATTGAAAAGTTGCAAGACATTTTCTTTCTACTTGTCATCTCTGTAGTTGAACCAAAGTGACGTTCAAAGGCTCGAAATGTTCACACTGTGCTGTAGAAAAGAATACGGCCGTCGTAAGACAGACATCTCAAGAGGTTTCGGGTGGCGGAAATTAATCGTGGGAAGTATTTTCGGAGTAAAAGCTTTGCAATGCCGTTTATTACCTGTTAGTAATTGCTAGAGTTGCTTTAGAGTAACGTCGTAGAAAATCGCGCAAAAAATAAGGTTTGCGCGTTTTTTTTTTTTTACGACAAATACGTTTAATGAATATAGCCTAGTATTTCAATGTAACATCATTCTTAATTACAAATGTTTCACGTCAATGTGATTTTCTATACTAATATTATAAAAAGATTATTGATTGTTTGTTTGAATTAAATAGGCTCCTAAACTACTGGAACAAACAATTCATTCACCATTATAATCCCAAATTTTCTCTAATGAACATAGCCTATAGAAATATTTTCAAAAAAGTTAAGGATTAAAAATTAAATTTTTATAAATACTAACGCGAAACCGGGACGGACCGCTAGTATTGTCGTTACCTACGTATTGCATATTTAAAGTAGATCCACCGTACTTCTAATGTATACATACTGTATAGATGAATCTTCGGAACCTACCACACGTTTAAAACAAGGCCGTTCTGGAAATCCATTTTAAGCTCTCTTAAATTTGTTACACACATTTTTTGCTCATAATAATAATAAAAAGGCATTTTAAATATTCACAAAATGAAATATATGTATATGGGTAAGTGGCTAATATGGTATAATGTTAAACATATGTGTTTGTATGTTGATTTAAATTATGATGTTGCATCGTATTATCTTTATTGTATGAGTATCACTGTAACTGCTTAGGTGCCTTTATTTCTGATTGATAAATTTAAAATATTTGTTTTGGCCCTGTCAGCGCATAGAGATTGATAAAGACTCATTCAAAACTTTCCACGGGTTATTATTCTTTTTCTTCCCTAAATGTCTTTCAAACATAAGTATTCCATTCAAAACATTTCCAAATTTTATTTGTTCTCCCTTTAATGCATTTCAAACACAACGATTGTTTAAAATATGAAAGTAATAAAAAGTTTTCCATTGAAATCAAATGTGACTCTTTGTGGGATTGTAAACAAACCAAGAAAAATAAAGAGGTAAATTTTTCCTTTTTGCGTCATTATGAGACCACGTTTAATTATAAAAGTAAGCCTATTATTGCCTCTGTTGTTGTTACATGACATTGTGCGCAAAACAAAACCTTCAGTTTGACATTGTTGTTGTCTCCCAAAACACTGTAGATTTGTATTTTAAGGCTCATTTAAATTATCTACCGTTGGTCTTTCGCAAGTTTAATTTTGGTACTATCTACAAGAATATGTGCAACTTTTTTCGGTTACCATTGATATATTCGCTGTTCTGACTAAACTGAGTTATATTTGTTGTTTCTTACTAGGAGGGTTTCATCGAAAAGCACATTATGATTTAATATCACTGTACATGTACAAGCTTTATAGTCTGAATCGGTTATAAGTAAAGATATACCCATTATTATTGACGCGGGCGTCGGCCTAAACCGGTCAGAATAAGCTTTATGTCTACAAAATAATGGTTTCACTCATCGGCTGGACACGCCACAGCTTTTTACCTTGTGACGTACATAAAGATTTTCCTGACCAGCATAAGCTGATTCCATGTCGATAAACGATAGGAAAGTTTGAGAGGTCCATTAGTTCAGCAGCACGACACGCGCCGAATGCATCACGATTGCTCTCTGCTGTGTGACAGACATGAGTAGTGAGATGTCTAAGACATCACAATTCTCACTACCTTGTCTTTCATGCGGATTGAGCACCAGTCATCAATAGAAGACTTCGCTGGACCATACCCCACATTTATTTTAAGCTTTATGTTTAAATTTAACCTACACAAACTTGTTTAAAAATTAAGATTGCCTAATCTTAATGGATGACTTATTCATCGTTGTCTATTATAGCCTTAATTCTCGTATATATTCATGTGAAATATTGGTTACTGTTTCATTATGTTTAACACACAGGACTTGGTCTCATTCACTTACACAACCAATGTCAAAATTCTGATTAGTCAAAATGCTAGCTTCGCAAGCAGGAGTATTACGTTATGTCAGTAATAGAAAGAGTGATTGTGCATTCCTCATTGTTTTACTAGTAGTAGATAGTGACCAATCTTAGAAATTATGCAAAAACCCTAACGGATTAGTTATTGGGTCATTTGTTAAATTATTTATTCTTATAAGTTACTGTATTTAGTTTATTATTTCTTGCCATCGCATATTAAAAAGAGAAAGATTATTTTTTGTACTGAATCACATGTTCAGTAAATAAATTAAATTTGATTGCAATTAGCTTCAGTAGAAAATTTTTATTCTTAGAGGGCTCTACTGTGTCGATTGGTTCCGTTAGTGTGTAACCTTGACAAAAAAACCACATTATACCGGGTAGTTATTTTCATACCTAATGCGTGTACGGTGTACCTTCTTTAAGGCGTTCAACTTTTTCAAGACGTTTGCTTCTTAGCCCGGGGAACTAGGGTAATAAAATGGACATGATGTGATGTTATATAATCCTAATAGTTTAGCGCAGGGTTTTAGGTCTTCCAGCTAACTCATAAAAATCTACAGAAATTAAATTTAAAAACAATAAAATCACTGGGTCTTATCGATTGAAGCTGCGCTTTTTGCTGAAGGCGTTCCCGGTGATGATGCCTAATCTTATTCTAATTTGCAACGGACGTCTACCAGACACCAAAGACGCGACGACGACGGTAGAATTTGATTTCAGTCAGTTTCGAGTGCCCAAGGGGAGAATGGGGTATTTGTAATTGCGTTAGCGCCGTCTATGTATGTTTACACTGGGGGCAAGTACACAGTTGAGGTTGCTACTACAATCTGAATAATTGATAGAGTATACCGACATCGCGTCGTGAGCATTAATTAGGTAGGACCCAATGGAATTAGTGCCGTGAATGTTATCTGCGATTGGAATTTGAGTATCGATGTCGTTTGCATAGAATTTACCTGAATGTGTAGACAAACAGGAATAATTCCTCGCGTCAGATTATAGGGCGTCTATGAGGTTGCATTGAGTTAATTACTGATAGAATTAGCTAATGAATATAAAGCAAGTTGGATTGTACAGCATGCCTGCCCATCGGTAATCTCAATCTGTTGATCTATTGAATATCAACACAAAGTCATGCCTAAACGCCCGAGTCTCTGCATGAAATCTGTACGAAATACTATACAAAATTTTTAATTAGAATAGAATAATTTATAAAAAAAAAACTTGATTATTAAAACTAAATGAAGTAAAGCAAGGGCTCAACTTCTCCCAGATTCAGACGGTAAAGTCTTTAAGTGATTCGATAAAATTTTAAATATACCGAATTATACATTTACTTCCTTCAAGCTTTATGGTAGGTAGGTTTTACATATTCAAATTGTCTTTCTCGTTCCAATCACAAATTGTTCGTAAATTACTCACTTAAAAATTCTCCGTATTTTGCCTGTCCAACTGTCCATTGCCCTATAAATACTTAAAAATCTTTTTAGTAGATAATAGTTTAAATATACCGTGACTCAAGGATAGGTCTACCTGATATTGCATTCTTGGTAGCATTCATACGAGGTTCCAGCTTAAATCGATATGAGGTTGACGAACTCGCTTCAATTACATTTTCCACGAATACTTCTGGTCCTTTCGTTTTAATTTTATATGATAGCTGCCCAAAGGCAGCTATCATATAAAATTAAAACGAAAGGACGTTACACAAATGTAACGAGTCATGATTCTGTTGTGTGTATTGATATCTCAATCATTTTCTTTCAAATTTAAAAGCATGTCTTCTTTTTCATCCTACGCGTTTTATGTGTTAGCCACTATATATAGTATTAAAACAACTCTGTCAATGGCACTCCTATATTATGTACAATCATTTATATATTGGTGTTGACACCCGCCCATCCGATTCACTATCCAGCCTATTGAACACTTGTGTCAGGCTGCCTGTGACATCCTTCATCTTTATACACGCCTATGAATATATATAGGGTGAGTTTATTCGATGAACTTGTAAGAGGATGACTGAAATCATGACAGTTTTCATTTTCGAACATGTCTGTAAGTAATACGTGTTTTTTTCATCGTATTAGCGTCAAAGAATGACGTCGAAAACGTTTTTACGTTTCCTTGATAGCTGTACGTTGTTACACTCAACAATGTTGATGTCATGTAAACGCAACGAACACTCGTGATAAGAATCATTTGCCGTTACAGCGTCCTGACGCGTCTTGAAGTTCTTGCCAGCCTCTGTCGTGATGATATTCGAGTATTATACCCAAAATCCATCACCTGCGATGTAGTCTTATCCTGTCTCAATTATCAAATTTTAAATGAAGTCGACCAGACTGTGCTGCGAACACTAGCTGGCAATTGCATTACATTTGATTTTTTGTGTTAAAGACCTGATACCTGATAATAAATTCAACTCTTGGCTGTCTGTGCTTAAATAACCATAAGCAGTAAGTATCATGATAACACTTTGATCTGATCGATTCCTATCGCAGGGTTTCGGAATATTGTAAAACATGAATAATGAATCATAATGGTAAGAGCTTCTCAAAACAAAACAACCCAAAGATGACGTTCATTGAGATTCAATTCAGTTTCCACTGGCCAATGTGACGCAAATAGCATCTGAATATGAATTTATACATACGCGATAACTGATATTTTATTCAACTGTCCTTCTTGTTGAGACGGACAAAGGTGAATCTGGCTTGCGAGTTCTTACCGGAAGCTAAGCTGTTTTGGCTAAGCTCGCATCTCTGACGCTGTTTTTCATATGTAGGCATGTCGCATACAATCTAAGTAATTCGGTATGAACAGTTGCGTCAGCTAAGCAAGCTATGCTAAACTATAACTTGCACCATAACTTCAACATTAAATGCAAATTTATACCTACGCGTTAACATCACGTCCAATGACTACACTGGCCAAGGCATCAGGGGCTATTTTCTGCAATAGTAATAGCTTCTTTAAGACAATAGTATCGTCACAGAATAAACATTATTTTTTTATTCCATCGTAGACAAAGAAACTACAGATGGAAAGACGTCATGTCCATCAAAAGTATAAAGGTTTAAAGATTTTATTTGACTTTATTTCATCTAAGGATTCTTTGTGACGATTCTTCGACTTCACCATTGTGAAGCGATCTGTTAGATTCTAGATTTCAACGACTTTGTTTCTTTATGCTTACAAAATAAAAATTTAAGCAGGATTAGGCTCCTGAAGGGCCCTACCCTTTTAAAAGTCATGCGGATTTTCGTACGCGGGCCACGCGAAACTTAGACTTTCCTATCACGCTGGGCATACGCTCGGAACGAGGATTCGCTTGAGCGATGCACGCGCATACAGGCGGGAAGGGCCCATCACTCAGCCAGACTAATTGCATTATGTATCACTGCTGTAATGAAAAGCTCTTAGCAGAAACGACGTTTCGCTGTTAGCTGAAAGGGTAGGAATAATAAATAAGTTGGTCTTGAACCATATTGTTGGAGTATACATATATTCTTAGTTTGATAATAGAATATTTCGCGTTATATCATAGACATTCTTAATAAATGTACTACATAGTCGTTTTTGAAAATTGTTGTTAAAGTACATTTACGATTTTAAGAGTAAGTAGTAGTTATCATGATGTGATTATTTGAAACCTATGATTATAATAAATAAATAAATAAAATAAATAAGTAGGAAATTATACATAAATAGGATGAACATATGTATATTTCGGCATTTGTACGCATAGAGACAATAATGTAGAAAGTAGCCAAGATTAAGTTTGTTATATTGATAAGTAAGGAATAGATATATGAATTTGAATGAATTTGTTGTAATTTCAATACCTTTTAATTACATATGTATGTGTAACCTTTATAATAAAAACTCAAAGACTCTAATAATTGCTATTTCCAGAACGGCCCTATTGTAACTATTTAGAAAGTTATCATAACATCATCTCATGATTTGATTCATTTTCAAATTTGGTTCTTGCCAACACCTTCACAATAACAAAGAAAACTGTTATGTGTGTAACACACAACTTTTGTACAATCATAAGAAATAATTAAATGTAGTTTTGTTTCAATATGATAACTGTCCCTTGTTCCATACAATAAACGCTATCAGCCCCTCGCACGCGTCCAGTGTGAGAGGAAATTAATAAAAGTTATCAGTTCAAGTTACTGTCATAATTAATTAATTTGGGTATGCTCTTTTGAAAGCTTCATAACTTGATTGTAAACAACACTCCCATCCAATTAGCTCTATCACATCCTCGCATGCCATCAGCGGGAGGAAATATATTATCAGCTTAAATAAACACTCCGTATTCATTGTTTTAATTGATACGACGTCCAGTTGTGTGGCTGGATTTAATTTCGCTGCATTGGACAATGTAATTAATCTTTTGGATCGTATTGGACGCAAAATTTTAAATATTACCGTCTGCCCGTAGACTTTATTACATAGCAATATTGAATATTTAAAGCTGCATAGAGTATTCCATAAACCATTAAAATTTTAAAACAATGTACCTATTATACGCTTTAACGCATATGCACTCATTGTTAATTTAGCGTTCAATTATATGAAAGGCGATGACGCAGATCTTACAGATTAACCCTCAGGCCTTGAAGATTATTAAGATTGAGGATCAAATTAATAGAATTTGAAGAATTCGCAATTACAGGAATCAACTTTTTTTCTAAAGCAAAAATCTATCCCACGTATTATATTACCTACTTGCAGAAGCTAGAAGATAGAATACGATATTACGTGTGTCCAACCACTTAGGCAAGGTACACTAATTGCTTTTACATAAATCCGTATTTGATTAGTGAACCAGAAAAAAAATCAACCGCTACCAAAAAATAATTAACATTCTAAGATAGTCTCGGGGCTATGATTCGCTAAGAACTAACTCGTATAAATCTAATTAGGCAAGGCACGAGTCATCCTAATTTCTGAGATACCAATGCCCGGGACATGATAAAGACGATAATTTCTAGCAACGAAACCAGAAGTAAGGGGTAAGTAGAGGGTGCGGGCAGCGGGGTTTGATCAGGGCGCGGCGGCATGGAGACCGCGTGGAGCACGCGCGTGCGCCCTGCGTCGCCTGCCGCCGGCCAGGTGAGTCCCGCCCCACCTGCGAAGCGCGCAGTCTTCCTCCGACCACTATCAGCTACAGCCGACACATCTGCTCGCCCTGTCCAAGGGGTAACAATACAAGCGTTACAAGTTTTATCGCGTTTCCTTATCGTTTTGTTCAGTGTCACATTTAAATATTTTCTGAATTCAAATTATTCCTTATAAATCGTTTAATGGGTCACGTTTTAATAATTTCTATTAGATAAGTTTCTGTCGTGATTTAATTTTCGCAAATTTATTGCTCTTACTGTTAAAAAATCTCTCTTTTATCGCGATAAATATCATATTCCATCAATAAGTCTTTTTCTATAAGAGTTTATAAAAATATCTTAAAAGTTTTAATAGGAATGCCGTCTACACATGGTAAGGTAAGAAATCTCGCTTGGCTGTTCAGTGTGCTTTCTTGAATAGGTTTGTAGCGCTGTCGCCACTTGTTGCACGTTCAGCGGCGTCAATGCTCGTACTAGATTTGTAGTAAATCGCGTGTAAACTGCATACTACGTTTCACATTTGTAGTGTGGGGTCAATGTTTGATAGGGTATTGATAGGGTAACCTTTGCGTTCTCGTAATTTTGTTTTGTTTCCAGCTTGTTAACTTATTTTGGTATGCTTTTATTTTGAATCTGTTCTAAGTCAAGTTAAAATAGTTTGTCTCTGATTGCTAATTTATAAAAATTCTATGAATTAACTCGTGACGGTGGCAGTCCTGTTTTTGGGATAGTCGTATAGTTTTCTTTTTTGAAAATGTTAACATCTTCGTACCATCATGGAAATAAGGTGGAATCAGCTTTTTTAAAATGTGCTTATAGAAACACATAAAAATCTGCGCGTCCGCGTCCTAGGAATCTATAACCTTAAAACAAAAACGATTATGCAATATTAATATCCAAAACATAAACTTACGAAGTTCTGAAATAAAATGCAAAAAAATAAAAGCTCTACTTAAAAATCAGCTCAACTCCTTGGAATCTAAAAACTCAAAACAAAAACATTATGCAGTATTAATATCCAAAATATGCAGTATTAATAAAAAAATCTAAGTTCTGAAGTAAAATAATAAAAGTCTAATGTGAACTTATTTTTCAAATCGATTAAAGTCTATCAGATCGAAAAAATATTGTTTTGGTAACTTGATATACTAACTTCAAATAAAACTCGAATCTTCTAAAAGAACGCCTTAAAAATTAAAATACTGTGTAAGCCCTAGGGCTTACTCTCGATTAGCACGTCCTATAAGTTACGCTATAATCTCACACTATTTTAACAAGAGCAGCTTAGAACCAGTTTCAATTACCGTATTTTAATTAACTAGAATGCATGATACACTCGTTCATTACAGGGCCGCTTTGAGTGGATTATTCAATCAAATTTGTTCAGCTCATCGTTAATTCGATATTCGATAGCTGGCCCGATCTATGTCGCCTCGGAAATTAATACGCAGTTTTAATTACCGCTACAGTGCTTGGTTATTCGTCATAAGAAATTTTGAAACTGAATCTATGTAGCTTAGCTAAGACTAGCAATTTGTTTATTACGTGAAATAAGCTTTTGAAAATCTCACCTTTGTAGTGTTATATAAAAGCCTTTAGTTTAAATTCATGGTCTCAAGTTTCTGTTGAATTCTAAAATTCTCCTAAGGAGTGAATTCTTAAAAGGCTTTGATTCATTGCCTAAGATTCAAAACTTTCTCAACTGATAGCTAAAGCTAAGAAACTAAGAAGGCAGTTAATTGCTTATCTCTTGCACTTTACAGACTTAGTACTTCATTGGAAGATAAGGCGACTTACATGCTTAGTTGAATGAGTTCAATCAACTAGCGGTCCGTCCCGGTTTCGGGTATTTTACAAAAATTAAATTCACTTACGGATTCCTAACTTTTTTGAAAATATTATATAGCCTATGTTCATCAAGGAAAATTTTAGATTCTAATGGAGAAAGATTTTATCAAATCGATTTAGTACTTTTGAAGCCTATTTCAAACAAACAATCAAATCTTTCCTCTTTATAATATTAGTATAGATTATTACGAGCTAACATCTTCAAGTTTGTTAGGTTTACTCTAATTGGCTGCACTTTTCAACCCACTGAGTTTTATCTATAAAGCTAATCTCTGGATCTACTGAACCGGTAATCGCAAACTTTATAAACTAATCTTGTACCTCGATCGGCGAAATGCACCGATCGTCTTTTGTGATTGAAAATACCTACTATATGTATAATGCAATAAGACGTAGCCTCTTCAAAAAAAAAACCGGTTTCATTATTGAACCATCGCACCGGTTTACCAACATTTCCACTAGGAGTAAATTAAATGGTTTACTACGCAGGGGGTTAACATAAAACCGTTCGCGAAATGGTTGTAGAATTGTAATAAACATTGCGAAACCAGTTCGCACAAAGAAATGTAAACTTTTTTAAAAAACGATAATAACTTTCCATAGGCATGGTAACAGTAACAATTTTTGACTACGATTAATGTAAAAGGGCTTATCAGAAAATTTTACAACGAAATCGATATCTATACTATCTCTAGAAAACTTCTTACAACACTAAATATTCAGGCCCTAGCCTGACCCAAATCAGAGAACCCACCTTTTAAATCTTGTTATAAGCTGAACAAAAGAAATTTCGAAAAATTCATTGTGATATATAAAAAAAGATTATTTTATCCTGTAATACTTTCACTACAACACCAACAACATCAGCCTATAATTAGCCCACTGCTGAACATAGGCCTCCCCTAATGTTTTCACTAACTCGTGACGAAAATCTGGAAATTTCGTTTGTTCAACGTAATATTAAGAAAAAAAGGCTGCGGCAATTTGGGTCGGGGAAACGCCTTCTCAACATTTTGTTTGTTTTTCCAGTTCTAAAAAAACATAAGGAATAAATTTAATATATATAAGAGCATAACCTAATATTCCATAATACCAATTAAAATATATTCCTTATTTAATAAATCGGCTTAAACAGTTAATTATTTCCGAAAAAAATAATTAAAGCCCACTTGGCAGAATATCACAAGCGCCTATTGAAAAATTAGGAAATTAACTTTTATTCAAAAAATTCACTAAGTAGCTCTCATATTTTGGGTCGGGGAAACGCCCTAACAAGCTGTTTGTTTTTCTTGATCGAAAAAATTATGGAAGTCAAAGGATTAAAATTAATATATACCTATAAAGAGCATCACCCTTAATATTCCATAATTCCATAATATCAATAAAAAGCATAATCCTTTTTTAATGATCGCACTTACACAGTTTATTTCCTTAAAAAAGAATAACAAGCCTAATTAGCAGAAAAATACTTAATAAATAATGCCAATTATGCCTTTTATGCCTCTTAATGGATTAGATCAAGTGGAATTATTTTTTGTTTACGTAAACAGAATCTTGTTAAATTATTCTGTACTAGCGGTCCGCCCCGGCTTCGCACGGGTATTAAACAAAAATTTCAGAAATTATACACACTACCTAACACGATGGGTTTCATAGTTTTCATACGGATCCCTTACTTTTTTAACAGCATTGGGAGTTTTGACATTGACTCGACACTCCACAACTGACACTGGCCGTAGAGAAAAAGCAGGCACCGTGCGTATATATTCAACCTCCTTTTCTATTCTGACGCGCCATAATAGAAAAAGAGGTTGAATATACAGCGCACGGTTCAATTATTGAATTTTTCATGCGGGTCCCTAACTTTTTTGAAAATATTATATAGCCTATGTTCATCACGGAAAATTCAGGATTCTAATGGTGAAAGAATTTTTAAAATCGGTCCAGTAGTTTCGGAGCCTATTCAATTCAAACAAACAAACAAACAAACATACAAACAAATCTTTCCTCTTTATAATATTAGTATAGATCATACCTTAATAAGAATAAGAGCTTATTGTCTATTACTTGACGAAGACTAGGTATGTTAAAATAATTTAATAACTTAATAAAAGTAAAAGTGTATTCTATGAACTAAAGACTCTCTTAGTTTGCTTTTTATAAAATAGTTTATGTACTTATTAAAAATAAGTACATTTTAACAAAATAAGGCATTCCTTTGTTGTAAAAATTGTATGTTAAGTATGTTTTTCTTTTGTTTTTAATGTACATTTCTTTATTTTTCGGCGTATCGCTCACAGGTAAGTTGAGGCGATCTTGGTCCAGTGAACGATGCGCTCTTCCACTAGTGGACAATTTTATTATGTTGTGAAGGAAATCAATACCATTTTATTTCCCTTATCAAATTTAACTGTAAGTGCTAATAAAAGCCTAAAGAAATAAAGTTATTGATATCATAGATCTTAAGAATTTGTTCTTGTTCTTCGTGTGAATCCACAGATGCAGTAAGAAGATGCAATGTGGCCCTGTCATTAAAGTCGGCTGGTCATAGATCATTGCGTAACTATCACAGCCAGCTTTGATGAGCATGGCCTCATTCGTAACATCATCAGAATCCGGGAATATTAAGAACGCTGCTGGTAACTTCTCCAGCCCAGCCTGTCAAAGTGGCGGTGATTATGTCTTTCCATTTTCATATCACAGCCACTTTGATGTGGTCGGGTTTCCGAGACCTCTCGACGCTGAAGATCTTGTTATAATCGTGTTTTTTCTTTGTAACTTTTAGCTATATTAAGCTTTAAACTATCTGTAGTTTACCAAGCTATCAGATATTTCATTTTGCTTTGCGATAAAAATATCTCACGTCTTAACGAGAGAAAGGTCTGATTGTTTGAACCGTTGACTCCCATCAATTGCTCTAATTGATGTTAAGGAAATATTGTTATTAGTTTAAACGCTATGATTTTATTTTTTAAATAAAATTAAATTCTTTTGGATTTCCGTATGTATCTGAAAATGCTTTGACAGATTCCTACCGTAAAAAAGTTCATGGCCCATTCGTGAAAATGGTTGTGCAATGTTGTCATATTCATATCACAGCCATTTTTGACGAGTCGGACTGTGCGACAATCCTTCCTCTTCGACAACATTAAAGATAGCCAAGCTTGAAGCTGGGGTGCTTGTCGCTCTCAGAGTGGCTGTTATGTGCGTTCGTATCCATATCACAGCCAGCTTTGATGAGCGAGGAGCGCCCCGTATCAGCGCTTCGACCAACGAGGGATTGCCAACAACTGATCGGCGAGGATTTGTAAACTAACTGATCGGCGAGGGATTGCAAACTATGATCGGCGAGGGATTGCAACGTCGTGAACAATGAAATTTCGTGTGCAGGGAGGGATTCGACTGAGATGGCTGTGTTTATGTTTTCATATTTCATATCACAGCCAGCTTTGTTGACTTCTTCTTTGCATCTTCGCCGGTGAACGACATTTTGGAGTTACTCTATAATTGTGTAAACTTTTGTGTTCATGTAAACTTATATATTTTCTGTAAACTTGTACATTTTATAGCTTAGTTTGTTAGAAATAATAGCGAAAGGCCTTTATCCAACACTGGCAATAGTAATTCTTCGTAACACGAAATTTATGTAATTTTTATTTTTCAGGTGACATTGGATTCTCGCTTCGTGTCGCAAAAGAAAGTGAAGCAGTTAAGATAATTTCAAATTATTTTTACAACATCCACGAACGCAGTACCTAATTACATCTTCGTCCGTGGTTGCGCGAGGAGTGTGTAATCCCGCCATTAGTATAACGATGGAGCGTCATAATATCAACTTTTAAGCGTAACATATGAAAAAAATTCCAATAAAATATGTTCAAATTTATAAATAAATGTTTTCATTGTTTCGAATACTTTCATTGATCTACATACCTATTCCCTTAAAAACGGCACCTACCTAGGTAGTTTGCAAATACAGAATTAGGCAAGTGGTTTTCAATCGGGGTTCAAATTCTGAAGATAGTAGGAATCATATTATGATAGATCCAACCTCATATTTTATGAAGATCATGTTTCACTGGGGGTGGTTATGATGTAGGAAGAATCAGACACTGATACAAAAGCTTTAATTCACTGTTTTAGGTAGCTTGAAGCCGAACATATGGGTGAGGGATACACTAGACTTAGTTAGACAGGGCAACTTGAGGTTTAGGGTTCGAAGCCCTGCCGAGCAACTTTCTATATAGATAAAGGCTAGAGATTCAAGACGAGACTAAAAAGGTTGATAAGATAGACGAGTGTGTTCCTAAGGTTCCGTACCATGGACGAACGAAATCAACCTCATTCCTCCGTTGATAGGCAGGTAGTAAAGCTAAGACAAAAATGGTCATGTTAACGTTGTAAACGCTTCGTAACCCTACTGCAGTTTTGTCGTGGAGTGCACATGGCTTATATTCGAAGAAATAACGTAATATAGGGATAGTGACATTCTTGTGATATAATCACACTCTTCTTATTTCATGGCCTGCTGTTTGCAAACTCTTCGACGTATCTCGTCCAAAGACAATAGAACCATTTAATTTGTCTGGTCGTCGTCAGAACGAGAGCCTACGTGCACTGCACAGGCAGAACTTGGGCAGAACTCACACACACTCGTCAAGTGGTTGCGGGAATAGTGTGTATTCCCGCCAATTATAATCGCCATGGAGCAGCATAATATCTAGTTCTGTCTTCCAAGGCGAATGCCATGAAGTATTCTTTTAGCCAAACAAAAACGAAAATTAAGGTAGGTTACCTTAGATCTGAAAAGTGTCTTCAACAATGATGACTTTGATACCAACCCCCTAACCATTAGTCTCTCCAATTGTGTCTAACTAATTCGATATACATAGGTCAGAGTAAGAAATAGCAATACTTAGCCACTGTTTTAGTTAGCGGACCTTTATGAAAAAGGGAATAAGGTCCGTAATTTGCTTATGCCTCAGGATCACACCTTCCAAAGCCAGTTTCGCTATTACTATTGATACTATTTGATGAACGCGTTCCGCCAGTGCCTTTATTACTGGTATTACTTAGTCTTGACCTAGTCACATTCGTCAAGTCACGTCACGTCTACACCCCTAAATTCTTATTTTAAAACCTCTGCGTTGCTACTGCTAGCGCCATCTATGTTACGCGGATAGCGCCCCATGCTCGCATATTCTAACTTTATTTAAATTTACCAGACGATCACACTTTGAAAGGGCGGGTCGAGTCGCAACCCCTCTGAAGCGGCAGCTGCGCACGATACGTGGTATTATTATTATTTTCTATCGATGAGCTCGTTACTTGAACAATAAATTGCGAAAGAATAGAGATAGGGTGGTCACACAATTCTGAGGGGGTGACCGTTTTGTGTATATTTTTACCTGCCTGCGTGCTGGTTGGGAACCCAGACTTATTTGAAACTAGTTTTTGCCCGCTTCGCAAGCATGGTTTCCATCTTTATTGGATACGTTATTTCTATCTCATGGGAAATGATTTATGGGATTCCAGGTCTTGAACAAACTTTAAGCTAAGTTTCACCCTGATACTATAGGTAAGTAAGTCTTTTTGGTGAAGCAAACGTACCAAGTTTCGTAATATAATTTCGTATATATGTAAGTATTCTGTGTGGATTCTTCAGCATTAGGTACCTATGTACACTAGCTATATAGCTTTTCCGGCTACTGATGCATTTCGAAGCCCTATTTACCTACACGCACTATATAGGTGCCCTAGTTCTCTGAAGATACATAATACAAATTCTTTATTAGGAAAACAACATATTGTTTAAGATACATTTGTTGGCTGACTACCGCAAAAGCGGTGAATCTGGCGAACTACTTTTACAAGTTTGCCTGCAAGCAAAAAGCTGCCGATTTCATATTCTGAATGAAGTTAGATATAATATTTTTATGAAAGATATCGATACTGAAAAGAGTGTGGGTTAATTTCTGATAACGAGGTTCAAATAATTATTCTTCAACATAGATACTCATACTTTAACAGCAATGTAGGCTCCACAGATGTCACGAGATGACGAGGGCTCCTTCGCAGATTGGCTCCTAGAATCTTAACAGCGACACTAGCGCCACTCCATATTTTTTTGCGGAGAAAGGAACTAATCTTGTATAGAAATGTTAAAAACTACAGTAACTACATAGTTCTCGCATCAAATACCTAGTAGGTAGTAGTTAGAGCTCCGACGGAACGGAAGCTACTTTTTAGGATCTTTAATCGCTGCTACTTCTGAGGTTTTTAATCACCAGTAACAAATGCCTACCTACTTCAGAGTGTTGGCCTTGATAGAGCGATTAATAAGTACCTACCTAATTCGAATTCCTTTTCATACTTATATAGAAAAAAAATTTGAAAAATCCTGAAACACTTGTTTTAATTTAATTAGTTTTTTCAGTATATACTGAAAGTTTCAAGTCATTAGTAGGCTATATTAAAAAGTTATAGACATTTCAATACGGAGCCAAACCACGAATCTCAAACTTGAATAACCCATTTCACCCTATTTTCAGGAATGTTTTGAAAAATCCTGAAACACGTGTTCAGTTCAAAAATTAAATCATTCCCCGGGGTTTCTGTAATCTGTGCCCCGGGCCTTTCTCCCACCCTTACCCACCTCTAACCCTCCATCCCGGCGATGAAGAGCGCTCAGCAAGCAGCAGGCTGCGCAAGCAGGTACTAGGTCTTTGCTGTTGGTTGATATTTCCTTCGTCCGAGGGTCTTAGATAGGCGGCGGCGGCGGTATCGTCGGGTGCCTTACGATAGTCGACGCACTTGTAGGTTAGTACATGTGTTAGGGCTATCGTATCGGCGGATAATATAGTATTAAATTATCTGTGGCACTGGTAATTTAATACTAATATAAGGGTCAGCGCAGACAGAGGAGCAGCGCAGCGGAGAGGTTTTCTATAACGCACTCGAAAATCTACTTTAAAATTATTAAAATAAAATGCATACATGCTTGAATCTAACAAAAAATCCTCGCGCGTCCTCGAAGATACGCGGGAACCTCGCGCAGCGTCGAGCCTGCGCGTCCGCGTCGGTCGTAGCGTACTTTCAGTGTTGTCACTGAGGGCATGTACGGTAGAATGGTAACCCAGAGCGGTTTACTCGCGCAGGCTCGCGAAGTCGCGCGCAAGCTCGAGCATACGCGATCTGACCGAGCCCGCGCGATGATTATGGTCAAACAAATCCCATTTAAGTAGGTAGCCATTCACTGTTAACTCCCTGAATAACTTTAATCCGGCACTAAAAAACTTAATTTATATTTGTTTTTTACCATTATATTGTACTCTATGTAATGACTGAGAGCGCCATCTAGCGATTTAAGATCAAATCGTAACTAAATAGTCAGCGCCATGCATGTAGTTGCTGCATTCTCAAAGCTCGGCCACAAGTCCGCACGCTCTGTCTTGCCTGCGAGCATGCATGCCATATTTGCGCTGGCAGTTTGAGCAGCATAGCGCTGCTAAGAGCGTGCTGTTGGCCAGCGGTACTGGTAAGTGGACTGAAACTTTTTAAATTAGTGCAACATCATACAACTTACGCCATCTAGTGTAAATTTGTTTGACTAAATACTCGAGACCAAACCGTGAAAAGTCTCAGGTTTATGGTTTATCAAAAGTTTCAACAATTCAACACTAGAGTGCGTTAAATGAAAAGACGACAGCCTCAGCCCAGTATGTGCCCAAATGATTATGCTTTGTGTCCCGAATGTAAAGAAATGTAGCCCGCGCGTATTTGAATATAAATAATTTATATTCAATATATTTATAATTTAATAATATATGTACCACAACGTTTTTCAACGAATATGTAGTATACCGATGGCAAACTTCATTTCGTCAGCATTACCTAAAGTCGGTTGTATGACTAGGTATATCAAATATATTTTAATATAGTATATTAATCCTATCTCATCTATCTATTTCAGTTGAGCTACCTATAGTTTGTTTGCCATAGCCTGCAGTTAGCTCAATTGTAAATACTAGATAAAATTGCTGGTATAATTGTAAATTTATTGGTAATAAAGGTTTTAGTATGTACTTAATAGGTACCTATCTATTTCTTAAAAATACCTTCTTTGCTACCTCGATACAATTTAAATTAGAAAATTCGAGGGCGTAGATTCATAATTATCGTGAATTAATTAAGGCAAATTGGCGTAAGTATTTAATTTCCGGCCGGATTCCGGCTTCGGACGAATATATGCCATAAAATTTCAAAACTCATAACGTTTTTGTGTTTCTATCTAAGTTTTTATGGGGATCCCCTACGTTTTTGAAAATATTTTAAAGCCATGTTCATCAGTGATAATAAATGATAATGTAGGATTCTAATGGTCCAGTAATTTCGGAGCATAGTTTAACAAACAAAGAAACAATCATAATCTTTCTTCGTTGTAGGTAATATTAATTTACAATAATATTAATATTAGTAATGTTATTGTAAATAATAGTTTATAAAATATTAGTTTACACATCTAGATCTTTACTAATATGATAAAGAGGAAAAATTTGATTGTTTGAATTGAATAGGCACCGACACTTCTGAACCGATTTGAAAAATTCTTTCTTGTTAGGTATAGAATATTTTCAAAAAAGTTAAGAATCCAAATGAAAAATTAAATTGTTGTTAAATATCCGTTCAAAGCCAGGGCGGACCTCTGGTAATTAATACTTATAATATAAAGTTACTTATGAGAAAGAAGAAATAACAAAAATTTGATTAAGGAAGTAAAAAGTCTTAGAATCTGTATAAAAAAAAACCGTGTAGGGTTGATATAAAGGGAGGCGGGACTTATAAACCAAATCTCCACCGTTTTGCAGATCAAGACTATAAAAGGTTATCTGTCTATCAAGGTAATCAGTCAGTAAAACCACTATACCTACGTCTTATTAACTTTAGTTAACCACTCTATGTACGGCGTTATTAACTTAAAGTTTAAGTTTATAAGACTTATACTAAGACATATATACATACAGACATATAGACATATATAATAAGACACTATACGTCGTTACGAAATTAGTAAAAAATAAGAAGTAAAAATTAGTAAATTTGTATTAGGTATACCTACCTCTTTCTCTATTTTTAAAACTTTGCTGTTCTTTTTTATATTAATCTGTGTTATCCTTTTTGGCCTTATTGTTTACTAAATTTTAATTATTCTAATATTTACTGTAACGCTGGTGGTTTACCTCAATAAATAAATAAATAACGACGAAAAGTGGTATAAGTCTTAAACCACTATACGTACCACCGTACCACGTAGGTACCTACTCTAAGTACACTCTGGTGTACAAATAGGCTTAATTAAGGTTTTTTTTTGGAAACCGGTGTTTTTGTATATTAAATTAAATGAAAATGCTGCCAGAAAATTTGACGTACCGTCAGCAACTACGCAAGTGGTACGTACAAATATTTAGGATCAAACATTTCGTTCATCGTATTCTGAAAATTGGAAATTATTTTCCTTATTTGTTTCTAAGAAATTCCTGATATTACAAAAACATAAACCGTTCTCGTTTTTCCTGAAAATTACAGATAATAACGATATAAATATTTCAGATGGATCGCTCTGCAACCTTCGAAAATAAACGGTAAATTATTAATAGGTACTATTTGTAAAAAAGGTATTTCAAAAAGTACATACAAAATATTCACTAACTGTTTTGGAAATACACAAATACCTATGAACTTTCATTTGACTTAATACTCGACCGTTTTTGATTTAATATGAGTACATAGTAAATTTTCATATAAGTACCTATTTCGTACTTATACTTTTTTCTGTTTCTATGTAACCTTATCGTGTAAATTGTTTAGAAACTTGAAGGCCTTGCAAAACTAGCTTAAAACCTTCACGTTCATTGTCGCAGCTAGATACAAGTGTGTCGAAAGATATTTCTAATGTTAACATTATATTTGACAACCTCCGCGACGCAAGAGGTTTAGGGGTTCGATAACCGTTTCGCTTCGCTTTAAAAAAATTGTATAATCTTTATCTATGTGTAATAAAAAATATATCTATGTAATATTAAAATTATTGTATAAAGCTTATCTATCAGTTACATAAGTTTTTCTTTTATTATTTAGATCTAAGAGCTGTGGAAATAAATAAATAAAAAATCATGTGTTAAGTATACTTCCCAGTGTGAGTTGTCCAGCATTATTAATATCAGTCTTCATTTACTTAATTACTCATTCTATTATTCAATAAAAAATTCCATGCATAAAAACAATAAAATAAATTATATTATAATAATTAGGTACGAGTATCTCATTTCCATAACCACGGGCTAAATAGTGACCCTTGTGAGGCATGCGTGGGGCCGTAGCCAACAGCACAGAGGCCCTTTATGAGAGTTAATTTTAAAGGTGGGTGCTACACATACCTAGCGGTTATCGTTACCAATATTGTAATAATTATCTTCAATGACCGTACTCAACATTCTTACGGGAGTGACCGAAAAAGAACGCCGCGGGGCCGATTTACTGTAATGCATACATAGATCTTATTGTAGGCGGTACCTATGACCTCAAGACCTCAAAAATTTACTATAACAAAAAAAAATTGCTATAGCCACATAGCGCAAAATCAGGATTTCTCTACTGAAACAAATTTAGTTGTAGGAAAAATAGTGCATTAAAAAAAATATATGTTTTTATTCTACAGAATTTATTTATATTTATATAACAATTGTTTTTTTTTTCTTTTTATGTTGCTAAGTGTATATTCAGGCATTTTCAGCTGACATATTAAAATAAAAGATCTACTTTCTAAAAAAATTAATAGGTACTGATAACATTCAAAACTTTAACAGTACACACGTCTCTTACCCCCTAGAAGGCAAAGGCAACGCTCGACGGTAGTAGCGATACTAATACTACATGGAAGTCCCCGCGACTCCCAGAAAGTAAACAGAGGTGGAAGGAGGTAGCGCTTCGTGGTTCTAGAGCCGAAGCGCTGCATCCTTCCCTTTCTGTAGCTAGGGAATCCAATCCCGCAAACCCGGGTTCACGCAAAAATTTTCCGGGATCCCCGCAAATCCCGCGGGATTATTGAGACTGAAAAAAATTGGTAAACGTAGAAAATTAATATTTAGTAGGAAGGGCATAGATATCTTTATGAACAAATATTAAATTTGTCCTGGCCTCATTCAGAATCGATTAAACTTCCTGTAAAAATATTGTAGGTATACAAAATTATTACAAAAGTATATTTCGTAACTGCTTTCGAAATAATATTTATCTAGTCAATTTAATAAGTTTTTGAAATTAATGAATCAAACGGTTTCCAATGAAAATTACTTAAGTATTGAGTGAAATACTGAACGAAAGATATTATTTTGTATAGTTCAAAATCTGAAACACATTGACTTCTGTTTTAAAATATTCATTAGATAGCGAAATTTCAAACAGGCACTACGTTTAGCATTTGTTTAATTGACCTGATGTTCGAAACCCTCGATACAAGTATAACTCAGACTTTATGGATCTTGTTCTGTTGTAAAATTGAGCAAAACAATTATTTGCTAAATTATCTCTGACTAAATAGAAAATAAAACGCTAAGTGCAAGTCGGGCTTGCGTACTGAGATTTAAGTATAGTTATAAGAACTCGCTCCTTGCTTAAGACCTCACCCCGTCCCAATTAGTGCCACCACCTAGTTTAACTTATTATTAGGTTGAACATAATATATCTAGGTAATTACCGAAGTAACTGCTACCTAAGTATAGTATTTGTATACATTGTTTATAAAAGTGAAACATACCTACCCGCCCTTGTTGAATCTTGTAAGTATAGTTAGTAAAAACAAAATTTTTGACATTTACTTCGATTAACATAATAATTTATAAGGTAGCGGCGTTGATTTGGGACGGGGTAACGCTTTGATATCATGATTCTACGTCATCGGGAAGTACCCTGAAAGTTGTGTTTGGTCCACGGCAGATATTTTTTTGTGAAATATTCATAGGTAAATTAACTTTTACAAAAATTTTCCCGTACTTGGGCTATAAGACGAAGAAAGATAGTCGTTAAGTGCTAAATTGTATGATTATAGCCCCTAACCTGCTTTGCGTTATAATTATAAGAGATTTCAAAATATTCGGGCGTTAACGGCTGTAACTTTCATTACGTAGAGGTTAAGAACTTGATATTCGATGCACGCTTTCCTAAGATTGTTGAAATTTTTTAGATTTGAAAGCTGAACGTAATTTTTTTAGGTTATTTAAAATTTAATAAATTATTTATTATAAAGGAAGGAACAAGGTGTTATTAATATTCCGCTAGTGATAGAAGTGACAAGACAGACGGACATCAGAGTGACCTTTTTCACGTAACCCTTAAAATACAGTAACTTTAAAGTAACGAATTGTATATCGTAGATTTATACAATTTTTTTTATTTAATGAAATTTATCAATGTCCCTTTCGTATAACAGGAAATCAACCTCAAGTCTATACTTTTGAATATGGGAACTTGAATAAAATGACATAAAAGAGCTTTTTTTTTAATTCCCGCAAATCCCGCGGGATTCATGTCCCCGATCCCGTAGGGTTGCGGAATGGGGATTTCTAGCGGGATTGGATGCCCTAGTAAGGCCAAAACGATCAATAAGTGGTGTAGGCGGGAATGTCGCTCCCCGCCGCAGATAGTACGGATTTGGCTGAAGCACGGCATTCGCTTTGGGTTCGTTTTTCAGGCGCGGGAGCCGTCGTAACCGGGGCGTCACAACTGACGTCTGACACACACTTGCGCCCCCACCGGCCGTATCAGGCAATCGACGCCTCACTTCGGCGCGAACCGTTCGCGACGATGCGGGCCGACCGGGCGGAGCGCGCCGACCGTGCCGCTACTCGCGACACGAGACACAACAAGGATTACGATAATTTGAAATCCTCACTGAAAAAAGATAATAGAGACACTAAAAAATCCAAAAAACATCGAGTCGTTTTCGACGAGAGCGCTAATGAGTTCTTCGAAGCGGACTACATAATAGTAGTCCGCGACGAATGTGGGTTCTCTGACGAGGGAGAGGGCGAGGAGTGCTCAGGCTGTGGGTCGTGTGAGCGCTACCAGGAGGGCGAGCCGGGCGCGCTGAGTCCCCCCGAGGGGTACAAGGACTTGGGGCTGTTCAATCGTGATGGCACGCTGCGTGAGCAAGCCTGGTGGGAGGCCGGGGACGTGCTGCTGGTCGGCGAGCGCTCGGGCACGGTGTTCACCCCTCAGCACCTGCAGCTGCTGCGACGGCTGCAGCGCGAACGAATGCTGCGCTCCGCGATCTGTGCTGACTGCGACGCTCACGCCGCGCTGCATCAGCCACTCGGTAAGTGACCTCGCTTGTCCTTGCCAAGGACGGGCGGCAGCTGTCCAAACCGCTGAACCGTGCACTGTCCACCTTCCGCGATCTATGACATCATTTTCAACGAGAAACCTTACGTTGTATTGTTATTGTAAGGTTTCGTGTATATTAATACTCAATACGGTCGTAATTCGATCGTATGTTTGCTGTAAGTAAATAACATGAAAACAAAACATTCCTTCTAGAATACACAAAGCCGATGACGTAGACTTCTACCTTTATTAAACATTAAATATGTAAATAAATTTGTTCTTGCTCAATCACATTATCTTCAAATGAGCTGGCGGCGGCTGTAAAACACGAACGTTTTGCTTGATTATAGAAGCCAAGCGAAAATAATTGAAATGTTATAAGAATAGATATTTATTAACAAAGAACAATTACAATAGATATCTATGTGTAAAACCATAACAAACTTTTGTTAACTAAACACAAGAACATTGTGCCTGCATATTTAAGATCGTTATTGGGCAGGTGACGTAAGTGGCGTCATGTTTCGGAACAGCCAGGAATCTTTTGTTCTCCATAAAGCGAGTGCTCTTCAGCATGTCTTTTTTCCTCGATTGACAAAGGCAGCAAGTGCTCAGGTCGATCAAACGAAATATCAGTCTGTGGCAATCTTCGCAAGAAATTATCTCTGGAGAGAACAGCCTGAGCATTAACAAATCTGGATAGCAAGACTATATGACGATAGAAAACGCTCTAACGGAAGCAGAGCGTAAATCACCTTCACTTATAGATGCCCTGTTTTGAAATTAATCGGGAAAGGTCTAGACTTTTGGTTTCATTGCTAGGTTGGATTAAAATCATTTATACTATATTCTACGCGAGACCAGGCTCATGTGGGTACTTAATTATAACCACGAAGTAAAAATTAGGGAAAGTATTTTCAAAATCGTACCAATTTGATTTCAAAGTTTCTAGTAGCCTACGGAGTCTTGTAGTAGAATAGAGAGTTACGTGTAACTTACAAATTTAGAATACATAATTTTTACCAACAAAACAACTATTTGCCTATGTCTGTAGGTATCTACCCATATCTATCCTAATATTATAAAGAAGAAAGATTTGATTATTTAAAACTTTTTAAACTTTCACGATTTGTTGACATTTTAAAGAATATTACTCGCAGAACATCGCAGAACATCCAGTCGCCCCGTGACCACGATCGCTGCAACGCGATGGAAACGTAGGGGAAAATAAAAAACAAAAGGTACGCGATAAATACCCGATAAATATTCTTTAAATATTTGATTATTTGTTTGTTAGAATTCAATAAGCTTCGAAAATATTCAATAGATTTTAAAAATTCTTTCACCATAATAATTCCACATTATCCGTGATGAACATGGGCTATATAATATTTAAAAAAAAGTTAGGGATCCCTATGAAAACTTCAATAAAGTTAACCGTAAGTGAGAAATACCCGTGCGGAGCCCATTGTATGGGAAATCATCCGTTGAGTCTCAAATATTAAAATAATATTTTCATAATTACCCGAGACAGAGACATAAGTTGGCTTTAGTCCGCTTACGACGCAGGTTGCGGTTTGATTCCCGCCTCGGGACTAATATTTGTACGATCTCCAGATTATTTGTTCGGGTGTTCTAGTCCTTTACTACGTACACAAAAATAAATCATCTAATGTGATACTTATACATTATTAAGTATAACAGCTATAGTACCAACAACACAAGCTTTGCTTAGCTTGTGGCTAAATGATGCTGTGTGGATTATACAGGATACATTACTCTTCTCAAAAATGTTTGGAGCACGGTGGAATTCATTAATTCAATAATCTTATTACCTAAAAATTCTTGAAGCGCAGTGGAATACATTGAGTATGGACTTTGAAATTTTGAGAACAACGGTTTTGGAGCGCTGTGGAACTACTATTACAGTTACTACGGAGATATTTTTTTTCGACTTTTTAACGTATTTCACTAAGTATGAAACTAAAACGTTTTTCAAAATCTATTTTGATTTGTCCAAATCTGTACCTACCTTTGATTTGATATTGCTCTCAATGAAATAGCCCCCATTGTATGAAAATTAATTTTTTCACCATATTTCAAAAAGTATTTTAACAGACTTCTCTATATTTTGCCTGTAAAATATAGGAAGGGGGTAGTATTGACCTTTTTAAAATAATATATGTTAAAAAGTATAAATTTAAAATTTCGATTTCAAAATTTGTACTGAACATCTTCATTTTGATTTTTTAATTATTTTCATTTATTTTTCTATAAATCTGTACGGGCGCACAAAATGTATTATTATTTCAAATTTCAAGTCAATAGCTGCTGTAGTTTCTGAGATATTAAGGATTCAAAATACAAAACAGATACAAAGCGATCCCATGAGGGTTTTGAAACCGATGTCAAAATCCTAAAAAGAAGTTGAATATTATATAACGCACGGTTTTACTATTGAACTTTTCATGCGGGACCCTTACTTTTTGAAAATATTCTATAGCTTATGTTCATCACGGAAAATATAGGATTCTAATGGTGAAAGAATTTTTCAAATCCGTTCATTAGTTTGGGAGCCTATTCAATTCAAACAAACAAACAATCAAATCTTTCCTCTTTATAATATTAGTATACATAGATATAAATTTAGTTCAGTTCACTTTTTCAGTCAATTGCATTATAGGTATAGTGCGGCCGAAGGCATTTTTGAGTTTTGGTTAATACGAGAGTATCGCATAAGTACCTTATTTCGGCGAGGCACTTGCTTGACTCATCGTGAGTCCTTGCCTCGATCTTGTTGGTTGTATCACCTTCGATTACGCGGCTCGTCTCGCGAACATGCAGGTTACAGACTGCACAATTTTCCAACGCTTCTATTAACAGTAATATCAACACACTAATTATTATCACAGCAGAATGATAGAGTCATCAAAACTTTGTGACACGAATGACGTAAAAAATATGTGAGCCTTTATTTTGCATTGCCCGTGTTGATAAATTAATGAAATCACATATTTACTGCGTTTCTGCTACGGCTTTGGGGAAATGTAGGTGCCTTTGCAGAAGACAGACTAGTTATTAGACTTTGTGATAGCAATGACCGAGGCTGCCCCTGAGACACCCTGAGATCGCTTTAGAGTTTTCGGAGCTAACTAAATCGTATGGCTTCGCTTAGATTATAACTGGACAAGATATGGTGGCACCCTTGTGGCAGTTCAGTAAGTGTTACTGACTTATTCCACAAATATACATAATGTTAAATAAAGTGGTTTCAAAACTAATGAATTATTTGAGCAAAATATTTTAAGACACATCATAAGAGTAATCGCTGAGCTTCAAAACTATTTTTGGTTTCATTTATACTTCGTCAGTTTTTGGACTTGAATTTGAACCATTTACACCGCACCTGTCTATTTATTGTTAAACTGTGGCTGCAATATGTGAACTACCTCTAGTTATTTTTAGTACTTTTTAAGTTTCATCACCAGCCTATAGGTAATAGTCCACTGCCTCCCTAAAGAGCGAAATAGATGGCATTTTTTAGTTTACATGCATAAACACTCTAGTAAATATATTATTTAATTATAAAATGGTCTCAAAAATATCTTCGTTTAAAAAGATTCTAGATTCGAGTGTATGACCTTTTTACAAAAAGACGTTTCTACAAAAAGATAGCAATTTATCTTAGACTAAACTGACAGCACATACAATCTCTGCACTATTGTACTCTCAGGGAGCGAGGACCCCAGTATACCTACATAATGAGAGAGCAAAGCAAGCATTCAGAACTTGGCTGTGCCTCTCAGACACCAAGTTATTGAACGAGCTTTCATGAGACGAGTCTAGACGCTGAAAGGGTTAAAGTTTAACAGCTCAGATGTTTTTTATAGCTTCGAATTAATATTTCGTTCCAGATTGCAAGTTTATTTTGGACTCTTTTCATCGCCTGCTATAACGAATAAAGTTTTTACCTTTACTCTATCAGAGGTGATATAAGTATACCTTATGTATATTGTCGTGGAAACTATTTTAATTAAGTATTTACCAGACTACCAACGGATAATACAAGTGATCGTTGTTTGTTTATAGTTAGCAAATATTGGAAGTTACAAATCCGATTTCAACAAATGAGTTATGGTCAACTACATAAACGTCCTTAGCAAATGTTCACCGATTGTCTTAATAATTTATTTTCATATTTACGTACTCGGACGGAGGAAAAAAAAATTATAAGAACAGTCGGTGAACTCGCCTCGTTTATCAAAATAGCTTTAGCCCTTTTGATGCTTGCACGTAATAAAGAGTCCGCCCAAAGTCCGCCCATATAAACACTCGCGGGTAAAAACAAACTACAAATACCATTGAAAAAGACACCAAATCATATAAAGAATTTCAAGTTTTATTGGACGAATTTAAGTGAATCATTCTGTCAAAATGTCTTTCAAGCGAATATAGCCGCAATTCGAGTTAGTCAGTGCACGACAAAGGTCGTTGCGGGGGCTACGACCTGGGACGCAGAATATGCAGTAATTGCATGTTATTGAACGTAAGGTGACCGTGACCCAAAGGTCTAGGTCCTATCTAGGGGTAGTGCTCCAGCTCAATACTCGGTTGATTTTAACGAAATTCTTATTTTAATCTAGGGCTGACGAAGCTCAATATACATATATTTTCTTGGTACCTCCGTATTACGTATCGAATTTTAAGTTTACGCTCCTGTATTGAGTTAGGTTTGTGAGGTAAAACTTTCGCTCGCTTAAATTGTTAAACCTTCGCTCACGTAGTACTTTATTAGTGCACCTATCCAGGATAGGTGCACCTAGCAGGACCTGCTATACGACTTGCTTCACTAAGACAATGGTTTCGTCACAGAATGACACTTAATGATTTCAATTAACAGAATGAAACTACAGATGGAGGGAACGTATGAAATATTGCATTTCGTTTATGAGTTATCTTTGTACCCTAGGTACGTGGGTATTGGGAAAATAAAGGGGTATACAGATGAAGCGTTTCCGCACAAACGCATGGACTGTTTTAAAACCAAGAGTAGACTAGGCTCTAATCGTATTTAATTCTACACGCTGCTGTCGAGTGCAGATTTTTAGAAAATGAACTTCTACGGTCAACCAAGAATCACTTCGTTGACCGTCTACAGATTCAGATTCAGATTCAATAACTTTATTTCTTTAGGCTTACAAAATGTGCGTCTTGTCGAATTTCTTGGTTCTAGGCAATGTTTTACAGCACAAACCGAAAACCATAAATTTGTGGTTATAAATTTCAATAAATACACACACTACATGTACATTTATACAGAACCCTAGGTACGCGAGTAGACTCGTTATTGACTGGCTATTTTCTGTTACGTTACCTACTTTGTTGACCATAACAACATTACGGAGTATAGCGAGCAATGCAAACGCTTCGGAGGATGAAATATATTTTTGAGCTAGAAACACAAATCACCACTGACGCGCTTTGGAACCTGCAAATGGAAATCTATTGGAGCATTTTTGAAATGAAAACTTCCGAGAAGGGTTTTGCTTCGAGCAGGTAACCGCCGCGGACGGATACCTTGCTTGATAGTTTTCATGCAGGCTTTGTGATGGAACTGTCAGGTGGTCATGAACTTGCAAAAACAACGATGAAAGTACCTTAAAAGCGCGAGCGAAGCTGTGCAGAAACTAGTAGGTAAATTATAGCATTAAAAAAATCCAATCCCAAACAACGATGCTAGTTTGGTAGGCTTTTTTTTTATTTATTTATTTTGTTTCATTGGAAAGGCAGATAACATACTAGCGGTCCGCCCCGGCTTCGCACGGGTATTTAACAAAAAAGTCAATTTTTATGCAGAACCCTAATTTTTTTGAATATATTTTATAGCCTATGTTCATCACGGAAAGCTTAGGATTCTAATGGTGAAAGAATTTTTCAAATCGGTCCAGTAGTTTCAGAGCCTATTCAATTCAAACAAACAAACAATCAAATCTTTCCTCTTTATAATATTAGTCTAGATAAGTGTGGAATAACTGTTCTGTTGCTAAGCTATGGTAATTTTAAAAGTATGGTGCTTAATTTTGCATTCTACGTTTAGAATCCTAGACACGCGGCAGAATGCCACTGAGTTCGGAATGAAACGGGCGACCGAGTCTTATTTATAGAACCCATTCAGAGCCACCCACGCGCCACCCCTCCCACTCCACTGCCACCCCTCGTATTTCATACGATAACGATAAGGCTCCGACGTGACTTAGTTTCTCGAGTTATTTATTTATAAGAATACTAGCGGCCCGCCCCGGCTTCGCACGGGTATTAAACAAAAATTTCAGAAATTATACACACTAAAACGATGGGTTTCACAGTTTTCATACGGATCTTTACTTTTTTTAACAGCATTGGGGTTTTTGACATTGACTCGACATTCCAAAACTGACACTGGCCGTAGAGAAAAAGCAAGCACCGTGCGCTATACAACCTCTTTTTCTATTCTGACGCGCCATAATAGAAAAAGAGGTTGAATATACAGCCCACGGTTCAATTATTGAATTTTTCATGCGGATTCCTAACTTTTTTGAAAATATTATATAGCCTATGTTCATCACGGAAAATTAAGGATTCTAATGGTGAAAGAATTTTTTAACTCGGTCCAGTAGTTTCGGAGCCTATTCAATTCAAACAAACAAACAAACAAACATACAAACAATCAAATCTTTCCTCTTTATAATATTAGTATAGATATGGATATTAGTATAGATATAGATAGGTCAGGATAGTGTCTTTCATAACTAACATAGTAAAACATTAAAAGTTATTTTAAGTTAACAACAAACATGCGTAAAACAAGATCGGCTTCTTGTCCTTGATGCATCTTTGCATTATAACGACTACCGATTTACTTTAAAACTTGGACACGGTCGATAAAGTTACAATAAAAACAAAAAATATTGAATAAATATGTTGCATTGAAAAAATATGAAATATTAAATAATTTTGTCCGTTTGGGAGGTAAGATGATTAATACCACACACACCATCTGTATAGATCCACTGTAGGTTCCTAACCAGAAAGATGTTCACGACGACGACACGCCTGTAGCGCGTTGGGCGTACGTCGGCCTGCGATGACTCGGCTCAAATAAATTTATTTAATTATTTAAAACCTTACGTCTATTTTTACAGGTATGACTGACACTAATGCAATAGCGTGGTCATCTTAATAAATTTAATAACTCATAATCAAAAACAATTCAATAAAATTAATTCAATACATGTCAATATTCATAAAATAATTACTTACAATATATATAATAGGACAAATTAAATTATAAAGCGTATAAATGTATGTACGATCTGCAGATACCATGAATTCAGGGCAATCTGGTCGTTTTCAATAAAAAAAAATATATCTGTCTTTGTAATTTATTGTATAAAGTCACCAAAACATACCCAAAAAACAAACTCTGCTTAACTTTGGGCTAAATAAACAAATAATGCCGGACAATCCACACAGCATCATCTAGTGAAATAATATTTATTACATGATGTATAATGAAATAATATTTATTATGTGATAATAATTATTATATTAATTAAATGATGTTGTGTTGATTGTCCAGCATTCTATTATCAATAATGTCATATCAAAATATGATTTATGAGGTTGAAATTGTTTTGGAAAAATATTTCTTTGATAAGTACCTACATATTTAAAAAAAAATATTAAATATTAAATAAATGAGTCACTATAAAGAAGTCACTAAGTATTGGAAAAAATGTTTTTTTTTGAACCTTTAGCAGTACTTGGAATACAAAACAATAAATAATAGAAATTATCCTGAAAATTCGCTGAATTTAATTGATTAAAATATGGGATTCGTAGTTTGCAATGACCACAATTAAAGCATTGAAATAACCGAATATTTTTATTAAATAGAAAAAAATACTTTGGCTTTTTTTAATCTTTTTTTATTACGTTCAACTCCATACACTGAAATAATACAAAACCATGAAATTTAGTGCACGATATGCTTCAAATTCTATTTGAAACTTAAACAAATACGGGAACCGCCTTCCTTTAGGATTTAAAAAAGATGTGACCTTGTTTCTAAAGGATTTTTTTTACCAAAAGTCGCTTATATTACAATCGTTTTACATAAATGTTATCGGGCGAAACCGAGTTGTACACTTTCGTATAAAGAAATGTATTTGATATTATTCACTTATTTTAGTTCTGATAAAAACCACGATGATTCGAAATGATCACATGCGCTATCATCGTCTGTTTCGATAGAGTTCATTAGGAATGTTTGCGGGATAACTAAGAACATAGTTTGTGTTGGAAAAACACCGACGATTCATCGTTATCTGAGTGCACGATTGAGTGTAAGATTAAATTGTTTATAATAGACTAGCGGTCCGCCCCGGCTACGCACGGCTATTTAACAAACATTGAATTTTACATGCGGATCCCTAACTTTTTTGAAAATATTCTGTTGCCTATGTTCATCTGAAAAAATATGGTGAAAGAATAATGATGAAAGCATTTTTTAAAACGGTCCAGTAGTTTCGAAGCCTATTCAATTCTAACAAACAAACATTCAAATCAATCAATAAAATAATATTAGTATTGATTTAGATCGAATCGAATTTGTATTGATATCGTCAAAGAACGACGAAATGTTTCTGAAAGGTATACATTTTCCTTTTCGAGATATGAAGCCATTATAATGTTCATAATGTTAGTTGCTTTCGAAGTCGGTAGCTTGATAGATATCCAGATAAATGGATATCCAATGCGTCCCATATTCTACCACCAGCGGCGGTTTGTCGGACGCCTAAATTAATCAGGTAACACGATTAGTCAGATCTGTGTAAAGTATTCGCATTATGCGATTATAACACAAACTCTTGTTATATGATCGCAAAATGATTGTTTTAAATACTCTTTGCTAAAATGCTTACTATAAAATATCAGATTGTCTAGACGACAAAAAAGTTTGGGACGTGGTAAAGGTACCTTTTTCGCTTCTTTACTTTACCTTTAAAATATTGAAGTAAACAATGAATCAAATTGATAACTTTATTTCCCAGTATCGCATAATTATGTGCTTTGTATTTTGTGAAGATCTAATAGCCGCGTCCCAAGTTATTTTTCTTTAGAATCAGCTATTATTTTTCACATTCTACCATCTCATCATTGTTCAATAGAAATGGGTCACTTACGCTGTTCAGGCAACTTGAGACCTACTTTCCGAGCAAGAGTAATGAAAATATATTTTTTGTAAGTATAAATGCGATTATTATCAATCCCGAAAAGCATTTTGAAACAAAGTGGTAGGATCCTAGATACATAAATACAAATAATAGCCGATCATGGTGAAAATAAGATCACATTAAAAATCATTTTGGTTCTACGTTTGTATAGGAAATTTTCATCCGTCGCTGTAGTGTTAATAAGAAATAGAGAAGATTATCATACTTAGGTCGGAGCTTCACCTTGTAACCTTTTGATGCAGGGGATCTTAGAACCGTCAGCACTTTGTATGCGCAGGCAGGAAGTCTAGCCGGGGATTTAAAATGCTGGATAAAATGTATCTCAAAAGCAAATTTCAGACTTAAATTCTGAAGAATGGTGAATATGTAGTGCGCTTGGTTACGACTTTTACGTAGTAAAGACCTGCGAAATCTACTCGTAGAGTATACAGGTGATCGGAAAGCTGTCTTTAATTTCGATCAACGAATTTGCGTTTCTCGGCACTCTGCCTTCTAGTGACGGCTTAGATTTTTAGGAAAAAGATTTAGGTGTATATCCTACTTGTAATTGTTTTATTTACTTCAAAACTAAATATTTTATACCTTGAGTACCTACTTGAAAATAGTAGTCATTATATTTTAATAAAATGTTTTGGAAAGTCCGAACAAAGGCCTTTGCAACGATGCCATATAGGCATATTTACTTAGGCAAATATAATTTTTGACCCATACTTAGACCTCATTATTTCGTTTGACACCCAATTTTATTTGATGTCACATAACCTATAACCACTGAGGTATTGAGAATCATACGATTACTTATGGACAGTCCACTAGGTGCTCGATAAAAGGACTAGATTCAGGGCTACGCAGGAACATGAAAATCGGATACATCCTGTACATACTCAGTTTCCCCCCCTGAAAAACCCCTAGCGTACATTAAGTTAGAAAAAGAATAAAATAAGTTTGTTCTCACACATTCTGCAATTAATAAAAATACTATGGAATTGGTAACTCTAATTGGCAACGGTTACATCACAGCGTCACAATTATTCTGACCTCCAACGTATATAAATCGTAATTTAGGGCTGTGCTTATTGTAATTTTTTCACCATTTCAAGAATTTTAATATGATACAAAAGTTTACTGAATTCGATTTACATCGAGTGTATTAAAATTTTGACGATTTTCAAATGAATTGCTGCGTTCTTTATGAAATAAAAGTTGCGGTAAAGTTACTGTCGCCAATTTTACCTAATCCACCAGTTAACTTTAGCGTTTGAACTTTGTATGAATTTCTATGAGTAATAAAAAAACACTTTATCTGTAGGTACTAAAGTACCTAGGATTTGGTTTTTAAATAGGAAGAAATACAAAATACAAAAATCTTTATTGGGAACATAACTTAATGTATAGGGTACAATTGTGGGCTGACTACCGCAAAAGTTAAAAACTGCGTAGCGGAGCCAGCGCCCTCCTCCGCAAACAAATTAATTATTTACGTTCCATATAAAAAAAAAAAAACAAAGATAAGAATTAACCTAGTATGATACAAAATAATTAATTTAATTTCACTGTGTGTAGCATGTGAATGAGTAAGAGTAAGTAAGATTCTCCTGAGGACATCGGTCTCAAAAGAGTCCGGGCAACAGGATTTACTAGGTATGTGTGTTTGTGTGTGTGTGTGTGTGTGTGTGTGTGTGTGTGTGTGTGTGTGTGTGTGTGTGTGTGTGTGTGTGTGTGTGTGTGTGAAGGTTATGGTGAATATTTTGGATGTACAGTTTTTTGGATGTATGTAGTTGGATCATTTTTGATACCTTAAAATTTCCTCAGTATCCTCGTAGGAAATTGATAAGAGCCAATCAGTGCATACACATTTACATTTAAAGATGGTGAGGGGATAAATATTGATAATTTTGTTTATTTTATTGTATAATCGACTACTAGTGTAGTGATAATGGCGACCGGCTACTGCAGTTTTATGTGACAAAGTTCTGCAGACAATGTCAGAACGTCGCTTTACTATTGCTAGGTTGGGGTCAAATTGAGTTTGTGAGTGTTTGCGCAATATAGTAGAGAGTACAAAAAGTTTTCTAACGGAGAGGACTTTGCAGATTAAGTATAGACTTGAGGTGGAAAAGTCTCTTGGCTTAGAGGTCATGACTTTAAGTACCGCTCTCTGCGCTCTCTCAACTCGGAGCATTAGGGTCTTTATGGAACCGCCCCATGCAGATATGCAATACGCAAGAACAGATTGTGCCAGAGCAAAATAGACCATTTTCATGCAAGGGAAGTCAGCTCTACCTCTTAAGTTTTAAAAATGAAAATTAATTTTCTTACTTTTACGACAGTGCTTTCAATATGAGGTTTCCAAGACATGGTGTGATCCAACCAAACCCCAAGATATTTAACACAGGGAGCTCGTTCTAGTTTGGGGCATTGGCAGGATCCTGGGGAATTACAAGTGTGTGCATTTAGAGAAAACGAGGGGGAAGGTTGGGATCTGGAGGTTGGAGAAAAGGTGATATATTTAGTTTTTGAGAAGTTAAGGGTCATAAGATTTTGGGAGAGCCAGGTTAGAACCAGTCTTAGAGCCATTTCAGCTGCAGATTGAGCTTCTGACCAGTCTCTTCCACTAACAAGAAGGGCTGTGTCATCAGCATATGTAAAAATATTGCAAAAAGGAACAGACAGATTAGCTAAATCGTTTATATAGATGAGGAAAAGGGTTGGGCCAAGCACACTTCCCTGAGGTACACCAAAGCCTATCGCAGTTTCCTCACTGTATATATTATTTACGACTACAATTTGGCGACGATTTGTGAGGTAGCTCTTGAACAGGTCATTGACACCGCCCCTGACCCCAATGGTTGACAGTTTATCAAGAAGCAATGGAATAGAAACGGTGTCAAAGGCCTTAGACAGGTCAAGAAAGATTCCTAAGGTCTTTAGTTTTGGGTCAAAATTTTGAGCAACCGTAGTTGTAAGATCAATAACTGCATCCTCTGTCGATCTACCTTGTCTAAAACCGTATTGTGAAACAATATCATACAGGAAAACAAGCTTTTGGTTCGTACTTTATATAGATTAATGCTTATCATTTTGATCAGTTGAGCTACTTATATCTAATAGTTAGCTCGACCTACCTCTACATTGTGTTTAAATGACTGCAGACAGCTCAACTGTTTCTATTATAATATATGTACTGACAATCCTTCTTACGTAAAAAACCCGAAAACTATTGAAATTGTGAATTCTATTATTATTAATAGAGATCTCGAAAAATACAGACCGTCAGGACAAAATTTAGCGTACATTTAAACTATAGCCTTAATTACACAATAAGCTACGTATTTTACCGAACAAACGCGTGCAATTCCGCAAGGAGAAGATAGTCAGTTGTAATTTGTGACGGATAAATAGCTTACTCATCTGCCCATCGGCTGCCCGTGCATAACAATCTACACTTGCTGCACCAAGATTTGTTAACGGCAAGCGGTGAAGACCCAGACCCGTCAACAATGTCTGGCCGCTTCGTCAAGGTCTTGTGCTGTAATGTGAAAATATAAGATTAAGATATAAGATCTTTAAATTATGCGTGTGGTGATCAGGTATGGTAGAACCCCAATAGGTTGGGAAGGCAGGTTCAACAGTGCACGTGTGAAGGCTGATGAAGAAGGTTTGATTTAAGGTTTAGGACTATTCAACGGGTTTATATCGCGTACTTTTTGTTTTATTTGCCTCTACGTTTCATTACAATACAAACGCATTTTTAACTTTTGTCGTCTCTTCGTTCACCTTGTAACATATCAAACCTAAACTTGTGCAAAAATAAATGATTTGATTTGATTTGAAAAATGATTTGATTTTTGAAAACAAGACATAAATGCTATAAAAAATGACATAGCATAAGTCTATTACAATGGGCGGCTTTATCGCTATTACGTTTCCATCGCGTTGCAGCGATCCGATCGTGGTCACGGGGCGAAACGTAGTGGAGACTAAAACAAAAGTTACGAAATAAACGCCCGATAAATATGTAAAATGTCAATAGAAAAGTTTGACTAAAGGTTTTGTAGTTATTGAACATTGATTGGTACAGAAATCAACAACTTGTTCTGCAGTCGACTATGAACAAAGGAACATGCCTTGGAACGTTGGCAAGCTGCCAATCGAAACTAGGATGATTAACCGAGTAATAAGAAATATTGGCAAAGGTATTTCAAATACTTCATTTGTGAGATGATTAAGTAGTTCGACTTATCAAACTTTACCAAACATGAAGTATCTGCTACTTACTGATCAAAAAAAAGGTCATTTGTATGGAATAACGTTATACCATAAAGCGTCATATTTCCAAAAAAACTCTTGATTGCTCCTAAAACATCATTTTATAATAAGAACCTGGAACTCAAAGATTGTCGTAGTTCAATGAAAGCCACTGCCAAGCGAAAAATTACTATTTTCAACGTTATTTTGAAACTATTATAGAGCGTATCAAGCCGTCACCTGCAGAATCAATAGCAAATTCGGTTTGGCTTTAGTGCTTTACGCAGAAACTGTAAAAGCGCTTTAAAAAGAATAGTCTCCGACTATACTACTACTGGACCGATTTGAAAAATTATTTCACCATTAGAATCCTTAATATACCGTGATGAACAATATAACCTATAGACTATTTCCAAAAAAGCTAAAGATCCCAAGAAAAATTTTAAAAATCCCGAATTTGAGGATCCCAAAAAAAAAATTTAAATACCCGTGCGAAACCAGCGCGGACCGCTAGTCTTCAATATATTGGAATATGACAAAAAATTAAGTGATCCGTGTAAAATGTACATACCTACTGACGTATGATCATTACCTAGCGAAGTCTCGAACTGGTACCATTTGTGTAATTGTAATTGACGCTCGAAACCGGCGAGCGAGTTACACTTGCACTTGACGAATCTAGTTTTACTTAATAGCTGGTTTACACTTTGTGAAGTATCAAGTGCGAGTGACAAGTGCAAGTGTTAAGTGTGTAGTAAAATCAGCGTGTAAACGCATACGCTGTTAAGTGGTAAGTGCAGGTAGCAAGTGCGAGTGCGAAGTGAAGTGTTTAGAAGCCGTCTCTAATTTTACTGTTAAGTAGCTACCCCCGCACACCCGCGCTTTCCCCTCACTCGCAGCGCCACCCGAACAAGTCAATAATTCATTAAATTTCTCTTCTGACATTCTCATTACATTAAAAAACTCAATGGGATCTTCTTTAATCAGTTCATCAAAAAGTTTAACACTAGCTCCACACTCAGATCTTCTGCTTATCCATTTTCTTTGCCATAACATCTATTAAAATTTCTCTTATTTCTGACCGCTGTTCGTCCTCCATATCGCACCGACAGAGCCACTTTGAACCTGCAGAATCAACTAAACACTGTGTGAACGTTCTGAATAAACTTAACACTTGAGACCAAATAAACACGTTAACTAATCACTTATTACTCGCACTTGCACTAAACAAAGTGTAAACCAGCTATAATATCAGCTACAAAGTAAAAGTTTCTACTTGTGTCGTGTATCTGAACTTATTCTACATACATTGAGAAACGCTTAAAGTTTAACACAAACAATGTTAATGGGTCGTAAACCAGGCTCTTCAAAGTCTGTACGAAGCTTAAAAAACTGTAAAATTTAAACAGCAGTAAATGACGTCTTTTATAGACACTTTTTACGAAAACAAGACTTTCGTCAGCGAAAACCTACGAAAACTTCATAATCACATTCAAAAAAATCCCCAGGCGAGTCTCGCTCTGAATATTTTTACCAGATATGGGTGAGGACGTTTATTCCCCGCTGTAGAAAAATGGGGAGAATTCCATTCTCACCACATGCTTTGTTGGTCTTAAGAGAGTTAATGGCCCACCTGACCTGGCCCGGTCTTATGATCCTGGCCGCTCCGTTCCAGTCCTCATTCCGAGGCTTATTGGAGATGACAGATGTCGGTGGCAGGTTTATGTCCCGCGACCCAGGGAAGTGGGTCAAAGCCAGCAACTCTAGGGTTTCCTTATCGCTTGTTGTGAAGGTGCCGTCCCCTCTCTTGAAGATACCTAATTGATTAGTTTTGGCTTTGGAGAGCAGTTTGTGGAGTCTAGCACTTTGAGGTATGTTTTTAATTTCCTCGCAGAGCTTCCTCCAAGTTGCCCTTTTAGCCTTCCTAATTTCTATGTTGTATTCCGTTAAGGCTTTTAGGTATACCTCCCATGCGCGAGTCTTCATAGCCTTGTTGAAACATTTCACTCCTTAAGTCCTTAGCTTGTCAAGCTTGGAGTTCCACCATGGGACTACTCGCTTAGTTGTTTTGGACTTAAGCGGGCAGCTCTCCTTATAGGCCGTGCAAATGCCCTTTGTGAGGATTGATACCGCTAACTCAAGACTATCGCGAGTTTTGATACTTTTAGGGCACTCTTCGAGCGTTTGCCTAAGTTTGTCATTGAAAACATCCCAGGCAGTATCCCTAGGATCCCAATAAGTTAACATTTGAGAATAAAGGGAGGCCTTTATCTCAAAACAGATGTGTTTATGGTCGGACATAGTTTTCTTTGCTAACGTGCCAGTCATTGATATGCCTATTGTTAGCAACAATAAAATCATAAAGTAACTCACCTCTTGCGTTGACGTAGCCTTTTGCTAAAGCTCCGAAACAAAGCATATGCCTGTGACTGGCACGGATCCACATCCGTCCACGTCCGGTGTTCCGGCCTCCTCGGGGCGAAGCACAGGAGAACCAAGGCCGCGACCTGTCGTGGCTAGGGGCTCCAATGTACCGCCGCCCTCCGGTAGGTCCGGTGCACCGAGTCGTGGCGAAAGTGTTTCGCCGCCGTCGACGTCCAGTGGAGCGGGCATTCTCGGGCGAAGCACAGGAGGTCCAGAGCCTCGAGCTGTCGTGGCAAGGACCTCCAATGTAACGCCCCAGAATAGATCCGCTTCAATGAGACAGGGAAACGGGGGTACCCGCGGAGGGGCAAGAGGTGACAGGCCGACCGAAACTAGCCGAGGGCGGGGAGCGCGAAATTTCAGTCATAAAATAACACAAGCTCTGCGTAGCGGGCCTAGATAGTGCTGTGTGGATTGTACCTATGTACAGTGCGCGTTAGAATTAAGTACCCCCCTTGTATACAAACTATTTTCGACTAATTCTGATTCCCCTGAAACTTGTCACAATTTTTCACATGCAAAAATTTAACAGGCCGCCGCTCAGGATCAAACTGATACAAAAAAAAAAATCCATGATACTCAAAGTCTGAAATTCCCAACAATAACAACTATTGTGTCCCAAATACATTGAGATAGGGGGAGGGTACTTATATGTGACGCGCACTGTACCTACATCATTATTTTGTTTACCATTCACATTTTATTCACACTAGCTGCGCCCCATGAGGATAAAACATCCTATATAATCAAATCAGTTTTTATTTAAAGCATTTGATCATCCCATGGTACCACTATATTTTTCAGGTATCACAAGTTATGTGTAATCCAAGATATTTATTTATTTATTAGGACTAGAGGTCCTAATGACATAACACAAAAATAAATAAAATAACAATGACAAAGTTTTTAGGTATAGTGCTTTCTAATCTATAGGCGGCCCAATCAAGGCAACAATCAAGGCAATTTGTTAATATTGATATTATATTTACGAAAATAAAAGAAAAAATAAATGCGTTTATATCGATATAACCTAAGTTATAATAGGACCAAAAGACTACAACAACCATCGCCTCAATAATTGTCTGATTCTAAATTCAAAATTATTTACGCTACATATCAAAGAAAAGAACACAGACGCATAATCCAATAACACATTCACAACGACTCTACAGAAGATATCCCTCGAATAAATAAGTTAAGCGGGTGCTACGGTTGTCACAAAGAGAAAACAGTATTATTGCATTATAGCCGTCGGAACAACGCGTTGTTCCCGGAATAAATAAGCTAACGAGCGTCGTCGTTCACAATTTGCGACAATTAGTGCTCGTTATGACCGGCTAGTCGGGTGTTGTCGTACTGCTGGCGACATTGCTAGCGGTTATACTGTACTCAAGAAGTGTTAACAAAAAAATCTAAATTTTTTAAATGTTCCTTACGCTTTTGGATGAGTTAAGCGTTGTTTCGTCATCATCATCCTCCACTAATGAGCGCCATAGCGCCATAGTTTCAATTATATGGATAATATTATAAAGAGGAAAGATTATGAAGAAATGAAAGGACCGATATTAAAAATAATTTCACCATTAGAATTCTGAACTATCCGTTATGAACATAAGCTATGTTTTCAAAAAATTAGGAATCCTTATGAAAACTTCAATAATGTAACTCAACGTTTTTGAGTGTTTATAAAAGTTTATAACTTATTAATTTGTTATTAAATACATGTGCGGAGCCGGGGCGGACCGCTATTAGGTACGAAACTATTCTATATACTGTGTATATATACTATTTCGCACTACATCTTCACATAAAAGACGATATTGGCCTAACAAAGGTCTTATCTACGTAAAAAAGGTAGGGTTATGGCTCGGTAAGCCCCTTTCAAGTATTCCCTTGTTCCCCACTCATTTCAATACCAATCATACTACAAGTGAACTCGTTAAAGTCATTCCATTGATGCCCGCCCGTCAGTCCTTGTTAATAATCATTTACTTTATTAAACAACTAGCTACTGCCCGCGACTGCGTCTGCGTGTCCCTGTACGTGTGACACCGCGATAAAAAGTGTCTTAAGTCCGTCGCCTGGTCCTGAGCTATCCCACCAATTTTCAGCAAAATCAGTTCAGCCGTTCTTTAGTTATAAATAGTGTAACTAACACACTTTTCTTTGTTTTTTTTTTGCAGATATAGCTTCGATTACGTTATAATTATAAGTTACTGACTGAATAATTTATACTTTATGCCGCTACGCTCTGTTATAAAAGTTTCGTGGAAAGTATAACGAATGAATATAATAATATAGAATATAATCTATAAGAAGCAACGTAACAATTTTACTTTGAACCCCTAACCTAACTTTACCGGTGTGGCGCCCTCTGTGCCCGCCAAAAGTTCGGTAACGCTGTCATGGCCATCCGCGGTACATTCTCCTAAAAATTCATTTTAAATCGATATTATTATTATGAAGTTTATGATACTCCAATAACTGACACTGGCAGATTCGCGAAAAGCAAGTGGTGCCATAAAAAAAGAAGTTGAAGTCCGAAAAAATATAAATTTACTTTGTAAACCACTATAATATCAGAACGACTGTACCCATCAACCTTGCATTTTAAATTGTCCATGAGGTAAACTTAACTAAAGAAAAACGAATTCGAAATTCGGTCAACCGTTTGGGATGTAGGTACGATAACACTGACCCAAATACAAAAGTCGAACTTAAGTTCCTAATTTAAGTCCGGGGAGATGATTTTCCATACAAAGTAGTACTAAAATTTCAAAAATACTCTTGTCAACTCAAAAACTAAGAAATAATGGCATTTTTATTTAAAAATGCGATAGCGTTTAATTTAATTCCCGAAAAGTATTCTGAAAAATTAATTATGGCAGGAACGAATATTAATAATTATAGGTACTAATGAACATGGTGAAAATATGCTTATATTTTTTTACATTTGTATTGGAAATTCTTGCGTCCCCGGAACCTAAAATAGAACCCCTCTCATAAGTCGTGGGCGGTCGGGCGTTTAACGTACAAATTGACATTATCTGTGACATGAGGTTCTGGTACCTGCTTGAGTTGCTTTGCTCACCAAAACTTTCTGATTGTTTAATTTGCTTATCGATATTTGATGTTTGATTTGTGAGGACATTGATCCAGTTAATTAAGACCAAGAATATGAGGTTCTACTGCGCCAAGAACTGGAGCATCGAGTTTAAAAAACGTGCTGACGTTGTAACATGATAATTTTTATTTGAAAACATTAGGATGAGCAATCGATGAGAAATGCTCACTGAAATTTTGAAGCGGTGGAAATGTATCGAACTATATCGAAATGTACCGATCGTAAGCACTGATTGTCATGGTGGCCCTAAATTCATCCTTTAGAATTTTGTTTTAATCCCAATCATAAAAATATATAAAAAAACTTTTGGCAAGGTGCCTGGATTTAAAGTCGCAGCAAACTTCCAGTAGTAGTTCCTATAAACTCAAAGGAGGTAAACTAGTAGAATAAATTTTCTATGAAACATAATAGAGCTCGTTTTATGAAAAGTGTTTTCAGGTGCAAGAAGTAAAAGAAAATAAAATAAAACAGTATTTGAATAAAGTTTTTAGTTGCTACGTATCTCAAATATATAGGGGTTGCGCTTCTTTCAAATAAATCACTTTCATTGGTTACATAAATAAAACAATCAATAATGCTCGACAATACACACAGCATCCATATAGTCCTAAATTAAGTAGATTATGTTTTATATGTACTAGATGGCTGATATACCTAATACAATATATTACATAGACATAAATTTATGACTACACATAGATAATATCTATCTGTAGATAATATCTATCTGTAGATATTGTCTACAGATCGTACATACATTTGTGCCGAGACGGGAATCAAACCCGCAACTTCGCCCACCGCACAACAGAGACTGTATCGTTCGTCTATACCACCTCTGTGGCGCAGATGAAACTGCCTCTACTAACAGGGATCGATCGAGACTCCTCGGGTTTATTCAAATAGTTTGCTGGGGAGTTCTGAGTGGGACTAGAACAGCATCGCTTCAAACTTCTCCAATACACAGCTACGTCCACTTAAATACTGTTCAATTCCGATCTGATATGTAGTTCAATCACGAAACTGACTTTCCAGTCCGTTCTACATAGTATTGGATACGGTATTGCAGCGTTGGGAAAAATTGAGGCATAAAAGCTTTTATATCGTATTCTGATCGCCAATTAAAAAGTCCGTTTTATGCTTGGAAAAATCCATGCCTATTCGGCCTAACACACTGCATTTTCAATTTTCGTCTCTAGAAAGAGAGTAACGCGGCTCTCGAGTTTTAAAAATGGTCAAAGCGACGCGTGTTTCGAGAGCTGGTGAGTATTTGGTGCAGCGCATCAGCATTGCCATACGTCGGGACAATGCAGCCAGTGTCATGGTGACGCTTCCGACTGGTATTCATTGATATGGAGCTACTTAGAGATTCTTTGCAACATTCTGCAGTTAGCTCAATTGTCTCAATATGTTAGTATTATCTCTAATGTATTTATAATATTTGATTGTAATCTTTGTAAATAAAGATTTCATACAAACTGGATATATCGAGAAGAATACAAAAAAGTTCTGAAATTGCAAAAGCGTGCTATAGGCAAGAGTGTTAATAAAAACGAAATTTAGGGAATCATGCCGCAATCAATAATAGTATTGTATTATGTATATCAGTCATCTGTTTTCAAGTGATTTGATCAGTTTTTCAGTTTATGTTGGTGCAGGCTATTAATTTCTAAGTAGTCAATACTTTCCTATATTATTATGCACACAGACCCCATATAAAATCTAACGATCCTGTCCATTCAAGATTGTTTGGGGAGATCGCTTTCGATTTGTCGATTATTTAACCAGAGCTTGTAAATTATTTGAAAGTTCAGTGTGAATTATACTGTATAAACTATAATATACAACTTGTCGGAGCAAAGACTAGACCAATAGTGTATTCGACATAGGAAAGTGACTCTAAACTCTAAATTTCCGGAACACAAATCGTTTACCCACCTGAAGTCTACGATAGTCTGTCAACCGTTTTGCAATTTACGTTATTGCTACGTTTGGCGGAGCGACGGGAGATGGGCGGAGGTGGGAAGGGGTATCGGGGTGGCGGGGTACGGCGCCGGCGGACTGGGTGGCTTCCACCAGCATTCACTTTCACTTACTTTCACTCGGGTCAGAGAATATATAATAATACCCGGGGATAGACAAGCCTCGATAGGACAATGTTGAACCGGGTGAATGTCCATCTATACGGTGTAATTTCCTATTACGTAGTTTTAGAATAACTGTTGAGTTTTAATAGTTTTTAGTAGGGTAATAATGAGGATAGAGAAAGCGTTTCGTACTGGATCCGATGTAGATAAGATAATCATAAAAATGGAAGAGTAAAACAGCGGGTCAAAATTACTCGCTATTTTCTGTCAAAGAAATCATGCGAAACAGACCAATTATTTTGAAATCATCGGATTTAAGTTCAGAATAATCATCATCAGCCTATAACAGGTCACATACCTCCATACCTCCTCTAAAACAAGAATAAGAATTGATTAGAAAAAGATTTTTGCCGTCCATAACTGTTTCGAAATTATACACACTAACACGATGGGTTTCACAGTTTTCATACGGATCCCTTACTTTTTTAACAGCATTGGGGTTTTTGAAATAGACTCGACCTCGACACTCCATAACTGACACTGCCGTAGGGAAAAAGGGGAAAAAGCAAGCACCGTGCGTATTTAACCTCTTTTTCTATTATGGCTCCGCGCTATAATAGAAAGAGGTTGTATTATATAACGGTTTATTTATTGAATTTTTCATCAGGATCCTTAACTTTTTTAAAAATATTATATAGCCTATGTTCATCACGAAAATTTAGGATTCTAATGGTGAAAGAATTTTTGAAATCGGTCCAGTTGTTTCGGAGCCTATTCAATTAAAACAAAAAATCAAATCTTTCGTCTTTATAATATTAGTATAGATAGGGTCAATGAACACTTTCTTACTTTGATATCTAATAGTTAATATAAATATATGTTTGTATATGTAATATATATTGGTATTACCACAGTATTACTTAATTTTCACATGTATTATATTAATACCTATTTATTATTTATGTAGGTTCTATATAGTATACGACGACCTCTGTGGCGCGGTGGGCGAAGGTCCGCCTGCGACGCTGGAGGTTTCGATTCCCGCCTCGGGACAAATATTTGTACGATCTGCAGATATTTGTTCAGGGTCTGGTCGTTTACTTACTATGTATAATAAAAAATATCTGTACCTATATGTAATGATATTGTATTATGTATATCAGTCATCTAGTACCCATAATACAAGCTCTGCTTAGCTTGTTGGGACTACATGACGATGTGTGGATTGTCCGGCATTATTAAAATTCAATTTATTAAAATACATTAGGCTATAATACACCACCGTCTATACCTTTACAAACGTTACGTGTCTATCCAAAGGTTGCCTCGTAGAAATCGCTTTTAGCGATAATGCCATCCAATGTGCCACTGTATGCGTTTTTCTGTTATGTTATTATCTATCTTGGTGTGCAATAAAGAGTATTTGTATTTTATTGTATTGTATGTACCTATATCTTATTTCTATGATGATCACGTGCCATTATAATTATTATTATTGGTATTGGCAGATATTCCGATCGCAGTACATGCGCTACATTACGCTCCGTACTCTCTGATTCGAATCTGGCGCTGCTGGTAACTTTTCAACTTTTTCTACAGCGGCTCAGATCCGCTTAGCGACGCTGGGACAAGGTTACGTTGTACTATTTACTACGAGTTAACTTGGTTAACGTTGTCTACGTCGCGTCGAGAAGCTTGCGCCTCGGCTACGTCGTATTGTGTTGTGTTACGAGAAGTTGCTCGTGACGTTGTTATGGCTGCGTTTAACCGTAGAAAAGCAGTATTATTAAAACCCTTGTTAGGTTTAATGCGAAGTGTAAACGATCGCGCAAGTGGACTTCTTCAAGTTTTAGTAGCTAGCCGCAACTTACTGCCCCTGGTTGTTGTCTCGGGTACAATAGAGAAAAATACATCACCAGAATATGTAAAGAAGAATGGCAAACTCGACCCAGCCCGAATAAAAATAAATAACAGCCAGAATAAAAATAAATAACGGCAGACATGTTATAACTACTGCCGGATTTATTATTTGTTTATAGATTTTTCTAACCATCATTTACATTTTTAGAAGCAGGGAGTAAAAAATATTTTTAATTAATATATTTTGTGCGGGAAAGAAACGAAAGGTAACTTCAACTTCTTTTAGGTGGCTCCTCAGAAAAACGTAGACAATCGTTTTTCTGAGGGTGGCTCTAGAACGTAGTGGTTATATTCTCTTTGGGTGGTTCTGCATCTGATTCGACAAAATTCCACCAATGCGGACCTTTGTGACTGTCGATGTCTAAATAAAACAAGGAACGCAAATTGCTCGCAAATTGATAGAATGACATTCTCTCTCGATTGATTTGCTCACATTTTGCTGAGCATTTTGCTCACGACTGGTTTGGTTTGGCTGTCTAAAGTTGGTCCAAAGAGAATATATCCACTACCTACGTTCTAATATAACCGCCATTCTCAGACGCTATTGACAGATTTGACAATAAAATTATATATAATAAATTAATAAATTATAATAATGCCAACTTGAAGAAAATAAGATTAAGTTGCAATGGTTGGCAATAAGAGAGATACAGTTTAGCTACCTACCATACCACGATCTAACTAAAATAAGCCGGTCCCTAACAGGCATAACCTTAAATAACTTTTTTCTCCCAACTTGTAAAAGGTTTATGATATTGATTTCGGAGTCCTTGGTGTACGTATTATTTATTTTAAAAGGCCTGGGTAATGTACGGCGTCAAAAAAGTTGGGTCAGCAGATGTATGGAATCTTGCCATCCTTCTTTTTGATCCTTTAACTTCAATAATGTTCTTACACAAAAATCCTCTTTAGAAGAATTTATTTTTTTCTAAATCGGCCACGAACTCCTTATATTGTCTTTTCGATAACTTTCACGGTTTCAGACTTCGCTGTGGTAGCCCTGAAAAAACTCACCTTGTGTATATCACAGAAACCTTGAACATCATTGTCGGAAATCCGAAACGTACTTAACCTCTATTCTTTTTTATATTAGTCGTATTTATATCGAGCTTCCTGCTCCTACTGGCTGTATCACACAGCACTAAAGCAGAATAGTACCTAATATTAGTATTATGATTTAGTCATCATCATCATCATCAGCCTATATTAGTCCACTGCTGGACATAGGCCTCCCCTAATGAGCGCCGTCTTCAGCTTGTCGCATCCAGCATCTGTCTGCAGTCTTTCGCAGATGATTTAGTAGTACTTTCTATATGAGTATTATTATTTAGTACAATATTAAATAGCCATCCTTGTAGGTACAACCTTCACATGCGCGAGAGTTAACGCGCGTCACCGCATCGCTCAGAGAAAAGCCTAGAAGCAAGCGATCACGCGTTGACGCATTTTTACTGTCCATTTGAGTATTATTATATCATATTATAGTATATACGTTGACGCGGAAGGCCAACTCAATCAAAATAGTAGCAATGAGAATCGACAAATATGAAATAAATACTTATAAATTATTATATATTAAACAGCACCAGCAGGTTCAAAGGTCTAAGTTAAATATTTCTTGTTTCAGAAATGGAATTCAGCTACGAAGAAGAAGAGAGTAGTGATGATAGAGAGAGAGAAAGGGACAGAGGCAGAGACCTCCGTCCAGCGCAGCGCAGAACAGCAAAGCACATCGCCGCCGGGGAAGAAAGGCCTCGTATCAACTCTAGTCAACAGACCACTCCAACAGACGGTGAGTGACGCATTATATTAAGGTGCTGATGCTGCCAATGAAAATTAACTTGCTATACATATAATTCAGATGTCAAAATAAAACAAACCTCATAGTCCACCGGCATAGTCACACCAAAGTTATCAATGCAATTTTAAGCTAGTGAAAGAAGCTACCGCCTATGGCTTCCCTCGTATTTAAGGACTATTGGTCTGATAGATTTGGTGAAGCTGCCGTGACTTTGAATAGATCTTAACAGGGTGTCCAGTAGTCCGATAATTTTCGTCTAGAGATTTAAACTAAAAATAAATTCAACTTTAATGGAATAGGACGTTATTTATTGTGAGGGTTACAAACAGTTGTTGATTGAGAACACGATGCAGGAGATTATACAATAGTGACGTGACAATGAAAATGATTTCAATAATGTTGTAAGTTGCTGTTCACCTGTACAAACATAACATTTCCGGGCAAAGTACTAGTGACAACCACCTAAAAGTTGATAGCACATTAAACAGAAACCTAATAAAGGAGCCCATAAACAACAAGTCAAGGAAAACGCAAATTGTGTACATATCGTTTTCGAACATAGGCGAAACCTGAGGAAGCTTGGGTAACAATTAGGCATTAATTTATAAATCCAAAACCAGGGCCTCTCACGTAGCGTCGCAATGTACAAATCGGAGCATCGAAGCTCATCTCCACCTCCAGAAAAAGTTGATGTTTGTTTTCTGCTGCTTTTGATAGATTTTTTGTGGACTACTTTTTTATTTAATTTATTTTTGCTTATTGGTTTTTTGTCTGGATAGTGGTCGACCCAAAAACTTTTTCGTTCGCCAACCTTTTTCTTATGATGGATTTTGGACGAATGCGGTTTCTTTTTCCTTGTCTTTCTTTTGTGTTCTACTTCTCCCATCTTTTTTCTACAATAAGTTCTAGTTTTGTGATGTTGTGTTGGCTTATTTACTTTAGTAGTTTCATTTTTAATGCCAGCAGCACTATTTATTTCTGTAGTGCCATTACATTGAAGCTTAATTCGATGACTTTTATCTGGCTTACAAAACTTGTCATATTTAATGTGTTCTATTATACGAGGAACATGTTTACGCCGCCGGGAGGTTACCAAACTGAAACTATCAGAAAGACATTTAACTAACGATGGGGTTAATTTCACGTTTCGTTTTAAACACAGTTTGATAATGTCTCGTTTATCACAGAAACTCAGGGAATTATCCCCTTTACAAGTGACCGTCGCTGGAACGCATGGCTTAACGAAGTAGCACCCAAGTTTATTAGAATTACCATCTCCTTGCTCATCAGGTTGTGCGTAACGCTTTTGTTTGTTTGTTTTTGCGATAAAAGAGCTGCGCAATACGGAAAGTTTTTGGTGGATATTCTTACTTCGTTTAGAGAAAAGTCTTGTATTACTAGTTTTTGAGGTGTTTGTAACTTTAATTTTATTATTTGTTTGTGATGAATAACGCGGCCGCAGGTTTGTTTCCCTAATATTTGATCTAGGTTTTGGATCTAGGATTGGGTCTTTGCATTTCGTTATGTCTGAGTGTTCCAAAGGAACCGAACAATGTCGCTGCATTTCTGGCAGGTTATTGCATGGGTAGTTTTTTTTCGATTGCTGGCTATTTATTTTGTTATACTGTGAGCAACGATTGCGATGTTGTAACGTTTTACTATCAATCAAATCTTTCAACATTGTAAAATAACTAAACTCCATCGATTTATTGTAAACGTTATATCTTTCTGTTTTCACATCACCAATTTTGTTATTTGTGTGGGTTTGAAACAGTTCGGGGTTGATGTTTTTTGACTTTGGTTGCGTAGAATCTCCATAACACTGTTGGGATTCTATTTCATAGTTCTGCTTTTGATGGTTGGACTTTTTGATTAATATTCCACTTGTCTGTTTAATCTCAAAAGGTTCATACTTGCCTTGATTTTTACCTTTAACAAATTTAAAAACACTTTCCGCCAGATACCTACGTAGCTTTGGCCTACGTTTTTGGCACGTTTGCTCATCATATGGCGCAGCAAAAGTTTCTTTTTTAAAGCTTTGATTCGAGCAAGCATTGCTTTTCTCAATAGAAAATTTAGTTTGCTTACTAGAGCACGGCCAGATTTGGCTTTTGTCAGCATAAATTTTTGGTTTTGTCACTTGTAGTGGTTTATCCACAGATTTACTTTCTGCCTTCATTTCTCTTTGCTTAGCATTTTGATAACGAGTAGTGCATAAATTCTTTGTGCTTTCGTTGGTGTTTGACTCTAATTCGTTCGAACCTCTCACCTTATTATTGGGCGTTAAACACCTTACCGTCACGCTTTGCTTACTACGTTCATTATCATTAACTGGTGATTTAAAGTTCTTCAGCTGTTTTACCTCAATAGGTTTTCTTATGCATCTATTAACATTTTTGGTATTTTTGGGACTGTTTGGTTTCCATCTACTTTTTCGTGTTTGCTTGTTTATACGGCACGTTTCAGTATTGTTTGATAAACTATGTGCAATACAATTTTTGTGCCTAGGAATGTCACAAACTTCAGAAGAAACGCTCACTTTTTGAGGATTTTTTATGTTTTTTGTCTTTTTAAGCCTATCGTTTTCACCATCAATAGGAGATAGTTTGTAAACATTTAGGGCATCTCGCTGAAACGGAGTACGAGCGAAATTGTATGGAATATTTTTAAGCTTCACACACTCACATTTACAGCTACATTTTGTTTTTGGGTCCAATCCATCTGTATTTGCTTCTTGTGAGTAATCACGCGGAAAGCTTATGTTATGTTTAGGAAGCGGGCAGTCGCAATTGGAGCATAACTCAAAACACTGCTCCCTTATAACGACTTTTTTTGCTTCTTTCTTTAAAAGACATTTATGACATAAGCTTTTACAATTTGCTAAACCGCGACATAGACATTCTGATGGTCCATCGGGTGAAAGCTGAGTAGGTTTTAGAAGGTGGCACTGGCAGCTAGTGTCTGACTTCAAATTTTTGTCTGTCTCAACAGCCAAGTTTGCTTTCTTCATCTTCTGACTTTTGTAACCTCGGTTTTCAGAACTTCCACTAATGGGAGAATTGCAAGTAATTGGGCCAATGGACCCAAGGTTAGTAGGTTTTAGAAGTTGGCACTCGCAACTAGTATTAGACTTCGTTTTTTTGTCAGTTTCAACCACTACGTTTGCTTTCTTAATTTTCTGACTTTTGTCACCTTGGTTTTCAGAACTTCCTTCAGATCTTCCCATAGGTTTTAGTAGTTGGCACTCGCAACTAGTATTCGCCTTCGTTTTTTTGTCTGTCTCAACAGTCAAGTTTGCTTTCTTCATCTTCTGACTTTTGAAACCTCGGTTTTCAGAACTTCCTTCAGATCTTCCCATAGGTTTTAGTAGTTGGCACTCGCAACTAGTATTCGCCTTCGTTTTTTTGTCTGTCTCAACAGTCAAGTTTGCTTTCTTCATCTTCTGACTTTTGTAGCCTGTGTTTTCAGAACTTCCACTAATCGGACATTTGCAAGTAATTAAGCCAATGGACCCAAGATTAGGAGGTTTTAGGAGTTGGCAGTCACAACTAGTATTCGACTTCGTTTTTTTGTCTGTTTCAACCGCTACGTTTGCTTTCTTAATTTTCTGACTTTTGTTACCTTGGTTTTCAGAACTTCCTTCAGATCTTCCCATAGGTTTTAGTAGTTGGCACTCGCAACTAGTATTCGACTTCGATTTGTTGTCTGTCTTTACAGCCAAGTTTGCTTTCTTCATCTTCTGACTTTTGAAACCTCGGTTTTCAGAACTTCCACTAATGGGACATTTGCAAGTAATTGGGCCAATGGACCCAAGGTTAGTAGGTTTTAGAAGTTGGCACTCGCAACTAGTATTCGACTTCGTTTTGTTGTCTGTTACAACCGCTACGTTTACTTTCTTCATTTTCTGATTTTTGTGACCTTGGTACTCAGAATTTTCACTAATAGAACATTTGCAAGTTATTGAGCCAATGGCCCCAAGATCAGCAGGATTAATAAAATCACACTGACAAATCATGTTTGACTTAATTTTTTTATCTGTTTCAACAGCTGCGTTTGCTTTACTTGTGCTACGTTTGCAAACAACTGAGCCAGCCGGCGGGGGCTTAGTAGTTTTAATAATGGAACGCTGGCAACTACAGTCAATCTTTGATTTTTGTTCTATTTCAACAGTCGCGTCTCCTTTTTTAAACTTACATTGGCATACGGCATTTTTAGTATTTTCCTTAATGTAAGATTCACATTCAACTAAGCGCGCAGTGGGCTTAACCTTTGAATGTTTTTTAGGGTAAAACTCGCAACTAGAGTTGGATTTTGATTGTTTGTTCGTTCCAACATTTACATTTGCTTTACTCTTATGACCACATGCACATTCAACATCACCACATAACAGATATTTGCTAGTTAATGAACTTTTCGTTAGTTTATCACTTTGTTTCTGAGATGAATCTCTAAGCAATAAATTTTGGTCTGATTCAATAGATTCATTTGTTTTTATCATTCCATAAATGTTACCACACGAGCACTTAGTATCAATACTAAAAGGTTTATGTGATGGTACTAGGTGCACACATTTAGCTCCTGAACGGGGAGATTTGCATTTAGAGCAGTGACGAGCGGTTTGCTCATAGTGTCCAACGGGCTTATGGGTGCTTTTAAGAATATTGGTCTCAGCTTCATTTGCTGTGTCGGATAATTTATAAAACAAATTTTTTCTTTTAATTTGCTGATTCAATCCGAATAATTCATCTGTTGTATTTATAACTTTTGGTTTTATATTGTCGTAATTTTTTGTTTCTTTTGATACCGCGGACAAACATTGAGGTGTTATTCTTTTATTTGGTCCACGGCTATACCTAGGTTGGCCACGTAAGTTTTTAGAAAAAAATGTCGAACGCCTTTGTATGCATTGCCATTGAGGCTCACTTGACTCCAAGTGACGTTCGTCTGAACATTTTTTCATAAAAGTCTGTGGTCTAGACGTTGTAAACTTGGAATGAACTAAATAATTTTCTACTAACTTCATGAATGGAGAAAAAAAAGTCGACCATTGGATTTCATCCTCGGATTTAACTTGATTATCGTGGGTTTGTAGATTTACAGATTTCAAAGCAACCATGTTCCGTCTGGCTCTAAAGGAACTTACATTTGATTGCTGTATTTTATCACCGGAACAAAAAACGCTGCGGAAAAATTTCGTCATGGTATTGGCTTTGTCCTGAGAGTACAATGGTTTTGTCCTACAGTGAGCATGGAAGACGCTGTAATTTTTTCCTAGATCTCTGTTTCTATAACAACAAGGTGTGCGCCTCGTGTAGGGTACTTGTTCTTTATTCTGTCTTTCACATGCATCTACTATATTTGCTATCTTTGTTGGTCTGTGTTTATGGTAGATTGGTGGATTTTGATATTTACATACCTTTTTTCGTTTATATCGTAAATTTCTTACCCGAACAATACAAAGCCGTAATGGATTTAAAAACAACCATCCTAAGCCAATGACTAGCAAAATTGGAGACCACATCGTGACAACTAGGCATATTAAAATACATTTAAGTACTGATTTCGGATCTGGATTATTTATGTATAAGTTTGCTATATATTGGACTAACTTCTTGTAAGGTTTTGGCAGAAAACATGAAAATGAATGGGTTCTATATGAATTTTTACAAGTCAATGTCTGAATAGCATTGTCGACTTCTCTTATCGTAGATTGGGTGACTTCTATCGGAGATTGTGATGGTTCGTACATGCACCTGCATTCAGGAGGGCATCGGATCGGACTGCAGCCAAATTCGTGTTTTGGAGGTCGGTTTTGGGCAGTCAGTTTTGGGAGTTTTATTGATTGGTCAGCTAATACATTGCCACAAGCAACGTTGACGGAGTGACCTTTTTCTGAGGAAGATACACGCTTTTCCTTGAAACATTGTAAAGAATTAAACACATCATCGTTATGATCGCTTTCGACCTTAATATTAACACGTTTCCGTGTGGAAGATACAGGACGCTTTTCCTTGAAACGAAGTATTTCTAATGAATCGAACCTGTCATCCTCATGATCGCTATCGATCTTAATCTTAGCATGATTGGAAGTTATCACTTTCAAGGCATGATGACTTGAAGGGATAGGTGTATGTTTTGCAGTTCGTTCATGTCTGATGATATTGCTACCACATTTTTTAATTTTATTAAAATTTTTACTTATAACTGGCTTCACGGATTGTATGTAGACCTCATGGGGGCTAGTATGTTTTCGCCTTCTGTTTTTGTAGAAACTAAATAGATCACATGTTGAAGGACTTTCAGTTTCCATGTGTTTCTGACGTCTTTCGCGGCGAGAGTTGGTAGATTCTTTGTTTTTTTCACTGTCTCCTGAACTGCAGTTGGTATTTGGCTTCATGGTATCATTTTTTTGTGATCGTGTGAATTTTCTGAGATTCATACAAGCAATATGCCTCTTTAGATCGCTTAAACTTAGACATTTTTTAGCCGCGTTGAGTATCAGCGCTGAAATAAATGTTAAAATCCACTTATTACCTACGTATGAAACATGGAACAGAATGCCAGTCAGTCAATGGTATAGGTAAAGAAATGCCCAAAAAAATATAAAAATTTGGTTCTGTAAGTTAAAGTTACTTCTCCCAGAGTACATATATTTCATGGAATGATCTATATATAATATTATGTTATGTATAGATCATTATATAGAAAAATACCTACAATCGAACCTACTATCAGTTAAATTTTTATAGTAGTCATGTAACTTAGTAACATACTTTTAGAAGAATCCTTGATATCTGTATCACTTTTTGAGCTAATTTCACGACAAGATGTTGTAGACTTTTCCAAGAGAATGCGTTCACTTTTTTCAAGATTCGCAGAAATTTCTTTTAAAATAGTATCTTTTGAGTTTAGCGGTGCCTCTTTCCCGTCCACATCATCTATTTTGGTACTGGATACTTTTTTACTGAGCAGTTGGTTATAGGCAAACAGCCGCAATTGTTGTAACATATTGTACATGGCTAATATATTTTTCTTAAGAATATAGAAAAAACTTAATTAATATTCAATCGAAAATAAAGTAAGATTCTAAAAATAACAACAATAATGTAAACAGACAAAAACATTCAAAAACCACAAACTGTTTACAACTTTTTTTACGACGGACGCGATAGAAAAGTAGTCTATTGATCTCTGAGGTACAGAGGTATTGAGAGATAAGGCATATCTATGGAATTTGCATATTAAAACTTAAAACAGATTAAAACCGTTAAAACCAGAGGTTAAAACCCTAAGGCCGTTTGTCCACCGCAGCCGTCACCGGGATGTCAACGAGAACGAGATGACGGCGCCGAAGTACTGATACTTAGACTACTATAGCCGCGTGTCCACCGCAAGTCCGTCACGTCATCTTAAACTCGGCCTGAAATAATCTCGTTCTCGTTGACGGTCCGGTGACGGCGGCGGTGGACAAACAGCCTTAAACCTAAATAAATTTGACTTGAAAAATGACAGCTTCAATAATGATGTGCCGTCTTGGTCGACGCTCTGAAAAACGATCATAATATGCATTTTTTTTTCTGAGGATCGACTTGCGTGAATCATAGACTATTTATGGCAAGATAATGAAAGTTCTTTTTTTAACAGGGCATAAAGCCTTTATTAACAAAAAAAATTATTAAAAAATTACAATGATCTAACTAAATAAAAAACTAGTATTTACAATTGAAACAATTGAGCTAACTGCAGACTGTTGCGAACAAACTACAGAAAGTTCTTAATATTTTCGAATTGATTCGATTGATTCATCATCATTAGCCTGTCAATACATAGCTGGACATAGGCTATGAATCAGAACTACGTACCTACCGTACGTACTGTAGTAGGTATTTACAATTATTGACAAAATTTACAATATATTTTTATAAACAAGCTAGAGGAAGCTCACCTGATCTAATTATATAAATAAATAATGCTCGACAATCCACCCAGCATTATCTGTCCAAAGCTAAACATAAATATTACATATACCAACATGCATGTAATCAATTAAAATCATAATATATTTATGTAAAATTCCAATTCACTAATGAGCACCATAGCGCCCTGTATTCATGGAAATTAAAATTTTTAGAAATATTTGTCGTGGACCTCTTGGGAAATACGAAACAATAGAATCATGGACCTCTGGGAATAAGCCAGTTTGACGCATTCAGTATCTGCTTGCCCTGTCTTTCGCAGGTCGTCATCCCATCTGGCCGGAGGGTACGTTTACAGAATTATTGCTTCCTCTTAGGAACACGTTTACCCCAGCTATTGTCGCGAGATATGGACGGCCGGCCCACTCCCACTTCAGCTTGCTAACTCTTAGACCTATGTCGATGACTTTGGTTTTCTATCGATCAGATCTACCACACTACTAGAAGCGAAAGAGCATAAAAGCATTGTAATTATTCATTGAAACAACGACACTACCGAAGCTTTACCAACTGTGTGGTAGTATAGTATCAACGCTCAACTCCTGGATTAATTAGTAGTATAATTAACCTAAATTACTGACTATTAAAAAAACTGTGTAAAAGTGTGTAAAATGTGGAGGGGTCTCCCGAAGTACCCATCTCTTAAGAGTCTGGTTGACAAGAGACCCAATATGTGGTAGTGTATTCATGAGGGTGTGTGTGTGTGTGTGTGTGGGTCTCCCAAGGCATCAGTCTCTTAAAAATCTGAGCAACAGGAGACACAGTGTATGATGGACGTATGATGGACTCTTATCTAGTACATTAATATCCGTCAATGTTTGTACTTCACACCAAAACTAATGAAGTGGCCAAGCATTGCATACTAGGTCGAGTTAGAATAACGCCTTAAACTTAAATCAGTTCTCCTGGAACAGATACAGCGTCGTAAAATCGTAAAATTCCGTCGCCGTCTATTTTTATTTTTATATTTGCTGCTGTTTTTCCTTTAATAAATAAACGTTTCCATTGGAATAAAGCGTAGCATATAGAGATTCATACAGGAACTACTAACTTAAATGGAAAATGCATTTCAATTTATTACTGAAACCACTCTCAGAAAATTATTTTAAAATGGTTGCGCAACCAGGGAAAACGTTTATAAACTTTACCTGCAGGGCTAGTAGCATAAAATGAGATCAGTAAAAAGAAATTGCTGCAATTTGAGCTGTCTGCTTTTACGGTCGCAAAACGTTGCCTGGGCCTAGCAATTTGCCTCGTTGACTTCTACGGAGGGTTATCATTGCCATCTTTAGTGGATTTCCAGTGCGAAAATGAGTTTGCGCCGAGTTATCATTGACCTACGTTGAGATTTACTGTAACTCCAGGGCACTAAAGTGATTCCTAAATAAAGATATTATTAATACATCCAGCATACTATGAAGATTCGTTGGAATATGGATTACAGAACAAATGTAAAAAAAAAATATGTACACATTGTACACTTCCAACTGGTATTGATATGGATCAGTTGAGCTACCTGTAGTTTGTTCGCAACAGTCTGCATTTAGCTCAATTGTTTCAATTGTAAATACTAGTTTTTTATTTAGTTAGATCATTGTAATTTTATTTGTTAATAAAGGCTTTTTGCCCGTTTAAAAAAAATACAGAATAATTCCATGATTTTCGGTAAATGCTTCCAGATCTGCATTATCGTAGTATGGACTATTTTTTCTTAAAGCCTCATGTTTTATTGGCGTTATCTTGATCTATTTAGTATTTTAGAGTAACAACACGTTCACATACAAATTTTCGGCTGTTTAATCTTTGTAGATTACCACGTATACTTCTTAGAACATATATATTTTTTAATTACGATGTATAACTAAAACGATGGGTAGATTGGATATTGGACACTATCTCAATGGCCCTGCATAATTTTCGTTCATTTTCGTTACTATGGGCCGCGTTCATAATAAAAATTCGTGTTTTTTTATTTTGGATTTACTGACGGGCTTGTACGGTGGTCCAACATACCTTCTACATGTTTCTTATAATTCATATTTTCTGGATACTAATTTCGAAAACGAGATTATTAAACTAATATACGGTTGTCGCAGATGAGCACACTGTTGCCAAACAGCACTAATATTATATATCTATAATCTAAACTAATATTATAAACAGGAATTAATTGATTGTTTATTTTAATTGAATAGGCACAATAGGCTGTACAGGCTGGACTGACTTGAAAAATACATTCACTATTAGAATCCTACATTTTCATCAAAGATGAACATAAGCTACTAATATATTTAAAAAAAAATTGGGATATGTGTCTACGTTTTTGTGAGTAAAAAAAATGATATTTGGAATTTTCATTCAATACCCGTGCAAAGCCGGGGCAGACCGCTAGTATTATATATGTTAACACTGAAAAGCTATATTTGAGTGCTCATTTAGCGTTGTGGTAGCTATATAATTATAAAGGATGATTGGTGTATAAAGCTTGAAGATGAAGTTAGCGCAGATTTGGAACCATTTGAGCCATGCTTGTCGTCTAAGACGGTGTGTGATCATTAATTATAATTAATGATCACACACCGTCTTAGACAAGTTAATAATTTTTTAACCAATATTAAAAGGATTGAAAAAACCCTTAATATTTACATTCGTAAATATGGTATAATCGTATCGGTGAGTTGAAAAAGAAATTCTTTGTTTTTTACTTTAATTCAATACAATAATGCGTAAACCATCCTGTTTTGATGATTAGAACGTCTGATCTTATTTTCTTTGATCTGTGGCATCAGATGTCTGTAAAAAAAAATCAAAGTTTTAGAATAATTAAAATTTTAAATGAAAAACCATTTCACGGAGGATGCTTCTTTAGTGTAAACCTTTTAAACCATGCCTACTTATTGTTCTTTCTTTTGGGTATCATTTAAAGGAATTTCCTTTAAATTATTGAAATTAAGACCAATAAATAAGGGAGAAATTATTAATACGAATTTTATTTTTTTATACATAAATTATAAGCCAATGTCCCCAACATAAATAATAAGCCAATGTCCCCAACATTGGCTTATTATTTATCTATAGAAACACTTAGGAGATGGCATATTTTTTTTATTGTACTACATATATCTAAGTATCTATGACATAACTTGTAATGTGAGACTAATTAAAGGTAATGATAGAAACAGAGGCCTATCCTAATTCTCCAAAATACGCAATCGAGTTTTGTGCAAATCGATACTCTAATTGGTTGTATTAGAGTTCACCAATTGGCAGTTACGAACACGAAATTTCGTGTTTGAAAATTAAAATAGGTCCAATGCCCTAAGTTAATCAGCATGAACATTCTGGCTGTAATAAAAAAAATGATTAAGGCGAGGATTCCCGACATGAGCTCTCTTTATGGCGCCTCGGCGAGTGTGAGCGAGACGGCGCGCGGCGCGCAGGCAGCCGACCACGATTTTGTACCTATTTAGGTACATGTTTTGAAAAATATTTGTATGGCATATAAAAATATTTTCTAGTGATGCACTGCGTAATAACATTTGCAATGTTATACATTTTGTGTCATTTTATTCATTTTTCTATTCACACTGATCATTTAAAGTTTCATTTAGACGTAACTTTGTAATTTTTTTTGGTAAAATATCACCTATCGTGTTTTTGTCTAGTGATGCACTAGAAAATATCCTCAACTATAATATGTATGAATTTCAAAACTAAAGGCCTTATAGTTATTGAGGTACGGCCAGTTAAAAATCCCGAAATTCGGGAATCCTCGCCATAAAGATCTTTAAAAACCAAAGCCATTAAGTTGGCGCGCTATCTACGAGTAGCTAGTAGCTCTCATAAATGCAACAGACGTAACGAAGTTACCTTGATTGAAAAGTTAGCAGAGCCGACGAGCTGTGACCTGGTTGACTGAACTATTAGGCCGGCGGAAATAAGATTTGTGCTATAACCGGGTTTAGGTATGTTTCTACTCATTTCAATAACAGTACGATCCGAGTTCAATCAATTCTAGTTCCGAGTTTAATAAGTGTTTGCGACAACTGACAAGGAACTATAGGAATGCACATTAGTAGAAGTAGATTCTAATGTTTGATTATATTAAAATCTTTACTAGCAAAGTAAACTACAACCAAATTATCATATTAGAAGTAGTATTTACAATTGGAACAATTGAGCTAACTGTAAACTGTTGCAAAAACACAAGCGAGTTGTTTATTGTACAGCGCGTTTAGTAGTGTATTGATCGTATTGAAAATGACGGTTCAAAATTATTATACATTAAAATATCTGTACACATGCTCTAAATATAGCTTCCATAACAAATCAAAGTCTCGCCGATTTGTCAATAACTGCGCTGATTGGAAACGTCCATCTTTTCCAATTTTCCAATTACCGACCGTAAGGGGCAATGTAGGGGATGCTAAACGAATCACTTAGGTAACTTTGGTACCTTGTCATAATTTTGTTTTGGTACAATTATTTAAACGACGATGCCTTTGTACCTATTAGTACCCGAGGTATAAGAGGCGTGGCTGAATTACAAAGTATGAAATGAAAAATAATTTGAAGTCTTGTACGAAGTAGGGTTTTAGTTTTCAACCAAATATTTTGAATTTTTTTTGCTTATTAATTGGAATAGTGATAATAATAATGATAATAATAATGATAATAATAATAATAATGATGCGTAGAGGGAGCAGGGGGAGGCCTTTGCCCAGCAGTGGGACACACCAGGCTTAATAACTAACTAATTGGAATAGTAAACTTATTTAACTTTGAGACACGATTGGATGTGTCATATTATGGACGATACAAAATACTTAATTACTTAAATATTTTTAAGATATTTCAGATTTCAATAACGTTATTTTTTTTTGCTTGCAAAATAAGCACTTAGACAAGTAAAGTTTTATACTGTTAATTATTATAAAATAAGAAATAAGTTGTTATTTATTTTCTTTTTACTATTTTTATTTTTTGTACACTTGTGGAAGAAGTGAAAAACAAACCACTAGTACATTCATACATAACTTGTGTCTAATACAATGGTTGGTTTGCCTACCATAAATGACAATAATTATTTAAATATGTATACTAATTAAATAATTAAGCACACCATTCAATTTGTTACATGCTATTGTCGTATAACCTTGACTTAGACCCCGCAGACCCCTACATTTATCTAACTAGACATAACTCATAACCATTGGGGTATTGAGGCAAATCATTGGACATCTCATTTGTTACAATCGGATCAGTAGTTACAGAGCATCGTAGGAACCAAAGAGATTGTCTACATACGTACATACAGGGCGCTAACCTCATAACCCTCCTCTGTTGGAAGTCGAGTAAAAATAAAACTAACCATCACAATTACGGAACCCTCAACATAATTTGTTGGTTTAAACGGTAGCCTTGGATTACGTCAAATAAATGTGTGATCATAACGGGAAAATAGTACAAAACACAACGGGGGGCGGGCAGCAGCGCCCTCTGCAGAAAAACTACACCGAACTGCGATCCCCAACCCGCATGCCCAGCGTGGGGATTATGGGCAATAACCCCCAAATAATGATGCCATATATGGCGCTCATTAGGGGAGGCCTATGTCCAGCAGTGGACTATTATAGGCTGGTGATGATGATGAATGCATTTTTTCATTACTTAGGTATAAAATATGAATCTATTAAAAAAGAATATCAAAATCCGTTGCGTAGTTTTAAAGATCTAAGCCTACATAGGAAAAGACAGACAGCGAGAAGCGACCTTGTTTTATATTCTGCGTTTGTAATTTTCTTTGTTAATAAATAGTTTTACTAAAGAAAAAATAATATTGTATTGTATTGTGAGTGTGACCGTAAAATATCCGCGGTTTTCCAACTCGGCAACGAAATAATTCCGCAAGCGAACAGACCGCGACTGCGACTGCCCGTTATCGGGCCCCTTGCTAGGGGGTGGGAAACCACCTTTTACTACACCCGGGCAAAATAAAGACCCGTAGAATTAAATCACAGGGTGAAAGTCAGGGTCAGTGATCATACCCTATTGATTGATACGATATAACATTCATATGCACTTAAATTAATTACATAATTACCATTAGGGATAAAGGATGAGAATAAAATATATATAAGTATGAAGATTAAATAATAGGAATAAAATTATTTATTTGCGTTAACGGCTTACAGTAACTGTAGTACTATACAGAACAATAAAAAAATGTTTATAAAATATTTAACAAACATAATATTTCCTTCAGGCTTTGATGCAATAGCGTTCAAATAGGTACTTACACAATAAAAATTTAGCATGCATCAACGGCGTCCATTTTATCGTTGGTTCAATTGACAATTGTTAAATAACTTTTAAATTTCGACAAATCATTTTGGTACTACATTTGTATGGGGAATTCATCCGTGTCCGGAGCCTTAAGAAGAGCCGTTACGATAGCGCCTTTTCGGTACAAGAGCCTTTGCAGTAAACCATTAACTTAAAATAACTGTTATTAAAAAGAGAGAGTAAAATACTTCTAGGGGGTGCGCTATAAATGCAACCTAAAAAGAAATATCCAGCTTAAACAGTTCTCATATAAACATAAAGTTTCTTTGTATGAATTATTACATAATGTTGATTAATATTCACAAAAGAAGCCCGTAGACAGATATCAACTAGTATCAACTCAACATGTATGAACATCGACATGTATCAACATGTATCAACTCGCGAACTCTCCTCAGTCAGTTCGTCGGTCTGCCGTGAGACAGAAGGAATACCTATATAATATAAAAATGTATTTGCGTAAACGCCTGTGCATTACAATATGTCCAGCGATTATATCCTAATAACTTCTGATTTTTACATATAAGACCAATTATTTGATGTATGGTACATAAGTAACGAGTAACCTGCTCGGCTTCGCACGGGTACATGTTATACATATAAATCTTTCTATTGAATCATTATATTTATAAAAAAAAACCACATCAAAATCTGTTGCGCAGTTTTAAAGATCTAAACATACGCAGGGACAGACAGGCAGCAGAAATTTACTTTATTTTATACTAAGTAGTGATGAAGCGTGTTTTTATTATTATTAGAAATTATCAGATTTTTACCCTTGACTAGCTTGTATCTACGCACGCGTTGTTGTAGGTACACATTGGTCCAGATTTATGGAATAAAAAGTAGCCTATGTTTTATTCCAGGCTCATAACTACATGAATGCAAATTTGACCCCAACCTCTACATTTTGGCGTGAAAAAATATTTATCCAAGCACCTAAAATTTCGCATAAATAAAATTAGAGATTCTACACTCGCGTACCACATAAAATAAAATTACTTTTGTGGCAATTAATTTTAGATGTAAGTAGCTAATTTTATCTCGCGGAATATGTAAATTCGGACTCATAATCGGAAGACGAACCTTATCTTATTGCTAGACGCTTAAAAGGTTCTAGCAATAAGATCATTTAGTCTAAATAAGATCATCGTCATTTAGTGTTTTATAAAATTTTGGTACATACCTACTTGCTCGCGTAAGGCTTGCGCGGGCTCATAACTTTAATTGCTGACCATTGCGCTGAGGGAAATGACACAACCGGAAAATGGTTTTCCGGTTTACATTTAATTTCCGGTATTGGTCTACATACATATAGAATACCTATTTTATTGATGAAACAATAACATCTCGTTAATGGATAGTCACACACAGCATTATCTAGCACCAAGCTAAGCAGAGCTTGTGTTATGGGTACTAGATAACTGACGTACATAATAATATACGCATACTTAGATAGATATTTTTGTTATACTTAGAAAATGACCAGAACACCCTGTACAAATATTTGTCCCGAGGCGCGAATCGAACCCGCAACCTCCTGAGTCGCAGACGGACCTTCGCCCACCGCGCCACAGAGGTCGTAACAAATAAATATTACCGCAGTAGCAAAAATCAGTTTACATTTGAAAAAGTAAAACCCGTGCTAAAGTAAAACTGCGAAAGTCTAACCGACTGGGAACTTAACACGAGATAAAGTCTGCTCCTGAGCCGAAGCGGTTTTATCAGGGCTTTACCGACTAATCTGGCTTATCAAAAGTTTTGAGACGATGTAGCATTTTCTGGCGAAGACAGAACACTATCGGCTTTTAGCAGCCGTGCCGGTTCAATCGAAAGGTAAAGCGAATCTTTAGGAGTATTTCATGTTGCTCGCTCGAATGAACCAAAGTTTTAAAAAGAGAGTATTTCTAATACTTATTTCGCTTATATTTTCCTACTGTTCCCGATGTTTCAACAGGCTAACATACTGTTGTACTTATTAAATATTATAAAGAGGAAAGATTTGATTGTTTGTTTGAATTGAATAGGCTCTGAAACTACTAAACCGATTTGAAAATTCGTTCACAAATAGAATCCCTAATTTTCCCTGTTGAACATAAGCTATAGAATATTTTCAAAAAAGTTGGGAAACTGCATGAAAAATTTAATTTCCGTTATATACCCGCGCGAAGCCGGGGTGGACCGATAGTTAGTAATAATGTGGACCGCTTGTTAGTAATAATGTAGACCGCTAGTTAGTAATAATGTGGACCGCTAGTCTATACTAATATTATAAAGAGGAAAGATTGTTTGTTTGTTTGAATTGAATAGGCTCCAAAATTACTTGACCAATTTGAAAAATTCTTTCACCATTAGAATCCTAAATTTTCCGTGATGAACATAGGCTATATAATATTTCAAAAAAGTTAGGGATCCGCATGAAAAATTCAATAATTGAACCGTGTGCTGTATTGAATATACAGCGCACGGTACCTCTTTTTCTATTATGGCGCGTCAGAATAGAAAAAGAGGTTGAATTTATAGCGCACGGTGTTTGCTTTTTCTCTACGGCCAGTGTCAGTTAAGGAGTGTCGAGTCAATGTCAAAAACCTCAATGCTGTTAAAAAAAGTAAGGGATACGTATGAAAACTGTGAAACCCATCATTTAGGGTTTATAATATCTGAAATTTTTGTTTAGTCCCCGTGCAAAGCCGGGGCGGACCGCTAGTATTATTATAAAGAGAAAGATATAATTATTTGTATGAATTGAATGGGCTCCCAAACATTATTTCGCCATTACAATCCTACATTATCCCTACTGAATATAGGCTGTAGAATATTTTCATATTTAAGGTTCTTTCTGAAAACTTCATCATTGTAATCCATATTGTGAAAACAAATCCAAATGATTTTTGAAAAATACCCGTGTGAAGTAATCCGATATGGATTATTCAGTTTCATTCTCAGTTGTTTTAAAACCGAATTCATGCGGCCACTTTTATTAGAAGTGGTGAGCAAGTGGCCTACAAAAGAGACAAGTGGATCGTTACTGCTGAAGTGTTTGAGTGAACTTCTTCAGTGGAAGGGGAGAGATTTGCCGGTATGGGCACATAGATATTGGATGGTGTCTTTAATATTAATAATAATTTTATTCAAAAAAAATATTTCAGGGCAAAAGGTTAAAAAAAATTATAAATAACTTAAAATCAAAGGTTATACTTGGTTATAATATAAACTCTTCGTTTGGGTTTAGATGTTGTTGTGTGAATTTTGTGGTTAAATCAAATAATAAAAATATAAAAGTAATGTTTAGGATTGTTTTGTACCAAAGGTTCTCACCACATATTACGTTTTTTTTTTCAGGATTTCAGCCACAGTAACTATCTCTGGAGGGTTTTCGTAGGGCAGACCAACAACGACATTATTATTATTTACTATGCTTGACAAATTTTGCAAAAAAGTTCAAACTTTATCGTTATTCTGTGCTAATACTGCAAAATACTGAGATACGGTCATATTTCACCCTAAATTATACGAGTACTACAGTTATTATTTAGACTTGAATACATATTTATTTTAAGAAACTTTATAAATGGTACAGGGTACAATCACCATGGCGGACTAGGTCTGATGCAGTTTGGATTGACCAAAACTATTTTAATAAATTATTTCGTGAACATGCTACCTTATGGAATAAAATTATATCTCAATTAAAACGACTTACCGCTGTGAGCATATTTTTTGCTGTGTTGCATATCGGATGTATTAAGAGTACCTTGTTAACCTAGGGTTGAAAGTAACTTATTTAGTCCCGAGACGTGGTTAGGAGCCTGACCTAGACAAGGTTTTTTTGACCTCAGAATCGTTTCATGCGAGGTCAATCACTTATAGGTCGAAGCCTTCATAACCTTTATTTTTCAAGAGGGTCAATTCACCCACGTACCCAATGGCACGCTGCCCTTTCCAAGGATAGACAACCTAGTAAGGATGGGCGTAGTATAAATAATGCTACAGGCGAGTATAATCCGTGTGAAAAAAGAAAAAAAAGACCCGTGAAAACATGGTATGAAACCATTTCTAAGTGAAACAAAAGCGGTCGGACATTTTTTTTGCGGATTGTCTAAGGCACCTATTGTGGTTTCAAAAATACTGTCTCTCTCTTTTGTCACGCATAGAATAAGCATAGATCATCTTCGCTCCAATATGATCCAATATTACTACATGAAACAGACGTTCATCTTGAGGTAGAATCTTTATCTACACTCCTGATGTGCTAAATATGGCGTCTAATATTTACTTTAATAAGGTTCCTTCACTGCTTATATTTCCATCCAACGCTCGCCGAGTAATAGCGAGTCTGATCTCAAATTGTAACATCAAATAAGCCTCATTGATATATCTACCAACCATCTAGAAAGCTTCATCCGTAATTTATAAAAAAAGAAAAAAAATATACTGTATAATATACTCAGATAGTAAGCTTCGTTTTAACCGGGAATTGCGAGCACAGAGTTCATTCTATTTTTAACTCCTTACTTTCCCTGAACGATTCACCTGACACCAACACAATAGCAAACAAGAGTGAAAATTGCTTCTTTTTTCGGATATTTCACAGAATGTGAGATATTCATTATTTCACAGAATGTGAGATTATTTAATCATTTCAAACCGTCACAATAGCAGAAAGTAATTCATATGAAAAAGTGGTAGTCGATCGATCTCATTCGGGTAGGTATTAAGTTTAAGCTGCGTGGGTCTTGTAGCCTTTGTATGCACTGCTATGTATTGCAGGTTGAATATTAATATCTAATATTAAAACTCAAATTTCATAATTATTTTGAGAAGAGAACTTTAGGCTGCTAATGCATATGTTATTTGCCTTAAATTTTAGTTTATTTGTTACTCACAGGTTTTCAGTACTAAATTTATTTAAGTAAGAGTAAAAAGCTTAAAGCAAACTCAGACTTGAATCTTTATCAAAGCAAACTAGCGACGGTTTTTATCGAACAACGATAAAACGATTTTACCGTCTATTTTATCCGGGCGAGCGCTGTAAAAGCATTTTATCGTGGCTCGTTAGGGCCCCAGTCCTCGATAACCAGGTGGCATAAAGCCACAATGCTATCAACATTTACACTAACATCCATACTAATATTAAAAACTAGCAACCGCAACTTCACAAGCCCTTTAGGATAAATGTAGTTTCTTTTAAAGTTCGATGACGTTGAAAAAGGCCTTACAAAGCTCAACTTATTATAATTTTTATTTCACTTATTTGATCTATAAAGTTATTTTTTTTCTATTTTTTCTTTAAATGTGTCAACACTCTGAATAAATTCGCAACGAAAAAGTTTAGTGGTGTTTTTATTCATTCCGAATAAATATTGAATCCGGTTCGGCATTTTCACCTAACACCGAACTTTTTCAAATATTTAACAGAAGTTAAAAGCCAGTTTATTGACGGTGCTGTTTGATAACCTTAATGCAAATAAATTTTATCAGATTACTTACAGGTGGGCTCATACAAAAAGTTTAATGACGTAAGAAAATTAAATTGGAAGCTATAGTAGATAATGAGTAGATATAACAAAAGTTTTTTGCGATTTTTGACTCTTATTTAATTCTTAGTTGATTAGAAAGTTATTGATTAGTATAAGAAGAAGAGGAAAAATAACCACTAGGCGAAATATTTTACAAACTAGGTACTAACAAAAATATGCAAGAGCAAAATAGAAAAAAAAGACATGCATAAAAATAGAGTAAAAATAAGAAACAGGAGAGGCACCAAATTTTTTTTATCTCATATGCACACCATTCTACTAAATAGACAATTTTTTGAAAATTTATTATAAAAAATATTTCTCTTAAAATATAGATGGATTTTGCGAGGACATTTTCTAGTAGCTACACCAGTTAAGCTACCTTACTGCCCCGTCCAAAATATCAATGCTTATATCTTATTTCATATTTTATCTGGAAACAACGAACGGCCAGGAGGAACACAAACAATATCATATTTGTAAACATCAATGTATGATGAAAACAAAATATTGGAAAAACATTTATCTCACCTTCATAAATACAGACCCAAATAAGTTCTGTCTCTTGCCCAAAATAAATAGCAGAGAAAGGAAGATATTCGCTGGTCAATATAAAGGTTTCACCTCAGTGATCCTATTCCGACTGGTTAGTTTATAAAACTACCGCCGTCGAATAGCCACCTCAGCCAAACTGATGTAACCTTCATCCTCTTTTGTATATGTCAATAGCCTTAATGTCGCCAAATACCTATTTATCTGGTTTATGACGAATATTTAACTTGGATAAGAAACATGAAAAAATTAAACATGTAAATATGATGCTGAAATGGTTATGTAACAAAGCGGTGGTTGTTCCACCTGTGCTCCGGTTCTAGATTCTTATTATTACGGGGAATTTTCCCCTTATGGCCTCCAACCTCCCCTATAGCCATCCCGAGCCTCGCACTTATCTCTCATCTCCCTGTTCGCAGACATACCACATATATTGGTATATATTATCGCCCTCATGGCTGTAGGTAGACCACATATATTGGTCATTACTATTGCAGGAATGCGACCCCTTATGACTGCAGGTAGACCACATATATTGATCATTACTATTGCGCCCTCATGGCTGCAGGTAGACCACATATATTGGTCAATCCCCCTCATGGCTGCAGGTAGACCACATATATTGGTCAATCCCCCTCATGGCTGCAGGTAGACCACATATATTGGTCATTACTATTGCGGGCATGCGACCCCTTATGACTGCAGGATGACCACATATATTGGTCATTACTATTGCGGGCATGCGACCCCTTATGACTGCAGGATGACCACATATATTGGTCATTACTATTGCGGGCATGCGACCCCTTATGACTGCAGGCAGACCACATATATTGGTCTAATATCGTCGATATCAAAATACTCAATTGCAAGCAATGTAACTCAAAGTGACTCACCAACGACGCGGCGACGTCGTCACTCTCGCCCGGTGTCTCGTAACAGAATGTGCTCGGGCCGACCGTCTTCGGCGACGGAAAGTGCTGCGCACGCCCCGCCTCCTCGCCTCGGCCGGTTTTGTAGCCAGTCAGCTAAAATCTTTATATACCTAACCTACCTACTATCTAGGTAGATACTGAGAATATTTCTTCGCCTTCGCGACACTTAATGATGATGATAAAAAAGCGGTTATAATAATATATAATAAATTATAATTTAATGTAGTGAATTAGCGTCGCAAAACCAGCTTTTGGGTAAGGCATGTATTTCATATAATAATACCATATTTTGTAAAATATTCGAATGTCTAACAAACTTGGAGTATCAATTCGAAACATTCTGCCTACAGTGTTTATAAAATTATTAGAATAGAAATGCTACGGCTACGTGTAGCCATTCGTAGCAAGCTACGGCGTAGCAAGCTACGGCGTAGCAAAGAGTCAAACGGCTGCGCTCCGAGGCGCGACGACCCGACAAAAAACTACAACGAGAATGTCATACATTTTAAACACATTTCATATCTAAACTGTTCAAGATGTATGCAAGATGTATTGTAATGCAGTTTAATATGCTTGTCATAGGTGAAGTTTATGTATGTAAAAAAAATCTTTAACCTATACTTTTTGTAGGTACATTATGACGGTTATTATAACCGAGTATAGTGCTCGGTAAATATAGTAGTCTATATAGAAATCTGTACCCAAGGTTCATATAATAAATAATCAGTATGATGGAAATTACTTGGTCGTCAATACATTTGAATTGTATGCAATCAGCTTTTAAAGAATTCAACTGAAAAGGAGTAATCAGGAAGATTTGTATCGTGAATAAATTGCTGCAATTTCTACGAAAGCTTGCATAGTCAGTAAATGAATTGAATTTCTCTCGATAATTTAATTAATTATAAAGCTGCGCTAAAATATTAAGGTGGACGTATTCACCGTCATTTCACAATCTTTAAGTGAAATGATCGTGACTTCTGAGAGTAGAGACTAAATAAAAAAAAATGCAAAACTTAAATAATATTCGAAAATTTCTTCATGATCCATTTAAAAAACAGCGTTACTGTTAAACAGAGATTTACTTGGTTTGTTTTTAAAACACGTGTTTTAGTGAGACAGTTTATATGTACCTATGTATAGAGGAAAGATATTTCGTTTTAGAGTACCACTAGCTTCTGCCTTTGGTTTTACATGTGCTTCCATACAATTTTTTTCAATGCCGTTATAGCAACGATTTTACCTTTATGATTGCGTGACTTGGTAAGCTCGTTCGCATGAGTAAAACTCGCTCTACCATCATAACGACAGATTGGTATCCCCCAGTAGTAATTACGAACAACTGTTTCAATGACGAAAAGTTCACACTTGCGTTGTTATTCTTCTTAAATCAGCAATTGGGGCCCAGTTTCTACGAATGTGTCCGTGGTTTTGGTGGTGATGACTTTGGTCGGAGCAAGGTGATTGCGTTCCGTGCAGTAAGTACTAAGAGTAAGTAAGTTCTTGGACTTCGTTCAGTCCAACCACGCGCTGTTGTTCATTTATATCCACTTTTATAAAGCATCTAAGGTGCGAACACGACAGCCGATGTCCTGTCAAAGTGCAACGTATCACCCAAAATCTTTCCCAAAATCAATCGAAAACTATCATCAACTTCATTTGATGGTTGTCAACTTTGTTGTCAACTACACAAAGTAGTCTCTAGTAGAAATGTATAGGAAGGACTCGAAAACGAAGGAATTGCGTAAAGCTTGGAAAAATGAAGGATTTTGCTCGCTGTACTAAATGAATTGCTCACAGGTTGGCAGCATTCAGCTCTCACGGTATAATTGCTTCGCAATCTCTATTTTTCATTCATTGATTATCCATTTCCATGAAATAAATTAATAAATCACTTTTAATACAAATAATAAAAAAAAAAACTCAATACAATAATAATAATAATCCACTTCGACCAAGCAAAATTTGGTCGAAAGTTATTTTCTTCAGGGTTCCTAAGCCAGGATTAAATCAGTGCCGAACTGTCGGCAAACTTTTTTATGGACATGAAAATATCATGATTGAATTGATATCTAAACTTTACTTAACCTACTTTGGATATGTTTTGAGAGAAGGGCCTAGAATAACGTAATACGTGCCTGTTTACTGTAATTTTTATAAATTATAGAGATAGACTGTATAACGTATCTCGGATGCCAATTACAAAACCAAAACTCAGCAAAAATCAGAACGCATCGCTAAAAACATTATGCGACAAGACTACGGGGCTTGTGTACGGTGAACATTATCCGTCCTATTTTAAAACCCTGACAAGAAAACAGGGATATATTCTGTGGAGTCTTATTTTCCTAACAGATAAACCGATTTATATTCCGTATTTTTGTATATAAGGTGATCTAATTCAGCGCGAACGAGACAGAAATTTGAATTTAGTTTCTGATGACCTTCCTGTAGTTACTCCTGGTATCCGTTATTTTATGACATACTAGCGGGCCACCCCAGCTTTGCAGGGGTATTTAACAAAAATTCAATTTTTCATACGGATCCCTAACTTTTTTGAAAATATTCTATAGCCTATGTTCATCAGGATTCTATTGGTGAAAGAATTTTCAAATCGGTCCTGTAGTTTCGGAGCCTATTAAATTTAAACAAACAAACACTCTTCAACAAATCTTTCCTCTACTATTTATGTAGACTCAAATTGGACACATTACAGATTATGCATGCATATAATGGGTTCGATTCTATATATTACAATTCTTTGCAAATACTCACGCACAAACATAAAATTAAAAGATAGAAAGAAAGATGAATTTATTTGGCCAAACAGGTAGGTTCATATCTTAAACAGGTCAAACATAAAAAAGAAACAATAACAATACAACACAGGTAATACAAGATTGGCGTCTGTGCTGCCCCTGTCGGCCAAAAATGGTCAAACCCAGCTTTGTGCTGAACCACGCGTCCGGGCGGATTTGCGCTGGTTTAAATTTTGATCCCGTTTTAGTGAAATCACAAACGCGGAAAAGGAGTTTCTCAAGAAATATTAAGAAAGAAAAGAAAAAAGTAAAATTGATTTTTAAAGAACGTAGATAAAACATGAAGCACGCTGTAGATCATAAATCACTCATAAATAGTGTTGAGATATACCAGTTTCAGACTCTTAGTTTGGATCTCTCAAATCCAAACTAGGATTTACCTCAATATCAGATCAGATACCAATCACAGATATAGAGATAAAGCTAGGTAAACGGCATTGACCTATATTACTCATTGATCAAACCATCTATTCATAGCCGTTACGGCTTAGTGAAATAGTGCTCTACATTGAATATACTAGACTACAGTCTAGACTGTGATGCTGTACTCTTCTAGCACGCTAGGGGGAGGAGTCTGGAACCACAGAACTATTTTTAATCTTTACGAAACTCGATTTTATGAAGGACCAGAGGAGATTTCCGAATTTTTGTGTGGTCAAAGCGACGTGTGACTCGAGAGCTGGTCAGTATTTGGCACAGCGGATCAGCATTGCCATACAGCCAGGCAATGCAGCCGGCGTCTTGGGGATCTTTCGGACGTATTGATATGGGTCGGTTGAGCTACATGTAGATTGTTTGCAACAATCTGCAGTTAGATCAATAATTTTAATAGTAAAAATAGTTCAAATTTGGTAAATTAATTGTAATTTTCTTTGTTACTTAAGATTTACCACTAAAATTAAAAAACAATTAAGCTAGCAAGTTCATGAGTGCTATCCTCATAAGCATGGGCATTATAAAATGTGTGTGCTTGTGTTTTTTTTTGAGTTAGTGTTTGTGGCATTGAACGTTGTTAATTCGTGGTATCAACTTGTTTAAATTATCCTCCTGTATATAGAATGGAATTAACACTAAGTCCGTGACACATTTCGGCAGATAGGTGTGGTATTTCAGTTTCTGAAAATATCTTGATTGTGTAGGCATGTTGCCACGCATAGATAATATTTAGTCCAATATGATCGAAACGGGACTACATGAAACCGTCGGTCATTTTGTGGCAGAATCTTTATCTACACGCCTCATGTGAGAAATATGATGTCGAGAGAATTTACCTTCTTTGATAAGCGTAGGTAGTTCCGAGAACTATGATGAGTAAACTCCAAAGGCGGGTCGGGTCGCTCACGATAAACCAAGTCGTCGCCGGGCGCAAAAACGAAACGGTGTAGCGCTGTTTCGTACCAAAACTGAAACTGAAACGATGAGTTCTAAGAAATAAATGACAGTATACCCCGCCTGATTTCACGTTCCGGGCGGAGTAAAGTCAGGCGGGTTAGAGGCGATGATGTGGACGTAGAGCCGAGGAGCGGGTATTCCCAGCCCGTCTTGCAACTAAACCGTCATTTTGATGATATTTGTATGATAGAGGGAGCCATCGAAATAGAGAGTGCGCCTCAACCCTACCGCCACGCAACCCTCACCTAGCCTCGACGTACCCGTTGCTACGACGAGGCTACCATATTCAGGCGCGATAACCTTAGAGATCTTACTTACAAATGAACCTTGCTCTATAATTCTCGGCTGTAAAAATACATACCTATAACATAAAACTCACATTAGTGTTTTAATGTATAAAACGGGGTGTTCCGTGACACGATAAATCACTGGACAAGACTGCAATGCACCAGCAGTTTAGCATAATGTTTTAGGAAATTTTACTTAGGTGTGTAACTTTACTTGAATACTTATTTAAGTGAAAGATGCCATTTTAACTACATAATTATGTACATTTATAAGTTTCCTTGTCTGTAACGTCACTAACCTCTTCTTAGGTGATAAACACTCTTGTACAGCGTGAGAATTGCTCAGCATCTTTAATTATTTTTTCGACGACTTGATGACCTCTATGGTGTGGTGGGCGAAAGTCTCCGGGTCTGATTCCCTTCTCAGGACAGATGTTTGTTCGATCTGCAATATTTGTTGAGGTTATTCAGGTCGTGTTCTATTTATAATTAAAAATATCTATTTAAAATATTGTATTATGTATATCAGTCATGCAGTACCTATAACACAAGCTCTGCTTAGCTTGGGGCTAGGTGATGCTGTATGGATTATATATAGGTGATGCTGTATGGAAAGCTCTACAAAGTGCATGAAAATTTCTAACGGCGAGCCAAGAATTATCCGACAGTTAACAAGCAAATTTCACAACAATAAGAATACTCTATGATGTCACAGATACACAATACAAGACAGACTTCATCCGTCTTTATTGTGGGAATATCAAAAACTTAGGAAATTTATTTTTTTGCTAATTTCATTACGCACAGCTCACTTAAATATTAACTTTATGTATTAAAAATAGCCTGGATCCTTCATTGGTACGTTTTTTTATAAATACAACAATTACATGAAGAAATAAAATAAAACCTGTGAATAAAGAAAACGTGGCGGAAATGATCTCAAACTGTAAACAACTTTGATGTCGTCACATTCCAGTCTGGTTCCTAATTCAAGTTAGCTCTCCTTATTCTCATTGATCATTGTAATATGGACAATGTTATTTCACTCTTTATTTATTTCAACATTTTGCCACCAAAACGTTTGATGGAAGTTGTGATGACACGCATCCAAAAAGTTGACGGACGCGAAGTCAGCAGCGGCGGCGGCGGCAGGAATTCGTTTTACCACAGGCCAAAAAGTCTAGTCATTGCACAAAGGTAGTATTTTCAAAAATACTACCTTTGTGCAATTTCATTTCTACACTCTTTTGTGGGGTTGATGGTGAAAAAAATATAAACAAAAAGACCGAATATTTTCTAGTGAAATAAGTATGATGCCGTAGGTACCTAACATAAACCCAAACCCAAGGAATTAAATAAATTGGTCGTTATGTATAAAACGAGCCATCTAATTTTAACCTGTGTATTAGATAAAATAGCGTAACCACTGACCTTAATTTTCAAACTCACGTAAGGATCCAGTTTTCAGAATAAAGCACTACCCACTTGCCAGTTTATTCTATTTTTAGCCACAATATAAATAATTGTGGGTGATTGGGTGTTCAGCTATCCAAAATTTTACCTGAATACCTCCAAAGCAACGTGTGCGGCGGGCATATTATGCGTAGAGAAGAATATCAGGTTACGAAAAGAGCGCGAAGAAAACATGGATAGATAGAAAGAGAAGAGTGGAGAATAAAAATAATTCCCTGACCCCACCTAGCGTGGGATAAGAACCGAAAGAAGAAGAACTTGTGCGGAGGTTAAAATGGAACATGATGAACAAAACTACCTTTCTCAATTGTTCAGTTATTCGTTGGTGGCACTTCACATCACGATCATTCGCCGATTTCCAATAGAGGCCGGGATTAATCAACTGATGGCAAAAAATAAAAACAACTATCCACACTCGTTTTAGTGAAATATAAATATTTGCGATGCGAAACCATCCAATCCAATACCCGTTGAATCTATTTGAATAGACTTCCGCCTAAAATCGGATTGTTTATTCTGAATATTTTTACCTAAAAGTTTCAATTTGTTGACTAGTCACAACATTCATGACTTCCATTCTCCATTTCTTTAGGATGAACAGCGACAGCGTATTCTTGTCAGGAGGCCTTCTCGGAAAGGTTTCATATGTCGCTTGCAGCAAGATTTACCTATTGCTTGATAACGAAACAGAAACTTACTTAAGTTTTTCGTGTAGGTTTTAGGTTTTTTAAAGAATTTGCCACACTGCGAGGTCCTTAAGTGTGTAAAAGAAAGCCAGAAGAACCTAGGCAGAGAATAAACAATATTAACGCCATACATAGGTTTTAAAGCTAAATGACTTTCTTTGAATGCTCTACAAAACAAATGAATATGCAAAAATTTTATTAGAAGCGTTCACAAAATTGACGGACAAAATTGACGGATCAGATCGATGGCACAAAACGCACCGATTACAATAATATGAACCATTACGATAGACCTCCTGAGATCAGTTGGTTCGTGTGCAGTTTGAGTAATATGTATTTTATATCAAGTCTATATTAAAACATTAAGTATAGTAAGTTTTGAATGTTTTATAACTATGTTGTATAATATGTTTTGTTACATAAACTGAGTGCACCTTTATACATGGTATTTTGCGCTTTCGTTATAATATGAAACATTCATACAACTTTCAGCGTTACCACCAAAACCAGATAAACGTATAGTGTCGGTAGGTCTTACCACATTTGGCTAAACTCCAGACCCCCAGGGCTCCCAGGTTAGCCTATAGAGCTCCGTGGGTAAAGCCAATATAATTTATTATTTTACATGACCCCGCTTCTTCGCACTACGTAAGATTAGCATTCCTATATTTTAACCATCCAAACTTTCGAATATAGTGTTCTTTGATGTGATTTTGGAACAGAACTTGGATTGTTTGGTAAATCATATTTTAATTTCACATAGGGCCTTTTATCTCTTTGTATGCCAGAGGTCCAGTAGTCAATGCCCCGTGTTTTGTTTTTCGATTATTTCACATGATTCGTTCATAATGTTACATCCAATCCACTCGGGAAATCATCGGTTTTATTTGGTACTAGCGGCCCGCCCCGGCTTCGCACGGGTATTAAACTAAAATTTCAGAAATTATACACACTAAAACGATGGGTTTCACAGTTTTCATACGGATCTTTACTTTTTTTAACAGCATTGGGGTTTTTGACATTGACTCGACATTCCAAAACTGACACTGGCCGTAGAGAAAAAGCAAGCACCGTGTGCTATACAACCTCTTTTTCTATTCTGACGCGCCATAATAGAAAAAGAGGTTGAATATACAGCCCACGGTTCAATTATAGAATTTTTCGTGCGGATCCCTAACTTTTTTGAAAATATTATAAAGCCTATGTTCATCACGGAAAATTAAGGATTCTAATGGTGAAAGAATTTTTTAACTCGGTCCAGTAGTTTCGGAGCCTATTCAATTCAAACAAACAAACAAACAAACATACAAACAATCAAATATTTCCTCTTTATAATATTAGTATAGACTTCAAATCGTACTCTAATCGCACCGTTCGCAAACTCTTCGCAAAAGGTTTCGCAGTTGACATAAGGAATGATGTTCGATGATGTTTGTTGAGAGAGGTTGAGAGCGGCATCGCTAACTGCGCACCGCTCAAATCTCTTCGTATCTTTGCTGCGTGACGTCCAGCTTGCGAGGATTGCTCACATCCCGCTTCAAACTCGGCGTACTAATACGATAATCTCCACTCGATGGTATCAACTGAAGCTGAGATGAAGGGACGTTTTGGTGGAGTCTGGACTTAAAAGTGAGCCTTGCATACGAATCGCAAACGGATGGGGCGGAGAATTTACTAATGCAGTTCATAAGAATCCCAAATGAGGTGACTTGAAAAAGGAGTGGTGGTAGTCGCGCTTTTACGCAATTTGTTCCTATTCACAGACTTGGATTTTAGTCAAAGTTCAAAAGTCAAGTCAAACCCGAGACAAATAATAAATTCTCTACAGTTATTTTGCTTCTGCGGTAAAGATGTACCTACGTACTTTGCAGCTGTTTCTACTGAGTAATACATGAAAATGAAAAAAAGAACAACTAGGCCGACCTCTTACGAAGAAAAGAACAACACGAATAGGTACGGGATTACTCAGCCACCAGACACAAAGCTCACAGTATCCTATTATTCGCTACAATTCCAAAGGAATCTTGCATAAAGTCGGATGCCAGGATACGCTGGTGGAAATTGCTGAAAACTGGCATAGCGCCAACCTGCCGCGATTCGCATGTTAAGGAGAATATCATGGTTAGCGTGTTGGTTGCCTACGGTAATGAAAACACTACCTTCTGTACACTATTTGCTACTTTTCTTAGATATACCGAAATCTACGGCCATGTGTTGATACTACAATCGCCAACATAGGACTGCACCGACAGCTTATTCAAACATAAACCTCAGTTAACTTTTTAAAGTTCTTAGACCATGTCTCGTTATGAACAAGTACTTAAATGATTTAATAGTTAAAAAAAACAAATATTACTCATAAGTATCAGACAAACACTCATCCCCTAGGAATGAATTTTTAATGGACCACATCGGGATCCGTTTTCAATAATTTTCAAAATCGAGCATTTTTGTCCAAGAACTCGACATACATACATAATTAGATTTTCTTGCCGAACCGAAATTATCACCATTAACAATTATTCAAACGAGCCCGTGGTAGTAAAACTGATTTATTTAATCTTTATCTTGGGATTACTATTAATCAGCTATCCATACTTAAAGCAGTTCCCGGTAATGAAAAATGTCTGGAATTTAAAATACGTGGCTTGAGAGTTTGATTTTCGACCACTAGTTCAATTTTATTTTACTATTTTCCCTATCTTATCCTCAGGAAATTTAACTACGTTAACAAATTGTGAAAAGTTATTAACGTAAGGATTTTATAAAAACACGTAAAGTTTATTATGTATCGTCAAATTGTCTTCTCAAACTGCGATTCGCATAAATGCCGCGTCGACCGAACGGCGACGTCAGCATTTTGTTCGTCCATCATGTTTTAAATGAAATTACAGCTTTTGAACTCCTAATACTTGTTATATTTTAAACTCCAGATTTGCACCACGCTGTTACTCGTTCAAAACTTTACCATACAGCTTTCATAAAACATAATTTTATCTCCCACTAAGGTACACTTCTTTTCATGCTGAGCCTTTGTAAAAAGCGAGGCTGTGAAATAATTTCTATTTACATATAAGCAAAGCAGTTCACAAATTAATGGTCCGTACTCCAAGTGGCGCTCACGGCTCCAAATGCTAGAGAAATTTGGGTCAAGGCTATGGGCGTACTCTCTTGTGACAATATATTAACAAACTTTCCTTATACTACATAAATAAGGAGCTACCTGCATTCTTGTGTGATAAAGACTCTTCATGAAAACTTTGAGATAATTTATTACATTCGATCTATCTTAGGTCTAATTTGACCTAGATAAATTTTACGCCATATACGCCAAATGAACGCGTTCGATAAGATAAAATCTTCTAACGCTTTAAGGAGTGCAACGCATTTTACCGACATCAGGCAACTGGTATTCTAGTACGAATTTTCGTACTCAATCAAACTGAACAAAGTTTTGATGATCGGTGAAGCTTTGGTAGATGTTTGATAGTAAACAGTGAAATTGGACGAGAAAACTCTAATGTGTTTTGTTTTTTATGCATTCGATATTTGATTATGGTATCACCAAGGTATCACACCCATTTTTGAACTGTCTCTATAAGAGACCGAAGTGCTGATAAACCACTACAAAAAAAATTAATTGCCATGTGCATAAAATACAAACATTTAATTTTTACATTTTCAAAAGAGCGCGGCGAGCGCGGTCTAATACGAAAACGCAGAGGATGACATGTTGGTCTATGGTTATGACGTCAGTTCGCTCTATGGTCATGCATGACGTCGGCTGGCTATGTGAACAAAGTATATTTATTCATGCTGATCAGTTGGCAGATGACACTTTAGTCTACTCAGTCCAAAAAAATTGTATACTAGCTTAGTATACAAATCCCTGGATTCAGCCATATAAACTCTTCAGCTACGTTCAAATAACGAGTTACTTATTTCTTTGCATTCGAATCTTCACGCTTGCAACGTATTCTGACAACAGTGGAAGTATTTGAACTTGCCGACAGATTGAACTCTAACAATAAGCTCTCATGTACGACAACAGTGTTATATAACACATTCTTATACATAAGCACTTATTAAAGGTAAATAAACACTACCAACAGCGTTCACCGAATATCTTTGTCATTTTCTTTTGAAATTTACTTAGGTACTCCGAGGTTTACATTCTTGCTAATAGCCCTAGGTATACCTAAGAGGGATAGGTGCCTAAGAAAAATAATTAAAGTGCAGTCAAATGATAAGTGCAGTCGGTAACGTTAGTTTATTAAGACTTTTGCGTTGTTGGGTTTTAGTTTTTAATTCTATTTCCTTGTTTCAAATCTTGCTGATTAATTGGCGAAGGTTCGCCTGCGACGCAGGAGGTTGCGGGTTCGATTCTCGGCTCGGGACAAATGTTTGTACGATCTGCAGATATTTGTTCAGGGTGTTCTTGTCGTTTTCTATGTACAATAAAAGATATCGTATAAATATAAGTAATAATATTTTATTATGTATATCAGTCATCATAACACAAGCTCTGCTTAGCTTAAGGCTAGATGATGCTGTATGGAATGTCCAGCATTATTTATATTTATTTATTTACTTCAAGAAACAACTTTGGAAGGTACAAAGAAAGGCCTTTGCGACGAATATGCACTTACGAGTATTTAATAACATTGATATGAGGCCCTTGAAGACTCCACTATATCTGAGAAAACTTAAAAAACAGTTCTGAGAAAACTTATACTTTTACTACTTACTTTTTCCAATACACCGAAGTGTTCCAGTTTCAGGCGCCATGATCGCGGAATTACTGAAGTCACTGTGAGTTAATTTTGTTGGTAATTTAACTTTATATTTTATTATTTTTAGTGAGAATAATAATAATGGGCATAATTATTTTAGCCGCGTTATTTTTTTTTATTTTTATCTTTTATTTGAGATGTGCTGATAAACTAGTCTGCAAAAAACACTTTTAAATACCATCTTTTATAAAACTATAGAAGTTAGAGATTTAAAATAAAAAACACTTGTTTTACACATCAAATTGTATCCGATTTCTTTGAATGTTTAGTTAAATTATCATTCCCATTTTATGCTGACTTTAAATAATTTTTTATAAGTATGTTTTACACGTTATCTAATTTTTAATAATTGATATTGCCTCGTCGGGCTCTGATTACAGCTTCGAGCTGGTTCGGCATACTGAACACGAGGTTTCGGAGCCGATTTTGGGGTATATTCTTCCATTGTTCGGTGTTGGACATATTCTAGATTGGACAGATTTGTAATTCGACAAATACGCTTACTCGATAGATCCTGAATTGTACAGATTCTCGACAGAAAATGGACACATGTGTACAGAATACTGAACTAATATGTACTAATCAATGCAAAAGCTGAACTAATTAACTAGAGAGAGACTAGACTACCGAATGGTGTGATTAAAAAGCGCGGCAGATTTTGAAAATGTGGGTATGATATACCTAAAATAACAAGGCAAAAGCTGGAATAATCTATTTGATACATTCATCACTTTCCCATCTCAGCTTTTCTATCATGGCCTGTTTTAGTGTCCTGAAGGTGGTAGATGGTAGTCTGCGGCTCTGACTAGCCTTCCTAGCTTATCCCAGGCGTGCTCAATTTAGTTGGTCCGTTTTATTTTGAAAGTATATCTCATGAGGTACTTTAAAAGTTATTGCAACTTTAAAAGAGCAATAGTATTTGAGTACAACTAAAACAAACGCCTTCGGGCATCAGTTTTGGTTTGGTATTTTTTATACATTTTATATTTTATTCAATGGTCAACTGTGAGTTAAGCCCAAACACGGGGACGTTTACACAGCAGTCCGTTTTATAGAAGGTATAGGTTTTTATTCGAAACGAGTCCACCTCCACAAACATGGCAGTGTTCTGGATGCAATAAAAACTAACGACCCGAAAAAATATACATTGCCGCTTTTATACGGATCCGTTTTAAACGATTTTATTTGGGAATGGTTTATGTTATTTATGAGGCAGTTTCCTCATACAACAATATTAAAATAATAATCAGCTTTAAGGAATCGAAGCTAAGCGGGGCGTGGCACGGTCACCTCGGAAGGATCCGTTCAAATCGGTCCCGTAAACTTGGTGATGATGATGGTTTTCATGAAGAATATTTACAATTGTGTTTGTTAGGTAGGTAATTTAAAATAGACTAATTTAAAAGATGAAAACATAAATGTATAAAGAAAAATTATGATAAAATTAGAGGTTATTGCAAATTTGAAATCATCTAATGAGTACAAGCACTTTTCCAACAAAAGCTTTTTTTTTATTTTGTCAAAAAATATGTTTACAATAAATGCTTTTGAAATTAATTACTATAACAATTTAATATCTAAAACTTGCTTTACAACATTAAACCTAGGCTGGAAAGGAGTGTTGAGTTTTTTTCCTACTTGTACATAAGTTCAAGTGCATAAGCCCATTACCCTTCGTTCAGACGATTCATAGGTAGGTAGTACTTATAATGACTTAGATCTAATTAGATATGTAGTAGTATTGTCAAAATATTATTCGTTTTAAAACTATTTCTACAAGTGTGTGAACATTAATAGCGTAGCGCCGAATCCGCTAAAACAAATACAGACTTTCTGTGTGAACTAACGCTAAACTATAAAAAACAACCAAATCAATTTATTTTCTTTCTAAACCATTTATAATACCTACTACTATTATGTGCCTGTACGCGAACTAGATTTACCCTGTCAAATTACATTTTTGACAGCTTTTCATTTAAAGCTGTCAAAAACCCGATATGTTGGGTATTTATCTCGACTATGTATTAGGCTTGGTATTAGGATACTGGAGTCATTGTTGTAACAATATTTGAGGGCCTGTTAAAGTCAATCAGATTAAATTGATAAATTAATTAACTGCGCGCCTCATCAATGCCATTCCGGTACTGCTGTCGAACAGCTTGGTTATCACGGATTATCGTGTTCTAGGGCTGCCGGATGTTTCGCCATGGCAGCCTTAACGACATCATCCGGGCCTTTGTCACCGCTGACGTACCAGCTATTCTCGAACCGAATGGTCTGTTGCGTGACGATGGTAAGAGGCCCGACGGTATGACACTTTGTCCCATGGGGGAGGCCCATTGTGTGGGACGCTACTTTCATCGACACACTTGCGGCCTCCCATCTTCCAAGGACATCCGAGAGGGCTGGTGCGGCGGTGCGGCAGATTTGTCCGAGGATCTTAAGAGGCGCAAATATGCAGGTCTTGACAGAGCCTACAAATTTGCTCCCCTTGGAGTTGAGACCCTAGGTCCGTGGAGTACCGAGGCTCACCGGGTCATAAAAAAATAATCTGACCGTCAGGTCGAAGCGACGTGTGACCCGAGAGCTGGTCAATATCTGGCGCAGCGCATCAGCATTGCCATACAGCGTGGCAATGCAGCCAGCATCTTGGGTACACTTCCAACTGGTATTGATATGGATCAGTTGAGCTACCTGTAGTTTGTTCGCAACAGTCTGCAGTTAGCTCAATTGTTTTAATTGTAAATACTAATATTGATATGAACAGTTGAGCTACCTGTAGTTTGTTCGCAACAGTCTGCAGTTCAATTAGCTCAATTGTAAATATTGCTTTTATTTAGTTAGATAATTATAATTTTCTTTAACAGTAAAGGCTTTTTTGGACCAGGAGTAAAACATAAGTTTCTTTTTGACCTACATATATATCTATAGGTACAAATGTGGTAGATATACCTGATTAATTGACTAAAGTTTTTTGTAAGATCTGCAGATTGTTCTCATCGTTTTCTATGTATAATAATATATCTATCTATGTAATTGTAATCTAATAGGTATCTCAGTCATCTAGTACCCATAATGGTTCTAATTAGTTTGGGGCTAGATGATGTTGTGCGAATTGTTCAGCATCAATTATTTATAACTAATTACACCCCAAGCTTTGAGATCAAACCTCGTGCAGTCATTCCTGGAAGGTATATCTTTGTTAGCTGCCCTGGCTTCGCACGGGTATTTATCAAACATTTCTAAAATTATAATTTTTATACACACACGGTCATATTATTGAAGTTTTTGTTTTGTCATACGGATCCCTAACTTTTCTGCTTAGCTGCACTTTTATGACATTAATTTTCCCCCCGCACCGCAGACGCCTACGATATAGATAAACGAAGAAGGAGGAATGGAATTTATGTAGAGGCAGATAACGATCATGAGAATGTAAATAAAATAAAGCCAGGTTTCAACTGACCGTTATACTATCGGTTGATTATTTTTACACTGGCCGGCACCGGCAGATGGTAAGTCAAAATGAGTAAGCTATTTTTTTCATATGGGCGCCAGCTTTTTCCTTTTCTTGTAGCAGTGCACCGTGCTTCCCAGTGGAAATAAAGCCTATTGATATCAAACTCGACGAGAGAGATAATTAAAAACAAAGAATTCGTTCGATTTTATAGAATGAATTCTAAAAAATAGCTACCATGTCCCTCGTGCCATTCAGCTTTTGTAACTACGTAAACAATAGAATAATGGGCCACGAGCGCTAATCGTGGCTTTTTGTTTCTTTGTTTCAACCTATGCGATTTTTGTATTTTTTTTAATTCAAGTTAACAATTACACTTAGAATGCATACAAAATAAATTTTGTACAAAAGGGGTTGATTATACTTAGTTAGGCTTATTTAAGTTTTTAATACAATATCATCATAAGTTTGTTAGATTAAGTAAATCAAGTTATTAAAATTCAGTAGCCTTACCCTAAGTATAATCAGCTTCGTTGTCCACGTATTGCTACAATTATGTACATAGTAAGGCAAAAACGTAAACATTGTTTGTCGAAACGTATACATTCAACGAATGTCGCCTAACATAAACCCTTCAATAAAATTGTAATGTACCACGAAAAGCAGTTTATGTGCCAACGAATGAAACATTCTTGTATTCATGTTTTGTATCTTCTCATGACTTCGCGACCGATGTTGGTCGTTATGCGGTCGCTATGTATAAGATTACTCGCCGGTAGGTTAATTCTCGTTACTACACTAGTTTTAGATTGAATTAATTAAATTTATTGGTTTATTGATAAAACGGCTTTCTATCTTAATTTTACCCAAAGAATCTACTTTAAAATAGTTCTGTATATGTATAGAAATTAACTTATGTTAAACGTTAAAAAGGAACTATTAGCATACTGTAGTATCGATCCTGTTGATTTATGGCTCACCCTAAGCTAATATTCTAAAGCAATTACGTTTAATTTCATATTTTCTTCATACATAGCTGAAGCTCAAACCTCATGTATGTACATACGTAAGTTCATAGTTTCCCCTTTTCTCTCCATCGCCCGATTGGAATTCCCGCCGAGAAAATATACAGAGTTCGAGTTGGAAATATAACGGTAATTTTGTAACGGTCGTACGAGTTATTGCTTTGCCGTATTGCAGAACCAATGAGGCTTGAAAACTTTTATTTAGATTTTTAAACACATTTGATTTTTGAGAATCGAGCGTCAACCTGTGATGGCTAAGAAGGCTGAGGTCGGTTACTACTTATAGACTTTAACTTTCAGTAATGGTTGACTGACAGTTTTCAAGTACCAAACCAATAACGTAGGCCCCTTAGGCTACAAATAATTCTGTTCTGTTTCCCTTTTGTTTTATTTTGTCTTAGTCATACGTTTTAAGAATAAAGAACCATCTTAAATAGTTAGCCTTCTCCATCTTAGATTGATACCATCAGTGCCTAACTAAGCATCTCACAATGCGTGTCCTGCTAGCTACAGCCCGCCGCGCCGCCGCCTCTGCGCTTGGGACTCGCTACTGAAGCTAGGCAGTGAAAGCGTTAACTTAGGCAGTCACTATAAGAAGTTTATATTAAATTTGTGTTGGATTGTTTCAGATATTCCCCTCGAGCCTGGCATCGAAGAGACGGAAACTGATGTTCCTTCTGTGCCAGTGACTAGTAAGTACATTGTACGCTATTTCTATGCATCGATAGGTGGTATACGGGGTTATAGGTAGACGATCAATAACCTCTTTAAGGCGACTTAGATCGATCAAGGCGAACAACTTTTCTATGACATTGTCTAATTCAATGATTTTTTTTCCATACAAAAAATATTGATAAACAAGTAAATTTCCAGTTCTGGTCTTCATAGCTCTATGTCACAGACTAAAGCCATAATATGAACGCAGCACAAGCCAGTAAAAGATTTCACAAGTCTATAAAAGTCGAAGCACGCGGCGGCGCTTTTGTGTCGGTATCTGCAAAGAAAGAAAGGTTGTGTTGTCTTAAGTTTTGGCAAAAGTCATAGAACAAAAGTTGTTCGTCTTGATCTACCTAAGTCCTTTAAACCTTTAAGAGGTTATTGATTATCTACCTATATATCCCTGTATAATTTTAGCAGCTACGAGTTCTATATTCCACACCCGTGCCTCGGAAACGTGGCGACCCATCTGATTGGGAGCGAGGGAATGGAGAGTGCATCTATGTTTGCACGAACATTTGTCCTCCGCATGAAGGGTCCGTTCGCAGTAGCCACAACTCCGGTAGAAAGGACATGGGATTAGTAAAGTTGTTCTATTCTGAAAAATATTTTTTGGACACAATCACAATGTCTATAGGGTGCTAACCTAGCCTAGGCTGTATTTTAGGATCCTGTGCTTCTCCTTTAAAAATGTATATACATATGCCCCTTCAGTAAAAAATATGTACAACAGAATAATAATAGAATAAATAAATAAAGAGATTACCAGAAAAATGCAATAATAATATTTAAAACCACATGATCTTGTTATTTTGTACATGTCTTAGTCACTTTTGACCTATTAAGTATTGTCGTTTATTGGCCTGACTGTACTTCGCCATAATAGTGATAAAAGGCCATAATAGTGATAAAAAACCATTTTCGGTGATCGTTTACTGAGCTATAGGAATGCGGGTACGGTATTACAACTAAAAAATTCGATCACGGAATCGGAGACAGATTATAGTCTCCCAGTCTTAATAGTTCAACTAGAAAGTATTAGTAATTTAAAAGCGCCAATTGAATACTCAACATTCAACATGGTCGAATTTCTTATTAATAACAATTCTAACCTTAACACCTAACTAAAACACTACCTAAACTCATTTAAATATAAGGACCAATTTGAAAAATTCTTTCAACATTAGAATCCTTAATTTTCCGTGATGAACATGGCTATATAATATTAAAAAAAAAAATAGGGATCCGTATGAAAAATTCAATAATTGAACCGTGCGCTGTATATTCAACCTCTTTTTCTATTATGCGCGTCATAATAGAAAAAGAGGTTGAATATGTACACGTTGCACGGTGCTTGCTTTTCTCTACGGCCAGTGTCAGTTATGGAGTGTCGAGTCAATGTCAAAAACCAAACCCCAATGCTGTTAAAAAAAGTAAGGGATGAAAACCGTGAAACCCATCGTGTTAGTGTGTATAATTTCAGAATTTTTTTTAATACCCTTGCGAAGCCGATGCGGACCGCTAGTAACTAATATAACTATAGACTCACTACTGTTTCGTAAAAAGATCATGTAACTAACTAACTAAGATTGTGGTGGATATCATGGTGTAACGAGCGCTGGCACAATTACTTGTACCAGTATTTGTTTCATGTTCCTATCCCACTATAAACAAGAACCACTCGCCTCTATGTGAATAAGATAATTGTGAGGATTCCGAGATCGCTATACTACCTTTGCTGCAAGCATATTATATCCTGCCATGTATACGGATAGCTTATTGACTTTAGTGCGGTTCACTTCAGAGGGAACTACGTACTCTCTAAAAACGCATTTCCGATGCATGGTAACTCCATAAATACCGCCGAACGTTATTTATATTCTGAAAATGGTATACGGAAGTCTAGAGAGATAAGTTATAGTTCAGTTAGTAGTGAAGTTCGAGTGAATCTAAATAACACAATAGTTTATACATGGTTCATAATAAAATTATCTCAGAGTTTGGTCGAAACAATATATGACCCGAGAGCTGGTGAGTATCTTGCGCAGCGCATCAACAGCGTGGCAATGCATCCAGCATCTTGGGGACGCTTCCAACTGGTATTGATATTTATCAGTTATAAATAAATAAATAATATCAGACAATCCACACAGCATCATCTAGCCCCAAGCTACGCAGAGCTTGTGGTATGGGTACGAGATGACTGATATACATAAAACAAAATAAATACATAATATAGATATTTTTAGTATAAATAGAAAACCAGAACACTGAACATTTATATCTCCAAAACGTACAAAAGTATTTGATATCCAAGTATTGTATTTGATTTGTACTTGTAGATTATTTGCAACAGTCTGCAGTTCGGTCAGTTGTTTCAATTATAAATACTAGCTCTTATTTGTTTCTATTATTTGATTGTATCATAGTCCACTGTTCTTTCAACTTATTTGTAATATTAAAATACCAAAGTCAATCTAACAGCTAACATTAAATTAAAATTAGACCCTTGAAAGGAGCGATAGGGCGAATCATGATGAGTCTTGTGTGTGTGGTCACGAACTATAATGTCCAATATATTGTTCCGGGTTTCCTAAACTCTTTAAATCTGTAATTGATAAAAAAATGCGTACCGTAGGTACCTGTAGAGGTACAATCTACATCTGAACCCCATAAAACGAGGGTCTACTTAATTTGGGCTGGCTTTGGTATTATTACTCGGTTTTAGGTTACCTACGTAATTCTTTTAGATTACAAATTACATAAATCCAACTAACCGTACTATTGTATTTTTTGTCAGATAATAAATGACCTTGTGTCTTTGTATTTGATAAAACCTTAAAACAAAAATATTCTAATAGGTCATTTTTAAGGTTACCCGAGTCAAACAGGAAAACATTTATATATACATAAGATTCTGTGCTTTACTTTGAGACTTTATTGTACCTAATAAGAGTAAAATAAACGTAATTTTATGTATACCGCAGACAAAGAAAATAACCCGAATGATTGAATAGAATGTTATCTATCACTACATATGCATGAAATCGATCCTTTAAGTACCTACCTAGGTAGCTTCACAGAGACTCAAATACAAGCGACTGAGCGAGATGAATCAACCTCCCAAGGTACGGCGTAAGACTATCTAGCCTGCTTGTACGGCATGTGATGAATTGACAAGGCAATGCGAGGTCAACAACCTATGTAAATAGAATCCGCTCTATCCTGGTAAGAGACTCTCAAATTACAAGCGACAGAGCAACGTAAATCAACCTCCCAAGCTTACAGTTCGTTGCAGCCAGCGTGTGATGAATGAACGTGGGGAAACGCAACTGAATGGCTCAAAGGTATCCTTGAGCTCTTCCCTCCATTTTTAACTCGAGCTCACAAAAGATTGCGCTCGTCAATGATTACTTTGGTACCTTTGGTATGTTTTAAGATTTTTTCGAACTCACTATGCAAGTTCGGACGGATTTAAAATAGATTGGCGTACCGTACTAGTTTTTTACACAATAGCACAGAATTTATTTTACATTATATGCAATAGTACACATTTTCTATAATCATATTGTCATTCAAACTCACAGCTGTCATTTTTTCGTATGTTCAAAATTTTGTATTGCTCTATATACAAGTAATATGTATTGCTCTCTATACAAGTAATCTCTACAAATGGTAATGGGTCTCATCCCTTTACCATTTGTAGAGATTTCCTGTTTTGCGATCACGTTCACGTATTTTTTTTGAGATTCCGTGCGTTGGGATGTCGTTCACTTGTTTTTGTCGAGATAACGTAGTTCACCCGTTGCAATTGCAAGTCTTAAGGGGCGTCTAAAAAACGGTCTATATTTTACGACAATTTGTGGCTGCAATTATTGGCAAACATTGCCCAGCCATCAAAAAAACATTTTAGTGCATTTTATGGCTGAGCAATCAATTGCAGGCAACATGTTGCAATATGGCTGCAATAGTATAGCCTTTGATTCAGAACCCTTTAATGAGCCACACAATCCAGCAACAATGGCCGACGAAATGACGCTCATCGCAGCCGCTTACATTGTTTTGGCAGAAAAACGAAAAAAAAGGACACGAATGTGGATTCGACCCTACCTAAAACATTTTGACATACCAAAAAATATGTGGCTATAATGCCGGGCCATCCTTAAAATATTGCATAGTGTGGCTGGTATTGCTAGCAATGTTGCCGGCCACAGTATTGCAGCCACAAATTGTCGTAAAATATAGCCCGTTTAGACGCCTCATTGTGTTAATGTTTCAAAACCAAATAAAATGATTAAATTTTGTAAAATATAAGCAAATTGTAATAATAACATCGTAATTCACGTTCTGCATTAAAGGTCATTGTGTAGTTTCTACACTATTAAATATATTATATTAAGTATATCAATCATATAATACCCATAAAACAAGCTCTGCTTAGCTTGAGGCTAGATGATGATGTGTGGTTTGTCTAGCACTATTTATTAATTTATTTTCATAATAACTATCTCTATTCAACAGTGCCAGTTGAATGAAGTTTACAAACTTTACGCTTTGTTTACAAAGAATAGATATAACAATAAATCAACGTCACAAATAAGAAATTCTCTTGTTCAAGATAATTTGTCCTCTAGTGACACGCGCGCTACCATCCATATTAAAACATTTTGGCAGCTTTTATTAACTAGATATTTCTGATAGAGGTTTTTCTGTTAATATATGGTTGGATGTTGTTTTATTAAAAGTAGTGTTTTGATATAATAAGTTGATGATAAAATCTATATCTATTCTATACTAATATTATAAAGAGGAAAGATTTGATTGTTTGTTTGTATGTTTGTTTGTTTGTTTGAATTAAATAGGCTCCGAAACTACTGGACCAATTTGAAAAATTCTTTCACCAGTAGAATCCTAAATTTTTCGTGATGAACATAGGCTATATAATATTTTCAAAAATGTTAGGGATCCGCATGAAAAATTAAATAATTGAACCGTGCGCTGTATATTTAACCTCTTTTTCTATTATGGCGCGTCATAATAGAAAAAGAGGTTGAGTATATAGCGCACGGTGCTTTCTTTTTCTCTACGGCCAGTGTCAGTTATGGAGTGACGAGTCAATGTCAAAAACATCAATTCTTTTAAAAAATGTAAGGGATCCGTATGAAAACTGTAAAACGCATCGTGTTAGTGTGTATAATTTCTGAAATTTTTGCGAAGCCGGGGCGGACCGCTAGTATTATATATATATATATATTAGAAATCCCTCGGGAATAAAACTTACATTGGATCACCTCTGAAACATTATGTCTACAAAACGAAAAGATAAATAAATAAAAATTGCGCTGGACAATCACTGAGCAACATCCCTTACTATGAAAGAAGTTTCTGAATGGAATAATGTTAACAAAGTTCATCACTTCGTCTTCTTTTTCACTTCTTCCACAAGTGAACTATCACTTATTTTATAATAATTTACTGTATGAAATTTGACTTATCCAAGTGCTTATTTTTTAAGCCTAAAGAAATTGAAATCCGAAATCTTAAAAGAACGTTCATCTATTTCAGATACAACACTGCGAGATCAAACTAATTGCTAAGGTACTTACACTTTCTCTTTCAAATAGATTTGAATGCAACTCCCCGCTTTTATTCCATTTATCCCGTGGTACAATTAGGCACTCAGTGGTGCCGGTACGATGTTCAAAGCCATTAGCAGAAGGTATAAAGCACTGGAATCGCAGCTCTCGCTACCAATTTCTCATTAGCACTAATGTCCGCCTACTGTACTCTGGCCCACTTTGGCTGCACTCAGTTGAGCATTTTGCGACTACCGTACTGATAGAGGTACAAATGAAATGCAGCTGCCTTGTTAGCCAGCGACTGATGACGTAATTTTAATGGACACTGCACACTGACCCCGCCAACTGAGCTCAGAAGCCGGATGTTGGGACATTGCGGACATTGTATTTGCTTCGCACGGGTTTAAACAAAAATTTCAGAAATTATACACACTAAAACGATGGGTTTCACAGTTTTCATACGGATCTTTACTTTTTTTAACAGCATTGGGGTTTTTGACATTGACTCGACATTCCAAAACTGACACTGGCCGTAGAGAAAAAGCAAGCACCGTGCGCTATACAACCTCTTTTTCTATTCTGACGCGCCATAATAGAAAAAGAGGTTGAATATACAGCCCACGGTTCAATTATTGAATTTTTCATGCGGATCCCTAACTTTTTTGAAAATATTATATAGCCTATGTTCATCACGGAAAATTAAGGATTCTAATGGTGAAAGAATTTTTTAACTCGGTCCAGTAGTTTCGGAGCCTATTCAATTCAAACAAACAAACAAACAAACAAACAAACAAACAAACAAACAAACAAACAAACAAACAAACAAACAAACAAACAAACAAACAAACAAACAAACAAACAAACAAACAAACAAACAAACAAACAAACAAACAAACAAACAAACAAACAAACAAACAAACAAACAAACAAACAAACAAACAAACAAACATACAAACAATCAAATCTTTCCTCTTTATAATATTAGTATAGATATGATTTTGAGAGGAGTAATGTATGTATATTACCACTCGCTGCGCTGGTGGACGCAATCATATCTTACGGGTTTGGTGCGCATACTTTTCCTACATACCCTAATAAAATTAAAGACATGCAAATCCGAATAGGCACTCAATAAACTGGTAAAATAAAAACGTAAAAATATCGCTCGAAAATAACTTCCAACGATTATTCAAGATTATGTATTATTTCACCATTATTATCCTTAATTTTCCGTGAAGCTACAGAATATTTTTAAAAAAATTAGGGTTCGTATAAAAAAATTTTTTTTTGTTAAATGCCCATGCGAAACCGGGGCGAACCGCTAGTTGAATATAAAATGGATAGGTGCTACGCGCATCCATCCCGTCAACTTAAGTTTATTGTCCCTAAAATGCCAAATTATTAAGGAATTCGTGAGAGACACTTTTTAATAGAGGTGTGTAGATCCGGAGTCAAACGGCTCCTGGAGTCGTGTCCGCTCCTGGACTCGTGTGGATCCGGTCCGGCTTGTCGTTCGTGGCGTGTCCGCGGATACGTTGGCCGCGTCTTCGGTCTCGCTCCATGAAGTCGAATGAATGTAGCAGCGAGCGATTGGAGCTGTGTGGATCTGGCCTTTGATTCGGGTTCGGACGTGTTCGATAGACAGATCCAGTTCCATTTACGAGTAAACAACAAACTAGAACTACTACGGTAAAATTATACTTTATTATACTAGTATTTAGTATGAAGGTAAATCAACTTTAGTCTCTAAAAAAATTAAGTAATTATATACCTTAAAAAACTTATGCTAGTATTTTTCACAGATTAGATCAAACTAACAAACATGTCTTCCCATAAGGAAAGAATTGCTATGGTTTTACTAGTCATTCTTTCGATTCGTTACATCCACCGAAACAAACGTTTCCTACAAACAGAGAGATACAATGGACATGTAGGAACTGTTATTAAAAGCGGATCCTATCCGATCCGCTGGATCCACTGGAACAAACTGATCTAATGGACTTGAAGGAAGCGAAACTGCAAGCGGATCCAAACGGATCCGCGGACACGACTCCGGGAAACGAGTCCGCACCCAACTGGAATCGGACCAGATCCGCTCCAGTCGTGGACACGTTTAGCGCATGTCTACTTTTTAACGCCATGAATGAGCTCCCACGTAACATCTACAACAATGTAACACAAAAAAACTCCATGAAAACAAGTTTTAAGAAGCATTAAATATCGCTGTGTCCTTAATAGCTAATAACAATGATTTATCTAAGTCCTGGCAAAGTTTGATAGGGTTCCGTCTGTCGTGAAAGGGTAACAAACATGCATAGTTGTATTGTTAAAATGGTTTTACTTTTATTCATAATATAATACAAATTTGTAATTTTATTTCGTAGGTATCTATATAGTAACCCGTTTTTAATATTTTTAGAAATAAGGTTAATTATTACATTTAAAGTTTAATTCATTGTGTCCACGAGAGCTAATTGCCAATTTTTTTTTTTAAAATAGTCTATAGCTTACGTTCATCACGGAAAATGTAAGATTATAATGGTGAAAGAGTTTTTCAAATCGGTCCAGTAGTTTCGGAGCCTATTCAATTCAAACAAACAAATACATAAGAGGAATGATTTTATTCCTCTTTATACTATTAGTAAGATGATATTTATAGATTCCTTGCCTACATGATGTGACGTCACAACGTGTTCTTAATACGGTTATGTCCGATTCCATGCCGCTGTCTTGTCGTATCAGTATAACGTATGTAGATTGGCAATAGTGAATAAAAGCCTTGAACTCGGCCCTATATTGTATAAGCTCATACTCAGTGACGACCATGATTTCCCAGTGAAGATGGTGGTGGACTCAATACCACCTAGTCAAGTGATATTTCGTTTAACACAGGGCTCGGTCATTGATCAGTCGTTCAACAAACTGGCGACTATAACTCCGTTATATAAAAGGGCCATTATTCACTATTCCCAATCCAAGCGAGTTACACAGATACGACCAGGGCCTTTATTCATTATTGCCAATCCCAACGCGTTTCACAGATATGACAAGACAGTGGCGTGGAATCGAACAAAATTGTATTCTAAAGAAGACATTGTGACGTCACACGGTTTGGGCAAGGAATTTAATATTTCATAGAAAATAAAGGTCCAGACAGCAGCGTGGAATTTATAAAAAGTTGTGACGACAAACGGTTTGAGCAAGGAATCTCTTAGGTCATAGAGAATAAGGCCCCAGCTCGTTGCTGCAGTAACAAGCAAAGGAGCTGCATTTGGTTTTGACGTGGGAACGTTGGATAAGTGTGATTTATTCAAAACGATATTTGCCAAGAGTTATAAATGTCTGGGAAAAGCGGCGATCTTTCTGAAGCTTTGACATCGATCGCGTCAGTATTTTTATAACTGCTATCAGTTTAGACAGTTTTTGATTAATAGCAGGCTCCTTTCTTTGTGGAAAATTGAGAATTAAAGTTTGTTTCTTTCTTATATTGCCATAATTTTGACCAGACGTTCGAGACAGTTTTAATAGACAGGTATCGAATAATGATTAATGATTTCAGTTTGTATTTGCCTACAGGTTATTGCGAGGACACGACGTACTCATGCTAATATTGACGAGGCAGCGATCAAAGTAGGCATCATTTAACAATCCATAAATCATCGATCAATCTTCTGGTTTTTCATTAAAAAAATTACTTCTATTACACTATAGAAACACTATATAGAAAAATCTTGCAACTGCAAATTAGACCAATTGTAATTAATTTGTTTATGTTTCGTTTTTAGAGCACATAATACAATAACTCTTATAATTAACAGTATATATATATATATATATATATATATATAGCTTTATACACCCATCAAGATGTAACAAAAAAATATTTAGAAATAAACACAACAACGCTAAAGACGCTAATTTAGGAAATAGCACTAAAAAGAAATATCTAGCAGAAATTACAATATAAAAGATACGGTTCACATGATATTGTTCATTGTGTAGGTTATACAATGAAAAATTTCCTGTATGTGACATATTTAGATATCATAATACTTACTTTAGGCACCTCTAGTAATTAATGTTTTTAAACTTACGCGATCTAAACACATAATGATTAGTAATAAAAAAATAAAAAAGCGGTATTTATCGCGATAAATACCCGTTAATTACTAACCTCTAGGAATAAAAGAATTGCCTGCCTGCATTGATTATTTAACATGAAAAGGTTATCCTTTTCATGTTAAATAAATGCAGCTCTAAAAAATAATTGTTTAGAGCATTTATACGTGGACATATAATACCAAATTGGACTCAACCAAGTTCCTTGTGATTTTAAAAACAACATTTGATCTCTTTTAGTGCTTTGGATGTCAAGTAAATAAAATCATATAAGTTATTGTTTTTATATTTAAGATATTTATAATGAACTATGAGTGAATTACCTCAAGTAAATGACGAGGATTTCAGCACCATTTTCTAAGATGGGTCTGGTCAAGGAATTAAATAGAACCACCATCATTTTCCAATTACTAAAACCTTTACTGACTTTTTGCACAAATCATAATAAACGACATGCGCGGTCTATTATGTCTGGGATTTAAACGTATTCTTAAATCCCACATTCAACTTCATAAACAAACGATTAAACTAAAACTTGACTTGATAAAAATTCGATGTGAATTTGTATTTTATAGTTTTAAAATCCAAATAAAAAATAGGAAGCCATAACGGTGGATGGATCGGATATTGGCTATTTGGATTTTCAACTATCTATCAATTGTAATTGCATGCCCAATATCCAATTCCACGATATTTCAGTGGATGCATGAGGGACAGATAATACCACCGCGGCACTAGCTAACTGATTGTTATGATAATATAATCGCTTATGATATGAGCAACATAGATTATAATATAGTATTTTATGTATTGTATTGTAAATATTATATTATGAAGTAGCCTATGGAATAAGTAGGTTAGAATTCAATCATGTATCCCCTTTTATGCACACGTACCCGCGGTAAAACTTTATCTCTCTTTCCAAATAAGATTTTCTGGAGGAAAACCTTTTTAGGGTTTAAGAAGAATTAAGAAATAATCAGTAGTAATCGATGATTTTTACATCAAAATTTTAAAGTACAAAGCATACCTACAATATATTTCAAAAGGTTAAATACTTTATTGTTGACTTAGTTTTTAGTTTTATCGAAACATTTTTAAACTCTACACTCTCTGTGTAGCAAGTGTTAAATCGATAGTTTTCTGTCTGACGTTAAATATCAACGTTTTTACGCTTATCAAAAAGTAATAACCAGGTATTGTTCATCGGGTCGAGCCGAGCCGGTCGACAAGGTGCGGACACATACTTTTTCCCTAGAGCGGAGACTATCTTTCTACAAAACTTATTGTTTGTAAACTCACGTCGTCGTCCGCTTTTAACCCACTTTTAAGAATATCCATACCATTATTTTAGCTCAAGCGTCCACTTACAATATTTATGTAAAATGTTTTATCTATATTGAATCGTATTACAAAAGAACCGTTCCCAAAGTTATCTTGAGATGCGATGTCGTGGTATGAATTTAATAAAAGAAAATAACGTCAGGCAAGTTTCCGTTTCTAAAGAGAATGTTTGTTGTTCTTAGGTGAGGAGAGTGACAATGGGGAAACCGATGGAAGATTGTCCACTGAGAGTTCACCACAACGACATCGTCGCGGCGGTATTCTTAAGGGCGGGCGGCTGTGGAAGTCCTTGGATAAGGAGGAGAAAGAACTTGAACAGGTAGATATCAAATCATCCCTCATAAGTGAATTAGTGAAAAATTGCTTACAGATTTACATCGATAACTGGCAGATAGGATATAATCATCCTCATAATTTTCAAAAAGACCACGGGCTAGTAAATTTTAGCATTGCAAATTAATGGTAGCATAGGTAACTACATTTCCCCGAGGGCTAGCTGAATAATACACAGTATCAGTTCATAATGCTCCACCAAGCACGATTGATTGTGCATCGTTATAGAGATGCACATTATGTAAACAGAAACCACACATACAGCCACCTAACCACGTCAAAGGTATAGATTCACCGAAAACTGAAACTGTGGTAATAGGTACACCGCCCTAGCGGAGTTAATAATAGCGTACGGAATAACTAGCTACGGAAGGACTTTCAAGACATACCTAAACCAAATATTTGCATTACAGATAAGATGATTCTGATTCTACCAAAAAATATACAAAAACAACTCGGAGATGATATAGATGTAATATTCAAGTACTGCAAAATAATTCCTATACATGACACAGTTCACCTAAATAGCCTTCTAATAGAGCAATATAGTAACTTCTTCTCAAAATGGTAAATCTTTATAAAAAAAGTTAATCAAAAAACAACAAGGAAAATTACAGGAGAAAAAATTTATTTACCTAAACAGAGCAATTATTACGGAAGACGTATTAACAACTACCTAATCCCAAACATTGTACTCTTTGCCTTTCACACTTTAAAAAGAACTTAATAATATAAATTATAAAAATAAATACAAAACTTTCTACATAAATAAAGTTAACAAGTCATCGTTTTAATTTTAAAAATAATTACAAAATAGACAATAAAATAAAATTAAATATAAAATAAATTTAATCCACAGATAACATAATACCTGTACCTAGCTTTTGCTTACAATGCTGATTACGTTTGAATGCACGCATGAACCGACTGTGCACACTTGTTTGTTCCCTCCCACAATGCACGATATACACATTATGCCCTGTGCGCGACGGAGTGTAGATGAACATGAAAGCCAGTGCAGTATGTAGGTAGGTGTGCTAGACCCAGATTAATAATCTTACCATCGATACCTACGTAAGACAACGTGAAAACGAATGTGAGTACCGAGACAAACCTCACTAGATTTATTTGGCAAACATACAATGTATATCTAGATTGTTTTTTAAATAAATAAAAAGAAATGAATCAACAATAATTATTGTCAATTATTTCTAAAAACACCTAACTGTCTGATTATCGATTTGTATCATTGATTGTATCGTTTCTAATTAAATTGAAATTGGTGACAACTAGATGTAGCGTCTTTAGTTACTTGAATGTATATTGGAGTAATGTCATCAACTGATGATAGGCAGCCGTTTTCGGCCACAGCTTTCAGCCGAAGACTAGCCATGTACGCATGACGTATTGTAGTGCACAATTACTGACGCACTTTAAATTTCCGCACTCATATAACCCGAGGTAGACAGACTCTTACGGTAAGAGGTTAGGTTCAAGACCAACGGCTTAGCGTGTATTTTGAGGATAGGGTTTTACGCCGATAACTATGAGTAGCTTCGTGAGGTTTCTGCGGCACACACAATGTATTAAGTATATTGTGTGTGCCGCAGAACCCCAGGATATAGGGTTTTGGGAAAAGACTGTGTTACATTTACATTTCTGATAAGTCCGTTGGTTGAGACACAGATTGTTTTATACATTCTGAAGAGATTCTGTCAGTGTCCCAATAAATATGGATCATAACATATGTTTACTGAGACTCGCTTAGACGTGATGAGTTTGCATTCGGCTAGGGTTGCGTTTTTGGTAGATAGCGGAAAAAGTAGCGGAAGCATATCAAAGAGATACTTTTATTGCGCTCAAACCCCTTATTTTTTATTAATATTCCAAATTATTTTTTCTATTATTTATTTATCTTCTGAAAAAAATCCAATAATCCTGTTTTTAATGGAACTATGTGCCTTCCTCGGGATTTCCTTTGAAAAGACCGAATTCATGACAAAATCCGCCCTTCAATTTCTTTTTTGTTTGTTAACGCCGCTTTTTTTTGCACTCCGCCTGTCAGTTATCGCTCTTTGAACAATAATGAAATTTTTTTTATTAATTTTAAAGATAAAAGCCCACTTTCCTGCCCACACTTCCACTGAAAATTCAGCTTTACTTTTCAAAGACTAAATCAAACTAATTGACTCAATTGGAACGGACAATGATAAATTCAGTTTCGAGTGTCGTGTTTGTAGATATTATCGAAGTGTCGAAACTCTTGTCATATAATTTATCTACAATATACATAATGATCGATGATATTATAATTTTATTCATCATTACATATAAACATTTCTTATACTATGAAAACTACAAAGATCAACTCAAATCTGTTCGATAAAACATCACAATGTCAGTTATTTTTAGCTTATTTGTGAAAGTTTTTTAGAGATTTTTTTATTTGATAGCACTTATTATTAACTAGAAATTGAGGTTACCATTTTTCATGTAGCTCAGTAAAACGTTAAAGTTTACAATAAAACCTCTTATCATCATCATCATCACCAGACTATAATAGTCCACTGCTGGACATAGGCCTCCCCTAATGAGCGCCATAGTTATAAAACTCTTATAACTTACCAAAATCTTCGAATAAAATAAAATTTTCACGACAAATTCCTGTAAAGCCAATATCGAATCAGGAATCCATTTTGTGAACGTTCGAAACCCCTCGTCTAGACTATCTCGTAACTCTATTTATGATGAAGTCTAAGCGAACCAAAAACCATTACAAAATTCAATATTCGTCTGACAATCTAAGTCATAAAATTTATACCTACATTTTGCTCTTTTCCATTATCATATCCCGTTTTATTATTAGAGCGAGGAGAATCCTATCACAGCTGAGTCTTCCCTTGACAATGTGCGTCTTCAGAGGCTTTTGTGTTTATGACAATGCAAATAGCTGGAATATAACTTGACAGGCATGAAATAAATCTGCATATTTAATATCTGAAGACGACGGATATAACTTTCATGCAAATTCGCTATGGAAATAGCACCGTCGTTATAATTTTTGTACATAAACTTAAAATTTACTTCTGATTCCTAACCCTTTATAATAGTCTCTGACTTATGTCTGTGAGAATTACCATTACTTTAATTAGGCAGATCGTTATGGTTATTGGGATAAATATATATTAAAAGATTTTTTTTTAAATCCCTTGAGAATAAACTTTTGTGGGATCAACTCTAGATTATTCATCAATATCAATATAATGGTTTAAAAAATATAAATGTATGAAGAAAAGGATTCAATGGCTACTTTCGTCAAAAATTTACGTTTGCAAAAATATAACAATTAAATAATCAAATTAGAACTCTTATTTAGAATTATTAAAAAAAACAATTTTGGTTAACTGCAGGCTGTTGTAAGCAAATTACAAGTAGGTCTATTATGTAAACTGGTCTTGGGGGATACCAGAATTATGTGGGACTCGACGCCCTGAGAAGGACGTAATACACCTAATACACGAAAAAATTGCACAGCAGTTTCGGAGCATTTAAAAATCAAACAAACAAATAATTAAATATTTCCTCTATAACATATTAGTATTGATGACAGCAACGTACTATTTGGAAAAAAACAAAAAAGAAAATTACTAGAGGTGTGTAGGTACTGTGAGTAATGTAGTACACGTTATATAGCACGACCGCGTACTGATTCAGTACACATTACCCGACAAAATTTAGCATGACACATGGCAGTAAACATGGCAGTGCGCCGATCGGGCGCGACCGGCCGGCCGGCCGCGTTCTGTTACTGTTCGGGTGGCCGTCGTTCACTATCGTAAAGGTTCGAGTACAAGCGACGAGCGTCGGCCGAACGGGATTTTGTCTCTGTCACACACACACACCGCGCCGTTTAGTAGAATTTACACAGTATTGCGTTCTAGATAAGGGTTAAGTTTCTTTAGCGCCGGTAAATGTTTGCGCCTACTCTACCTATAATAAAATATTGTTATATTAGTGTAGGTACGTACGACTAATGACTATTTTTTTTTTCTTTGTTTACGCGCGCGGTCAACGGTAGATATAATTAGGTTAAAACCAACATCGATTTAAGTGTATTTTGGTAGCATTTGGAAAATATTTATTTCTAGCCCAAATCTCTTATTTTCCCGAATGCTCCAACTCCAAAACAACCAATGAACCCAATTTAGTTTTTTCATAAGTAAATAGAAAATGGTTTACGATTTGCGCCAAGTTACTTTTACTAGATTTATTCCTTGAAGAAAGCAGAATAAATTTAAAAGTACAAATAAAATTGAATCTCGCACCAACCCGCGCGATCAACCTTATAGGTATATCTGAACAGAACATTCAGAAAATTTCAGTACCTTCACTTAAAATTAATAGCGGGCCATTCGCATTACTTACCATAGCGCGTCATATCAGGTCATTGTATACAGTACCTACTGCGTACTGATTATATCTGAACAGAACATTCAGAACCTACACTGCAAAGTAATAGCGGGCCATTCGCATTACTTAGCATAGCGCGTCATATCAGGTCATGTTTAGAGTACTGTGTACTGATAGCATGCCATATGACGCGGTACGAAATGTCATGCTATATGGCAGTACAGTACTGAGTACTGTTTTGCGCATGTCTAAAAATTACTGACTTAATAAGTAAATTCTTAGTCTTCCCATTCCGCGTTTTCCTACTACCTTTTGCAATGTAAATTTTAACAATAAATACAGCCAGTTACAGTTACGAACAGCAATGTGATACGTTTATTGCCCTTGCCAATCTGCATATAAAGTTTTACAACGCGGGAATAATCCCCGATTAAAAGTTACTCAACTGTTTCAAATATACTGTATTGTACTAACTTTGGTGGTACCTAATTGAAACAATAACAATGCGGCTTTATGTGAACTCCAATTTATAACAATACCCAAAAATAGCACTTCATTTATACTGTATTGGGTATTGAAATAAATTTTCTTGAAATGTGCATGGATGTGCTGTTTTTACTACAACAGCATTTTAAATTCCCCACATATTTGACTGTAGCTTGTCACTATCATCACCCCAAGTGAAACGGGTTAATTTTACCTTAATATTTAATTAAAATCCCTTAATATTAAGTGAAAACATTAATGGCCAGATATAGTCCTACTCCTACAACTATGGCTTAAATAGTTCCAAATGATCTGCACTAGTTTCACCTTCAAGCTTTGCACCCCGCTACCAATCACCCTGTTATACGAAGATTTCTTTCGCAGAAAGAAGACCCTCGATCACAAAACGCGGGCAGCGATGAAGACGGATCAGTGATGCGGTCGGTCCGCTTTGTTGAAAGACCAGCAGTTGACTTCCAGGAGCCAGCTGAAGACAAAGCAGAGGAAACACCTGACTCTGATGTCAGCTCGCAGAAGGAATTTTCGAACTCAACGCACAGGTACAATACAATACACTTTAGTGCACACCAAAGACAAAAAATACACATATACAGGAAAGCACAATATTGTTTCAAGTACAAACGAATTCGTTACAAACGGACGTTAAAACAGAAGGCCACTTATTCCTATTCCTCTGTTGTTATGGTGCACATAATTTGGGTTTCTTCAAGGGTACGTTTACAATTGAAACAATTGAGCTAACTGCAGCAACTGTAGCAAACAATATACAAGCTGCTCAAGTGACTTCTAGCTGCATTGCCGCAATGCTGATACTCTGCACCATATTGTAAATAGCTCTCGAGTCACGCATCACTTTGACCAGACGATCAGATGATGTACGTATTTGTTCGTGTTGAGCTTAAAAATCTTTACAAGTAAAAAATTTAAAGAAAAGTAGAACAGGTGCTTCAGTGCTCTCCTTTTTCTTGGGGAAATATCTGGAAGTTTTTGCAAAAAGCAGGTTGTTTCAACGGAATGCAAGCAAGTCAATTCAATGATTTAATTTTTTGGATGATAGGACAGTTTTCAGTACCTAGGGGTCGTATTGTAAATCATAGACTAATCAACTTTGAATTATCTATGATTTACAGAAAGCAATATAACGAGCAATATAGCCATGTGGTGCCGGCATAGAATTTCACCACCCCAACTCTTCCCGTGGGTGTCGTAAGAGGCGACTAAGGGAAACACACCGGGGGGCGGACAGCAGCGCCTTCTGCAGAACAACTACACCGAACTGCGATCCCCAACCCGCATGCCCAGCGTGGGGATTATGGGCAATAACCCCCACATAATGATGCCATCTATGGCGCTCATTAGGGGAGGCCTATGTCCAGCAGTGGACTATTATAGGCTGGTGATGATGATGATGATGAATATAACGAGTGTCTTATAGATCTGAAAGTGTATGGTTATGGGCTCATGATGAGAAGACAGAAATGCGTATAAATTTTTTAGGGATTTTACATAGACTTTCGAGTCGGAGGATCTCAAGAAGCACAAGATATGTAGGTCTTGAGAGCCTCCGCATTTGCTACCGAGAATCTAGGTCTGAGAGGTACCGAGGCCTTACGGGTTTTTTAAATTATCTGATCGTCTAGCGTCTAGTAAGTAAGTAGGTATCTGCCGCAGCGCATCAGCATTGCCATAAAGCGAAGCAATGTCGCCAGAGGGCTTTGAGGATACTGATAATATTATATTAATATTATTTAATATTATAGGTACTGGTATTGATATTATGGATCAGTTGAGCTACCTGAATTGTTTGTAAGGTAATTGTTTTAATTGTAAATACTAATTCTAATTTGTTTTTAATTTATAAAATTAAATACAGATGTGAAAATACGATTTCATAATTCAATACATATAAACCTAATAGAAAGTAGGAACATTAATTTAATTTAAATAAACATTTACTGCGGTAATTCGAATGTCGAAATGGAAATTGCATAAAATCATATGCCACAGTAAACCCCTGATTGAATGATTACAAATGGTTTACTGTAAAAAAATAGTGTAATATGGGGAATTCTGTGGTTGCAAAACATTCAGCTTCACATGCAAATATTTGATTATAATTTGAGTTGCAAAGTCGCATTAGATGTCCTGTTTTTTGTTATTTTGTATTTCTGGTAAGCAGAATCCATACTTAAGTCTGTTTGTTACCTTTTCATGCCTAAACGGGTGAACAGATCTGAATAAAATTTGGCAGGGAAGTAAACCGAATCCAGGGGAAGGTCATGGAGTAATTTAAAATGGCGTCCGAAGCCGTGGGCTAGTTGCTAGAGGCAAATAAAATAATGGATACCAGAGAGTTACTCATTACAATAGTAGAATAATATGATTTACCTACTTATAGATGTGTAGTAGAGTACAAAACTTTCAAGGCGGGAACCAGTGTCTACAACGCTTTGCACCTCCAAAACTCATAAATAGTATTAGAAACTTTGTTGATACAACCCATAATTGAGACATCGAAAATCGATATGCTGACGACAAATAGAGATATCAAAACCATTTTTTGTATCGCAGCATATTGCTATACGATATACATACTAGTCGGGATAAAACAAGCATTTCATTTTATCCAACAGATTGGACACCCCACTGATCCTAACAATCAACGCCCCCAAAACCAACTCGGCGGTGCAACAGTTGTTCAATAGCAGTCGACCGCCGCCACCGGCCGTGGAGCCGCAACTCGTAACGTCCGAAACTCTCAGGTGAGTGGGTTATTTAATCAAAGCAACAGGTTCTTGATTTTTTTTATTTTTATTGCCCGTAGAGCTTTGTTTGACCACGATCTCACATTGTGGAAAGTTAAGATGTGGCAGATGTATCACGAAGATGTATGCATGCCTTGAATTCGAACGGGTATTCAACCAAAATTTTAAAGATTATAAACTTTTACATACATACATGTTGGGTTATATTATTGAGACTCAAACGACTTCCTTGACTTATTTGTAGAATTCGAACGGTGAAAGAATATTTCAAATCAGTCCAGTAGTTTCGGAGCCTATTCAATCCAAACCAATCAATCAAAATCCAATCTCTTTATAATATTAGTATAGATAATACAAGGAAAACAAATAGGTGTAGAGTATTTTGATGAGAAATTGACATAGGGGTAGGAAAACCAGACCAAGAAGAAAACAGGAAAATCTAGTTTACCACTATTTTCCTCTCTTTGACGTCCGGTTTCAACTATAACTCGCAATTAATCATCAAAGCGTGTTCGTTATTTGTATCAAATTTTCTTTGCTAATAAGCAGGTTCAGAAAGCCAGGTAGGTGGGATGACGATCTGCTAAAGACTGCAGCAGGCAGATGCTGTCAATGCGACAAGCTGAAGACAATGCACTATTGCGCTCATTAAGAGAGGCCTATATCCAGCAGTGGACTAAGATAGGCTAATTATGATGGTGATAAAGCCATTTAAATTTCATTTTTGTAACTGAGGGTTTATCTACGTTTTTAATGCGAAAGATAACATTAATTATTCGTTCAGATCTAAAACATTTAACCACGTTTTACAGCCAATTCACAATCAAAAGCTGGTAGTTGGATTGTAAGAGATTAAATATTCTTATAATTCCTGAACTTATATTAAAATTTAAATGTTGTTTCAGTGGAAAATAAACGATGGTTTGCGCTGCTCTTAATTATAACTTAATTAGAATATTTAACTCTGAATTTGTTTAAGCATAAACAACTTAGATAAGCCTAAATTTAATTGTTATAATTAACTCTAGATTTTTTAAAGCTCATATTGAGCAGGAAAAACCTCCAGTCCTTTTCCAACTACTAATTAGGTAGCATTTTTTCATAATACCTATAAAGTCCAAAAACATGGTAACTGATGGAAATAAAATAATATCCCATAAAATTTCGATTTAGTCGGGACTTTCTGAGGGTGAGGGCTTTAGCACTATAATAACAAAACTCATGGTAACTAATCTTGATTAGCTATTTCTAAGATGTGTCTTAGTTTGATGGTTCTTGACTCTACCTAAACTATTTCTCTCTACTCTACTTAAAATAATGTCTATGGGCATAAAAAATCTCCGAATCTTATAAATTCTGAAAATTACAGTCAAATAAACCAAATTAGAACTACTATTTACAATTGAAACAATAGAGCTAACTGCAGTCTTTTGCAAACAAACAACATGTAGCTCAACGTAATTAATTTAACTAGCACAAGTTCTACTAATGAACAAGAACTCAGTTTGGACATTCCTGATTTTGAATATGAATTGAGAGTTGATACTGCTTTGATTTACTAAGTATTTTATTATAATTCAATAGAGTAAACATATAATTATGCATTGCTTAAGTACTACACCACACACATCCACTGAAAACTTTAATTACACACAAAATAGGGCGCGAAAACACTGTATTTGACTAGATTTATCTATTCTGACTGTTGTGAGTAATTAAAGTAAATTAGTGTAGACAACAAAGGAAATTAGTGTGTCGATCAAGGAACAGGTTACATAATTATTACACTATCTTTTGTATACATATATTCAAGTAATCAGAATCAAATTGTAGTTTAATGTAAGTTATCTCCGTAAATCTGTAACGGCGAAAACTTACCTGAGTATTAGGGGAGTAGTTGCCGAGTAGTGGCCCGGTCACTAAGATTAGTGGCCCGGTCACTGTAACGCGATAGAAACGTTGGGGAAATAATAACATAAGGTACCAGACATATCCTGACAAATTATTACTAGCCGCATCGAGCGCTTAGCCACTAATGCTCGCGGATAAAACCTGACGGATAGTGCCAGGCTTAGTGCAGTTAGAAGTATTTCCGGTTAAGGCGCATACAGTAGCTGATTGCTCCTCTTTGGAGGCTTTCTCCTCCTAGAGTAGTCAATTTTATGGGCTGAAAAAAATATATGTTATACATTGACTTTTTATCTGTAAAGTGAACGTACAAAAATGTTCTACGTGCTCGTTTACCTGGTGAAAAAAAATCACAAAGTGGAGCTGTTTCTGACTGAAAAAGTGTATCTACTTCTAAACTACTTAGAATTTTATACTTTTTTTTTCACCATCATGTCGGCAAAGACTTTATCTTCAAACTGAACGTATGATTTTGTGATACGACGGTTTTTCACATAGAAAATCATTATTTTTAATTTTTGCGTATGATTAGTGGGCGGTAACCTTTGAAGGTAGTCTGCGCGGGCGACGGGCGGCAGTGAAACCCTGACTGTCGTACGGGGAGGTCACCTAGAGCGCGAGGCATACGAACACAGTATGCCTCGCGCTCTAGGTGAGCGCGAGGCGTACTTTTGCTATTTTACTATAATGCTATATTGATGCACATAGACGCTTTATTTATTATTCAAAGTTATCCGCGCATGGACGCTTTATTTGGTGTAAGACAGTTTGTAAAATATTGAAAATTCCGAAGATCAGTAAGCTGAAGAAAGCCAGAACTCTGAAAGCTCGTTATTTTAGAAAATTTATGCTATTGTAACTACCTATTAGCAATCTTATGTAGATTTTACATATTTGTATATTTATTTTAGGAGATCGGGTAGGTACTTAACTAGGTAGGAACAAATGAACGACAATGTAAGTAAATACTCCTTAGACCTACCCATTTATTTGTTTTATTACTAATCTTACATTATTATTTATTTATAGATTTACAGTGACCGGACAAGTTGAAACTGGAGTGAAAATGTTTTATTGTATTGTGGTAGCTAATATTAGGTAGGTAGCTATGATGTATTATGCGACGAAATAAAATATGTACGTACGGCATTCTTCCTAACGCGGTTCATGATCGTCTTCAGAATTCTAGTATGGCTGCAACAGTTCTATGACTCTCCGAAGTGAAGCACTAGGTAGGTACACCCCCACCTTACTTACTGTTATGAAATGGGAATGGGATTCAAAATGTAAAGGAGACTGGGTAAAAATGGTACATAGCCTTTTTTCATCTCCTAGAGCTCGGATATTTTTAAACTTACGAGATCTGAAATCATAATTACTATTTTAACGGGTAGGTATTTATCGCGTTTTTACGGGTATTTTTTATTTACGAGTATTTTTACGGGTTTTCTTCGCGACGGCCACCCTTACGTGTACTTGTCCATAATTATCTAGAATTCTAGATAAACAAGTACGACAATTGCGAGTGTAACTCGCGCGCCGAGGGTTTTGAACTTTTGTCGTTTAGGTTGTTACGTTTATTGACGACCTCTTGGCGCGGTGGGCTTACAACGCAAGAGGTTGCGGTTACTACAGAGATTACAACATACAACAACATCAGCCTATATAGTCCACTGTTGGACATAGGCCTCCCCTAATGAGCGCCATATGTGGCATTATTCATCATTTGGGGGTTATTGCCCATAATCCCCACGCTGGGCATGCGGGTTGGGGATCGCAGTTCGGTGGAATTGTTCTACAGAGGGCGCTGCTGCCCGCCCTCGGTATGTTTCCCTTAGTCGCCTCTTACGACACCCACGGGAAGAGTTGGGGTGGTGCAATTCTATGCCAGCACCACACGGCACAGAGATTAGTGGGTAGGTAAAAGCGTTGGTACCTACAATTTTTTTTAAAAATTTTTTATGTTTTTCTGTAAAATATAGGTAGGAAAAAATAATTTATAAAACCAAAAAAAAAGATTTTTGAAAAAAAAATTTGAATTATTAGCTTTTTAACTGTCAAGCTACATGTTTTTTTGTTTTTGAACGTTAGTAAATACTGTGTGCTTCAAAAGAAGTCTTGTATCTTAGCTATACGTAAGTACCCCCTCCCCAAAGTCTCCGACACCGGTGACCAGACATATTGTATATCTACAAACGCTTTGTACATTTTATATCGATCACTCTGCAATCTTCGGAGATAGAGGGGGAGGAATGGCCAATTTTTCGACCTTTATCAAAATATTTCGAAAAGTATAAAACCTTTTGAAATTTCAAAACCTGTTTTGGAATGTGCAAATTGATACCCCACTCGACGGGGGTAGTCTCCCCTTTAGAAATCCCCCCCCCCCCCTTTTTGGCCATATTTTTAAAAGTAGTTATGTTAACAGATTTCTCTGGTAGTGACCCCTTAATATAATTCAAAAATTTTTTTTTAAAAAAATCTTTTTTTGGTTTCATAAATTCATTTTTCCTCTACTATAAAATGGAAATGGAAATAATGTTATCATTGCTTTATTGTCCACATTATTGGCTATCAAATGAGCCCTCTATCGTCTTCCTAGGACCTCTACATGGGTAGCTATAGCTAAATCAGTACAAGCACCCGTGCTTCGAGGCAAAAGAAAACAAAATGACTGCCATTTTGCAATGGAGGTAGAAAAAAGATAGGAATAGTGATTTTTCGATAAAATTTACCGTATTTCACCCCCCCCCCCAAAGTCTCCGACACCGGTGACCAGACACATTGTATATTTATCTACAAACGCTTTGTACATTTTATATCGATCACTCTGCAATCTTCGGAGATAGGGGGGGGGGGGGAATGGCCAATTTTTCGACCTTTATCAAAATATTTCGAAAAGTATAAAACCTTTTGAAATTTCAAAAACTGTTTTGGAATGTGCAAATTGATACCCCACCCCACTCGACGGGGGTAGTCTCCCCTTTAGAAATCCCCCCCCCCCCTTTTGACCATAATTTTTAAAAGTAGTTATGTTAACAGACTTCTCTGGTAGTCACCCCTTTAGAAATTTTTCCCGCTATTTTTTGACCATATTTCAAAAAGTATTATTTTTACAGACTTCTTTATATTTTTCCTGTAAAATATAGATCCATATCTTCAAATACTTGGTACATTTTACATCGATCGCTCTGCAATCTTCGGAGATAGGTGGGGGGGGGGAGGGGGAATGGTAATTTTTTCGACCTTTTTCTCAAAAAGTATAAAATTTATCAAAGTTTCCAAAACGAAATGTACAAATCAGTACCTTTCATTTCATACCACCTTAATTTCTGTAGGTCCCATTTAAAATTTCGATTTCAAAATTTGTACTGAAAATCTTCATATTAATTTTTTATTTATTTTTCTATAAATCTGTGCGCCCGCACAGATTAATACTAAAAAAAATTACTAAATGTATTATTATTTCAAATTTCAAGTCAATAGCTGCAGTAGTTTCTGAAATATTATGGATTCAAAACACAAAACAGAATCAAAGTCATAAGGATCCCTGGACTAAGAGACAAAATTTATATATAGTAGATTTTTTTTTCTTTTGTTTTCTTTCTGCTGGTTTTTAGGGTTTTGACCTCGGTTTCAAACCCCTAAAAAACAGCAGAAAGAAAATAAAAGAAAAAAAATCTACTATATAAAAGTAAATTTGTCTCTTGGTCCAGGATGCCCTTTCTCCTCTTGCTTAGAAATTTACTGTTTTATCAAATCTTTACATCCGATTTCTGGCATCATTTCTTTGAATAGGTGTAAAAACCTATATGTAAATACCATGTAATGGTAATTTTTTTCTCTTGGTCCATTATGACCTTTTTCCTTTAGCTCAGAGATTTATTGTTTTAAATTATTCCACCCGTATAACCTACCTATCATTGATATCCTACAAACATTGAAAATTAGAGAAGCTTGTATGAATGTTTGTTACCATGTACCTAACTACTAAACTGATTTGCATAAAACTTTCGAATGATTGGAATATAGGCTAGTTTAGAAGGAAATTACCTACAACGCGAACGCCCCGCGCCGCCGCGCGGGTAGTAACAAGAGGCGGTAAGGCGGTAACATACATATGTACTTATTACTTACCTAAAGTACCGAGTTCTGTTCTCAGACCAAGAACAAATACTTGCAGAATTTTAAAGACAAAGCTACATTTATTTAGCTTCACAAGAACAGCACAGACATAAATAAAGATAGACAATTTGTAAAAAAATATCCCGCAGTGGGAATTGAACCCGTAATTATCGCGTGTCAGCCGGCTTGGTTTACCACGCCGCGCCGCGCGGCCATGAAGGATTTCTATTTATCTTTTGCGGCTTACGCGCGAAATCTATTTCATTTTCTTGGCTATGCGGCGCCGGCGGCGGGGGGCGCGCGGAAGGGTGCGGGCCGAAACCATAGCCCCGCCCAAATTGCTCAAGGTCATTCGCTCCTGTATGCGCCTTAACTGCAATTTTCCAAGTAATTTCCCTTCGCCAAGAGGATGGAGGTTTTTCTTTTTATTGTAAGGTATATAATATGGAATCTTGCTTCCTGAAAAAACTTTTGCATTTTCCGAAAATCGACCATTTTAAAGAATTTCGAAGGTTCAAGTTAAATTTTGACGTTTGTACCCGTTGTACCTCCAAGTTGTGACTGAAATCATGTTGATCAATTCAATACCTATCATTATTACTCATAGTTTAGAACCTAGGTATGATTTTCCAGAAAAAACTTTAGCATTTTCCGATAATATAAATTTGTTAAAGAATTTCGCAGATTCAAGTTGGATTTTGACGTTTGTACCCGATTGTAGGTACCTCTAAGATTTGACTTAAATCATATTAATTGTTTCAATATCTTTTCTAATGATCATATTTTTGAATCTCAGCTTATTTTCCTGAAGAAAATATGTCAGCATTCAAACATTGGCTACTTTAAACATTTTTCAAATTAGAGATTGACGTTTGTACCCATTTGTACCTGCAAGATGTGACTAAAATCATGTTAATTGATTCAATATCTATCATAATCACTCATATTTCAGAACCTGGGTATGATTTCCCTGAAAGAACTCTTGCATTTTCCGAAAATCGACCATTCTAAAGTATTTCCAAGATTCAAGTTGAGTTTTGACCTTTGTACGCGTTTGTAACTCCAAAATTTGACTAAAATCTTGTTTATTTACTTTATATCTATCATAATAATCATTCACACTGAAGAACATCAACTTGATTTGTCAAGAAACTTTTAAATTTTTCATGTCAAACGTTCCAATGCGATGTTTTGATTTTAATTTCAGGTTTACGTTGTTTTGTTTGTCTTTTTTCAGTCTGAAACTTTTATTTCATGTTTTTAAAATGTAGACAATTTCAAGCCCTACCAAATTATGTGCCTAAGTACCATAAAATTTTGGTTTTGAGATTAATCGACTCATTTAACTTTGTAGATCAAAATCGAGCGTGAAAATCCTCCCCCTCCCCATATCTTTTACCCCATATTAAAATATTGTACCCACAAAATTTTCGTACAGTTGGCAGCACTGCACAAAGCACTATAATGTAATATAAGTACTCACCAGTGTTCAGTTAAACAAAGTTTTAGTATTGTTTACTTCTGCACAAAACACATAAAGCGCGCGAAAAGACTGTTACCATAATTTACCAAACCGTCTATGTGTAGACCAAATCCGTTATGTGCGAAAAATTTACCAAAAACTTTTTTGCGAACACTTAGCTGATTTTTCATTCTGTATTGAGCTAAGAACAATAGGAATACAATGTGCATATAAGGCACAATATTTATTTTTTGTCATTTTATGCACATATCAGATTTGTGTTGCGGTTGCCATTTCTTACATGTGAAAATATGCACATGTAGAATTTGTCAGAAGCTTTAACACTAGAAAACTAAGTCGCATAATACTATTAGCTTACTACATATTAGCATAATACTAGTACAAGTGCATTACGAAACCAAACTTTGAACCAAAGTTCAAAGAAAATCAATTTTTATGAAATGAAATAAAAAGAACTTAAACCATGGTAACCAGTAAAAAAAAAATTATTTATAAGAATTTAAAACTTTATTGAGCAATTAAATATTACAGTTATCTACTAAGCTAGGTAACATGTTAAGTAGGTATAAACGTGGAAACTCTCTTAAATTTATACTAAGCAGGGAAAAAATATGTTTCTATTCTAAATTTGACTAACATCATATTAAATGTTTCAATATCTAACCTAATCATTCATATTTTTGAACTTCAGCTTGATTTTCCTGAGGAAAATATGTCAGCATTCAAACATTGGCTACTTCGAACATTTTTGACTATTCAAGTTAGAGATTGACGTTTGTACCCGTTTGTACCTCAGAGAGTTGACTGAAACCATGTTTATTGATTAAATATCTATCAGAACTACTCACATTTCAGAACCTGGGCATGATTACTCTGAAAGAACTCTTGCATTTTCCGAAAATCGACATTTCTTAAGAATTTCGAAGATTCAAGTAGGATTTTGACGTTTGTACCCGTTTTTACCTCCAAGATTTTACTCAAATCATATTATTTGCTTCAATATCTATTCTCATCATTCATTGCTTTGTACTTCAGCTTGATTTTCCTGAAGAAAATATGTCAGTATTCAAAAATTGGCTACTTCAAACATTTTTGACTATTCAAGTTAGAAATTGACGTTTGTACCCGTTTGTATCTGCAAAGATGTGACTAAAATCATGTTAATTGATTCAATATCTATCAGAATCACTCAAATTTCAGAATCTGGCCATGATTTCCCTGAAAAAACTTTTGCATTTTCCAAAAATCGACCAATCGAAAGAATTTTGAAGTATGTAAGTATAAATATATTGTACTAGCGGCCCGCCCCGGCTTCGCACGGGTATTAAACAAAAATTTCAGAAATTATACACAATAACACGATGGGTTTCACAGTTTTCATACGGATCTTTACTTTTTTTAACAGCATTGGGGTTTTTGACATTGACTCGACATTCCAAAACTGACACTGGCCGTAGAGAAAAAGCAAGCACCGTGCGCTATACAACCTCTTTTTCTATTCTGACGCGCCATAATAGAAAAAGAGGTTGAATATACAGCCCACGGTTCAATTATTGAATTTTTCATGCGGATCCCTAACTTTTTTGAAAATATTATATAGCCTATGTTCATCACGGAAAATTAAGGATTCTAATGGTGAAAGAATTTTTTAACTCGGTCTAGTAGTTTCGGAGCCTATTCAATTCAAACAAACAAACAAACAAACAAACAAACATACAAACAATCAAATCTTTCCTCTTTATAATATTAGTATAGATTAATTATATGGTTATATAGTACCCATTGCATAACATTTGTGAATTGTCCTGCATTATTTATTTATTTATTCCTCCACGCGTAAAATAGATGACGTACTTCTTATTTCATATTTGACTCGTGTACACTCAAATAAGAAGGACAAAAGTGCAATAGAGTATCTTTAATGTTTTTGCTACTTTAAAACCTGTTGAATGTATCGTGATAAAACCTAAGCTTTATTTTTTATACCTATATAACTTGAGAAATGTGTTTATCAAATAGAAGTTTGGAATCATATATGCCTCGATCAAGTTTTGTGTGAGTGTGCAGGGTTGAGTAAGTTGTGGCTATAATATGTACCTAGGTTTAATCTTGAGAGTACAGATGTTGAGCACTGGGATGGATTCAGTTATAGTTTTTTTTCAATGCCAAGCATCATAAAAACTTCTGAAGTGTTTATATCGTCAACAAAACATGACTTAGACTCTATGTCTGTATTTCTATGCCTCTCAATTAGAGGCATAGAAACACGACAACAGAAATAATAATAAAATAATAAATAATAATAAAAATATTTATTCATAAAATAGGTTAGAAAGTAAGTATTTAAACTATTGTAGAAATATGTATATGATTGATTAGCGAGATTGATTAGTTAATCAATCAATCAAACCTTTTGGAAAATTGTGTTTTCTTTTGCCGAATTGATGTTGACAAGGGATTTGGTCATTGAATAGATATGATTGGATAAAAGAGCTGATTGGAGTACGAGCGGCTGTTACTTATAAAAACATTTGTAAAATATCTGACTGAAGATATCTAATGGTCCTGCCATAATTATGTCTATATCTATACTAATATTATAAAGTGGAAATTTTTTATTGTTTGTTTGTTTGAATTGAATAGCATCCGAAAGTAATGGATTGTTTTGAAAAATTCTTTCACCATTAGAATCCTAAGTTTTCCATGATGAACAAAGGCTATAAAATACATTCAAAAATATTAGAAACCCGCATCAATGATATATATCAATTTTCGTGCGAAGCTGGGGGGGACCGCTATAAATACATATGTGTAAGACGTCCTTCTTTTTAAAATATTCGATAACCCGGGAAATCCCATTGGATCACAAACATGTAGTCTAATCAGCGCGCGCTCGAAAATATAAATCTAAAGTAGGACATGCCTTGTTCTACATTTTCAACTTAGGTTAGGGGGTCAAATTCCAGCTGTGAATGAAATTTAAAAGCGATTCATTTATGTTTTATTTTTAAGTGGAACTTTGTTCGAAACAAACAAAAAGCCGGCAACCGGGGCGGCGCGTCGCGTTGGCGGGCGGGCGGTTGACAAATATTCATTACTAGCGGCCCGCCCCGGCTTCGCACGGGTATTAAACAAAAATTTCAGAAATTATACACACTAAAACGATGGGTTTCACAGTTTTCATACGGATCTTTACTTTTTTTCACTTCACTTCTTCGATATGGCAATATTTTACTTTTTTTTTTTTTTTTTTTTTTTTGTTTTTTTTTTTTTAACAGCATTGGGGTTTTTGACATTGACTCGACATTCCAAAACTGACACTGGCCGTAGAGAAAAGAGGTTGTATAGCACCGTGCGCTATACAACCTCTTTTTCTATTCTGACGCGCCATAATAGAAAAAGAGGTTGAATATACAGCCCACGGTTCAATTATTGAATTTTTCATGCGGATCCCTAACTTTTTTGAAAATATTATATAGCCTATGTTCATCACGGAAAATTAAGGATTCTAATGGTGAAAGAATTTTTTAACTCGGTCCAGTAGTTTCGGAGCCTATTCAATTCAAACAAACAAACAAACAAACAATCAAATCTTTCCTCTTTATAATATTAGTATAGATGTTCTCAAATGTAGGATTCGCACGTATTTCATTATGACAGTCACTTTGTGGGCGAACAAATTTAAATAAAGTAAGTATTAACATATTAATTGAATACGGAAATTTCGGTCAAAAACCCAATGACCTATACATATTTACTAACAAATAAAACTACAGTAGAAAGAAAGAAAGAAACTAAATTTATTAGATAGGTACCCTGTAACATAGTAATACAATACAATACTAAAATACATTTAGATTTAGGGACAAAAAATAAAAACCTACTTATATTATAACACCGAATAGGTAATTAAACATAGTTGGACAATAAACAGAAACAAAAAACAACAAACAAGCAAGCCTAATATTACTGGGGTCCAAATAGGTCGGTAGGTAGGTACTTATCAGAATTAACCATTAACAACAAGTACATACATCTATTCCTTAATAATCTAAGACGTCACCAGAAGGCAAAGTTCCCAGAATGCTGGCATAGCGAATCCCGTAGCCAAATACCGTCAAAAATGTACAAACTAAAAAAACATCATGTTAGTACTTTAAAAATTATTAAAGTCATTATAATGATCCTAAATGACATCTTATAGCAAAACATAAATATCTACAAACTAACATTATAGATAATGCTTTATTCTGATAAATAAAACACTTTGGTAAAAGACAAAAGAATTGTTAGCCTTATCGCTTAAATAGATTTGTGCCCGGCAACCAAGTCTGTAAAGAGAAGATCAGACGAAGGCGGTTCACGTTCTCAATACGAATATAAAAGTAATATAATCTTTAACAAAATAAAATAATCTAAATACGCATGACCTCAAATAGCTAGTGTTGACTTTAGTTTTTGTTGACCCACAATCTCTAGATCCAAGCCCGCAATCTAGATAGAGTAATCTATTTTCCGCCTGACGTTTGGTACCAACAATAGGATGATTATTAACATTGTGTTTGAAACCCCATGGGTTAACAAGCCTGCGTGCAAGAGCAAGAGAGTCACTTGAGATTTTCAGTCCATGTAGTTTACAACTTCTTTGGTTTTCTAAGATGGTTTTAAATATAGTAATGTAAGTTAGGTTGATTTAAGTAACGTGAGCCTGTAAAGTTAAGTTCAATATAAATATTTCACAGGGCCTGGGACGCTGGCGGTAAACCTAAGACTGAAGACGCGGCAGTTCGTCGAGTAGCTGAGAGAAACGCATTGCGATGCTCTCTCCTTCGTAGCGAGGCCCGGAAAAAGCAACAACCTAAGGTAAATTTCATTTTCAATAAAAACACACCAACCACAGTCGATTGCGGGAAGTCCGCAGTATATAGAAGATGATTGACTAAAAACTTCAATAGCTCGTAAATTTGATTCCGATCTTCGAGGTGTAGTTTTTATTCCTACAACTTTTAGTAAAAAGTACGTCATTGGAGCCATCATCGTTCTAAAATGCTTGAGAAAAAACTATACTTCATTATAGCCGTTTTATTTCGTGTAATATCGGCGGTTGCCATGGTTTTATAAACATAAAGGTCAAACGACAAAGGTTTTCACTCCAACCAAGGCCACTAAAAGATGAGACTCTCTTCTATTTTCAGATAGAATAACTACAATAATTTAGGAATTTATAATTACTTAGTGAGAAACGCGGCAGCGAGAATGGACTCCGATTTATTTTTTTATTAACCTACTCTATTTAATAGTCTATTTTATAGATCAGTGATTAAAAAAGTGTAAAGATGATGATTTTCCTCGTTATATGATGTTAAGCATGCAGGTTTGTATTACTCGAAAAACGACTAGGTATATAAGTTAGGTACTACCTACTACTTTATTTCTTAAAAATGCGTCTTCGAAGGCGCCAGCTAAAGCTTCTGCAATTACCATCATTAATTTAGTCGGAAACTTCGGTTGACAGGATCCTAATTCATTTGTTTTTATTATTAACTGTAATTACTCCAGATAGCATCATGTGCTTACCCAAATTTTTGATCCACTATGACCAAATTATATCATATCTACTTACTGAAATCCTTGATTCATTGAGGACCAAATTATATCACATCGGCGAGGAACAAGTGATAGAAATTGATGGGATTAACATATTCCTACTCTTCGTATAAGTCTACCCTTATCCCACTCCTAAGCCCATTGACCAGTACAATGTTTATCTAAACTATTATCAAATGTGAGGTAGGCTTTGTAAATCAGCCTTGACCTGCGCATAACTCCGTTTCTACCCTCAATTAAATTCCACGTGCGCACTGAACTTGACAATCTAATAATCACGAAAATTGCATGTGTACGGTCTCACAGACTACATTGTAGTTACTACGAGTATTACTCGAGGCGGCATAGTGTGGAAAGCGAAAGTTATTTACTCGGCGTAGAGTGAAAGTCGATCTTGTAGCTCCATTGACATTTTGCATTTTCTGTTTCCAACAAACATTTACGTTTAGGATACGAGCTCAAAGCTTGTTATGAATGGAAGTGTATGGTTTGAATATTCATTCATTGTGAGTAGGTAAATGCGGCGTATCTATGAAAACATGTTTTTGTTTTATTACCTACTAGCGGTCGGTCCGCCCCGGCTTCGCACGGGTATATAACAAAAAAAATTAGTTCATCACAGAAAGTTTAGGATTCTAATGGTGAAAGAATTTTTCAAACCGGTCCTGTAGTTTCGGAGCCTTATCAATTCAAATAAAAAAACAAACAATCAAATCTTTCCTCTTTACAATATTAGTATATATATAAAGTAATATACTGGAAGCACACCACACCTAGAAAACAGTGGTCAATACGATATCTGTGGCGCAGTGGGTGAATGTTCGCTTGCAACGCAGAGGTTGCGGGTCAATTCCCGCCTTGGGACAAATGTTTGTAGATCTGCAGATATTTGTTCAGGATATTCTGGTCGTTTACTATATATCATAAAAAATATCTATCTATTGAATATATATCAGTTATCTACTCATAACACAAGCTCTGCTTAGTATGGATATGTATGGATTGTCCAGTACCATAGTATATCTATTTATCTAAGTGATCGCAAATGCTTTATGCGATAATAGATTTAACTACCTATTTAAGATAAAACTCTGCCATCGTATTACATATATTTATAAACAGAGGTAGGATCCAGGGTAGGATTCCACACCTTATAGGTACGTCTACTATTAAACATACTTTCCCCAAACACTATTTTACCACTATCATCAAGCAAATATACCAGGCGACTACGCCATAGGCTGTTCATTGAATAACAAGGTGACTTTAATATTAGAATATTTATTTTAAAAATCATTACAATTATAGTTGAACAACCATCATCAGAACAATTATAGTTGCGAGTACTAGGCTGGGATTTACAACTGGAATAGTTTTTGCAAACAACCTACAGGAAGCTTCAACAAAACCTTTATTAAAAAAGAAAATTACAATTATATAACCAAATTAGAATTTATATTTACAATTCAAAAATTGAGTTATTTGCAGAGTGTTGCAGAGAAACTAGCTAAAGGTAGCTCAACAATCAATCAATACCAGTTGGATTGGAAGTGTATTCAAGATGCTGGCTGCATTGCCTCACTGTATGGCAATGCTTAATTGATCTTCTCTCAATTGATCACATTAATACCAATCGGAAGCGTCCCCAAGACGCTGGTTGTAATAGCAATAATTATCTAGTTATCCTCTCCAACAGGCCGAGACCACGTCACTGGCGGAGCGCATCCGCCTTCTAACATGTGACGTAGAGGACGAACCAGAAGAACGATCCTTGCCCGTCATGAACTCGGACAAACTGTCCGACAAGTCCTTTAACAGCATCGACAAGAACAGTGAGAAGGCATTCGGAAGCGCTTCGTCTTCGTCATCGTCGTCGACTCTGTCGGTGCCCGTGCCGACGAGACAGCAGCCGCCAGATCTAGGGGATATGCATCAGGAGTCGCAGAAAACAAAGGTCAGTGCATTATGAATAGTTTTTGTACGGACATTTTATTATTTATGGCATCATCATGTTTTTGGCTCCCCACCACAGTTTCTCAGTATCACTGACAGTTGATATTTTCAACTATAGACTTCCGATTTTCGTAGTACCCGTGTCGTTGAGACAGCAACGGCTTATATTATACAAATAAACAGCTTAATATGTGCATCAAGTCGCAGAAGGTAAGTCAAAACCTATCACACTCGCCTTTTGCTAGAATTCAAAGCGAGACGAGTGTTTATGTTGTACATATCGCCGATAATGCCGTGAAAAGTTTGAAGCCTTACCCGCTCGAGAGGCAACACACCTGCGCTCGGTCCAACAGCGCGGCTAACACTGCCCCCCTGAAGCCAGGCGCTACTACCGCCCTATGAGCACCCCACCCATCCCACAGACTACTCTACCGTGGTGGATAGGTGGTCTGGATTGCGCAAACAACGCTAGCGCTCGGTAACGTTCGCTAAGCAGAAAATTCCCCGTATCAAAGAGCTACTTCACATCGCGAAGCAGCCACGTGGCTTAAGACTGCCAATTAAAGTCGATGTCCGTGAAATATATAAAAAGGAAGAAGAAGAAGAAGAAGAAGATACTAAAATGATATTAAGACAACTGAAATGGCAGTGGACCGGTCCGTTTTCGCGAAGAACCGACAATCTGAATCAAAAATAAAGAGAAGTCGATTCCCACCCTCCTTCGGTAGTTTTATAAGGTATGGACTTTATATCAAAATATCAGTTAAGTACTTACTTCAAGTATGAAATACCGTCCAAACTAACACATTTATTGAAACAATAAAGCTATGCAAACTATTGCAAAGTTTATAGATAGCTTACCGGTTCATTTGATAGAAAAATCACCACTCATATCTGTGGAATTTTGCCCGAGAGCCGGTCTATTCTACCACTATCAATAATCTTTTAATTAATATTTGAATAAGAAAACTAAATGGAAATATCCTCTTAAGACAATGAAAAATTCAATACGAAGGAAGTGCTGGCGAAGTTTTATTAGACTTGGTGTTCGAACAATGAGTCTCCACGGGATAAAAAGAAGGGTTCGCTCAGATCTGTTCAGAAAGATATAATTAAACCAATGGGTCGAGTTGAAACTAGGCTAACCTTAGATCAGGACAGACGGAAGTTATCCCCAGGGTCCCTCCTCAATTGTCCTCAATAAACTTGTCACCACTAATTCCATTAAGTAGATAATATTTTCAATGGCACGCGGGATGAGACACTATGACTTGATATTGGCTTAATGATGAGAACGACTTTAGTTAGCAGCAACAAACATCTACATATAATATGTTGTAGCGACATTGTGCCGGTTTGTTATTTTTTTACAGATAGTCAAAACATCAAGTATTATGTAGGCCTCGGTGTTATTAGGAAACTAAGATGTTTTAACAAAAATAATAGTCGAGCATTTAAGGACTACGGCCACGGCGTTGCATATAAGAAAGCTACGCAATGTTCTAAAATGAAAGAGTTGCCTACCCGATTTCGCGCAATCGATCCGAGGGTGCCATTTCAATTTTGTTCAGTCTCAGTAAAAGAGCTCCCTAAGACGTTTTCACTTTAGTAGTCTTGGGATTCTAAGTACATAAGCTTAGTACCAAGAATAGCATAATTCACTACATGGCATGCAACTGGCGCATGCTAGCGGCGGCCGTGCGAATTATGCGAATTACTGTAAATTTGTATGTTAATTTATGCGAAAACCAGTCGGGTAGTGTGAGGTCATGGACTTTCAGTCCATCAGTATCTGCATTATGTTCGTCAGTAGTGTGTAAATGCATGTGTGTCATGCTGGTCGCGGCCCGTTGAGCATATGCCTAAGGCTGTTTTAACATATAGTTTTCACTAGCATAACAGTATAAAAAAGTCATAGAGGGCTTATAAAAAGATAGTTCATTCAGTATAAGCCCCGGTCTCAAAAGTCTCATGTCCGAATATTCAAACTCAACTTAGTTTTAATCACGTCTCAAGTGACAAATTTCATAGATTCTCATAGAAAACTGACAAAATGTCGATTCTTGAGACATTCTTAAACCGAGATAGGTTTGATATTAATGGGAGAGAATAAGTAACAATGAAACAGGAAAACTAACAACAAAAATGATGTCACATTGGAAACACTGACTAGAAACTTGAAAAAGTTGGATTTTCTTTCATTTCACATTTACCTACATACCCTTATTTCCAGTTGATTCCCTGCCACCTATCGAGATTTTAGGAACTTATTTTATCACTTACAAAGTTTAGTCAAGTCTTATAAAATCTTTCACAACAAAAATAATGCCGAGACAAAGATGAAAATAAATTGAAAATAATGACAAACAAACAAGAAAAACATAAAGTAAGAGCCTTGTTTCTTACACAAAACGGGTTTCTATGGTACTTCTGTCTATGTAGGATGTATACAAGGTATCTTTTTGAGATACTCCCAGTATACGAAAACAGAGGAACGTCTTGACCTGCATTTATGATGTATGATAAGAATTTATTTTATTACTTTTGAATAATTTGATTAAATCGTTATAAAGAGAAAAGTTGTTTGAAAAAAGTGCTGTTTGTTTTGTAAGCAATAAATTAATAAATAACTATGTACTATTTGAATCGCAAAGAACAGGAAGTAACAGTAGTTAGCTAGTAGTTGGTGGATATCCTTTCTCGCCTCTTACGAAAACCACAAGCCTCAGGTGTATTTAATCTAATAAAATCTTTATATTCCTAAGATACATACAATACAGTGTCATTGCTTCTATTTTATAAGAGTAAGACATGTCTATGATACGATGTCGGTTTCAGTAATTAGTACTTCTTAATCCTTACTCAACAATTTCTTATTTACATTTTCGGCGGAAGATAATATCTGATGAAAAAGTAAGACCTCGTTTCCTTAAACTTAAAGGATTTTAGGAAATTTACCTCGTAGCTATTTTTGTCGTTGGCCGTTCCGACATAATTTGTATACCCACTGCAATCTAAACTATCTTAAGACATCCAATCATGTACCAACTCCAATCATACACCAAAATCTGATATAAACTCTTCTCCACAGCCAAAGTCGGAGCCCCGACGACAGTTCCTCTCGACCCTGGCCCCGCTAACGGCCTGCGTGGGGTCCACGGCCCATCACGAGGGGTTCTACTACGTGGCACCAGGAGATCGGGGGTCCGCATCAGCGGCCACTAACCTAGACTTCCAGGATCATAGCGAAGCACCAGCCCCTGATGTCGTCGCTGGGACCCCAGGTAAGTAACCAAAAAGTATTACATTTATTAGATTCCGTGAACACAAGTGCCTGCCTAGGTGTAGTTCCTTTTCGTCGTGTCAGACGATAGGTGAAGTTCCAGAATTATCACCCTGGAAATAAATAAATAATGCCGGTCAATCCACACAGCATCATCTAGCTCCAAGCTAAGCAGAGCTTGTGTTATGGGTACTAGATGACTGATACACATAATACAATATTATTACATAATGTAGATGGATATTTGTTTTTATTATACATAGAAAACGATTAGAACACCCTGAACTGATCTGCAGATCATACAAACATTTGTCCCGAGGCGAGAATCGAACCCGCAACCTCCTGCGTCGCAGGCGGACCTACGACCACAGAGGTCGTCTAATAGGATATAGCGAACGACAGCGCTCGGTGTTATTAATACCCCGCGTATTTTTCATACGAAGTGAAATTTTCCGCAAATTGCTTGATGCAAGCTTCAGAGCGAGCTTTATAAACTTTGTTTAGTAATTTACAGGAACTTAAACGACAATGATGCACCGCGGCCCTTTGTCGCTCAAGACTGTTCTAAAATTGCATTCGCTTTTATTACTTAGTTACGTCGCATATTTGGTAAAGTAAAGTGAAAAGTGTTGACGCTTGAACAATTGCTTTTAGGTCTCCTTAAAAAAATATTTGAAAATTTGAAAATTACACTCGGTTCATGAATATTGTTTTTGTATACTTCTGTACTTATATTATTAAGGGAAAGATTTGATTGATTTTTTCTTTGTTTGGATTTAAAAGGCTCTGAAACTACTGGACTGATATGAAAAATTCTTTCACCATTAGAATCATTATGTTTATCAGAAACTAGCGGTCCGCCCCGGCTTCGCACGGGTATTAAACAATAATTTCAGTAATTATACACACTAATACGATAGGTTTCACAGTTTTCATACGGATCCCTTACTTTTTTTTTTTTTAACAGCATTGGGGTTTTTGACATTGACTCGACACTCCATAATTGACACTGGCCGTAGAGAAAAAGCAAGCACCGTGCGCCGTGGCGGCGCCATAATAGAAAATGAGGTTGAATATATAGCGCACGGTTTAATTATTGAATTTTTCATGCGAATCCCTAACTTTTTTGAAAATAATATAATATAGCCTATGTTCATCACAGATAATTTAGGATTCTAATGGTGAAATAATTTTTCAAATCGGTTTAGTAGTTTCGAAGCCTATTCAATTCAAACAAACAATCAAATCTTTCCTCTTTATAATATTAGTATAGATATAGATAATGTATTATCATAGGCTAGAATATTTTTTAAAGTTAGTGAACTGTAGGAAATCTTCAATAATGTAAACCAACGTGTATAATATACATAAAATTTTTGATTTTTTTCGTGAATAGTTGTGCAAAGCCGGCGTGGACCGCTAGATATATTTGTAAACAAAGGAGGCCAAAACAAATAAATATTGCTGGAAAATTGTTAGCGCAAATGGTCCAAACAATGATTCTAATTCCGACAATTATTCGATATACCACCATCAGATTATAATAGTCCATTGCTGGTCCTCTAGCCCTCACCTAATGAGCGCCATAGATGGCATTATTTATCATTCGGGGGTTATTGCACATATATTTGCACACAATCCCTAAGCTGGACATGCGGGTTGGGGATCGCAGTTCGCTGGAGTTGTTCTGCAGAGTGCACCGCTGCCAAGCCCCTGGTGTGTCTCCCTTGGTCGCCTCTTACGACACCCACGGGAAGAGTGGGGGTGGTGAAATTCTGTGCCGGCCCCAAAGCAATTGATATATACATGTATATAATAAGTTAAGATAACAAAGCATTGGCCTACTAATGCCTTGCAAGACAAACAAGAGCCGGTATCTTGTGTGACCTTTATGAGAGAATCTTTAAATCACCAAGTAAATAGCGTTTAGGTAACGACCACGCTGAAAGTAGGTCAAACCCCTGTGTAACCCAATTATAGAAAAGATATTTTCGTCGGCCGCTGGCCGGGTAGACTTTGTGGGTTTAAAATTCGAATATGTTGAAACAGCTCTGTTCGGACCTTTTTGTTGGGGGTTCGCTTTCTAAATCGGGATTTAAACGGAGATGATTATAAAATAGTGCATCAGTGGCGGATTTCCAAATTTGCCGCTAGAAGGCTATTAAATTTTTGCCGCCCCTACTGACTTTTGAAATTCAATAAGTTAGTTTAGTTCACAATCATATTATTACATTTATTCAGAAATTGCAACTTTATGATTTTTGTTCTATAGTCCTCATTACATCGGCTTTTTCCCGTTATTAGTATGATTGTGAACTAGGTGATATTTATGTCAGTTACTACATTATTTTTGCAACCCGCTATGTAGTGACGAGTATACTGGTACCTAAAAACAGCAGCATGTACTAATCATAAGGTGATATGGATGGAAATGGATGGAAATATGGAGGTTTCGTTAAGAACCTATGTTGTGAGTTGTCAAGTGAACCCCAAAGATATTATTATACTCGTACATGAAGAGGATTACTTGACCTAGAGTAGGTCTCAGACAGATCGAAAATGTAAATTTTCGATCAGTCTGATAACCTCTGTTTACTTCTAGTTAGATGATACAGTACAATAAAGAAGGGATTGCCCACTTGTCCGTCTGTATTTCTATTTATTTAATTCTTTAGCGTTGCGATCTTACGGTGTGGTAACGGGACTGTGTTACTAAACAGTCTGTCTAATAATCCATCACAGGCTGTAATTATAGCGTGTCCACAGAGTAACGTGTTACAGTAATCCAAGAAAAAGAAATATTTATTATGTGTAATAGAGAGACTTCTACTAAACAAAAACTCACTACATACTTCAAGGTCTAGAAGTAATCTTTTCATAAGCTAACAGAAAATAGTTTACGATTTTTAGCAAACTTTTCCGGTATAATTTATTCATTTCAAAACGCGGAAAAAATTAAGAACTACAGAACAGTCTGAATCTCGCGGTAACTCGTTAAAATCAACCTTAAGTCTAATTAACCATCTTTTTTTAATTATAGAATAAATACAAAATAAGATAAAGTTATGAATTTGCTGCCCTCATTCCAAGTTATTTAAGATTTACTACCTTCAAGAGTCTAATTTGAGAACCAGCCGCCGACCTTTGATGCCGGCTCTTTTTAGTAAAAGTTATACAGCCGGTAAAACTCGCCTCAGCAAAAAACGTGTTCTTGCTTATAATTTTCCGTGTATATTTAAATTTTCCTGCTTCTTTGTTCTGGAAAAGCTCAGAATCCCTTAGATTAAAGTTGAGATTTTTAAACTTAAGAGCGATTTCCACTCCACGTACTTCAACTATTTTTTATAGTTTTGTTGTACCATTCATGGTACTAGCGATATACTAATATATGGTGGTAGCGATACATTAATATTTATACTAAACATTATAATAATTGTCACTAGTACCATCAATAGTACAAATAAATGGTATGTAGTATACTGTCACGAAGGCGTTTGTTTATATTCTTTTAAAAGATGACTGAAGTAGCCATGATAAATATAAGAATAAAACAAGGAGAAAACGTAATTTACCTCTAATTTCATCTTTTTTTGAGGAAGCGGCGATTAATTATTTTAATAAACGATATAAAAGCAAAAACAAAGTGAAGAGTAAAGTAAACAGATTAAAGTGAAGAGTAAAGTAAAGAAAAAGAAGACATTTTTACCTAACATGGAGGTTAAAATGGAGTTTTACAGACTACCACACTCTTTATGGAACTTTGTCTGTGTTTGCTTTTTACGTCACATTGTACGCGCTTTGTGAAATTATGAGCGAACCTTGTTTTATGTGAATGTCAGATAGCTTTTGTTTTGTACGAAATCCTGACCACGCAACTTTCGAAGGATGAAAAAGACTACAACGCGCTCCTCCTACAAAAATAGAAGTTCATAATTTATAAGATTTTAGATTTCAATAACTTTATTTGTTTAGGCTTACAAAATAAGCACTTAGACAAGTAAGATTTCATTTAGTTAATTATAATAAAAAAAGAAACAAAGTATTATTGATTTTCTCTTCACTTTGATTTTTTTTCCACTATCGGGAGAAGTGAAAATGAAACTACTAGTACATCTTAATATATAAAGGAACAAGCGATTAAATGACCTTCGTGTGTCAAAATGTTTAACATTTTTAACACAAGGTCAATTAGGATATCAAAATTTAGTTCAGTTTATACGTTACGAAAGGGTTTTTGATGTTTTTTGAAGATGCTATACTATTAAAATAATTTCGAACTGATGATCTTTTTTGCCCTAGACTACCACCACAACTCCCTGGGTTCTGGAGACAATGACGACGGGCTGGCTGCGTTCGCACGAGCATCCGCCCCCCGGACCGATCGTGTACGACAGCGGTACGGCCAGGAGTCGCAGCCGGCCAGCAGTGATGACGAGCATGATGACTATGGTAAGAACCGACGACATCAGTGGGAGGTTTGATTTCCGCCTCGAGACAAATTTTTGTACGATCCGTAGATATTTTTCCGATGTTCTAGATGTTTTCTATCGATACTAATAATATTAAGAAGAAAGATTTGATTTAGACATGCGCTAAACGTGTCCACGACTGGAGCGGATCTGGTCCGATTCCAGTTGGGTGCGGACTCGTTTCCCTGAGTCGTGTCCGCGGATCCGTTTGGATCCGCTTGCAGTTTCGCTTCCTTCAAGTCCATTAGATCAGTTTGTTCCAGTGGATCCAGCGGATCGGATAGGATCCGCTTTTAATAACAGTTCCTACATGTCCATTGTATCTCTCTGTTTGTAGGAAACGTTTGTTTCGGTGGATGTAACGAATCGAAAGAATGACTAGTAAAACCATAGCAATTCTTTCCTTATGGGAAGACATGTTTGTTAGTTTGATCTAATCTGTGAAAAATACTAGCATAAGTTTTTTAAGGTATATAATTACTTAATTTTTTTAGAGACTACAGTTGATTTACCTTCATACTAAATACTAGTATAATAAAGTATAATTTTACCGTAGTAGTTCTAGTTTGTTGTTTACTCGTAAATGGAACTGGATCTGTCTATCGAACACGTCCGAACCCGAATCAAAGGCCAGATCCACACAGCTCCAATCGCTCGCTGCTACATTCATTCGACTTCATGGAGCGAGACCGAAGACGCGGCCAACGTATCCGCGGACACGCCACGAACGACAAGCCGGAGCGGATCCACACGAGTCCAGGAGCGGACACGACTCCAGGAGCCGTTTGACTCCGGATCTACACACCTCTAATTTGATTGTTTGTTTGTTTGGATTGAATAGTCTCCGAAACTACTGGAGGATTTTATGTTTTATGACTGGTATCATTCAAACTCTACCAAATGCAGTCTTTAAAATTTTCTGTGTTTCTATTTTCTCGTAGATTGAGTACATGACTCCTTTAAAAACTTTTCTGTAACTCATGTATAAAATTTTGTTTGATTGTTGTTTCGGATATGACACTCCCATCTCAAAGAGTCACCCTGTATATTAATTATTCTAACAATGTAAGTGTAACATCTAAATTGAATGGAGCACTCCAAACAACAAGTCCAGACTCTCATTACACTAAACTTAGTTGTATGTTATTTAATTGTCTGTTTAATTGGAATATAGAAAGCCAACATATGTAACTTTCGACGTCGTTATTTAAATACAGAACTTTGTGTATTCACTCAGCTCGGCTTTCGAGTTGTATGTTCGCCGTCACGGATGAATTTCCCAAACAAACGTAATACCAAAATGATTTGTAATTTGAGCATATTTTCACCATATATACTGCTATTATTTGTATTAGAATAGTATTTATCTAGATAGAGATAGATATAAAAAACGACCAGAACACCTTGAACAAATATCTGCAGATCGTACAAACAATTATTCCGAGGCGGGAATCAAACCCGCAACCTCCTGTGTCGCAGGCGGATCTTCGTTCACCGCGTCACAGAGGTCGTCAAATATATCGTTTTAACTAGCTCTTTTTATTCCAATAGTTCACTGTGATCGAAATGGTGGCTTAGTCTTTCTGACCAATATTTGACTGTGCTAACATGACATGTGAACAGAGTAAACGATACATTTTTAACTTACGCGAACACATTATTATGAATACTATTACGAGTTATCCCGCGATCATGACAGTTTTTAAATATGCTGAAATATCGGGACTACAGGTAGTCCAATAACCGCGATACATACCCGTAAAGTACTAATAATTACGATTATTACTTTTGTCGTTTTATCATGGCGTTTGTAAATCCATCACAATATCGCAATGGTAGATGAAAATTTGTAAAAAGTAATGGTTCACAACTATAGGAACTGCATCGGTTGCATTTATTTTTCCCGTTTTATATTAAAAAACCATAATATTGATATACTAATATTATAAAGAAGAAAGATTTGATTGTTTGTTTGTTTGAATTGAAGAGCCTCCGAAACTACTGGACCAAATTCAAAAATTCATTTACTATTAGAATCCTACCTACATGCATATAATTATCCGTGATAAACATAGGTTATAGAAAAAGTTTGAAAAAGTTAGTGATCCTGATGAAAACTCGAATAATGTATCCAGACGTTTGTATAAATTTATCGACCATTCCCCCGGATGCTTGTAGATCCCCAGAATTTTGCTCTACTCAATAATATCAGAATATCCAAGAAGCTACCGAAAAGATCATGAGAAGCCTGCAAGGTTCTCCGAATGAAACGACTTGAGAAACGCTTTTCTCAACGTTAAAACTGGAAAAAAGAAATCTAGTTGTTTCCTGCCTGCATTTGACAAAGTAGAGCTACGTATAATCGAATGTCAAAGACCACTGATGATTAACTGTTTCAAAATAATATATTATTCTTGCTATTGTTCGTGTCTACAAGTCTATAAATAAGCAATCCCAAGGAAAACAAACAACCGGCGTTTATCTACTGTGAGCAAACAATTTTCTGTTTTACTATTTATGGTTCAACGAGAAATAGCCAGCCACGGTAGCGAAATCTATTGTTTCCGTTACTGAGAGGTTAATTGAAACGCGAAAACAAAGGCACTGTACACATTGCTTACATAGCTGCCAATTTACGTTTTATAAATTCCTCTGAGATTTTTTCTTTTGAATTTTTATATTTCATGTACCTGTGACACAACTAAACTCATAGTATGTTAAAAGCCTTTCATCCAGTATTTATCGCGCACTTTTTGATGGTGGTTTTATTTTCCAGTAGTATTTATTTACTTGCCAATCTTCTAAGTGGCGGCCTCATATAGAAAGGAGGAGTTCAGATAGACCTAAAGCACGATGGGCCGATGAAGTTAAAAATAGGCCGACGTTATAGTTCTGGAACCAGGGACAGAGGATTGTAGATAATATTAGGAAAGGCATACGTCCTTTATTGGAGTAGGTAATATATACTGGCGATGATGATAACTGTGTTTCAAAATTCATCTGCAACCAAAACCAGATAAAGCAAGTAACATTTTAGATATGGAGATAATGCAGTTTTTAGAATCTAACGGTCATCTTTTAGGGTCACACCGTCTTTTTTTTATTATATACCATCTTTCATCATCTTTAGTTACATTTTATGTTTCTGTTTTTAAATGTCCTATTGCTTTACTTTTAATTTCTAAAACGAAACCCATTCGGTTCGTAATGTCGAAATATTAAGTCAATTACTATATATATGTATATGTACCTCATTTCCATAATCACGGGCCATAATGTTACCCGGTCCTTTGGGAGCCATGCGTGGGGCCGTTGCCAACTACAGCACAGAGGCTCTAAATTAGAGTTTATATTAAATACAGGTACACAAATATCATTCCCGTTTGTTCAATATGGTAAACTGAATAAGATATCCATCAGGTATAGAGACTATTATTAGAAGGATCTCGATCTCATTTTGCAGTGCCCTTCCATGAACATATGTAGATAAGCAAAAATAACTGAAAATTACGAAACTAAAAACTCTGAATACCGCGTTAGGCTGAAAGAAAATCTTAACATGTTACATGTCCTATTATGTTGTTTAACCTTTTGGGATTTTGACTCATTGTTATGATTATGTCAGGCCCGTCTCCTCACAAAACCGTAGTAAAAAACTAACTAAATAACATCTTAAACTATTAAAACTTATTTACTGGACCATGTAACTTATAAAAAACTTTCCTTAACAGGATTCCACAGACGGCCCGCAGTCCGCGGGATCGCGGTGAAGCGACAAATCGGAAACTCTGAAGACATTCTAGCTCAGATGCAAGCGATGCAGAACGAGATGCAACCGCAGACCAACGCAATACAAGCTCAATTGCAAGCGCATTCTTGTCAACGGAACAACTCTAACTACTCATGGCAGTACTACTCTGAGGCCAACTTGAACTCGCGCCCGCAGAGTCGAGCTAGTAACTCTAACTGGTGAGTTTAAACGTTTACTAAATTGATAAAATCATCTACCAATATATTGTATTTCAGTATATCAGTTATTTGTAACCATAACAAGCTCTGCTTTGATTGGGCTAGATAATGCTACCTATGTGGATTGTATGTGAAACGGCAAATATGAATTTGAGGTGAGAATCTGTGCTGCAAAACAGCGCTAAGTACACCGGATTAAGGCATTATTGGTGACGGCTTAAATTTTTAGGAAGTTGATATAAGATACTAATTGTAGTTGTTTTCTTGTGTTAAGTACTATATTATTGACTTATGCTGGAACAATATATTTTATATAAGTTCAAGCATTATTTATCAAAAAAAAAACCCACGATGCGACGAAGAAAAATGCATTTTTTGTGAGACAGATTATCCCATTTGCAATTTGGGTTACGGTATTTATTTCTAAAAACGAAAAAAATCTACAAAAACTTGCTTCTACAAAAACTTGTTTAGACTTGGCAATATTAACTAGTTACGGTACACGCCGACCGATATAAGAAAACTTCTAACAATTCTATTTCTTTGGCTCTTTAACTTCAGTTTACTCGTACATTGGATAACTTTTGACTTGAATGAATGCGCACGGCAACTTTTACCATTACTCTCATATGATTCAGCAATATATTCAAATTATTAATAAATTCAAATTCAAGGTGCTGGAACATTTCCAGCATGAAGCTACCGGTTCTTAGTTCACTATGTTTTTTTTTTTCGTTGTTATTGAAATTTACCATATTTTATTCATGTTATACATATATATTTGATATTTAGTGCCTTTAGTTTATATAGTATATAGTATTAGAATTTCATAGAATGATGTGTCCGCCTATTATTAGTGTATATATAAGAACCTTAAATAAGTGCCTAAATTTAAGAATGTGTCATATATACGCTGTTGGCGTTCCATAAATAAATAAATAAATAAATAAATAATAAAATATAGTTCAATAGTTTTAATAACTGCAAAACTGCAGTACAAAATGGAATTTAATCAATTAATGGTGATGGATCCGTATTTGTCTTGTTTTATTTACCTATTGTTTTCGTTTCCGTTTCGTGTTCTCGATCAATGTGTTTTTATGCCAAATTAATTTAATTGATCAGCAGTTTGGGTGATATTTGGATGACGGTATGGTTAAAGTCAATTCGAGCATAACTTTTCACCCATGTTGATCCGATTTGCGTATAATTTGATAGGTTTAAATGAAAGGTGTTTATTTGCAAGAAAATATTATTACGTTATATTTTTAAAAATAAAAAGTAGGAAAAATTTGAAAAAAATTGACAAGCTATATAAATGAAGTCCAACAAAGTCCGTAACGACTCATATAAATTTTTTGCGTTCCTTAGTTTACGTGCCTAACATCCCAAAAGAAGCAATGTTACTACATATACATACAAAATATTATAACACAGATACTACGTAGTAAGAATGGCTAAAGAAAAGCCTTTCAGTAGCTTTTACGACGACCTTCAAACGCAAAACAAAACTGATGTACTTTTTTCGTATCAGGTCAAACAAGTCAGCTGACTACGTCACCCGCCCTAGCAGTGCAGTGACGTCACACCAGCAGCACTCAGACGCCTGCTACGCGCACGCTCAGAACCTTGCGTACGCGCAATACCAACAGCGGCAGGACGCGATGTATAGGAACTGCTCTATCTACGCTAACATTGGGTGAGTAAGAATTACTTATACTTGATGGTAGACACGGCTTAGCGGTACTGTGACGTCACAACAGCAGCACTCAGACGATTGATACGAACAGCTCAGAACCTTGCGTACGCGCAGTAGCAAAAGCAACAGGCGCGAGTGATAAGAACTGCTCTTTTACGCTCACATCGGGTGAGTACCTAGTACTTAGACTAGCTCAAAAAAATAAGTTTAATAAGTCAGTTGAATCACCATCCATCAGATAGATAAAAATACCCTGCAAAAAAAATACTGAAAAATAAATCACATAGTTTTTTTTTTGAGTTCTTCACGGTGAAATGTAAGCAAAATAATCAAACAAGACTGTATATCATTTTAAAGAACTCAAATACAGGAATTGAAATACAGAAAATAAATAATTTCAATTTATTGTGTCAAATAGACAGCTAAGTTACACTGAAATCTATTTCCTAAAATTTCAAGCCGTCCCTAAGTTTCCGAACTAAAAGTCAACATAATTTCATATAAAATTGATAGTATTATTCTCTTACACACAAAACTCAAAATTATGTTTTCCTATATTTTTACAGAGAGATAAAATAACAAAAACTCAGTTTTCGCATAACTTTAACATACTTTGTACACCTTCGCCGTTGTTGCGCATTTGTTTTTATTTTGTTTGCAAGTCTAATGTGCAGCAAGACACACGAAAAGAAACGTAAAGTTTTACTAAATAAATATCGTAGCAAGTGCTACGCCGTAGCATAGCTACGACGTAGCTTTTTCGCTACGATGCGGCTACGAAAACGTATAGGGAAAAAATGCATACAAGCGACTTTATTTTAAAAGTCGCTTGTATGCATTTTTTCCCTGTTTTTTCCATGTTTGTTGGTTTTTGGCTTCCGTCACTAGCCTATCGGGTGGGACCCTATTACTAAGCCACGGCTGTCCATTTGTCATCAGGTGTGAGGAATCTCCTAAACAGTAGACAGTTTAAATTTTAACAGAATGTATTTTTGTTTTTGCTCTAAATACAAATTTGTATTCGATAAATAAACATTTGTGTTATATTTATAACACAAATGTTTATTTATCGTTCTCTTATGGTCATTATACATAGCACAGTGTTCGTTACCTCCTTTTAAGTATAAGAATACTTGTATTAGGAAGCAACGCTCTTCCATACCATACATTTTCAGTTATAATTAATATAAATATAATTATATTGTTCTTATAAGAAAGATTTCACGATAATAGTACTAATAGAACGTTAATATCACATTTTCGACATCTGTTGAGGTAAGAACTTTAAGAACTACATACAAAAATAATACAATAAATATTAAATTCAAAGGAGGCTCCCATACAAAAAGCTTCTATTTTAGCTCTACTTTCATTAAAATGATTATAACTTAAGTGACATAATCGCAGGCTTTTTAAACAAAGTTACAATACAATACAAATACAAAGATATGTCTAAAGATTTTTTTTGAATGAAGAACTTAACAAAGTTCTTCAGTTTCAGGTACTGTGAACGTGTCTTTATCTGTCTCCAATCCTCAATCATTTGTTAACTTTACTAAGTTAGACACTTTTATCAATTTGTTTTTTGTTATTGTATTTTTGTTTGTATAACTTAGTATGTAAGTAAATTTAAATTAAGAGTCAATTGTTTCTACTTTGTAATTGGAATTGCTTAGTTTTAGAGTGATTATGATTAGTTATAGTTTTTGCATGCGTTGTGGGCTGTATGGGGTAGGTATGCTGCATATCATTACTTATTTTTAAAATAATGTTAATACATCTTGTATATTTTGTACTAGCTGTAGGCTTAACTAAAAATTGTTAAAATAAGTAATAAGATATTTATCTGAAGCTTTTAATCATTAAATCATTTTAATCTATTTTATATATATTATATTTTAGTTATGTAATACAATTGGCATTTTAATATTATATATTGGCTTTTAAACAAAAATGTAGTTTTTTTTATAACCATGAAACAAGTTTTTTAGGTTTTGCTAAAGGTTTAAATAGACAATATTATAAGATATTTATCTGAAGCTTTTTATCATTAAATCATTTTAATCTATTTTTATATATTATATTTTAGTTATGTAATACAATTGGCATTTTAATATTATATATTTGGCTTTTAAACAAAATTGTAGTTTTTTTTATAACCATGAAACAAGTTTTTTAGGTTTTGCTAGAGGTTTTAATAATCACTTAATTTTTTTCTTTTTCCATAGGCCTTTCGTATGTCCATATAATACAATAATAAAATACCCCCTTCATCATAAATGTAACAAGTCTGTAGTGTTCAAAAATAAAGTTATTGAAAGTTTGTTTTAAAAGTTAAACTTTTCTCAGAGTTGCAGTAATGCCCTCTAGTGATAGAATGAGGGTTGCGCTCGAGAGGGTGGTGCTTTAAACTATTGCGAGCGAGAACCCTTTTGCAGTTTGACTGAGGTTTTAAATGCATAAAGCTTACACTATAAACAGCAGATGGCGCTAGAAGTAATATTATGATTTTGTTTGCATTTCAGTGTTAGCGTACCTACGTAAAAGACACTAGTAAATAAATTGAGAAAATCTTTTTGATGCTCAGTTGTTGAAAATAGATACTATAGAGAATATAAAGTACTAGCTGAGTGCCCGCGGTTTCACCCGAGTAACTCCCGAATCCGTGGGTTATTCGGGATAAAAAGTACTTCATATGTTATATCAGGTCATAAATCTGTGTACCAAGTTTTATCAAAAGTCTAGTAGTTTCTGCGTGAAAGAGTAACAAACACCCATCCAATAATACTAAAGTAGGCATGCTAGATAACCAGCAATTTATCTAGCAATGGCGTACTTTGTGTTATTCAAATTATTACTTTAGGCTACAAGGCTTATGCTTCACACCTTCCACATCACAGTAGGTAGGGTAGGTACTTAGGTACAAATTATCGTTTTTCTAGAGTAGAGTAGCAGCTTCAGAGTAAGTATACCAAAGTAAGTACCGACTTAAAGGAAAACGTCAGTTTATAAACACCTTTATCGATGGTTTTTAAAACAGTTTTATATTATTAGGTATTTATCAAGGTCAAGCAGCCTAGACTAAAAAAAACAACAAGCTTATAAAAGTTATATCTTTGCTTACATTTTTATTTTCGAATGTAATAGTAATGTATAGTTTACATATATATAATAAAAGCTTTCACCTGCAGCTTCGCGTGTGTATTTTTGAGTACGTAGTAATAGCCAAAAGCAGCTTTTATGTTATTTCAGATCTAGAATTACACGTTTGTAAATATCTGATCAATCTATTCAGTACTTGCGACGTGAATTGGGGACTAACACCGATCATTAAACTTTCGGATATATTTGTATTGTTAGGGTACTGATTTACCGATATTTCTTTTAAACCCGCTGTAAAGTAAAGTATTTTCCAAGTCAGTGAGGTACCTACTCAAAAAAAAATATTAATATTCTTTATCAAAAGAAAACTTTCCCGTTTCTTCAATGTCATCTAGGAGTAGAAGGGAGAACCCTTGAAAGATGTCGACTGCAAAATATTACGAGTATAGTGCCCTACAAATCTCAACCATCAAACGTGAACCAATGGCCCTCCCCAGAGGTAGCAACCTGCAGTGCATCATAGTGCATGCTGCATTCAACAGATGGCGCTGGCATAGCATTTTAAGTTGGGTTTTGTTGTGTATTTTACGAATTATTCGGTTACAGTTTTTTTTAAGGTTTACGGGACAAATCCTTAATATTATAAAGAAGAAAAATTTTATTGTTTGTTTGAATTGAATAGACTCCGTAACTTTCTTTCACCATTAGAATCCTACATTTTCCGTGATGAACATAGGCTATAGAATATTTTCAAAAAACTTAGGCATGAAAAATTAGATTTTTTTATACTGATGTGAAACTGGGGCGGACCGCTAGCGCTATATAAATTTAATTGGATGTTCCCTTATTGAGATGGGATAGGCAAAAATAATTTGATTTATGTGTCGTGATAGGAGACATGGGCACAATTTATAGGAAAATAAAAACGCAAACCTACCATGTGTTTATTTCGTTTTATGGAACTTTGCACTGAGTTTACAAATATCATTACGTAAAGATCGATGATAAGCCTTATCAAAATACTGGCATAGCATAATAGATAATATTGGCTAGAGACAAGCCCACTAGTTGTCAGAAAAAATATTATGTCACTCTCACCTAATAATGCAAAAATTCCTAAAATAGCCATTTAATATTCCATTTTATTACAAACTAAAAAATAAAAAAAACTATAATATTCCTTTTTTTCCTTGATTTCTGATTTAGTGATCCACGTCTATCTTATAATTTCTCGAAAGCTAAAATAAACCTTTTATCTAGCTACAAGTTTCCTAGTAGTAGGTATTACGATAATTTTAAATATAAAAATGTCTTACTTTTATAAAAGCTTTTGTCATTTCTTAAGACAATGCGCAATGTCATAAACATTTAACAATGCGCAATGTAACAACACACGAAAAACAAAGGAAGACGAGCGAATTTTTTTTTTTTACCCATTGTGTATATGACAAATGCATTCGCTCACCTCACCACCCGTTCACATATCCACTGCCGACCCTCTGTTGGGCGACCCCAGGGGGCACGCAACAACTATAAAGTCCGCGAACAAGTGACGTCAATAATAGTAAGCTTCACCGAATTCCTCCGGCTACACTTATGTGTAATTTGGATATTAAATAGTATGATCAACATCGAAAAGCACTGGTTCTATTTTTAAAGTTTTAAAGTAAGTAAGTAACAATTTGCGCAAATATCCATGGTAGGTACAGGATATCTACGCAAATTGTTACGTACTTACTTTAAAAATACGCAATTCGCGTAGACATCCGATACCATGGACATCTACGCAAATTGTTATCCAATTTGAATGATTCTTATGCTCTTGTATTACCGAGGGGTGCTTATTTATCTTGTAATACTTATAAACGTCAAATTATTTGGACACGGAGCTAACGCATTTCGTTATACCAATTCGGGGGATGGAAATCCAGGGCAATTTGGCACCGGTCCAACACCCGGCTGCTGGTGTCTACCCTGAATAAGGGTTAAAAATCGATACATGATAACTTAGCAACAGTCTACTCGCTCATGAGGGCTTCTATTAATTCCTTTTTAAATCACTAACCAAGAGCAATACAAGAGATGAAAGGATTCTTGGACTATCCTTCAACCAGCCTATGGTTCTTCTTTGTCAAGAAATGTGTAGGTAAACTTCTGTTTTTTAACAATAAAGCTCTATTAAATCTATGTGCGATATATTAAATACTATATTATCTCTATTAAATCTATGTGCGATGTATTAAATACTATATTATCTACCATTATTATTAATTTGGAACATCTTAGTGTTCAGCGCAAAAACAAATATTGTTTGAATAAATTATTCCTATATACCATGTCTATCGGAGAAGGTTTTTGTTTAAAAAAAATCTATTATGAATATACTGTAAAAACTGAGTGTAAATGTCGTTGAATACAAATATTAAACGTGTTGGATACAACTTTAACATTATTAAATCTGAACATTTACAAATATTACACGGATCCTTATTTTCTGTATTCTGTTCTGAGAAAAACTTTTTATACTATTCCTAATATACAGCAGAAGTGTGGGTCTCAATTATCGACTACATAAAATATCTCCATCAACTTAAAAGTTAATCAAAAATGTTATTACATGGTGGTGACCTTTGGTCAGGGCAGTAAAAGGACAGTCACAGGTGTATAACTGAGCTACAGGAAAATGGTCTTATATGAAAGTCCATATTTCAGAGAATATTACATCTCCATTCATCCTCAAAAGAGTTACAGTAACTTTTAAGTACCTACCTTACTGCCCCGTCCTAAAGTCCATACTATATAAATACCATCACAATTAAATTAAATTTATTACACCGAAGTTGTAATACAACCTGCGAGCTAGTATAATAAAATCCATTCCAGAATATAATAAAAATTATATAATTTTGCAATAATTTTAAACATTGATCATAAAATCTAACTCAAGAACATTATGTTTCAATAAAAGACAAAAATACTTGTAGACAACCACATAGTACATTTATAATGTAAATAGCTGAAACCCTACTATGAAATCTAATAGAATTCTCATCACAATGATTTAAACGTTTTTATGTACGTACTACATAACTACAAAGGTATTTATTAAAATTTCTAACGTTATTAAAGTTATTAAGATGAATAACAATATTAAAACTTATTATACTATAATGATAACAAAGGATAAAATCTTTATTAACAAAGATAATTACAATACGTACCCAACTACAAAGGTATTTATTACAACAGTATTAAAATTTATTAAAATATAACTATAACAAAGGCTATGTACGGTAGCGTTCACTATTTGCTATAACCCTAATTGCTGGTATGCGTATTAAGGAGGGGTAAGCAAATAATGAACGCCTCTGTACTATGAATAGGACGCAGGTTGGCAAATTACAATCAAATTATCAAATAAGAACTACTCCTTTCGAAATAATGAGCTAACTGTAGAAAATCTACAGGTAGTTCAAATCATCTATATCAATACCAGTCGGAATGATAACAATCTACGTATACTTATATTATAAAGAGGAAAGATTTGATTGATTGTTTGTATGTTTGAATTGCACAGCCTCCGAAACTACTAGATCGATTTGAAAAATTCTTTCACCATAAGAATCTAATTTTTTTTCATGTACTATAGAACATTGTTAAATAATTAACGATCCTCATTAAAAATTCAATTAATTTATAAATATACGAAGCAGGGATGGACTCTAGTAAGACAATACATATAATGATAACTAACATTTTGTTGGCAGGTGCGAGTCGCAGAGCTCCCAGGAGCTGTACAGCTCAACCAGCTCGGAACCGGCATCTCCGGTGAGGGGGGGTGGGCGCTGCCGCAAACAGGAGTCTCCCCCACCGATCCGCACTCACGAGAACCACCTCTACATACCTTGCGACAACACACAGGGTAACCACCACGAAGATCACTACCCAAGCTGGTCCCACGCCGACTGTAAGTAGAAAATAGACTGTTATACAAATATTCTTTTACACCTTTACTTGACTTTTATAGACTATAAGGCCTATGCCGTGTGGTGCCGGCATAGAATTTCACCACCCCAACTCTTCCCGTGGTTATTGTAAGAGGCGACTAAGGGAAACACCGGGGGGTGGGCAGCAGCACCCTCTGCAGAACAACCACTGTATTGTGATCCCTAACCCGCATGCCCAGCGTGGGGATTATGGGCAATAACCCCCAAACAATGATGCCATCTATGGCGCTCATTAGGGGAGGCCTATGTCCAGCAGTGGACTATTATAGGCTGGTGATGATGATGATGTTGAAGGCCTATGACCAGCAGTGGACTGATATGGGTTGACAATGATGATGATTTATTTAAAGGAAAACCAGAAGCTTATAATTTAGACATACCACGAAGCTTAATTAAGATTTTCACGGTTAAGTTAACGGATTAAACTAAGATGACAAATATCTGTTAATTATTCATTTATTGCATAAACATTATAACATAGTTTTAGCTTAGGTGGTAGTTAGCTTAGAAGTAAGTACATGTACCATTAAGACATCTACGTATAAACGATTATTTGTAAATGGATCTAGAGACGGTCCATAAAAAAAAAACTTTTAAACTTAAACTATTTGAACACATAATTGGTGCTATTTATCGAGTTTATTTATACATTTAACCTGTTGAAACGTTAGTAACTACAGGTTTAAACTCTGACGTGGTAAATAAATAAATAAATAAAAAATAGATGAATAAATGCGATAAAAACTCGTTAAAATAGTACTTATACTTTATATTTTCACTTATAAGCTATCTAGTACCCATAATAGAAGCTTTTAGGTCCATATGATGATGTGTGTCTTGTCCAGCATTATTACAATATTAATAATTTAAATCTTATTCATTACAACGAAACTTATATCTTAGTCCGCGAGTGATCGGTATGGTTTTTATTTAGGTAAGCAAATTAGCATTTTAATGATATCGATCGATGTTAGAATAACGTAATTGGTAAGCGGAATTGGCCACGTGCAGGGTCATATGCTAATGCTAAGTGTAAGGTTTAGCAAGTGAGAAAAAGATTAATGTAATTGGTTAATAATAAATTAAATCAAAAAATATAAATTTATCTAATTAATTAATGTAAGTGGTTTTAATAAACGTTTTAATTCAATAAATAAATAAATTAATTAAGGTTTCGTTTTGGCGCGAGGTTATTTTTTACGGATTTTTTGTTTTTTCTACGTTTACAGGAACAAATAAAAAGGAAAATGAATTTGTCGCAAATCGAAATCTATTTTCTATGAACCCATAAAACATAATTTGTATCAATAGTTTTTAGCAGTATTTGGGAACCTTTTAATTTTATTTGTAGCCCAAAACCTCTAATTTCCCAAATGCTTAAATACCAATGAACTAAGTTTTATCCTACATTAATAAAAAAAATCCCCAATTAGATAAGTAGGTCATAATTGCCCTACATCGGACGGGAGATGGCCCTGTCTAACACTTACAGAAATATTCTTCAGCGGGAGGCTGCCTTCTATATTCTGCAGGTATCCCCATGTTCGCCTGCTGCCACCATGGAGGAGTTTCCGGAACTCCCCCCATGCCAGTAATTTCTTTGCGCGCAGAGACTTCCCTTTCCTGTAAATTTACAATATCTAAAATTAGCGTAAATTATGGTCAGTTATTTATGTAATAAAGTTTTTCAAACACCTCTCTGGGGCCCAAGGGCGAGTGAAATGTAAAGATCGACCCATATTTCTGCTTATTTGCAGTAGAACGAGAATGGCTTTATTCTCGATCTACGTCATTAACAATGACTTTGTTTGCCAGTTTTCTGCGTGTTTCCATTCATGTAAATATTAATAGTTAAAATAATAATATGTGGTAAATTTAGAAAAACACTAACAAAAATTTATCTCTAATAAAATAACTTGTAGGAAAAAAAATAAACATCACTCAAGAAAATAACAAACGATCTAAAGCTTAATTAACTTCGATTATAAAATAAAACAAGTATTCACAATTTAATTATTATTAAACGGAATAAAAATGGGACACTGGCAGCTAAATAGGTAAATGAGAACCTAACAAAAATCAATCTCAAAGGTCAAAATCGCGGTTGAAGACCGCCATGTTTAAAATAATGGACACGGGCATTTTGATAAAAAGCAGAATTTAATGTACCTAAAGCGGACCTACCTTTAATTAACTTCTCAAACACAATGTTTTCAACGCACAGCGTTCTTCAACAGCAGAATACGTTTCCAAGTCAAAGTTCAGTTTCAATGTCCATTTACCAATATTCTTCCGGACATTGCGCGATGTTTTATCGTTAGAAAACTATATCAGTAACTGTCACAACAAAGTAACACACTAGTTGCTCTCTTGTTATTTGTTTTTATTCCTCACTCACGCGGGAAATCTATTAACTCCTCGCGGAATGATTTCAGGGCAGCACAAATCAAAGTATTCTTACGTCGCAATTTACTGATGGTTGCGCAGCGCTAGGGGTGGGGGGATGCTACGGATCAATAGCTGCAAATGTTCAGACTGATCTAGTGCTTATGCATCTATATAGTTACCGAGTATGGTAGCTTTTTTGATGAAGTTTAGATGACTGGTATGATAGTGTGTGATTTTAATTAGGACGGTAAAATGCTTTATGAGTAACAAAGTGATTTATCGCACTTACACTTGGCTCACTGTCCAGTCCTGCGCGATTTTGGGCAAAGGCCTGAAATCACGACGTCAGATTTAACTGACTTTAGATCACAATCGAGTTGAATATGACGTTGACATGTGAGTCCCCTCGCAGGGGGATGAATGCCGTTTTGTTAACATGAACTTTACATTTAATATGAAATATCCATAAACTGGATACTGGCAGAAAAGTGGCAAACCAAACAGATACTGCCATAACAAAGAAGGCAAGGTCAAAGCTGCGTCTAACGTTTTAGTTGCGAGATAGAGACTTATAAATGAAATGCTACACCGTCCACACATAGCCCGTAAGTAAGCAGAGATTTTGCCAGGGGTATACATAACTGAAGTACTTTAGTAGAAATATGCACCGGAGAAGGCCAAGGAACCTCGCACTAAGAGATTTCATTCGGTTTATTTAAAAATGAAAATAGTTCATCTTCTTCAGCCAACAGGGCTTAATAATCACCCTTTATATAAAACTCTGTTTAGGTTACATGCCGTATAAAATTGCGGTAATATATTTTGTATACAGATTTTTTTTTATACATTATAAACAAAGAAAAACGCCATAACACCCGAAATTGCCATACAGCGAGGCAACGCAGCCAGCATCTTGGCTACACTTCCAACTGGTATTGATATGGATCAGTTGAGCTACCTGTTGTTTGTTTGCAACAGTCTGAAGTTAGCTTAATTGTTTCAATTGTGAATACTTGTTCTAATTTAGGTACATTATTGTAATTTTTATGTTTTACCCCGAAAAGTAGACAGCAATAATGTTCAAGAATCGAATAAAGATATTGACTTTTTCTTTGACAGATAACCGAGCTTATCAGTACTATCCCCAAGGAAGGAATAACACCACCAATGCACAGCATTCTGCGGCGATTCCTCAACTTCAGCAAAGGGCAAACTATGCCCACGCTCTCCATATGCAGGTAAGACCAACATTTTTCTATTATTTGGCTGTAAAGGAGTCACTAGCGAACTTATTAACACCAACACCCCGGGCTGCGTCGGCAGGTTAGCAAATTTGGTGTGTAGTCTCTTTAAACTTTTATATTTTCCTTTTTACTTTTCGGTGTGTATTTTGAGGTTATTCACAAATAATTTGCGAAAAACATAACTCTCAAAATTGTCCTAAAATTCGAAATTGGATCGTTATTTTTTGTTTTGTTTATATCCACGTTATGTACAAATAAAAGTTTTGAAATTGGTCAAATTAAATACGAGATGCCAGATATAAAGAATATTTTGGTACCAAAGTAAAATTCCAGAAGCTTTTTAGGAAGTTTTAAGAAAGACCAATTGAATTTAAGAATTTCAACTTACAGCTAAGAGTTAAAATTACTGAAAAGTTACGTTTGTCACCAGAAATAAGCAGGGAATAGCATTATAAATTACGACTCAATCCGTCAAAACAACTAAATGCAAATTCGTTTTGCTAGTACAGAAAGTTAATCACTTTCTGAAAGCCTCTGATATACGGATAGACCATAACCTGTTTGAATATTCACTTGAGTTCTTTTTATATATTATTGACGACCTCTGTGGCGCGGAAGGCGAAGGTCCGCCTGCGACGCAGGAGGTTGCGGGTTCAATTCCCGCCTCGGGACAAATGTTTGTACGATCTGCAGATATTTCTCTGGATATTTGTTCAGGGTATTTTGGTCGTTTTCTATATATAATAAAAAATATCTATGCAATCTATTGTATTATGTATACCAGTCATCTAAAAAACCATAACACAAGCTATGCTTAGATTGGGGCAAGATGATTATTTGTGGATTGTCCAATATTACTTATTGATAATATTTTTTCAGACACTGTGTCCCGCGTCGGCACGTTACCATCCTGTACCAACTCAACAGCCAGGTGCAGGAAAACAGATGATTTGCTACTCAGAAAAGGTAACTTTACTATTTCCTACGTGCGTACGTAATTTTGTGGTCAAATTCTATTTTGAATACCTAATCATTACAATTTTGTTTGTCAATAAATATTCAGAATAAAGGAAATTTAAAAAAAAGTCTTATCTGTAAGTATTGATCCTACCTTAGCAATCGGTGTAAACCACGGATCAGGAAACAGTTTATACTAGCAATAAATATGTCAACACTTCAATATTATCATTGTTTCGTTAATTTTTAGTACAATACTCACTATTGACAGCGCGTTTACTGCGCATGTCTGATTTCCGATACGTTTCATTTCGCTGTTGGATTGAGAAGGCAGTGCATTTTACGTTCCACCCTTTTAAACGAGGCTGTTGGTTCATCAATAGCCCATATAATTCTATGTGCGATTTATAACTAAATATAAGCTAAATATCATAATGGAACTGAGAGTTGAGAACCTCCTTGATTTGAAAATAGATTACGCAGTTTTATGTAGATTTTTTAAAATTTTATCAGACTCATGTAAGACTCGTCTAAAATAATCCAAACTAAGTTCTAAGCTTATCAGTAGGTACTTTGGACTTTTTTTAAAGACTGATTGCCATATTTTGTGTATTGCAAATGTGAGAGATTGACCACAAAACTACGGAATTAATTCGCTTGCGTATCTAATTGTTTTAGTTTATTTTTGTATTTTGTTCAACAACGCCTAGCCTAGCCTAGCCTATCTAGGCGACTGTTACAAATTTTCTTATGTTTATCAAATTTCTATACGACTTTGAAATACAAAGAATCACATTTGAAAATTTTGTTTGTTATATTACTTTACTAACTGATGTCCAAGCCAAATTAAGGCCACCGCGACCAATCTCAACAACGACTAGCGATGTGCGCAACACATGATTTTAGTGCACAAGTGTGTGCGGGGACACAAGTGCACTCTGACTTATCTTACTATAGTGCGTTAGCCCTCGTTCTAGAAACAAAATTAGGAATACTTTATGTATGTTATAAAAACTCCGATACGGTACTCGGGGTAAACTCTAAGAAATGAAATATTATCCCAAGAATGTATGCTAGTGCACTCTCTATTTCCTCCAATCAAGTGTGAATTTTATAAGAAATAAAAAATAAAAAAATAAAATTCATTTATTTACCAAAACAGTTGTATAAGTGTTTAGTACATTGCCGGTGGATCTCAAACTAAGCATGAATGCTTGTGTCTTGAGGTCCGTGAGTGCGTTAACAATATGTATTTAGAACACTAGTAGATTTCCTTTCAATATTTGTTTATGTTTTGTTTTATACGTGTAAGAATAAATAAGCGATTAATTATAATAACTAACATGCAGAATTACATGAAATAGTATTATTTAAATAGTATAATTTTAATTAATTACAGATTGATTTTGAATGGATTGTGTGCCGGAGAGTTTGTGAGATTGTGTGTCGAGTGTATAGTGTACCTAGAGTGTTTGTCTGTGTACTGTGTGTGAGTGTAGTGAGTGTGTGTACTAGGCCTCATGCGGCGCCAAAGCCTCCAAGAGGTTGGGCAACACAGGCGTGTGAGTCATGTGTGGAAATGTAGAGTATGTGAGTGTGAGTGTTCGGTCTGCGAGTACCAAGTCAAATGAGGGCTTCAGTTTCGGAATAGTTCAGTTCAAGGAGCTTGTTTTTAATCAGTGATTTACATGAGAATAGTGATTTATCTTTCAATTCACAGAGCTTACATAATTTATTATATGTGCAGGGTAAGGAGAAGGCTGGACTGCGTCTTGCCATGAGTGAATGCATCTTTGGTGTAGGAATTTTGTACACACGTTTTGCCATAATATCGTCGTAGTTTGGGAGGGCTTTGATGCTTCTATGTGTCTTAATAGCTGCACTTAAGATGAAGAGCTGTCGTACCCGAAGTACGTTAAACTCTCTGTAGAGGTCGCCTGTTGGGAAACGGAACGGTTTTTTCAGAGTAACCTTGATTAATGCCCTTTGGGCTCTCTCTAATTTCATGAAGAGAGTTTTACCAGCACTTCCCCAAACTGAGATACAGTACTGTATTATCGACTGACATAACGACGATATTATGCTTTTGTAGTATCAATTTATCAGCTTTGCGCATTTATGTTCTTGAATAGCATAAGGGTTTTTAGGTTTTTAGGCACCAAAAATGGGTAAAATCTAGTTGCGATTGATAAACGTATGAAAATCCATTAGTCCGTCTGTCTATCACATTTCGACGACTCTATGGCTGAACAGATGGTTGATTACAACCAAATAAATCCATCAAACCCAAAGATATACAAACTATTGATAGATTTGGATAAGCGCGCCCAATGTCATTATGTCATCAACGTCATTAAGAAAATATGGGCAGAGGATTATAACTTTAATGAAGAGCACCCTTGTTTTATTAAGCACCCCTTATTTATCACGGTTCGTGTATGAGGGGCTGACGGTTATGGCCGGCTTCCGAGCCATACCTAATAAGTGTTGGATATTAAAAAATACACGTTGCATCGTTTCGTTTTGTTTCAAAATAATATATTTTTATGACTTTAGTCACAATACAATTGGATTAAAGCAACAAAAAATAGAATTGAAGAATCTATCATCGTCATCTTATGATTAAAACAGGAAGAAAGGTAGAAATAATAATAACAGAGCATACATTTGAGAAACCAGCACAAAAGAAACAAAAAAATATAAAGTTTTGAGACAGTAGTGTCTTGCAAGGGTATTCAGGAAATATTCTAATGTTATTCAGGAACATAAATATTATTACTGTTAATTGGGTGTCATTCTAGCAATACTTATTTACGCGTAGTTAAGGTATAGCTAATGAAATTTATCCAATTTATTTGTAGATTGCTAGCGAGCCAAAGCATTTTATCAATATATCATGCAAAGATAAAAATGATTTACAAGTTGTTCTTTTCTAATACATAATGAACTACTACAGTTTGAATTATTGCGATCTCTGTGCAATTGCCAACCAGGCCCCAGCTTATAAATAGAGAATTTTTAAATCTGCCTTAAGCCTGCTCGCGTATGTCGGATTATTACAAATGATAACCATGGCGCTCATAAGGGGAGGCCTATGTCCAGCAGTGGACTGATATAGGCTGACGATGACGATTAAGAAAAAGCGAGCAGCAAAGCAACTAATGTAATTAGTTATTTTAAATCGTGCTGGTGGCTTAAAAATAAAAGAAATCAAATAAAAAGATCGCATTGTGGCCGACAAATAGTCCCCATATGCTTTATTTATCGCATCTCTGGGGCTGGGCAGTGGAAGTATCAATAAAGTGCCTAACCCAAAACTCACGGGGTTCCACAGGTGATGCTGAATAAACAAAAAGAGTCCACGAAGCACGTAAAGTGACTCATTCAGTGCTCATGACTTGAACCGATGAGGTTGCACAGCTGATGCTGGGCAAGAAAAGAACCATGACCCACATGACGTACAGAGTATTTTTGAGCAGCGACGCGACAATATGTCGTGCATCTGAGCTGAGCAATAAAAGTGACACATCAATTGCCCATTACTTGAACTCATTAGGTCTCAAGTGCAAGAAAAAAAGAGTCCACAAGAGGCACATGATGTTAAAGACAGTGTCTTTGATTAGCGAAGCTACTATACAAGTGGCACGGCAGTACTGGAAGTGGGCAGTGAAAGTGTCACATAGAGTGCCAATGAATCAGAACCTATGAGGTAGTGCAGATGATGGTGGTCAAGAAAAAAGAGTGCCTGGAACGCCCATGACGTTGCAGACAGCCACTTTGAGCAGTGGCGTGGTTTTGCAGGTTGCGCCTCTGATGGTAGGCATTCAAAATGACACATAGAGTTACTACTCTTACGTACACTCAGCAGCGCAATCTACTCTCACATTGAAAGCTTATATCGAGATTAATGTTAACCGCTTTTGCGCTGTAGTTGAATAAAAAAGCCACGAGTTCGACCATCGCCTCTAATACAAAACTATTTCCTGTTTGCATAGCAAAAAGAACAATACGTATTTTTTGAAAACTCTAGTAAACTTTGAGTAGGTTATTTGTATTAATAGTTTTAATTGATTATTATAGGTACTAAGTTTTCTTGATTAATTTGATTATTTAGTTGACTGTAACTGTACTGAACATCTAACCATTATGTGAACAGAACTGTTATTGAAATTTAATAAGTTAATAGCTTCTTATAATGTAAAGATAAAAGGGGTTGGCAGTGCCATATCTGTTTCTGATTCACTCTTATTTTTTACTTTTTCCACTTTGAATTAATATACCTATCTTTGGGAAATTAACAAATATTGCTATACAATCAATGTAGAGACGTCTTGCCCTTTATAATCTTCAACCTTCTTGTTGTACTCCTGTTTGGGCGTTAAGACTACATTTTGTATTTGTTTCTTAATCAGGTACAAGTGTAAACTATTTTGTACTAACTGTAACTGTAATTGTAACATATTTTGGTCTTCTATACTGTCTTTTTCGTTTGTAGCGAATACTTGTGCAATGGCATATGACAAAACGACAGGCAATTCAACAATAAGGGCAATTCAGCAGTAATTCTTTAGTACTGCTAAGTTCTATCTCTTGAAATCATTACAACCGACTGCATTATTTTCTTTCTTCCGTTTAGGTTGAAAATCTACTTATGGAAATCTCGTATTTGTTTCCTAATTTATTTTGCAGTATATCCCTATTGGGATATTGGGATGGGATGATCTATAGTTTTCATAAATTTATTCTAATTCTGAAAGATTATTGTCTGTTCTTATTTGTCTTGTTCAATATTGCTATACATTTAAAAAAATAATGTTGGACAATCCGCACAGCATCATCTAGCTAGCAGCTTGTGTTAGGAATGAGTACTGACATAATGTATAAATGTCATTACTTTTGTTTGATTATTGTTTCGTTGTTTTCCAATTCATTTCGACCATAGGTTTAGGTTTCCGCATTTGGACTCAGTTTTGGTCCATTATGCGTGGAGTGAATGCTAGCAGAGCCAGCCTAACTCCGTCCAGAAGCACAGAATCTTCCTGGGGTCTTCACAGGCTTCGCGGAGTGACCTCGGCAAGTTGAGGATTTCTGTTCGTTGTGTTGCTAATCATACGCATTCCAGGACTACGTGGGCAGCTGATTCGTCGTCACTGAGGCATCCTCTGCAGACAGGGCTGTGTGTCGCTCCGATGGTGAATAGGTGTTTGTTCAGTGGGCAGTGCCCTGTTAGTGTTCCTACCAGAATACGTAGGTCTAGTCGATTTAGGTTCATTAAGCGTTTAATTAGCTTCTTTGATATTGATGGTAGCGCCTCTCTAGTTTGTGTACACTCAGGTAGGCGTGTCCATCGTTCGTTATGCATTTTCCTAGTTTTGAGCCTAATCCATGTTTCGAGTAATGAAAATGGCAAAGGGAGGAAAGGCAGTGGGCCTTCTATGGTTGTTTCGGATCCTCGCCGTGCTAGTTCATCAGCGGCGTCATTTCCTAGCGATCCGCTATGTCCTTTTATCCATTGAAGGGTAATCTCGTTGTTTGTTGATATCTTTTCTAATGCCAGATGGAATTCGTACACTAGCTTGGAGTTGCAGCTACTCCCCTCCAAGGCTTTGAGTATGGCAACACTATTGGAGAGAATGCGAACACATTGGTCAATTATTCCTCTCTTTTGTACAGCTGTGGCCGCCTGAGTTATTGCTTCACATTCACATTGAAATATAGAGCTGTGCCTTCCTAGTGTTACTGATATGTTAATGTTTAGGTCCAAATAGTGGACCCCGGCGCCTGTGCCTGTGTCCGTTTTAGAGCCATCTGTATAGATTCTGACTTCATGCGTACCAGATTCATCTTTCTGATGCTCGTATAGTTGTACTTGGTAGTGCTTGTTGAGCATTGGTTTGCTGGGTATTCTATCACATGGGGCAGCTAGTAGGGGTTCGTAATTAAAACATTATTATTATATTAACATGTACCATTTCGACCATGGTCTGATAGGATGTTGAGAAGCTGTAATTCTTCGTGTTCATTAATTATTTTCTTCGAATCCGAATCGAGAACGGATATAGTCATCGCGTAAGCTAATTTTTCGGTTCTAGAAATATCGCAGTATTTTAATTCTCCAACACGAAATTATAAAATCGCAAATAAAAGTATCGGCATTAGTTTTTGTGTGCAATTTGTAACGAAATAGAGTAACAATTCGCAAAAAATTAAACGAAATAATCGATTGCGTATTTTGTAGCATTCAAAAAGATATTTTGTAGAATTAGAAAAGAGCCTCTGTTACTTCGTGGACATACTCTCTTTACTTCGTATTTTCTGAATTACAATATTTTTTTATACTTTTTGTTACATTTCGCCAATGATTTATTAATAGAATCCTCAACGAACTAAGATATTTGCTTGGGTTTCGTATTTTAGCATTCTGACTGCTTATCTCCACTTCATTACCGGCGCCTTTGTAAATAGGCATCTTTCTATAAATGTAGTTTTTGATCTCGTTTCTTAAACCTGATCTCCGTCTATCAAGCCTTATTTAATTATGTTACATTCAATTTCTCTACAATATTTACCGTTCGAAGTAGAAAGGGCGGAATTCTCGCTGTTTAACTATAAAGAAGATATTTTGCGAGGCAAAATTTCATTCCTTTCCAAAATTTGTTTTAGGTAGGTTATTGTGATTCTTCTGTCTATTTATCGAAATTGTTTGATGTTGTCTATTTTATCGATATTGCCGATGTAGTAAAAAGAAACCTGTTTTTTAGACAGATATGATGATTAGTATTACTCTAGGTATTCTGGACTAGTGCTAATAAAATTTTCTTCTCGTTGTTTGTATTGGCTTGAGTTTTTTGTTGTCTAGAACTCTTTTTTTTTGCTAGCGTTATACATACGTATAGTACCTACAATAGTTATACAAGTTCGTTTAACATGCAGAAGTTTTTGCGCGTCTTCTGCAAGAATAATTAAATAAATAAAATATAAATGATGCTGGACAATCAACACAGTATCATCTAGAAACGAACAGAACACCCTGAACAAATCTCTGGAGATCGTAAAAATTATTGTCCCGAGGCGGGAATCGAACCTACTACCTACTGCGTCACAGGCGGACAAATAACGCATTTTATACACTTGAACCGTGGTTTGCTAACAGATGTTGCTTTATTGCTATCTTTGTTATCAGTTTTCGTGTGTTTCCATGCATGTATAGGCAAACATTTTATGAGACTCAATTTAATAATAATTACAAATGCGAAATTATGATGTTTGTACATCTTCGTGTATAAATTATATATAAAAGGTGAAATAATTTTCCAAATTCAATTCAAACGAACAATCAAATATTTCCTCGTTATAATATTAGTATAGAAATACGCTTGCAAAGCCGCGGACAGAAGCTAAGTCTTCATAGCTTGATAACTCCTAAACTCTTATGAGGTTAAAGAAGCTTTATTTTCTCATACAAACTATAAAAGTTCACATAAAATGAGAAATGAATGAATGAATGAAGAATTATAACGGTCCAAACTGTTAATTTTCCACTTTTGGTAAATCTCAAGACCGTACTTGCTTGAAAGATGTATTGTGACGTGTTATAGGTACCGGAACCGCAAAAAAACGATTGTAAAACAATTATTATTCTTCTTACTTTACTCTTCTTCTAATTATACGCGCGTTTATTTTGCTTTATACCTCGAGCTTAAATGGCGTAGCTCATTTATACGCACCGATTCCGCACAGCATCCGTACCTACTGTTAATGCTTTTATAAATATATGTATGCTATTGGAGTAAGACTAGCTAGATGTTAAAAATGCCAAGCTCTGTTTATTCGCCTTTACGTACATACAAACCTTTTCTTACCAATATTATTATTGCGAAAGCCTTCGTCCGTCTATTTGTCTGACTTTATGGCCGGATGGATTTTAATGTAATTTGATAACGTGATCGTAGCCTAGTGAGGAATAACGAGCGACAAATATATATTTATAATTCTGTATAAACCCCAACATACGAGTATTTAAAATGTGTACAGTGCGCGTCACATATATGTAAGTACCCCCCTATCTCAATGTATGTGGGACACAATAGTTGTTATTGTTGGGAATTTCAGACTTTGAGTAGGTATATTATGGTGGGTGGTTCGATCCTGAGCGGCGGCGTGATAAATTTTTGCATGTGAAAATTTGTGATAAGTTACAAGGAAATTCTAAGTACCTAGTCGTAAATATTATGCAGACAAGGGGGGTACTTAATTCTGACACGCTCTGTACATGGTTGATCTTGGAATTTGCTGCCTATCAACATATCCGAACTCAAAATACTGTAATTCATTAGTGGCTAGAAAATAAGCGCAGTGGTCAGCGCACTCCCGTACGAGGGAGGGTCGCGGGTTCAAGTCCCGCCGAAATTGAAAATTATACGGATATATTATTTAATTTCCTAGAGATTACCCCGAGTGCAAGGGCCTTACACACTAAAGTAACAAAAATTATAGTCGTTCTTGTAGTCGAGATATAGATAGATAAATAGAAAATTCTTCATTGCACAGAAACAAAACAATAAAAAAATTACAAAATATGTGACACCTGCTTTCTAGAGCGATACGACCACTAATTGTCGCAATGAAGGTATCGTACATAAGTCTGAAAGTACTCATGTTAACTGAGAAAATATTCAAAAAAATTACACGTTGGATATCAGAGGAACAATGTTTCCCAGCATTAAAATATTGGCGCTATAATAGCACTTCAGAAATGTATACAGCTGGCTAAGTTGACTCTTTGCGTGCCATTCGACAGCGAAAATAGCCTCATATATTATGTCTAGTGTTGACATGGCAAATCGGTGGGTTATTGCCACCTAGATATTTTTTTATTCGTTACCCAATTCACCTCTTTCATCATGTTTAATCTACGTCAACTAATATTAAAGTTATTTATCGTGTAAACCAAGCTATATCCGGTGTCCGCCAAGCTAAGCGTAGCAGTTTATACAGTATTTTGAATAAGCAGGCAAACGCGTCGCGATTTGGTGTGGTTATTTTACTTCGGATTTTGCATGATTATGTTAATTACCTATACGTATATCTAAGAACGGGTACCATACACACACTGGGCAAAGCTTTGTCAAGCTAGAATAATAACATGTCGATAATAGAGCAAATACAAAGTCGGACTATTACCACTTTTAAATATCTCGATCGACAGTATCTGTGGCGGCACAGTGAACAAAAGTCCGCCTTACCACATGATAAAACGTGTGACAATTCCGCCACGTGACCAATGTTTGCAAGATCCACCAATGCTGGTCTTGATGTACAGTTGGCTAAATAATAGTAGATACTTTTCTAAGGGACAAAACCACCCCATTATTATATGAGTCTTATTGTGCGTAGCAAGGGAGAACAACATAAACAAGACCGAGCTAATGAGTGATTTTGGTGAGTGAAAAGTCTAGTTTTCACGTCTATATCTGAGAAAATAATTAATAATTCTTGATTCCGTTCAAAACGTTGCGTTAATAAACTTTAAAACTGACGTTGACTAAAATATTTCACTATTTTCACTTCAACCTCACGAATTTGTCGTAAGTGTTTAAATATATACATCACACCGCTACAGCGACCATATTAAATATTTTTATGCCTTTCTGTTTTAAATTTATTTTTATCCGTGTTATTTTCAATCTAAAAGATTTAATTGATAGCTACTTTCTTTTAAAGTCTTTTGTTACGAGCAACGAAAGTACCTCTACCAAAGCAATCTACCGTGGAGCTAGAATGGCTCTTCTTATAAACTTTACACAATTAAAAACCGCGGTTTTAGTTCAGTTTTCAAAATAAATTCTAATAAAATGTTGTTCTTTTTTGATGTAATACCCAAACGGTGAATCTTTATATAAAAGGACAAAATATCAGTACATTGTGAGAAAACTTATGCTCTAGGTACCATAAACCCATAACTTATAAGTTCTGCTTGGGTTGGGCTAGCTAGATGTTTATCCCGCATTTATTTGTAGTATATTAAAATTTTTCTTTCTATCATTTTCGCAAAATTTAGAAGAACCGCCTATATAAGAGCATATACTAAACTAAGATGATATTTTATATTGGAACCTAACCTCATTTATCAAAACCATTTTTATAACGAATTGTCAAAGAATAACGGTAAAGCTCGTCGCAGTGGAAAGTTTACATGCATTTTAGCGGTAGCGACGTTGGATAATTGTGCGCAAAGCTGCATAAGAAAATACTCACTTACTGTACATAGAAACGCGTGATAAATCAAATCATTAATTTTCACCATAAATTCACTGGGAACACTTTGTTGTAATAATATAGAAAGGTATAACAAAAAATTGTTAAAATAAATGAGAACAATAAATAAATGATTGAATAGATACAATAATGGCTTTACCATGGACAATAATAAGTTTAAATAATCAAAATACAATTAAAATTATGCGGCTGTAAAGAGGCTTTGTCTTAAAACCTAAAGTTTACTAATCAATCCAGGACTCTTTGTCATTAATATAGTAATTTTAATAATAATTACCTATTTTTGATAGGTCTAATCGATCTAATCTCGAATTTTATTATATAGTAATAACTGACGAACAAAAGCCTCATCGCACGTAAAAAAATGTCTGAAAATATTGAAGTGGAATGAATAAATTGTATTTTATATTTTACATACGTTTTCGACGCTTGACAAATCACTGTCCAGGGTGATCATGCCTACAATATTATATCCTGTCTTTTGCGCCAAGTTTTACCCAAATTTCCGCTATCACTAAAGAGTCCGTTGTTACGTTCCAGGTCGCAGCGCCGTTATACCAACCAGCAGCGCCAGGGTCGCCAGTGCGGTCGCATAGAGCGGCGCCAGAAGGAGCGCCGTCAATGGCTGCCCAGCCGGCGACTTCGCCGCTTCAGCCCCCGCCTAACCCTGTCTACTATGCCATGAACGTCTGACGAGGCGACTAGGTAATATACATATGTGTATATGTATACCAATATTTTAAACAGGAAATGTTGTATACAGTTTATCTCGAAACTGATACACGAAAGGGATACCTGGACGATAGGTGGGTTCATGGCGACCGACCAAGAAAAACTGAAATTACTAGCTACAACTGTTTCAGATTTATGGGATTATAGAAAATATTTTTTCAATTATCTCAACGCTATGTAGGGATCCGCCGTGTGGTGCCGGCATAGAATTTCACCACCCCAACTCTTCCCGTGGGTGTCGTAAGAGGCGACTAAGGGTAACACAGCGGGGGTGGGCAGCAGCGCCTTCTGCAGAACAACTACACCGAACTGCGATCTCCAACCCGCATGCCCCGCGTGGGGATTATGGGCAATAACCCCCAAATAATGATGCCATCTATGGCGCTCATTAGGGGAGGCCTATGTCCAGCAGTGGACTATTATAGGCTGGTGATGATGATGTAGGGATAAGAATTTACGTTATAGCTACAATTAATTTATAATTTTTTGCACATAGACAAAAAATAATGAAAGTAGAAATGTGAGGCTTAGTTCTTCGCCTACTCATAAAGGAAGAAGTACTAGTTGGTACTTTTGAAAGTGGCATCGTGCGCGTATTTTTGGAACAAAATTGCATATAAGTAGTTTACATATTTTAGGGCCAAATTTTTATGAGTGCTAAAGTTCATTTGTAGTTTTGGCATTGCTTTCGGCAAATCACCTTCACAACGACATTAGGTTTTGCTTCTAAAAATGTATTGCCGGTTTACTAATTATTATTAATGCCAAACAATCCACACAGCGTCAGAAGATAGATGATCATGATTATCTTGTGTCTGTTGGACACATACAACCATCTAGTAGACTTTATGTATCACCGGAGGCTCTGAAAAGTAAGAAACCACTGCTTCATTACTGTTTTCTCATTCCAGGTGAAAATCGTGGTAGGTCCCAGTGGCGAGGTCCGAATCAGCGTTCAAACCCCTTCAAACACCAAAGAGGCAAGTCAACAGTGAAAACCCTTCATACCTCTTCGTGGCGTCAACAGCGGCCCTGACTGAAAATACATGAAAACCCGAAAAACTATGATTTATTATATATAACTTTAGACGTTTACAACCAGCCCGCTTACTTGCATGGCATATCTTAGTATAACGTTTTCAAGGGACAGAAAATTGTACTAAAAGTGCGGATACGTAGACTCAAGAAATGAAAATTACATCATGCAAAATTAAGAAACATGATTATAATGAGATGATTTTGGAAATTATTTAAATGGTTATAATTTGCATTATCTTCAATGAGACATGCAGCAAACGTCACATGTATGTAGAGGTATACTTGTGAACTATGTAAAATTCATATTCCAGTGGACCAACATAGGCTACTTGATCTTAAATAGAGCTCCGTAAAATCGCCCCTTTTCTAATCCGGCGGCCCCTCATAACGCGACTCAAAAGTGTTCTATTATCTTCGGCGCAACTTGTACTCGCCAATATTTCGGAGTACAAGGTAGTATTACCATCATAAAAAAAACTATCGGACCATTGGGATATATTATTATGTACCTATCCCCATACTCTATATTCCGATAAATTCGATAGTCCAGGTATGCCCTTCAAACCATTTGCTTGTCTGATAAACAGTAGTCTGTAATTTTCTTTATTTCATGTAGATTGAACCCTAATATTTGATTCATACTTTGAAGTCAAAGTTAGTCTCTTTAAGGACGTATTAAAAAGATAAGAATACGCCTGAATAAGGCTTGATCAATGCAGATCTATAAAAAAAGCCTAAAATTATATACCAATTTGAGAGTTGATGCCATAAAAACTTTTCAAAGGTATGTTACTATTTCTACCTCAAATAAGAAAACATCGACTGCCAGTTTAGTTACAGTAATCTAAGCTTCGGTTTTAGGTCTTTGAAAGACAAACTTGCTACTTACATGGGCAACTGGCCAGTTTTATTAGTCATATTGGGATTGCCATATTGAATTACTACAAATAGCTTACCCGTCGACAAATTAAAATTACCATCTGATTTTAGTTATTATTTTAAAACTTTATATAACACAAACCTTGGTAAAAATCGTTATTAATGAATGAGTGTTGGTACCACCGAGAAACGTACTCGATGGAGTTCAGTTAGTTAAATGAAAATTATAAAATACAAATCAACTTATGTCTGTGAATCGCCTCTGGAATGGTTTTAAGTATTTTGCCTGAACGCATGTTACTAGCGCAGGACTTATTACAAACCTGCGCTATCCAATTGGTAAATAAATCTGTTGCCAATCGGTCCATGTATTTAATTTTTCCGGAAGTACCTATTACAAAAGATGTCTAAACGACAGGATGTTATGCCTGTTCTACGGATAATTTACCTCTCTAAACTTCGTGTTTGATGACTAGTCGGGTATTTGAAACATAAAAATCCTATAATTGTGCCAAAAACCTTTTGTGGAAAATAGTAGTAAAATTGTACCTAAATAAGGGTTCTTGGTTTAGTTTCTCAGAACCGGTCTATGGTAGAAATAAGTTGGATATTATTTTGTGATATTAGTTTATTTAAATAAGTATTTAATGGTAGAAATTTGGCATATTAAGATTATTATAGCCGGTGTGTGCACCATATCGGACACTTCAAGTGAGGTAAAGTGAACGCTATGGACAATGGGACATGCCTCGATTTTCAATGCCAAAGATTAATCTAGTTATTATTTAAATAAGTTAGACAATAATCTTAGTTTTAAATCAGTTGACGCTTTGACTTATCCTGTTTGAATTGTATTAAAGATTTCCGAATTAGGTTGTCTGTTAGAATGGAAGAGCCTCAGGGCATTTTTATTTTGTAAAATTGTAGTAGAAATGAAATGAAATCGCACAAGTGTAAGACCAAAACGACCAAGTTTTATCTTATTTTGTATAAAATAGCTGAAACTTGAATATTTTGAGAATAGAATTAAATATTGCGTCAAGTGCTGTAAATATAAGCCTCAGTAGTAATATTCAGTGTCGGTACTTCTTCCATTAATGTTTTTATATTAATATATATATTTTAACATAAATATTTAACCAAATTCGTAAAGCGTTAATGTATAATAATGTCATTTAATGAAACATTATTTATATTACGTACAATTCATGAAATCAAAATGTCTACCCCTACAATTTGGAGCAATAGGCCAAAAACTAGACAATTAGTTTTGTTTAGTTGTAAATGGTTTGCCATCTTCACCGTGGCATTGCACCACCCTCTTTGAATGAAAATGTGAACTAAGGGGTATCTCCGGGTCTTTATAATCTCCTTTTTTCTATAATGATTAAATACAGCGCCTCTGTTTTGCGGTCAAGAAACTACGCAAATCGTATTTATATGACTTCTCTATATTATCGTCAACCGGACTTGTGGCTCTGAATTAACAGTTCCTTCCCAGAAGCTCTCCGTTCCTACAATTATCAAAAGTTGTAATTTCTAATTCAGATTTTACGTTTCTCACCTAGTTATAGGTTGGTTTCTAAAACTTAAAGAAGATACTAGGTTAATATTGAATGTCCCTTGTAACTTTAATAAGCACTAGTTTTACTACAAGTAGTTAGTTAATAAAAGAATAATGAAAAAGTAATTTTGAAAAACTATTTGTAATTTAAACATGTAAATATTATTGATATACAGCCAAATATAGTAGATGAATTGGAATCAGTGATCGTTTCCGATTTTAAAGAATTAAGTCTCGTCCATGGCCATTTTGACTAATTCAAATGGACGAGGCAAATGAGACTGTGCTTCGTTCCACAGGCTATAGAATAGTTGACTTCGTTTACTGCCGTGAAAGTAAAACCTAGAAACTTTGGTACATCAGTAAACTTTTGATGAAACTATGTATTAGAAGTCTTGGGAAAATCGTACATAGATATAACAGAACTTTACGTTATGATAGCTAATTTCAGTGAATAAACGGATAAGAAATGTGGTTACGTCGTATAAAAGTGTAAATTTAGAATAATTGGTGTCTTTAAAGAAAATGTTAAGAAAACTAAGATGTATTTTACCTACGGGTTTAATTAATTTCTGACGACGTATACAATATACGAAATCTAACTGTTATAGTTTCATAAGTTAGTGTTCATATATATTAGAGTTAAATTAAATATAAAATATAATTCGTTTTATCTGTCATTGACAAAATTCAAAATCATTTTAAAAATCTTTATAAATAGAAAGAAACAAAACATTGTCGTTGTGGCAACACATTATTTTGTGTACCTACAAAATAATGAATATCATCCATAAGAAAAAAATCTGCAATGTGATACTTTATTTTGTTTGCTGCCTGGCAGTAAAAAATCTTTTATATGCTTTGTTATTATTATAAAACCTACTATGGGCTATAAAAATGATTAGGACACAGCCTAACTAGTCATAATATTCTATTGGGAATTTTATTTTTAATTGTAGTGATAAAAAGAAAACGGACGTATAACATAACAGAAAAAGGTGATCTTGTACTTACGTAGTAGGTAATTCGAAATTTAGCTTTTGATGTGAGCTTAAAATATTTCAGAATCTTGAACAGTTTGCTTGTAAATAAGTTACTGCCCATAGGATTGTATGAAATGTGTACAATTTCTTACTTGGAAAGGAGTTTAAAACCGGGTTAGTACTCATGGATGGATTAAAAAATACCTAACAATACACTAACTGTTACATGATTTTTTTTTATTTCCTTTGTTTAACGTTCATATAAGAAAAATTCAATGGCGGCGCAAGTGTAAAGGGGCACTGCTCCCCAACTCAACATAAAATAACAGACTGTTGTTGGTACAGTATTTTCAAGAAAAATGGTAACTAAATAACCAAATTCCAACAAGCATTTATAATTGAAACAAATTGAGCTAGTTGGAGACTGTTGCAAACGGTCTACAAATAGCTCAACTGATCCATATCAATATCATTCGGAAGCGTCCCCAACACGCGGGCTGCATTACCTCGCTATATGGCAATGCTAACTATCTAACGAAATATCTGAAACATACCTTGTGCATATTGTATTTAGATTCATAGTTGTTTAAAGAACTCAGGTAGAGGCCTCTACCAACGAGTATCTATGTGATGCCAAAGATAGTAAATAACTATTTAATAAAATAGGTGTGTTTGTTTGTATGAGAGAAACTTGGTACATTAATATTTCTAAAATGTTATAATTACGTGTTTCCCAAACAAGTGAATTAGCCGCTATTGTTTTTATTATAGTTATTCGACTCTCTAATTATTATATGTATATTATACGTATTGTTATTATTTTAGCAAATGGGGCATTGATTGGAGATTTAACTGAAATAAATGGAAAATATTTATTTAAATTATTATTTGGTATGCAATACCGCATTGTTGTGCCATGTTTTTAAATTTATCATTACTTTGGACTGTGCAGTATTTATAGTTTAGGTAGTTTTTAAGTCATGTATAATGAGTGTTAGGGCATTTTCGCCAAAATGTTTCAAATTAACCATGTACAAATGTATTTGTAGATTGGCAATTGAATAAAAAATTCTAATATTAATTTGTGTGATTATTCCATCTATCAGATAAAAAATTCATTTAAACTATTATTTATAGAAATAGTGGTGTCTTTTCAAAGCTCCTAAGTCCGTTAAAACTATTAAATTATTTACTGTTCGTTTCCGTTTTAAATAGACCTTGTATAATGAATCAATCGATCAGATTTTAAATTAGTAGGGGACGCATGCGCTGCTTCGTCGGCGGCAGATGAATATTTCAACTTTTCACAGAATATATCAAGTCATTCTTTAACTATTGCAAAAATATTGATCGATCCAATACGATCTGTTCTTTGCAATACGAGGCGTAGCATGCCTTGCACCACCTCTGTTAAAATCCTGAAGACAGATAAGTAGCTTAGTTAATACCCTACCTAAAGCTAACTACTCTCTTAGAACCACCGATAAAAAAGCTTAAAAAGGTTCACTAGACCTCTAACTAACTATTTTTTAAGAGAAAATACAAAATAAATGGAAAAAAAACAACTCAAACTCAAGTAGAGTAGGAAGCCTACATATTAAGGGAAGTAAATAAAACACGTGGTTATTTAATATTTTTAATCAAGTATAAGTTCATAAACATTTAGTATAATAGTATACATAAAACACTAGGCTTGCCATCCATTTCACCCATTACCCTTTTCCCCTATCCTCAAAAACCAGTCTTTTCCTATCTCCCCGAAGTTCTTGTTCGAAAAATTTTGTTATTCCAACGTTCGCCCTCTTTAACAACCACCTTAGCGCAAAGCTTCGCTCAACTCATGAAAGTGTTATTCTAATTAGAGTCCTTCAAAATACTGATTGTTGATTAAATACACGTAAGATTATTAAAACGACAATAACTCTTCAACTCCTTAATAAAATGACACATATGAATACCATTGATAAACACTTAAGTACCTAAGTACCTACTATTGTAACATAATAATAATTGTGCATCAAATAAAACTATTCAAGCGAAATATAATTCCTAACACGACATCATGATGATTATACTTTGGGCTATATTCGTAATACAACATCCAGACAAAATCTACCATACTTGAGTATGCGTAAAGACTAAAATCGATCACAACATTTATAAATATCAAAGAATCTGCTATTGCAGTGTTTAAGTATACTAGAGATATCCACTAGAAACCGTAATCGGAAACGATTGAAACAAAAGTGACCGGAGTTAGAAGCGAAATACTAAATGTAATCATCGCTACGGTGCCTAGGACGACAAAAAACTGGTAGCTAAAGTAAATGAAATTAGATGTTTCTGGATACAAGTTAAAATTTCAAAGGTTGTACGCCAAAGGTAAAGTTCTCCAGGGTCGTCGTCTTGTTCATGCCATTCAGGCTTTCTTCTGGCCCTTCTTACCCTTTGCTTTTTGCTCCTGCGACAGCTTAGGAACCACGGGCCTGTTCTTGTAGAGGAACCGGCGGTACTGCACGAAGCACTGGAATCCGGAGCGGCTTGTATTCAACCGTTTGGCGATTATATCCCAGTGGTTCATATTGTACATGTTTACGAACATTATCAGCCTGCGGTTTTCAGCCTTGCTCCAAGCTTTCCCATTTATATTGGGATGAAACTTAGTGAACCAAGCCTCCTGGCACTCAGCAGGGTTGTGAGTTCCCTTGATCGCTTGTGACACCCTTTCCCAATCATAAACGTTATTCACGTCAAGCGGGAATACCACATCTTTGAATGGCATGATACGCAGCAGAAACATGTCCTGCAGCAGTAGTTCGATCATCTCGACAGCGAGTTTAGTTTCCAGGGTCTGGGGTGCCATGGACGTGCGGCGCTTGTTGAGATCTACCATTCTTTCAAGGACTTGCTTCTTCCGTATCTCGTACGACATTTCGCGGATCACAGCGCGAAAAATATTTTTTTCCTTCCTGGTCCACCTTTTTAGTGGAGCATCGAAGTCAATCGCCTCGTATCTAGCCTCCTCCAACTCGATGATCCAGATGCGAAGAATTATTACCAGATCCTCTACGATTCGCATGTAGGCTTTGTGGCAAATATTGTTGTAGCAAAAATCTGCCATAGAACGTGCCTCTTTCATGATTCCGAAAGCCTCGGAGTCAGCAAAATCGCTTGATTCACTTGCATCATAGAATTCAGTTGAGTCAGTTAAATCTGAAGAAGTAGATGCAGCGCGCGCCTTTTGTTGTCGCCCTGAACCATAAGCCCGAGAGCTCAACGACCGCCTGGTGAAAAAAGCTGAAGCGCGAGACGATTCGTATTCCAGCACGGCATCCCTCATGTCTCTAGCCTCGGCCGCCAGAGCTCGAAGAGCGATAATCCTCTCCGGCTTCACTGTACACACAGCAGTTGTCTCCTTAATTAATGTTTCAACGGCCTCGGCCATATTGTATTCATATAGTGAACGCCTTGCCATCGCGGAGGCAAAATAGTTGCAACTTGTGGATTTGATAATATTTTGGCACAATAAACACTTTCTTCAGCAACAGAGATTGTTATTACACCATTTTTCTCCACAAAATGATTTAGCTGAACGGCGCTGGCTGGGAGCGCCTCGGCTCACCGTGATATGAAAATCGATATTGCCCGAGATTCACACACCTGCTAACTTCAGGGCGGTTTAATCGCCATGTTTGCATCGCTCTGTCCAATGCTCAGATCCCTGGAACACTGTTACAAACAATTGTTTTGTCGGTCTGACTACATTAAAATTATTATGCATCAAAAGGCCCTTTGATTCCTAAACGCCTAGATAAATCAAGCATCAGTGATAGACAACAATTTCGATTTAATTCGAGATTTAGGTACAATATTTTTTCAATGGAATTGTTGTGGTTGTTAGTTATAATTTATCGGTGAAGACACAGGTTGTAACTAGTTATTAATTAGGTCGAGTTGATTTATTTCCGTAACGTTCGACTGTTTTGTATTCTCACTTATCTGATCACATATAATTTGCTCGTTCATGATAATATTAAAGAAGTGATGAATTATTTAGTTGTCACGATGTGATTTTTTTATGAGATAAAGATTATAAACGATAAATAAGACATCCCTGATCTTGCATTTCCGGCCGCGCCTCTCCACAGAGTTACCAGACGGGTGATGAATGCATCCGGTAGGGGAAGAAATGTAGGTTATTGAATGCTATGGGGGTGGATTACCACGAAAATAAAAATTTAAGTAAATGAAGCATAAAAGATACACTGAGTAAGCGTGGGCTACTAAGACTTTTAAGGTAGTAGGTATGGTTGGTATGATGTCTCAGTTGCGGCCACGCCCGTCAAATCATAATAAGGGACTATAATAAGATTTCTGTGGTTGACCCGCACCGATACCGCACAACAAAATGAAACGGCTAAGTAGGTACTTATTGCAAGATTCATTAACATAACCCTATCTACCTGAATAGTTTTGAATGAGATTCCACTGTGTGAAATTTCAGTTTTACTTATGATACTTTCATAAGTAAAACTTGAATTTCTCATTAAGGTTATAAAGTTAGTTTTTTTACACTTCGAGCTCGAAAAAACACTTTATGCTCCTAAACCCTGCCCTAGCCGAAAGCAAGCGATTATAGACTTATCGGCTGATAAAGCTTAGAATATACTTAATCGCATGATCTGTTTTCGATCTGAGTCCACTTGCCGCTACTTGAAATAGGCATTTATCATTTTTTCTAACCATTAATTTTCTTGGACAAAAAGAGATGAAATGGGAAATTAGAAGCGTTACGAGTAAGTACTTAGGTAGGTATTTTCCTTGTGCTTTCCAAACTTAACTAAACAAACAAATCGAAATTATAAGGTTCGACCTGCAAGGTCAGACAATGTGTTTGTTTTTTTTTTAAGTTGTAATCAAACAATTCCTGTAAAAATTGCAGAGCAATAACTGAAGAACAACGCATTTTTTACCATTTATTATGACAACAATTTTTCTCTAAGAATAGGAAAGGTACAGTGAATAGGTACATAAGTAGAACTTAATTTTAATTTTAACATGCGGTTAATATATATTAGGTATATTGATTAAAATACATCATCGCAGCTGATTATTATGATTACGAATATTTGCATAAGATAAGGTAGGTAAATAGGTACCTATACATTTATCAAAGAAGTATAGTTTAAACGTTAACATCCAGTCGATACACAAGTAGAATCAAAGGTTTGTTGTTCATACACTTATGAAATGACACTAAATCGTAATTTTGATAGGATAGGTACACAATATTTATAATTAAATTCTAACATCTAATCGATACACAGCAGAAACAAAATTTAATGTTTATGAGAATTACACAAAATTTTCAAAAAGAAATATTTATAAATAAGAGCTCGTTAATGTATCTGAACCTAGTTCTACGTTGTCTTGTCGTAATTTCTTACACTTATAATGTTCTAAATACTTATGTATGATGATAACAGTAAAAAGGAAATTCATAGTAGGTAAGTATAATGTGTTGTAAACCCATAAACTGTTCTAAGGTTTACAACACACGAAACAAGAAAAAAGCTATGAGATAAAGTTTCAGCCAAATGCTGAAGGAGGAGAGTACCTACTAAAACTTTAGTTTTATTTATTTTTTATTTGTTTTATATAAAACACAAATACACATCCAAAACTTTAAAAAGGGTTAAGTCCTACAGGAATATAAGAAAATGACATCAGTCCCTATCAGGTTCCTATAAAAGATTAGGTACCATTTACTTCAAATATCATCCAGTCTTTCCAAATGTTTCCATCTTTATACGAAAAATCGCCATGTTTTGAGATGAAGCTCGAAACTCCGTTCACCTTTTCTAAAAATGTATTCAACTCCCAAGATCTTTTAATAAGTTGGCACCTTCTTTAAACAAGAAGAGATTAGATGTGGGTTTATTAAGTTACAAATGACGGCTAATCTACGACATGCTACCGCCATCGTTAGCAGGTGCTTACGATTTGCAGGTTCTTGTGTACCTGGTCTACTCCGAATTGGAATCAAGAATCGTCTTACACAAATTACGGCGGAAATGCACATAGCACTGGTATTCTGTGTGCCCCATTATATTTTCAGCTATGTCTTTCCAATTCTTAAATCTGTTTGCAATAGCGAGCTCCATCAGCTGTTTGTCGTTAGCAGGGCTGAATCCCATGTTCTTTATGCGCGGATATAGCTCCATATACCAAAACTCCTCGCATTCTGCAGGGGTGAACTTATGATCCAGCAGTTCTGATACTTTCTCCCAGTCGTAGGTTTTTCTGGAGAACGTCGAGAATGCCACATGCTGGAGTTTCATGTTGCTCATCAGGTTTATATCCTTCTGCAGTAGGCCTATGATGTCTCGCGCCAGCGCCATCTCTACTGGTCCAGAGTTTCTCACCTGATGCCCAATTTGGTGCACTCTTTTTCTATCCCAATCTTTTTTGTACGTCAGCGACATGGTGCGAATGATATCACGCATCTTACTCTGATCTTCCTTAGACCAGTCCCTTGGTGGCACGTCGAAATTTATGTTTGGATACTTTTCGTCTTCTTTCTTTAAGGTTTTCATCATTTCTTTGTTTATTTTGGCCCTCACTTTCTTCGTTGGAGTAGGCGGTTCCAATAAATCGAGCAATGGAGCCGAGGGTTCAAAAATCATTGTTTCGATGACTTCATCCATCGGAGGCGCGGATGGCTCGGTCTGGCTTTCGGTCGACAGCACTGGAGGCTTTTCCTGGGGTTTCTTGGACTTCTTACCCCGCTTGTGTTGGTGACCCATCTTTTGGCGCGGTGGGTCCACAGGTTTTTTCACTTTTGGTTTGGAAGTGCTTTCCGACATTTAGCGTAAATTATTTAAAACTGCACTCAATATGAAATTGATCACGTCTTTGATTGATGTTTCTACGTAGTGGGCGGGAATGTTGAGGCGAGCAAATCGATATTACCTACCCCGCCCGGCCTGTCCGCGCACACTTTGTGCGGCGGTGAAAAGGTCAGGGACTATCATGAAGTTAGTTGTAAGTTAGCATCATGCTAGCCTTTCAGAGCAAGGGAAAATTACTTGCCAGCTCTTTGCGCGAAATCTCCCAAAGTAATCAAGAAAAAAACACAATTGTCTTACTAAAACTGATTTATTTTCACACGTTTGACTCTAACTATCCAAAAATACATACTACAAAAACTTCTTAGTTTATCCTATCAAACTGACAAACAATGAGATTGGCCAATCTCAATAAAAATTTTGATTGAACCACAGGAGTAGGTAATGTACGGGCCCAACCGCACATAATGTACCTATATGTATGTATGTATAAGAGACGCGCTCACGTAGGCTTGCTAAGGTCTCTATTAACTGTGTAGTAAGCTGTGTACGCCACAGCGGTTACTGGAATCAAAGCTCAGCATTTTTATGTACTACTTGGTTCTAATAAATTCAGTCTGCATTACAACTCCGTGTCGATCGGTCATTTATCTAACTCCCATCTCATAGCTAACGAAATAACCTATCAACGTCATGTACAGGGTAGCTTAGGCCTGTACAGGTAAAGATGGGTAGATATTGATTGTATACCTCCCACTGATCTCCACGGCCTACCTTAATACCTTAATGGTTGCCCCATGTAGACAAATTAACAGTTTCTTGAAATACACAGGTACTTAGGTAATCTAATCGCAGAAGAGCTCTTCAGGGCAATAAAGAAAAGCAGTAAGGACGTACATAAATGATAGGTGTCTTCATAATTATCTGCAGCACTGTTCATTATTGTATCTATTTATTTCTATACTAGAAAGAAATATATAATAAGTAGTGAGGAATTGTGACGACACACGGCACAAATCTCTACAGATAGGTACCTACAATCATTTGTCCCGAGGCAGAAGCGGGAACAAACCACAACACAGTTTATCCTAAAAAACCGACAAACACGTAACTTCGAACTACCATTCTTTATGCTCCGCGGATAAGATTGTGCCAACCTCAATAAAATCTTAGATTGAATCAGGAGTAGGTGAGAAGGGATATTGATTATATACCTTCCACTGAACTCCAAGGCCTAGGTACCTCAATAACCAAGTAGACAAATCAACGGTTTCTTAAAATACGTAGTAGGTAGTAATCTTATCGCAGAAAAGGGCAATAAAGAAAAGTAGTACCTAAGGATGTAGGTACTTATGTATCTTCAGAATGAGCTGGAGCATTTTTAGTAATTATAATTATCTATACTAATATTGTAAAGAGTAAAAATGTTATTGTTTGTATGTTTGTTTGAATTTAACAGGCTCCGAAACTACTGGACCGATTTGAAAAATTATTTCTCCATCGTAATCCTAAATTTTCCGTGATGAATAGGCTATAAAATATTATACATGAAATTCAGTTCTTGGCCTAATGGCCCGTGGACTAGCAATTTTTAAATCAATTTTTTAACAATTACACATGATTAGGTATGTTAATTACGTGTGCGAAGACGGGGCGAATAAGTGAGGTAGGGTAGGATGTATGATATTGGTGTTTATATAAAACTAGCGTACCGCCCCTGCTTCGCACCGGTGTGGCACGGATATTTAACAAATATTATAAAAAAAAAATATATTTTTAAGCACAATGGTATACATTGTTGAGGTTTTCATAGGAAACCTAACTTTTTGGATTATTGATAAACCCATAGGGTTCGTTAGTGCGAATCGAATTGGCGAATCGCAGGAAATCCGTACAAACTTCTAAGTATAAATAAATGCAGTTGTTGGTACGAGTAATGGCCTGTGGTCTAGCTCTTTCGAAAACAATTGTTTAGCAATTACACCACATGATTAGGTACACCTTCCGAATTTTTCAAACGGTATCTATCACGAATCTAAATAGCTATGCCATTACCAACATCTTTTCGAAATATAGCAACAATTTTTCTGACGAGCTCTGTGGCGCGGTGGGCGAAGGTCCGCCTGCGACGCTGGAGGTTGCGGGTTCGATTCCTCGTCGGGACATTGATATACATGGCAATAATAATATTGTATTATGTATATCAATCATCTAGCTAGTACCCATAACACAAGCTCTGCCTAGCTTGGGGCTTGATGATGTTGTGTGGATGATCCGACATTATTTATTATTTATTTTTCAGCAGTTAGGTGTTTGCGTCTTCACGCATTTTTTTTATATGACTTTATAAGCCGATTCGTGAAAGCACAATTCGTTTGCAAATTCTGCAGATGAATGTTGGCCTTCGGCTTTAGGCCGTGGACGTGGAGGTTTCCCTGCTCGAGTTCGGGCTCGCGGTCTTGCTTACCCATCCGCTCGTGCCTGCTCTGCTGGGGCCTGCCGATGCCGTCGCGCTGATTCCTGGCCATCCGCTTGTGCCAGCCCTAGCGCTCGTGCTAGCTTTAGCGCTCGTGCCTGCCCTAGCGCTCGTACTCGCCCTTCCTCTCCTTTCCACCCTTCCGCTCCAGCCTGCCCTAGCGCTCTGCCGCCCACGCGCTCGTGCGCGCCCTTGGGCTACAACTAGGGCTCGTGTACGTTGAGTTGTCAAATTCGTCCATTAGGTTAGTAGGGTTTTGACATCGGTTTCAAAACCCTCATGTTTTTCTTATATTAAACAAGTACGACAAGTGCGAGTGTAACTCGCGCGCCGAGGGTTTTGAACTTTTGTCGTTTAGATAGTCGATTTTTTCAACGTATTTCACTAAGTATGAAATTTAGACGTATTTCAAAACCTGTTTTGAATTGTCCAAATCCGTTGTATGAAAATCAGTTTTTTGACCATATTTCAAAAAGTTTAATTTTTACAGACTTCTCTATATTTTTCCTGTAAAATATATATCCATATCTACAAACACTACGTACATATCACATCGATCGCTCTGCAAAGTTCGGAGTTAGAGGGGGGTATCGGTAAATTTTTCGACCTTTTTCAAAATATATCAAAAAGTATAAAATCTATCGAAATTTCAAAAACTGTTTTGAGATGTACAAATCAATACCTTTCATTTGATACCCCACTCGGTGGGGTAGTTCACCCTTTAGAAAATAATCCCCTCCCTTTTTGACCATATTTCAAAAATTATTATTATTACAGACTTCTCTATATTTTTCGTTCAAAATATAGATCCAAATCTACAAACATTTGGTACATTTAACATCGATCGCTCTGCAATCTTTGGAGATAGGGGAGGGAACGGTCATTTTTTTGACCTTTTTCAAAATATTTTAAAAAGTATAAAATCTACCAATATTCAAGAACAATTTTGAAATCTACAAACGAGTACCTTTCATTTGATATCACTTTCGACTTTGTAGGTCCCATTTAAAATTTCGATTTCAAAATTTGTATTGAAAATCTTCATTTAGATTTTTCATTTATTTTTATTTATTTTTCTATAAAGCTGTACGGGCGCACAAAATGTATTATTATTTCAAATTTCAAGTCAATAGCTGCTGTAGTTTCTGAGATATTAAGGATTCAAAACACAAAACAGACCCAAAGTGATTCTATAAAGGTTTTGAAACCGATGTTTTGCCCTAAAAAATTAAGTACCTAAAATAAAGTAGTTTACATTACTTTCCTTTTTTCCGTTTCCGGTAGCCGAAAGAGAACAAACGCCTTTGTTGTGCTCCTGTCTAAAATCATAAAACTGTGTCAAAAACCACTTCTTCTTGTGCTAAAACCCTACAATCACGCTTTGAAAAAGTGCATACAAAACTATTCTGCCGTCCGTTATCTAAAAAGCGGCTAAGTAGCAAAAGCAAGTTTAGAGAAAAACGCAAAAAATCTCGGCGAGAATTTTAAAATTGCTGCCGTCTGGTTACTGTTATTCGTATGAAAGATTTTTTTAACACTGAAAGAAAGAATGACGTGAGTACTATCAAATGGTTTTGGCTTACACGCAACTTCATACTAAAAACTATTCACAAAATGAGTTTTTGCATTTACTTTAGCAATTAAAGAAAATGCTAAGATTACACCACCAAAAAGCGGCTATGTATACTTTAACGGCGTTTTAGTTAAGGATTTGCACATAACTGCTTTATAGCGTAGGATAGTGTTTTTTTACTTATTGCTTCTGAAAATCTAAAACAGGGTTTCTGTATTTAACGGCTTTTAAGTGTAGCATTAGCACGTAAATATTATTTTTTCTAATTTATATCTTGACTTACCTGACGAAAGCCTGTTGTAATAACTGCTTTATAGTTAGGTAGGTAAGTATTAATTTATTGACAATTCAGAGTTTCGACTATAAAACTACGTTAATTGTTAGAACAGTAGATATTTAATTGTAAATTTCAATGATTTATTTTAAAATCAAATTTTCTATAATTGATTTTTTGTTAGAACCTTTTTAAAATTTTTTTTATTCACTTACCTTTCAAACTGGCAATGATTAGCAAATAACTGTAAAAATTTGGATATTTTCCTTGTCTCCCATAAAGAAATCGGTAAAAAAGAAATAGTCAGACTTCGTCTAAGACAACTATGGCTTAAATGGTTCCAAATAGTCCACACTACCTTCGCCCACCAGCTTTGCACCCGCCTTCCAATCACCCTGTAGATCTAACTCCGGCCAGGTGGGATAACGATCTGCTGGCAAATGCTGGATGCGATAAAGTGAAGACAGGGCGCTATGGCGCTCATAAGGGGAGGCCTATGCCAGTGCACTAATAATGAGCTGATGATGATACCTACATATTCTGCTTTAAAATATTAGTTTCAAGTATGTTTTTGCTTTGGAGCTTTTGCGTCTGTCCTAGTGGAGATGTAGTACCTACTGGGGTGACTGCGTCTATTGTAACACATTATTATCATCATCATCAGCCTATGTTAGTCCACTGCTGGACATAGGCCTCCCCTAATGAGCGTCATAGCGCCCTGTCTTCGACTTGTCGTATCCAGCATCTGCCAGCAGTCTTTCGCAGATCGTCATCCCACCTGGCCGGAGGGCGTCCTACACTACGTTTACCGAGTCGCGGTCTCCACTCAAGAACACGTTTACCCCAGCGGTTATCGGTTCTTCGCAAAATATGGCCGGCCCACTGCCACTTCAGTTTGCTAATTCTCTGAGCTATGTCGATGACTTTAGTTCTCTGTCGGATGTATTCGTTACGAATCCTATCCTTCAAAGAAACTCCGAACATAGCTCTTTCCATAGCTCGCTGAGCGAATTTGAACTGGTGGACCAACCCTATCGTGAGTGTCCACGACTCAGCTCCGTAGGTCATAACTGGTAGGACGCACTGATTAAAAACTTTAGTTTTCAAACATTGCGGTATGGATGACGAGAAGACTCAACGTAGTTTTCCGAACGCTGCCCAGCCTAGCTGGATCCTCCTCTTGGCTTCCTTCTCGAAATTGTTTTTACCCAACTGCAAAATCTGCCCGAGGTAAGTGTACTCAGAAACAATTTCGAGAAGGTGGCCATGTACCTACGATCACCGGTCTTGGATCAATGTATTCTGTACTTCCGCTAATTTCAAAAATACTAGAAAGAGTCATATACAACCGTCTTGAATATTATCTGAACTCCATCAAATTTCTTTATGAAAAACAATACGGATTTAGACCTAAGTCAAATACTCTATCAGCTACCGTAGATCTTGTCACTAAACTTAAAAACTCCATAGATGAAAAGAAAATTGGTCTCGGGATTTTTATTGACCTTAAAAAGGCATTTGATAGATACGGTGAGCCATAGTATTCTCTCAAGAAAACTGAACGACCTGGGTCTAACTGGGAATGTTCACAAAATTCTTAAGTCATACCTGACCGGTCGCACTCAAGCTGTCAGGATGGGTGAATTTCAAAGCTCTGCAGCGCCGATTACATACGGAGTCCCACAAGGATCCATCCCCAGGATGGATCCCGTTGTTATTCCTGATTTACATAAATAACATATCTAAGCTAAACCTGAAAGGGGAATTATCGTTGTATGCTGATGACACTAGCTTATTTTACTTCGGAAAAGATATGGATCTCATTGCTCAAGATGCCCAAAATGATCTTAATCTCCTCAATTTGTGGTTCAAGTGTAATCTACTAACAATTAACATTTCCAAGACACACTACATCATATTCTGTGCCAAAAAAAAAATAATTAAAAACTTCGAACCCCTAAAAATAGATAACATATCTATAGATCAATCAGACAATGAAAAATATTTAGGGCTAATTCTTGATAATCGTCTAACGTGGAAACCTCATATTATGAAAATTAAATCTAAACTTACATCGTTAAATGGTGCGCTCCGCGGGATAGTTCGCTGTTTACCTCGCAATGTCCGATATACTGTCTATAATTCACTAATAAAGCCACACATTGACTACTTGATTGAAATCTGGGGATCAGCAGCGAAGACTAACCTAAACTTATTGCAAATAGCCCAAAATAAACTTATCAAAAGACTATTTAACTATAATTATCTAACACCTACTATTAATGAAAAACTAAATTAATGAATATCACTACAACCTATAAATAGTTATACCTGCTTACTAATACGAAAAATACTATCTAAAGACATGCATACAAACATTACATTCAAAACTAAACGTGACTATTATCAAAGAATGCAACTAAGAAATGCAGACAAATTAATTCTACGTCAACCAAGAACAAATTATGGGAAAAAAAACATTACCTTTGAAAGTGCTAAAATATTCAATTAATTAGGTACCTAAAGCTATAGAAGAGACAAAATCTATGTGTTTATTTAAAAAATTACTTAAATTTCATCTTTCTAATCATAAATACTTAAATTATAACCTACTCTGTAATTAATAATAGGTATTTACCAAATCTTCTATTAATAATTACTCAATAATTAGCATAACTCACAACTTAAACTAAAATTTATAAATCAATTAACAAAACATAAAATGCGTACGCAAAAGTTTGACAAATCTAGTAGTTGTAGATCTATGTAACTCGAGTCGCTCATTGTTCTATGATTGTTACTTTTCTTTTGATTAAAATGTTATGGATGTGTTGATGGTAGCAAAGTAAATCACTAATTTAGTTACCTACCTGTTTATAGTAAGCTCGTCACCCAACTGATTATACTCATTAGCAATAATTAGCTCTAAGTTCTAATTTTAAGTGAATTTTTGTAATTCTTTTATGAGAATAAAGTTTCTTAAACCATATTATGTGGGCATTGATCATGACTTTGGTATTATCCAAATTCATGCCAAGACCGATACATCTGGAGGCTGAAGCTAGACTGTCCAGCATCCGGTTCAGCTCCTCTAGCGACTCCGCCATTAAGACTATGTCATCAGCGAATCGCAGGTGAGAGATGTAGTCGCCGTTTATGTTGATGCCCTTGTCTTTCCAGTCCAGCGTCTTAAACATATCTTCCAACGAGCTCGTGAACAGTTTCGGGGATACGACATCCTCCTGCCTCACTCCAGTAACACATTGGCGCCACACACTCTATTGTAACACTTTGTCATAGGTCCTAAATATTTGTATTTACAATAGTGGTACCTACATACATACATCCTCGCACAAACCAACGGAAAATTATTAGGTATTATAGGAAATCTCCCTGGAATCTAGGATAGGGCGAATGCGTCTCAAGATACAACGATAACTAGACGCTACTATAGTACCTACTAAGTGTAGTGTAGGACGCCCTCCGGCCAGGTGGGATGACGATCTGCGAAAGACTGCTGGCAGATGCTGGATGCGACAAGCCGAAGACAGGGCGCTATGGCGCTCATTAGGGGAGGCCTATGTCCAACAGTGGACTAACATAGGCTGATGATGATGATGATGAAGTTTAGTACTACTGTGGTACTACTAACTATAAAATAAGCCTAGAATTAGACGTCTAAGATAATAGTAAACTTTTGTCACTAGTTCTTTTGTGAATTATCCTGATGTAAATTTATTGTAATAAGTGCTTCCAATAGCATAATATTAGTGAACAACGCGGGGTTATTGCGTCAAAAAATCCTAGCTTTCATAGAAACGTCGGTTACACCCACCCAATTACCTAGTCAAGTGAGATTTTTGTACTCGTGTTTTCAATTTGTTCTTGTTAATATATATTGTATATTGTTTTTATATATTCTGTCTTTTTTAAGTCTTGGTGTTGTGTTTTGGTGTTAGACTGTAAGCGCTGTATTTTACAAATAAATAAATAAATAAAGACTAAAGATTACTAGGTATGAACTGAAGGAATTAAATAAAACATCTATAATACTACATAATATTCATTGTATTAATCATTCATGAAAAATATTAAATATGCCAACTACCCATTTCCCTTGCCATTACCATTACCTCGTTGAGTTTCATTCGTTGGCGTACCTACCGAACCATACTTCCATAAAACCATCGTAATTCATAATTTTTCATAAATTTCGGTCCTCAACAACACCAAGAAGAACATAGTTAGTTTTAGAAAAGTTCCTTATCTCTTAAGTACCTACACATATTTAAATCCATACAAAAATTGGTATATATGGTGAGTATACAATACGAATATCATTTCGGTGAAGATAATACTTACATTTAATGTATATATATATCTGTTGATAGCAATAAGATACAAATATAAAGGATTAGGTTATAAAAGCTTTTTCAAAAACTTTTTAGTCTTCATTCCAAAGCTCCAAAATATTTTTCAAAATCCAACATCATTATCATGGGCATTGCCCTATCTTTTCATTATACTAATAACACCGCTTCAGAAAACTACGATACATATAAGCAGTTACTATCCTAGGTACATATAGCGTACATAAAAACAAAACAAGAAATATAATTCTAAATCATTAAACTCTTATATGAATAAGATAACGAAGATACTAAAACCTCCAGTGAGGAAAATAAAACGAAATAGACCCTGTAAATGAAACCAAACATCAGAACAAAGCGAACAAAAAACATACGACACAGAATGAACACTTACCTAAGCATAACATAGGAAGTGTTCGTAATACATTAAGCATGTTGTACAGCACGGGTGCTGCTTTATAGACCGTTATAATAGTCATCATCATTATTATTATAATGATTATTATTATTATTGATAATACTTACATAATACTTTACCTATTTCTACTTGAATACACATAACAAATGTTCTCGTTTGGACCTTTACTATTTTTTAATAGTTATTAAAAAATTTGTTAAAATTTATTCAAATGTATTTTTAAAGTCAAATAAATAAATAAAATAATGCCGGGTAATTCATACAGCATCATCTAGCCCCAAGCTATAATATGATTCTTTTGTCAAATACCATTAAATGCCATTAATAACATGATTATTAATAACCACCATTAATAACCATGATTCGGAATTAAACCGCCTATCCCGACATTTTATGACAAGAAAGTAAAACAGTTAGCCATCATCTCAATATAATATATTACTGATATATTCAGAAATCTTCTTTTAGTGTAGGTTAATATACCTTTAGTAAGATCTAATGATATTTCTGTCGATCTACACGAAATGTAAACACAAAGAGTCCATTACATAGTTTTCTATCTCATATGATACAAATATTTTTTTTGACTACATTTATAGTGCCAGATACTACGTCTAAACAAATACCTAAAACTACATTCTAAAACATCCATAACAATTTAGTATTTTTTTTTCAAAAATGCCATCTATCTAAAACATCTATAACAATTTAGTTGTATTTTCAAAAATGCCTGGTACCCTTCGTAATAATAACACATAGATAACACCAATTTCTAAAAACATTTCATATTTTGTCGGCGGTTTTCTCGTTTGGTATATAAGCGTAATAAGAGTATTCCTTTCATGTAAAGGACAAAAAAATTCATACTACCACGATCAGAAATACCGAGTAAATATTATCTTTACTTACAATTATGATTATATTCATACGTTTATAGATGCTCTCTAGGTAGAGCTAAAAATATCAAAAGCCATTTTTATGGCGACACTACTTACTACAAGAGACGACGCAAAAAGTCTGTCGTGATATTATAAAGATACGTCATCATCATCAATCATCATGTAAATTGAAAAACTAATACTGTGCGCCAAGAAGTTAGGCAATCACACGCAGTGTGGTCAGACGGTTGGTATGGTTAGTACCTTAACCAAAAGCCGCTATTTTTGGTTCGGGGCCGTTATAATCAGGGCCCTCGAACCTGATGAAGCGGAAGGCCTCACGAAATCCCGAATCCAGAGCGCCGTGGACGGTTGAGAAGTGGGTCTTATCTGTAGCCTCTCCAGCGAATAAAATGCGCAGTCCACCTGCAAATTCATTATTACATTACATTTCCGCAAAACGAACATGCAATAACGGTTTTTAGAGTTTAAGTTATCTGCCTTGTACATGTATTATACACCGTGTAACAAAATATGTGTACTAAGCGAAAGGGGGTGAATTTCCACCCCCCGGGGACCAACTTTTGTTCAACGATTTTTCGAATTTCGATTGGAATCTCGGAAAAAACTGCATCAAAGTTTCAACATGGACAGCTGATTTTTTACGAAGTGACAACCCTATAGTGGCAGCGGTTTCTTGTACCTGTGACAATGACGTCAGTATGGTCACAGATGTAGAGTGATAGATAGATAGATAGATTAGGTAGTCTCCCGCCCCGCCATAGCTGAACTCTACGAAGATAAATACCTACCTACGTGCAGTGCTAGTAGGTATGTATAGGTAACCCGGATAGGGTTGTTACTTTTTAAAGGCACTAGTAAATTAAAACTTTTTGTATGGGAAACGAAAAATAGGAATTTTTAATTATCTCCCCCCACAACTGATCACCAATTGGGGTCTGAAACCTCCCCTTTCGGCTTAGTACACATATTTTGCTACAACTTGTATAGTATAGCTGGTTGTATGATAAGTAGATTTGCGCACATTCTAACACACAAGATTACAATTTGTGGATTGGGAGGGTTCGTAGCTACTGCGGAAGCTGGTCATAGCAGGTAGCCGATCTATGAACCCGGTCGTAAGTTTGAGTTGATAACCCAACACTTCATATCTATGGTGAAGTTTGAGTTCAAATAATAATCTGAGATCTTTACCTATCATATTTTTTTTTCATTTGTATAATCAGAAATTTTGTCATCGTTGATTTGTCACGAAAAGAAAATGGTCTACAAGTCAGCTAGGTATTTGTTTTGAATTGCAGAGACCCTTGTTTATTTTAGAACTGTCTAAAATTTCCATCACAGGGAAATTCATAGTTATAATGCTGTTATAATGCTGATAATCCACACATAATCATCAGCCCCAAGATAAGCAGTTTAGCACGAGTTTATAGGAAACTAGTGTCCCACCCCGGTTTCGCAAGGGTGCAATTCTGATACTAATGCATGTCGTACATATATGTTCAAAGAACTTTATTCTCATAAAAACACAATGGTTCACTTAAAATGAGATACAATTTGAACATAAATCTAGGTTTATATAAAAATTACCTCTGGTACCTAAAATTAAACTATAGCTAAATGTTATTAAGATATCTTTGATTTACTAGGTTAGGTTTAGTAAGGTTATAAAGTATGTACATGTAATTTAAGTTTGTTTTTAAAAGCGTTCAAACTAACACATTCTTTTATGGAATTTGGCAAATTATTAAATAGTGTAGCTCCATCTGATAATATTGTTTTTCTACCGTAACTAGTACGTGTTTTAGCAACTTACATTTTATTTTATTTCTGAGGTTGTATTTATTTTCTTTCAAATTTAATTTAATGTTTGACTGAATAGATTTTGAAGTAATTTTTTTTATCAAAATGCATGTATTATATATGTAAAGTTTATTTATATTAAAAAAAATTGTTTTATTGTATAACTCTTTTGTCGGCGTAAGATAGTCAAAGTGGTATAGGACTTTTATTACTTTGTTTTGGGTCCTTTGGAGTGGGTTTAAGTTTGTAGGAGCAGCTGTTCCCCAAATTTCTATTAAATATTCTATGTGGGATTTAGCAAGAGAATTGTAAATAATGTTTCGAACTGATTTTGGTATACATTTTGCAACTTTGTATAGAGCCCCTAGTAAGGATTTTAGTTTTGCTTTTACGTGTTATTTATAAGTAATGGAGGAAAAGATGGTATTTGTACATATAAACTTACTGTATATATTAAAAAAAGCGCATCAAATCCGTTGCGTAGTTTTACAGATCTAAACAAACAGCGACAGACAGACAGCGGGAAGCGACTTTGTTTTATACTATGTAGTGATGGTATATCACCGCAAATCCTTTCCACCGACTATAGGGTATACTTGTAGACTGCAATTGTTTTTTACCACTCACGCACGATAACTTACCACCTGAAACAAAAGAAAGTACGGTTTAGGATTCAGCTAATAACAAAAACAAAAGAACATTATAATTATTAGTACATATTCTAAATATAATTTATTCAAAACAAAAAATCAACAAAGACAGTTGTTCTGTTTTGTGTTTTGAATCCTTAATATCTTAGAAACTACTGCAGCTATTGACTTGAAATTTGACATAATAATACATTTTGTGCGCCCGTGCAGATTTATAGAAAAATAAATGAAAAATCAAAATGAAGATTTTCAGTACAAATTTAAAAATCGAAATTTAAAATGATACCTAGAGTCAAAATTGGTATCAAATGAAAAGTATTGATTTATAGATTCCAAAATAGTTTTTGAAACTTTTTAAAATATTTTGAGAAAGGTCGAAAAAATTCCCCATTTTTTATTTTAAGTGAATATTTAATTTAGACCGCCAAATATCGTTGTGATCGCTATCACCGCTGTAATCGTAATTCGGATTGCACCGCAAGTATCATTAAAAGTAAACGACACGATTGACTCAACAACAGTATTTACAGATAGACAGAATAGGTTTCATGTAGGTTCTACAGAGTTTTAACATCTCTGTAAAGGACATTAATGCAAGAACTAAACAAATCCGTACCAGCCGTGAATAAGTTTTAAGGATCACATTGACTTGTCAACTAATTCACGCCTGGCCCTTTATTCACTATTGCCAATTCCAACGCGTTTCACAGATATGACAAGACAACGGCGTGGAATCGAACAAAATCGTATTTATAAATTGTGACGTCACACAGTTTGGGCAAGGAATTTCCTATGTCATCTATTATACGAATATTTATAAAGAGGAAAGATTTGATTGTTTGTTTGTATGTTTGAATTGAATAGGCTCCGAAACGACTGCTGTTTGTTGTGCCTTCGATTTGAAAAATACATTCACTATTACAAACCTAAATATTCCGTGATGAACATAGGCTATAGAATATTTTCAAAAATATAAGGGTTTTGTTAAACATGCGTGCGAAGCCGGGGCGGACCGCTAGTAGAGAATAAAGGATCTGGTACCGAAATGATACTCACGAGCATCGGTTACAGGTTCAGCTAAAACAGTGCGTGCGTCAGGAAAGTTGGGCGTATTGATGTTGTCGAACGAGTAACTGCCGCGGGTGAATGGATTTGAGTACCAAGCTGATCTGTAAATATCAAAGTAGAAGATATAAAGTATACGCAACAGTGTAAATAAGGTTCCAAAATGAAGAATACGTATGTGCGTGTTATTATAGTTCCAAAATTAAGTATACGTATGTGCAACTGTGTAAATAAGGTTCCAAAATTAAGTATACGTATTTGCAACAGTGTAAATATAGTTCCAAAATTAAGTATACTAATGGACGTGTTAATATACTTCCATAATTAAGTATACGTATGTGCAACAGTGTAAATAAGGTTTATTAAGGTTATTATAGTTCCAAAATTAAGTATACGTATGGGCGTGTAAATATAGTTCCAAAATTAAGACACACAGAACAACTGTAAAGGTAACTTTTGTGATTGAAATAAGATAGAGGCATATAATTAAATTTATCTCTGACCACGCAATTTATAAGCCTATATTTTTTAATTATTTTTATTTTTTAATTGTTAGTAAATAAATTATTAAATGATTCACGCAGATTAATTCATTTAATTTATTAATTCATTTCCAAATCCTGTCTAGGCAAGCTAAGAAGAGCATACCTTTTCATATCAATAGGATCAGGGACCGAAAACAAATTCCCAACGAATTTACGCAAGATCCACATCAGTTTTGCACGCACTTCTTCGTCGCTGATGTTCTCGATCTAAAATAATCATACATCATTAGAAACACACAGAAAAGGAGGAGTTATGATGTTATGGACATTGAACACAAGTGGACATTTCACCGCATTATAGCAGAGATTGAGATCACAAAGTTGACTTACATTTCAGTGGCATGCGTTCGACTCAAATATAATTATCTAACGTAAATAAATATGTACAACTAGATCACAATTTCTTGAAGATCAAACAAACACGAAAAATGCTTTCTTGCATAATAGAGCTCCTATCTAGCTGAGATTCCTATCTCAAGCAGAATTCTGTTTTTATTTTTATTTGGGGGCAATTTTAGAGCAATTTCAGATGTTATGGCAATCTATATAATATATAGATTATATATATATAAATATAATAAATACATAATAAGTACAGTAACATATTATGTATTTTACCATAATATGAGTACAACGTACGTAGTAGTAGTAGTAGTAGGCTGTAGTTTTAATACATCTATAATGTAACTTCTACCTAATTTTAAAATATAGCCGTTTGTTGTGCCTTTGTTCATTAAATAAATAAATAAATCTGTATAATACTAACGAGTTTCGCGTCCTGTCCGCTCAGCCAGAAAACCAAGCAATCATCGTTTCCCATGGTCATGCTGGCACCGAAGACCTTTGTTACCCACGAGTCCGGTTCAGGAATAGCGGCCAGTTCCTCAGGACGCCAGAGAAACGCGAGGCATGACACATCAGCTGGCCACCAGGCTTTCTCGAAGAGGAGCGCCACTTTATTCACGACTCCAATGGACAGGTGCTCAATGGCTCGCACTTTCGCGTCAGGAAGCCGTGGTACGAAGAGAGTTTCATGTCTGTAATGTAAAGTACTGATTAACCAGCCTTCCAAGATGGCACACCTGCATCGTTTAGGGGAGGCTAGCTAAGCAATGAAGGTCTGAAGGTAGGAACCAGATGTCCAGAACAGACCCGAAAAGAAAGAGAAAAACCTAAATATTTTACTATAAAAGCCTTGGTGTTGCTCCAACACAAGCTAGGTCCTTGATGGATTAACCACAAACATGTAGACGCGAGAAAACTATTATGAACTCCTTCCCACCGACTTAATAAGGAGAATTGAATGAAACGATACTTGATGCTTTGCAAATAGTGTCGACAGTTTATAAAATTGCACATCCAATTGAGTTACAATGATGTTGTGTGATGAAATTTGAGTGCCCTGGTAAACTGAGTAGATACTACTGGTTATGATTGGATTTAAATTGAATCTGCCAATCAGGCAGATTCAGATTCAGAGATGCTTATATGTGACGCGCACTGTACATCTATAACTTTTTTAAATTTCCTTTATTCAATATTATAATGGCGTAAAACAGATAGATTTTCCCTCACCTTTCCTTCAAGACGCCAAGCGACATAGTAACAATTGCTGTACGGGCGAGATGGACTGACCCATCCCGACAGGTCACTGTAACTGGGCCTTCTGGCTCATCAGGCATTTTGATTTGCACAACTTCGGTGTTAAGCAATGCCTCCACATAATTCATATTGTCGAGATTCTGTAAGAAATAACTAAAGTCATTTATAACGGGATATTTACCATGATTAGAGTTTTGAGTTTTCCAATATTTCGGCACAGTTACATGCGCCATGATCACGGAACAACTGGTTGTTCCGAAATATTGGAAAACTCAAAACTCTAATCATGGTAAATATCCCGTTATAAATGACTTTAGTGTTAATAACCATGATAGTTTTAAAAGTTTTATAGAAATAACTAATTCAATATATCTGATAAAACATTTTGACTCTAGGTAAATGTATAGTAAATGTTATTTTAATGCAAGCAATGTAATTTTTATATTTGTGTAGCCGGGGCAGGCTCTCAGTAGAATACAAAATCCTGCTTTAAATTCTAATATTTACAGTTTCTTTTTACAAAAAAAAGCCCTTGAGAAAAAGAAATGCCCGTCTCTTAATGTAATTCATCAGACCAAAATCAAAGTACTTACAAAGAGGTGCTGAAACAAGGTTCTGTACCCCAGTTTGTGCCAGCTGACATATGGACAGCCCTCCAGATCTTTGTAATCTGATTGGGTGCTGACATCGTTCCAGCTGTCACAAGACTCATGGTTTCTGATGATGAGGTTCATCCAGCGCAGGAATTTGACCATGTAGCCTGTATTATCGTGTTCCAGTTCAGGTAGATTAGCTGCTGCATAATCTTTGATTCTGCAACAATAAAATTACAGTTTGTTTCAAAGTTGCGAGAATTCTATTAAAGAAAATAAAAGTTTCGAAATTCCATTAAGTAGGTAAAAATTTAATTCTATGAATTTAATAACCATGGTTGAAAGCGCATGAGTGATTTTTTTCTATGGATGAAAATCTGTTCAGACTTTCTTAAGGTTTGTAGATATTGTTAGGAAAATAAAAATAAAATAGCCCAATTACTGACTAGAACAAGTTGCGCCCAAGTTATATACCATTCTGATGCATCTGGCACAATCAATTACAGGCATATGAAATCCGATTAGATTAAATAATACTTACTTCTCAGTCAGATACTGGCCCAAGGGTTGGGCAACACTCGGAGGGTTAGTCACTACCTTGAATGAGTATTCCCATAAATCTTGCAGCATATTGGGGTTCTCAACATCTCCATTTGATGAAAAAACCATATGCCTCAGCACTTGTGGCTTCAGATCAATTTTGCATGATAAAGCATAATCATACAAAGAATTCTGTGTTGTTCCGTGAATCCTGGAAAAATAATAGGTTCTTTAAAACTTGGTGTCGATTTATTTTAGGTTTTCGATGTGAAGGAACCCTATTTATATTGTACCTGATGATGACCATCCATTACAAATTGAATAGTCCACCTAATTATTTTATTGAAAGCTTGATGAACCCATGAATTTTTATATAGGTTATAATCGTGAAAACTTTAACTAATTTTCTTTTTATGCAATTTTTATAAATAAAATATAGTTTTAGAAAGTTGTGTTTAACTAAGAAAAACAATCAGCATTTGATGTTTTGACATATAAAGTGTGTAATGATGATGAATTAACAATTGCATCATCCTAGCAGATAAATATCTAAAGAGCTTAGCTCTTATGTAAGCTAATCTCGTTAATTGAATTGAAATGAACAAATGAAGTTATTATAGTTAACTATTTGATATAACTCACATACCTAAATTAATTTAATAGTAATATGCAGGAAATTCTTTGCAAATTCTGGTTTGATTCTGAAATTTCTTACAAGTACTAAGTATATAATATTTCTCCAGCTATCACGTGTGCAAGCTGCAGCGGTTCCTTTATAAAGACTAACCACTCTGCACCGAGCTCCACGATTGAATGCCCAAATTCCTCGGTGCGAACCCTTCCTCCTACATTCGCACCAGCTTCTATCCCCAGGACGCGGCGCTGGCAGCGGTCGAACACTCTGCAGGCCATGGCCCCTGCGGCGCCCAAGCCCACCACAATGACGTCGTACATTACACCTGCGGAGACAAACCATGTTTTGTTTAGTTATGGCATTATTCATTATTTTCCCACTCTGCGATGAAAACAGAAAGCAAGCTAACTAGCAGCTCTACCAGCTCGAACTTGAATATATGCCACATGGGCAATCAAAGTTTTAACTTATTCATTCATAAATATAGGACAACTTTCTAATACAAACAGTGAAATTATTAAGCAACGGAAAAAAACATTATGCACCGTTATGGTATGTTTTCAGCTAACCTGTTATCGTTTAATAATAAAATTGGTAGGGTCAGTAGTTTCTATCAAATCAATAAATCGCGAGTGGTGCAACAAGCGTGTGGGTGGGTAGTTACACAGCTATTATTTCATAACAACATACTTATGATAAGCTCACCTGATAGGATGTCTTCAATCAAAGCTTATTTTGATAGCAATATCTTGAATGGAAATTTCTAGGCAAGCTTCCAGCGATGGAGAACGTGGGGCGGCGGCAGCGATGGATCGGCGGCGTGGGCGAGGCGCGCATGCGGAGGACATCCTTTCGGGTAGGTTAGGCTAGGCTTGTTTGTTACAGTTTCGTTGGTTCATTCGCTCAAACGCGGGAAGGACCGAACGAACAGTACCAAGCCATGGATAATTCCAGATTGCAAACGTACACGTAAACGTACCTTACCCAGGTAGTGTCTTGATGCATAAGCATCCCTAATAGGTAGGTAGATACTTGATATCTTGATTTCGATGATAATGCCTTGCGTGGATATCTATCTTTATCAGTAGATACCTCTTTGATATTAGAATTAAGTACCTACGTACTTTTTTGAGGATTTTTTTCTGTACCTATACATTAGTCGACGTAGGTGCCCACCTAGCTATTCTTTAGCTATTAATTATAACAGGATCAATAATCTGTGCGTTTGTAGCCAACCTGGATCACTGTTTGTTTTTGTTTACATTTTTTGCCTGCAGTCAATCAACTTGACTTCTTCTTTTATTTCTGGCTCTGCATCTGGTTTGTACTTCTTTCTTTGGTATACATACTTGATGGCAATGTTTTTTTCACTGTCAATCTTATAAAACAGGCAAAAGTTAAATAATGCCTTGTCCTACGTATTTTACTTGACTTGAACTATATCGTCTAGTACTGAGCGTTTTTTTCTAAAACACTTTCTCAAAACGCTTATTAGCCATGAAACGAACGAACGCTTTTCTGTCCCAGCAGAAAATTGTTCTCGAAAAAACGACTTTATAATCTACGAGATAAGGATCGAACTAGTTTTTATTTCACTTCTCGTTTTGCCATGAAACGAACGAACTTTTCTGTTAAAACTGTTCTTGAAAAAATGACTCTATAATCTGACTATGTATGAGTTATGGATCGAACTAGTTTTTATTTCAAGATTCAAGTTTCGTTTTGTCGCAGAGGCGGCTTACCTGAGTGAGTGAGATGAAGACAGTTCGTCAAAACTGTTCCAAGAAACTGTTTCATTGTCAAGGAAAGGAAGGAAATGACTCCTTTTTTTTAACAGTTTCTAGGAACAGTTTTTTTGTAGAAAAAATCAGTTTCGTTTTGTTTTTCCCAAAAGACGTTTTAACCCACCCGAGCCTGGATCTAATTGATCTCTAATGATCTAGATCGATAATGTTCTCTAATTTAAACACTTCTTCTTCTTTTATTTTTCGTTCAGTCAGCATTAAGGTCAGCATCTGAATCCTCTGAATCTCACTCTAAAATGTTTGTGTCAAGACCTGGCATTGACAGTTGACATCTCTTCTGTTCACAGCTCAGACGAAGCTTAGATTATAGAGGAATATAGATCTGGCATAAACATCTATACGAACTTGTTACGAACAGTTAGTTATAGAAGTGTGATGTATTTCGACAGCAGAGTTACTTACATATCGGCATCTCTTTTTGACTAATGAAGATAATCATGAGTAAAAAAGGACAACAGCAGTTTGATCATGACTGAAAATGGCAACATTGTTTTGGTGACGTCACAAAATACCTCACCCCTCACCCCCTGTGGCCGGTCGCCATGTTTATTCGCAGTCAACAACAAGTACATCAGTTGTCATCCGGACTTGTTTTTATTCGAAAATGAAGGAAATTTAGAGTTAATAGGCGATAATTATGCTTTTTTATAGTGTGCAAACTTGGAGAATAATGTATTTTATAAGTGTATGTGCAGAGTGTTTGGCTGTCGCATGAAAATCAACAAAAAACATCAAAATATAACGTTGCATGGGAAAGGTACCGAATTCATTCAAAATTTCTTACATTTTCTATTATTTTCAAACATTTTGCTGTTTGTGGGAAAGTTTATAAAGATCCGCTTGCTTTTCTTTATTCATTCAATGTTTTACTATGAATATTATGTGATTTTAGGAGAAAATTATTCGTCATAGTAAATAGAGTTAGGGTTCGGTATTTTCAAAACATCGATTATCGATAACGAATTATTTCATCGACGCAGTACCAATAACACAAAAATAAAAGTAAATCCTTTACAGCAGCGTCAGCAACTTTGAACCAAGCTAACCAAGATTCAAAGGTGTGGTGCCAGGGACAGAATTTTTGGTTGGGGTGGAGTTTACGGGACGCAGGACTTAGAAAATTTTCGACGAATTTTTTTATGTATATATAACATGTATTTTTTTTGGCTACGTAAATAGGGTCACTATGGGTGCAACTTTGGTTCAGGTGATCCACCCCAAAGTTCAATGACCTCGGCGCTAGAGGTCAAAGTATGTCGTTCAGTTTCAAGGCGAAAGACTTAGAAAAATTTCGAAAGATGTTTTTAGGCATATTATAACAAATGTTTTTTCTTGTGGCATCGTTAAGAGGGTCACTAGGGGTGCAACTTTGGTTCAGCGGTTTGACCCCAAAGTTCAATGACCTCGGTGCTAGAGGTCAAAGTGTGTCGTTAAATATGGATGCAGAAACAATATAAAAACTTTACAGAGCATTCCGGGAAGAGTTGATTAGATTCAATTTGAGTGGCGGATCCGACACAGAGTTCCCCGACTCCACGTGGTCTTGTGCGTGGAGCCCCTAGAGTGTAGGTATATAATAAGCCGGAGGCGCGAAGGGAGTGCAGCCTCCGCCAGCCGTAACAAGGGACAGGCACAGTGTGCCTGTCCCTTGTTACGCAATGGCGGAGAGGCTGCACTGCACTTCCCGCAGCGCAGGAGCTATCGCGATCGCGATGCAATAAAAAAAAACATGAAGAAATACCCCGACACATAGAATTCCAAAAATACAAAAAGGTCTAACTTTGTATTTGAAACTGATTTATTTAACTTACCTGTATACTCCAGCTTAAACTAACGTTTTTACAATAAAGGTCAGTGACCTTGTGTTCGAAAATGATTGATTTAACTTTCCGGCGTCGACTCCAGCAAAAACCAACGTTTTTACAAAAAAGGTCAGTTTTTGATGGAATGGGCTTGATAGGTCAGTGATTGTCTAAGACTCTTCCACACACGCCATCAAGGTACAAGCTGCAGAAACTGGCAGTCCACACGAAACTTACCTTGGGCCGAGCGCGGCAACCTAAATAATTGTCTTATATGAACATATTAGTATTAGTACTGAATATAGAGGATATTCATTGAATTGAGTGCCAGCCAAAGCTTGGGGAAGTTGTAGTGTTAATATTAACTGAATTGAGCTGTACTGTACGTAGTAAATAGCGTTTTTTATTGAACTTGATGAAATCTATTGTAGTATCCCGTTTTTAGACGATAGGACGGAGGGTAATATAATGCTAATGACCCGTTACGGCCGTTACGGATCACCAAGGTATAGAAACTTAAATAAAACTGAACAGAGCTTAAAGATAGGTACTTATTCTTCTACTTACTAATATTCGAAAATTTAGAATTCAACTCCGTGCAACTCAATTACTTACTTATCGATATTCAATGTTAAAATACGCGCAACTCTACAGCAGGCCGCCATCTTTGTGCCAGACTAACTTTAGGTATGCACGTAGGTATTTCAGGTCTATATATTCGTTCGTCTGAGAGACGAAGGAATATTCCTATAGAATCTAAGGTTCACAGAGGTTCACAGATTATCCAAACCTCATCCAAACATGAATCATAAAAAAAAGGTGGTGCCATATTGATTGAACTATCGAAGATGTCAATTGTCAATTTGTCAAGTCAAGTAAAGTCAAAGAAGGTGGAGTTGATGAATATTCCTCTATAATTTATGATGAATCCACAGGTGAGGTGAAGTGAAGGTGATACCTATTGATACATAATGATTGATACGTAGTATCCCTAAAGATTGTTATTCTATGTGGAATTGTAATGTGGAGCCAGGCAAGGCGCATCCGTGCTGATATCTTGAATTGTAATAATAAGTAGCCTGCCCGTCTTGCCGGACAGCCAAGGTTACCTTTACCAAGCGCCAACGCCGCGCGCCGCCCCGCCACCCCTGTCAGAGTAGTATGACCGAGTTAGATGGACCTATCTAATATCATCTAATTTGAGCCGAGAAGCTATAAAGTGCTTGATCTCCCGAATTTCACTCGACTAGATTGATAGTTGTATTGAAATAATTCGCCTTTGTGCCCTGTTTGTAACTATTCAACAAGTAAAGACAGTTTTGTTGTGAAAATGAGCCGCCGACGCGACAAAGACGAAGATGATGGAGCTGCAAATATATATGCAAATCTAGACAAAACAACTGTTCTGCAAGAGGCAAAATACTTCAGTTCTACACCAGTAAATCCAAAAAAATGTGTTTTGATTTTGACTAAAGCACTATACTTGCTGAACCAGGGTGAAAATCTCACCACTCATGAAGCTACTGATTTATTTTTTGCAATAACTAAGCTATTTCAATCTAAAGACCTTATGTTGCGTCGGCTTGTATACTTGTGTATCAAAGAACTAAGTCATATGGCTCAAGATGTGATCATAGTGACATCATCTCTTACAAAGGATATGACTGGAAATGAGAATTTGTACAGAGCTGCAGCTATTCGAGCATTGTGCCATATAACTGATAGTTCTATGCTGCAAGCTATTGACCGCTACATGAAACAGGCAATAGTAGACAAGAATGCAGCTGTTAGTTCAGCAGCTCTAGTTTCCTCGCTCCATCTCTCAACATCAGCCCCTGACTTGGTCCGCCGATGGGCTAATGAAGCATGGGTAAGGGCTTGAATGTACTTATCTTCATTCAACTTCAAAATAATAGACACAATGGTGTTCATGCAGTTTGTTAAAAAAATTGCATAATTTTATGTAGGTACTCTGATCACTATACATACAAAGCGACAAATATTCTAAGTATTGCTTAGTTAATTACTTTACTCTTTGTACTCATTTAATTAACATCACTGTATTATAAAGTTTTCTACCAGAATTTTAACGTTTTAAAAGCTGATGTTTTGTTTAGTCAGATTTTAATAATTTTAAATAGTAAAACTGTCTTACATTTTCAGGAGGCCATAACATGTGAATCTGGATTGGTGTCATACCATGCCCTGGCTTTGGTAGCAAGTATAAGACGCAATGACAGACTATCTACTGCTAAGTTAATTCAAAAACTGATTATTGGCCGTACTAATCCTTCATCACCATACACTGTCTGCCTGCTCATCCGCTATGCAGCTAAACTGGCTGATGAAGATCCAGCGAACTCTGAACCATATATGAATTTTATTATTTTCTCGCTAAACCACAGGTCAGAGATAGTAGTGTATGAGGCAGCACATGCAATTGTCAATATGAAAGTTCCAATCAAATCTGCACATCTTGCTCAGGCTGTCTCAGTGCTGCAAATCTTTTGCTGTTCTTCTAAAGCGACACTGCGCTTCGCGGGAGCCCGCACCCTAGCGATGCTCACCGCGAAGCACCCGACCGCCGTAGCTGCCTGCGCTGTCGATCTCGAAAACTTGATAAGTGACCCCAACCGTTCAGTCGCCACGCTAGCTGTTACCACTCTTCTTGCAACCGGCGCTGAAAGCTCAATCGATCGTCTTATCAAGCAAATTTCTAGCTTCATGTCTGATATATCAGATGAATTCAAAATCGTTGTTGTCCAAGCTATAAGGCGCTTGTGCTCTAAGTTTCCCCGCAAGCACCATTCTCTAGCGACGTTCTTAGCCGGTATGCTTCGGGAAGAAGGTGGACTGCAGTACAAAAACGCAATTGCCGATGCGATCATAGCTTTAGTAGAGGAGAATCCGGATGCAAAGGAAACAGGTCTTGCTCATCTCTGCGAGTTCATCGAAGATTGTGAACATGCGTCTATAGCCGTTCGTATTTTACATGTTCTCGGTCGGGAAGGTCCCAAAGCACGCCAACCATCAAGATACATACGGTATATTTACAATCGAGTAATTTTGGAATCGGGTCCTGTTCGAGCAGCGGCCGTTTCAGCGGTTGCTCGGTTTGGGGCAGCTCTACCGGAATTGCTTCCAAATATAATGGTGCTCTTAACACGCTGTCAACTTGACGATGAAGATGAAGTCCGTGACCGTGCCGTTTATTACAGTGCTGTTCTCGACTCCGGTGATGCCAATCTCATTAATGATTACATTACCAATGTACAAGTTCCTAACCCTATTCTTCTGGAAAAAGCACTTGCTGATCATTTAGCCAACACACCAGAGGAAACTTTCAATATTGCCATTGTTCCTACAATGGAACAGACTGTAGCGGAACCTGTTGAAATAGAGATTCAATCGAAACCTGTTGTTTCCAGGGAAGAACAGTATGTCGATGTTCTGAAGAATATTCCTGATTGTGATAAGTTTGGTTCTATTTTCAAGAGTTGTGAGCCAATAGAGTTGACAGAGCCTGAGACCGAATATCGTGTAACACTGCACCGGCACATTTTCGCTCGAAATTTGGTACTGCAGTATGAATGTGTGAACACTCTTAGCGACCAGCTTTTGGAAAGTGTGAATGTCCGTCTAGAGCTGCCATCGGGATACCAGCATATCTTGAACGTGAGCTGCGATCAGTTGACGTATAACGTGCCAGGAAACGTGTTTCAGGTTCTTGAGTTCCCATCTGATTCGATGGAGTCCCTTGGCTCGTTTGGCTCGACGCTCGAGTTCGTAGTACGGGATTGCGATTCCGCCACCGGCGTGCCAGATACCTATGAAGGATACGCGGACACCTACCGATTGGAAGATTTCGATATGACTTGCGGAGATCAGATTCGAATGCGTTCTGCTAACCGTAACAATTCCTCGACTAGCGTATCAGACACCGCTGACTGGGAGGCTACTTGGAGTAGAAACGCTCCCTGTGAGACGTCGGCAGAGGCTTGCGACACCTTCGCCTTGGCGGAAACTGATGTGGGGGAAGCCGCAAAAGCCGTGTGCAAGCATTTAGCGATGCCAATAGAGGCGATCAGTGGCGATGCGGTGAAGGAGATCCGCGGAGGCGGGTTGTGGCGTACGGGAGTGCCACTTCTATTAAGAGCCCGGATGGCGGCCGCACAAGGCGCTGTTACGATGCAACTGACCGTACGGTCACCTAGAGAAGATATTGCCACTCTCCTGCTGGCTGCTGTTGGATAATGATATAGAGAATAGAGATTTCTAAAAGTTCTTTATTATCACGTTTTTTCTTAGGTAAATATCAGTAGGTAAAGTATATTCCAGTGCCTTCCTAATAATGCAGGGTTGTTGTTAAAGTCTCCATTACCATTTCCTTCCTTAAGGCGCTACCTAAATAAGCGCCCAATAATAAAGCCTAATAAAGTCCTATAGTTTAAACAGAGATACGAAGCTGCCCTCTTGGCTACCGAACTTTATTTCCGTATCTCTTCCTCAACTATACAAAATAAAACTATTACGCAGGCATTTAAAAAACCTTCCAAGAGATACCTAATCATCAAACTCTCCAATTAAATTTTTGAAAATCCCTTTATTCAACGTAATTAGATAAAATAGGTGGCGGAGCTAATTTGGTTCTGGCTAACGCTTTGAATGTATCATTATTTATACCAGTCTTTCCTAAAATCCAGGGTGTTTTGCACCTTTTGACTTACCTGTAAATAACAATCAAGCTTAGTTAAGCAATATTCCTACCTGTCTGGGTGTGATAATAAGTACCTAATAACAGATTATATTGTTGTAATTATTAATAAATGACTATTATTGTGAAGTAGAACAAAGTTCTCATGTAGTTTATGGACAGATTTGATGACTATTTACCTACCTAATAGGTACCTACCATTAGTATTGATACCTATTATTTGTTTTATTTAAATGTGGCACATAATATAGGTGCATTCAAAAGATTTCAGACATTCAAAAGAAAACCTACTAGGTAACTATAAAACAGATTGTTAATGCCTTAAAAGTACATACATACAATTAATAAATGTTATGATTATGGACAGGACATCCTCTAGTATAGTAGGTACTTTTTACGTATGGTGTTCGTTAGAACTGTAGGTAATTAATTAGTAATTAAAGTATTTTCGTAATATCGACCCTCTTGATTAGTTTCCTTACCAGTTCGAAATATTTCTTATAAATTGACTACATTCAACACCCCATACGAGCAAGTATTGAGTTTCTGCGAGTAATTAGGGGTTCAATCAAAGCTGGCACGAAAATCTTCACTTTTGTGTATGAACCATATTTGGACTTCAGAGTCCATTTGACAGCTCGTTTCTAAAGCTGATAGTTGTTTGACCACGATCTCAACTCAACTGATGTAAAGTGAAGATGTGGCCGCGACGGTGTACCTTACCTACCTACCTATCACGAAGGTCTAGCTATAAGACGCCTATTGACTCGTAGTCTTGAAGAGACTCAGGTTGTAAAAAGCAAGGGTAAACAGAAGCAGATTATTTTGTAGCAATAATTATAGATAGAGATTTTGCTCGGCTCGCGGGCGGCGCGTGGCGGGGCGGCGGCGGCGCCTTGTCTTCCACGTAGGTACCTACGAGTATACCTACGTGACTGATGACAACACAGCAGCAGAAGCAGAACCGTGAATTTCGAAATCGCGGTAAAGAATTAAAAAAAAAAATATCGTCAGATCAAGATTTATGATGGATTAAATACCTATTATACTAGTTGTACCCATCGAATACCTAGTTATTCGGCTGACTCGCTAGTAGCGCTTCCTTACAAACCTTTATTTGGTTTACTTTGTGTATTATGTAATTTTATAAGGTAGGTAAATATAATTTTAAAGTCGATTAAAAAATATTTGAATAATTTAAAAACTAAATGCTCGGTCTGTACCTAGGTACCTATCTACTACCTTACCTAGGTGAGTAGGTACCTACCTACTTAGAAATCTAAACAAACATTTTGCTATCTAGGTACCTATCTACTAGATAGGTATAGCCGTGTGGTGCCGGAATAGAATTTCACCACCCCATCTCTTCCCGTGGGTGTCATAAGAGGCGACTAAGGGAAACACACCGGGGGGCGGGCAGCAGCGCCCTCTGCAGAACAACTCCACCGAACTGCGATCCCCAACCCGCATGCCCAGCGTGGGGATTATGGGCATTAACCCCTAAATGATAATGCCATCTATGGCGCTCATTAGGGGAGGCCTATGTCCAGCAATGGACTATTATAGGCTGGTGATGATGATGAGTGAATGATCCTCATTTTAATCTTTGAAAGGTAAGATACGTAGGACTTGACTTATCTGGTCACGGTAGTATTGTTGTGTGTACCAAATAAAGTTTTCGTGTCTAACACATTTCTTTCTAGCAAGCACCTAGCAAAGATCCTAGTACCTAGGAAGCGGAAGGAGCCTATGTATGATTATAGGTAGGTAGATAGGTACCTTCCGGTACCTATACCTACCTAGTTTAATACATACAGCCCGATTTTAAAGAAATAAAAATTCCTTGTTTCTTTAGAATTATATAATCTGGGATAAGGATAAATAAAAGAAATAAGGAAGGAAGCGAAAGAACACTATAATCTGCTATCTCTCTCTAACATACTTAGGATTCACGTGTTGCTGAGCGTGAATTTAGTGTTGTGTTTGACATGATATTGTGACGAAACTATTATCGATTTTAGCATCTACGTATACCATTTATTTTATACCTCAAGAACGGATCTTTGATTTGATGGATATGACTCCGCCCTGAATAGCAGAATAACTAAAATAAAAATATCAAGAACCCCGAATAAAATATGAAGAAAAATAAGTTTTTTCCTACAACGCCATCTCTGATTCTAAGGCGAAACTAAATTGGCTGGGTTAGCTCGTAGAAGATCCGCCCACACTCAACAAGACTGTCGCTCTCGAAAACACGATTCACTCACGTGTTGCTGAGCGTGAATTTAGTGTCGTATTTCATACTTTATTGTGATGAAAATATTATCGATTGTAAATGTATTTTTTAGTTATTTGTAGAGAAAATCAAAATTTCAACAAAACTTTGGTCGGGCCCAATTTGCAAAATTAAGATTTTGCCAGTTTGTACTTATAACCACAACCACCTCTTGAGGTGTTGAAAATAGTTTTTTAGGCATCATTAGAACACTTATGGATGTTAAGAAACTTATTCAATGGCCTTTTATAACAAACACCTTACGAGATTATCATACCTAAGAATATAAAAATCTTTATGATACACATTAAAAATTTATATTTAGGGCCTCTTGATGTATTTCAGTATATTAAAATGTACTCTGTGATGTATTGTATTGTGAGGCTGCGGGTACTAACTTACTCAACTAGCACGGTGCATCTTGCGGTGGTGGTAGCGACACGGTGGCGTAAGCGCGGGCAAGAAAGCGCGTACACGTGTCGGTCCCTCACGTGGTGACGTGGGGAGTGGGCAGGGGGAACTAAAGGCATCGATGGCAGTGTTGTCCAGCGCTGCCAATGATGTGTTGAATATCACTCATACGAATGAGTACGACACTGACATTACTTTACTTTGCGCTCCTCGCTTCTTGTCGACGTTGGACATAGCCGCAGGTGACCATACTTGCTTTTAGATTAGTGACATCCTTCAGTAGTCTGGTCAAGAATGCTGAACAAGTCAAAGATTTAAATCTTTGGAACAAGTTAGGCACGTCACCTAGATCTGTGCTCTGAGATGAGACTGCAAGAAAGAGGCACGACCGAATGTCATAAAAAATATACTACCTAATGAATTTAGAGAGACTCGTAGGTAGGTAGGTATTCGTAAAATTTCAAGTGTAGCCCTACCAGCCTTCCTGTCTTCCGTCCACAGCACTAGTTCTCTAGTTGAATTTATCTAAAGCCATCTCGATTGGTCCCACCTGGACCTTCATTTTGAAATAATATTTAATCATTTCTAGACGAAGCTTGAATGACTCAGCGTTGCGGTTGCCCCAAAGCTGCTCCCTCAAAATCTATTTTTCCGAACGTAAAGGGCCGGCCTCTGTGTGGGTTGACACGGAATTGTTTGATAGAAACGTGATCCAGCTCTGCAGAACGTGCCCGTCTCCTGGCCGTTTCTAAATGAGAGTCAAGACATGGGTTTCAAGCATTTTCTTCATAATAAATAACACTGGCACTATATTTTTTAGTAAAATGTATATCCAGACAAGTAGACACTTAAAATCTATCTAGGTACTTACCTACTTTTCAAGACTAAAAAAGAAGACAAATAATTACCTACAGCTTATTATATTTTTAAACAATTCCACACACAAAATACTTTCGTTTAAGTTTTCTTGCTCGTAATTCGTAAATACCTACATAAGTACCTACCTAAGTATAAGTTTGCAACATAAAATAAAAGGTACGTTCCCTACGTGTCTGACAACGACATGAAGAACGTTTTAGAAACGTACGTAGGTAGAGAACATACATAGAGGTGATTAATTAATTACCTATCATTTGTCACATAAAAAAGCTTACTATTCCTACGAGACAATGCAATGGTTCGGGTATCGGATAATGATGATGTCAAAACCTACCTATTATATCGACTGTCGATGGAGAAGACCAACGTAGGTCAGTTTTGAGTAGGTACATCACTAAACTGACATACCCAGATAAAACGTGCGCGAGTTGAGTTAGTTAGAACTAAATCTGTGGCGCGAATCGTGAGTTGAGTGGTGGATCGCAGCACTGCGTGTGTGTGTTTATCACATCACATCAAAACTTGGAAAACTATGAAAAGTTTACTGGGATTTAGTTTTGTAGTGCAATATTCGTGCATAGAAAGTAAATACTTACGTTCTGTTGAATCTATTGATCAACATCCTTTACCTGGACCGTACACAGTGCTTCAAAGTCTTTGTGGACAATGTAAAACGTGAACTTCTGGAAATCACCGAAGACTTACAGTCTTGCAGAAAACGTTGCGCAAATAAGGTAGGCTTCATCAGCTTCACCGTCACCGTCCCCGTAGATGTACCTACATACATAAATGTTCCAGGAATATTTATTTACCTACAAAATTTCTGGCTGCAACAAAAAACAAACAGTAAACTTTCGAGTTTTTGTTTCAAAGTTTTGTTGAGAGTTCTTATTCAGAACAGTTTTTATTCAGAATATCAATTTGTATTTCGAATTTTGTGAAAATTTGCAGCTAACTGACAAAACAATGAATTATTATAAATCTTAAACATTTCAGTTGTAAACAAGTAGGTACCTACTTAATGCTGATGGCTATCTAAGAAGTTTCTACAGGTAGCAACATAACTAATGGCCCATAATAGTTCTGTAAAAATTTCAGTGGTAATAGTTGTCAAAAACTAGAGTTGCAAATAATATCTATAAATTTATCTGTAAATATAAATATTAAATATAAAGGATATATTTATATAGATGATCAAACATAATTATTCTTTGCTAAAATGCATATAATATCTGATTCTTTTAACTGTTCATTTATTGGAAAACCAGACGCTTAAATTTAACAGAATAATATGAAGAGATACAGGTATCTTAGAAAGCTTAAATTAAGGTTATTATCTAGATTGTGAAAAGGTTTAGGACAATTTTTGCTCCAACTCAACTAACAAGGTGTCTTGGTCGCTTCTTAATTTACCTTAAAAAGTTTGAAGTGAACAAAAACAAACAAACCAGCGAACTTAAAGCACTCAAAAACAATATGACTTAATGTAGTGGAGTTACAGTACCTAGATCGTCTGATCCGTGAGCTCAGCAGCACTGGTAAAGGCTGTTCTGACAGTTACCTAGTAAGATAAGGTACACCAATGACATAGTGCTGCTTAGCCCATTGATCAGTGACCTCCAGAAGCTGTGGAAAAAATGCGAGAGTTATGGGGAAGCTCATGGGCTCAGATACAACGCCAGCAAAAGCGAGCTGATTGTTAGAAGTTAGAAGACAAACATATTCCACGGTCCCATCAGTTTCTCTTGCAGGTTGAAGATTAATCTGGGCCACTGCATTTCTGAGACTCTCAGATGAACTAGGTTTAGAAAGAGAGCGGAGGCGCATGGCCTATTACGCAAAAGCAAATATGTATTAACCTGCAGAGCTGCGCGATGCTGTACAGCTGTTGACTGGCTGTTGAGATAAGTTTGTTTAGAGCATACTGCCAATATTTTAATACATGTAGGTACCTAGTTTGTGGGCTAATACATGAAGAAATGGAATGCCCTGCACATCCAGTATAATAACAATAACAGTTTCAGAATACTACTGGGACTGCCTTGCTTCTGTAGCGCTTCAGGGATGTTTGAAGAGCCCGCGTTGAAAACTTTAGCTATCATCCGAAACAGAAAAGCATCCCTGTTGCGCCGGGTAAGGGGCGGTACCAGTAGCTATATGAAACTTATAGCTGGAAGGCAGCGCTGACAGCGCTTTCAAGAAACACGGACGCATATTGTGTTATGCGTTTCTGAACTTATCTATCGCAATAACCTGGTTATTTTCCTTTCGTCTCTACACCTAGCGGCTATCATCTTCGGGTGTATCATATTGTGCAAACCTGGATGATACCTACTCGCTGTGTGTAGCCGCCCCCTTTAGAATTAACTCTCATAAAAGGCCTCTGTGCTGTTGGCTACGGCTGTCCCACGCATGCCTTCCAAAGAACCGGATCACTATAAGGGTCCGCTATCATGGAAATGAGATATAATAATAATAAATTCAGATTGTTTGTAGAGAGTATGATTAAATTTAAGTTACTTTGAATTATTTCTGACTGAAGTGGCAGTGGGCCGCCCATATATCGCGAAGAACCGATAACCGCTGGGGTACCGCTGGGGTGTTCTTGAGTGGAGACCGCGACTTGGTAAACGTAGTGTAGGACGCCCTCCGGCCAGGTGGGATGACGATCTGCGAAAGACTGCTGGCAGATGCTGGATGCGACAAGCCGAAGACAGGGCGCTATGGCGCTCATTAGGGGAGGCCTATGTCCAGCAGTGGACTAATATGGGATGATGATGATGATGATAAATGATTTAATATATGGCTTGAATATGTACCCACCTTATTAAACTGAAATAAATGGACTGAATTGAATTGACTTGGCTTCCATGAGGCCACGGCACGTTGTGTTTTGATTAAACGTTTTGCGTCTACAAAAGTTCTACCCTAGCCTTGTAAGTAGGTACTATTTAGGTATTGTGTAGTTGTGGTAAAGGTCTTTCTTATGTCAATTGTAACCCTAAATCACTGAATGTCGTGCCAAGCCAACCAATATGAGTATAGGACCAAAAACTATTGAATCTTTATTGGTCATTAAACTTTAAAGTGCGTACGACAACATTTGTTAAGATTTTAATTAGACAAAATTTACTCAATCAATTCGTAAGTTACAGTATTTTTTGATGTTGTTATGTGCGCTATAACCGCTCACATCTTTGTTTAGCTTTTTACCTATTTTGATCAAGTTTTACTGTGTCAGAAATATAGTTTTGAGTAAGTACATCACATTTTGAAGGAATCACTTAAAAAAACGTTATCCATTAAATTGTTATATTTATTATCTTTATATTGCAATGAAATCAGTCTTAACATCACTGGTCGATTATTTAGTTTAAGTTGAGCTAAGTTCAGCAAATAGCGCACGTTGATCCGGTTCAAGCTGAGCTTAGCTTCACAAACAATGAATTTAAAACTTAAGGTGGACTTTACCTCTAATATCTTAAAACGCGTTCAACTAAAGACGTTTCTAGGTAAAAGATTTAAATTTATCTCGATTAAAACTTTTGATCGCCTTTCCTCCTATACATAAAGAAACATTACCACAGATTAACATAAGATTAGAGATAACAAACAACCAATTAGTCGGACAAGCGACGCAGTGCTATCAAAGTGGTTTTAATAAGTAAATAGAGGAATCGATAGAATTATGTTGGTGGTTTACTTCACGTATGAGATTTTTCGAAACTATTTCGTGAAGTCGTAATCAGTTTTCATATTCAATGCACGCCGTATGGTTTAAAACTAATAGACTGCGACAGGACAGAATCGTTTCTCGGCCACATGGTCCATATATGGACCAAATGCGCTAATTATGTACTTATCTACCTAGTTAGAGGGCAATTATGTCAGTTAGGTACACCAGCTACATCGAACTCAGTAGGGTATCATATTCAATACCAAGGAACTTGTATACGTTACCTTAGTATACAAATTTCTTGGATAATACCTACCCTGTCTAACAGTCAAATTACGCCATAGTGAGTATCAATGTGACTTTTAGTAACTAGCTATAATAATTCTCATTTCGTCACCGTATAATCTTGCTTGGGCTAGTTAGTTGTTTATTGATTGTTTAGTTGTACGGTATTACAGAGCACGTGCCCTATAGAGCACGTTTTGTCGGCCGACCACGCGATTATAAAACGTCACTGCCATTCGCTCAGATGAAATTCTCGGAAGATACTAAAAAGATTCTTCTAAAAGGGGGAAGTTTGAGACAGTTCGATGATTTTCTAGAGGTATTTCTGCGCAATCGAGGTTATCCACAACTCCCACTGATATAGGGAACATCTCAAGCTATAGGTATAGACTAACTTATGTACCTAAATGTTCTATAGCATAACTTATGTACCTATATCATTGGTAAACATTCAGCTCATTGAGGCCGCCCAAAGCCTATAACTTCGATTTCTTCATTATGTCAGAGAAAATAAATGCGTGTAAGGAAATAATGACTGACTTATGACATCTGACAACCAATCAAATTTAAAATGGGAACGATTCACGAAACGATTCGTCACGTGTTGACGAACGTGAACTTAACATCCACTAGCTACCGTCCACCCTCCTGTATACACGTGGTTCCTGCAATCTTACATAATTGTACTTAGAGAAGAAATTATAAGGCATCATTTGTAAAGTTCTTCACAATATTCACGATCGAAGCAGGGTAGATAGATTCACATATCTACGTACTTATGTGAAACGATTTTGCTGTGACTACAATGATCGTAAGGAAGAAAAATTATTTACAATCGAATTTGTGTCCTTTTCATGTCTTTAAATATCCAAATTTTCGCTAACATTGAACGATAGCAATGACTTTTCAATGGTATATCGTTCGAATTTATACAATTTCGTAATGAATAAAATATAAATATTGAAATAAAAGCTTCATTTTATTCAAAACTAGCGGTCCGACCCGGCTACGCACGGGTATTTAACAAAAAATTCAATTTTCATGCGGAACCCTAATTGTCTTGAAAATATTCTATAGCCTATGTTCATCACGGAAAATTAAGGATTCTAATGGTGAAAGAACTTTTCAAATCGTCCGAAGTCCGAGGTCCGAAGTTTCGGAGCCTATTAAAATTAAACAAACAGACAATCAAATCTTTCCTCTTTATTATCATCATCATGCTTTATTTCCTTTAGACCTTACAGGACTCTTAGACACGTCCAAAATACAAAATATATACCTAAGTAATACTGGGAAATAAAGTGATCACTTTGATTCATTGTTCACTCACTTCAGTCTTTTTAAGGTACGTATCTTTACTTAAAAGAAGTAAAGTGTTAGTTTTTGATTTCGCGTGTTACATTTCGAGTTGGAGCAAAACTCATCACAAAACTCAAACTTTTTTGTCATCTACATACTCGGATATTTTGCCTTTTTGCAAAGAATAGTATTGAGAATCTGTTTGAATTAGGTATTTATAGACAATTTTTGCAACTCACTTGGAGTTTGTTGTAGAACTACTCCTGCATACCGAAACTGCACCGACCATCTCCATACCATATCACATTATCACTTTGCTCGCCAATATCATATGTATTGCCCTTTAAGATTGTCAAATAACACTGTGGGAAAAGCCTAATTAAATGATTTTCTTACTGCTATCAACTTGCTACCATTATGAAATCCATCCATTATGAATGTAAGCGGCTTTACTATGAACCTAGTTTGTGTTGGACGAACACCAAACTTTTCATTATGAATGTAAGCGGGTTAACTACGAACCTATTATATGTTGTAAGTTATAATAGGTTCTTAGTTAACCCGCTTACATTCATAATGAATTCGTCAAACTACGATAGTTTTTATACCTAGTAAAATACCAAACTTTTCATCTCCTAACTTATACTATTTCAAAAAAAATTATCTTAAAAGTTATCTATTCTAGTAGATCATAATCGTCAGGGCCTGTATTTAACCTCGTGTCCCCTCAAATATTTACGTAAGGTTCATGGTTAAAATTCTAGGAAACTCGTTGCTGCTAACGTGACGGTTGTTGAGAATAATGTGCTTGAACAACCCCACGTTGCTTTGCCGGAACTTGTGCAATAACTGAAAGTTCAGGAAACAAATATGCTGTGTTATAAACAGTTGTAAAAATATGAAATGTTTGTTCGTTGGTCAACTTGTTCGTTAGGGAAGAGATGCGAAAAAAGTTTTTCAAAGATCGCATTTCCGTCTAAACTATCCAGAATAAAATTTACTGAGGTCTTCAAGAAACTGTTCAATGGAGTTTTGATAATTTCTATGTTTAACCTAATAATCCTACTAATATTTAATGCGAAAGTTTGTAAGTATGGATGGATGTTTGTTATTACTTCCCGAAAAAAATACTGAACGGATTTTGATCAAACTTAGTACACAGATTTTATATTACAGATTTTTATACACAGATTAGAGTTTATGATTTGGAATAACATTATGGGCTTTTAATCCCTAAAATCCAACGGAATCGGGAGGCACACAGCTAGTCTGTAACCTATATAAAAAAAATCTATTGATGTTAGTTAGTCTCGCTAAAACTTTAGACCGGTCGGGCTAGTTGGAATATTAGGATTAGGTTCAATACCTGCGTCGTCTCTTTGGAGTAAACAACCAAGTAAGTGCCAAATTCGTGTGTTCTGCTACGCAGCGTAAAAAGTACCTTAACCTTTTGGTTCGATTCGTGTGTCGAGTATGTATTAATAATAATAACGCACAATCCGCGTTCACCGACTGTCCTTATCATTTTCTTTTGTTTCTTTGGTACATATAAATACCCGAGCTTTAGACTTTGTCTATCTTTCTTTTTGTAATATTTTGCCGATCGCTTGAGAATATAAAAAAAAATATTTAACTTACAGAAATAGTTTTGGAAAGTAGAAAGGCCTTTGCAACGATGACCAGCATATTAGAGGTATTTACTAACGTTGAGATTTTCGACCCTTACATAGATCCCGCTATCTCATTAAAACATTTTTATCTGAAGTCACTTCATTTGTTACTAGCGGTCAGCCCCGGCTTCGCACGGGAATTTAACAAAAAAAATTTTCATGCGTAACCCAATTTTTTTTTAAATATTCAATAGCCTCTCACGTCAATCACGGAAAATTTAGGATTATAATGGTGAATGAATTTTTCAAATCGGTCCAGTTGTTTCGGAGCCTATTCAATTCAAACAAACAAACAATCAAATCTTTCCTCTTTATAATATTAGTATAGATATAGACAATCGGACTAGTAAAGTAGTAGTACTAGGGTATAAAATAAAGTATAAAATGGCAGACCTCGCGCATCGAGGGTTACGTCTTGTCATAAAACTATGTTTCCTGCCAAATTTTAAAATTCTTGATGCCAAAATGCCTATCCCGCAAGGAAAGACGGGAGGTAGCCCCCCTTGTTACAGTTTATAAAAGGCCGGGATCAACAGGAAAAAGTTTAGTAAAACCTCCGCGCGCGGTGGACTAATCTCTTTCGTTTAGAACGAGCTACCGAGAAATATAATTTTTCAGTAAAGTGTTAATTTAGATATACTTTTGCAGTGAAATGGAAAATCTGGATGATTCGGAGAAAAATGCGAAGATCTCGGACTCTGCCTATGCGAACAGCTGTAGCAACAGCCAATCTCTAAGGAGGTGAGTTGTAGTGACTATATTTCGATAAATTTTCGTTTAAATCTGAAAATATTGCGGCTTGACACGTGCTCAAATTTGATAGCTGCATATAAGTGTTTGGGCGTATGATCTCAAAATCATAAGTTTATAAAAAACAAGTACGACAAGTGCGAGTGCAACTCGCGCGTCGAGAGTTTTGAACTTTTGTCGTTTAGGTAGGTACGTATATTGACGACCTCTTGGCGCGGTGAGCCAGGGTCCGCTTACGAAGCAGGAGATTGCGGTTTGATTCCCGCCTCGGGACTTATATTTGTACGATCTGCAGATTATTTGTTCGGGTGTCCTAGTCCTTTTCTATGTCCACAAAAATAAATGATCTAATGTGATACCTAGGTTTAGGTTAGCTTTAGGTATGAGTACTCCTATTTCTGCATTTGGACTCAGTTCGGTCCATTATGCGTGGTGTGGGTGCTAGCAGAGCCAGCCTAACTCCGTCCAGAAGCAATGCGACCAAGAAGAACAGTGACCACCCCCCATGAACCCCCTAGAAAGCGAGCGGAGCATTGCGGCGAGCGAAGCGAGCTGCAGGGCCACCCAAGGCGAAGCGCTCCTCCTTAACTATAACAGCTATCGTAGTAGTACCAATAACACAAGCTTTGCTTAGCTTGTGGCTAAATGATGCTGTGTCGATTATCCTGGATCTTTCTCTCATATTTTTTTGGAGCACGGTGGAATTCCAATTGAAAGGAATGGTAAATTTTTCGACCTTTTTCAAAATATTTCGAAAAGTATAAAACCTATTGAAATTTCAAAAACTGTTTTGGAATGTGCAAATCAATCCCTTCAAATCATTTGATCCCAACTTGGTGTGGTAGCCTCCCCTTTAAAGAAAATCCCCACTTTTTTAACCATATTTCGTAGTATTACTTTTACAGACTTCTCTATATTTTTCCTGTAAAATATAGATCCATATCTACAAACACTTAGTACATTTCACATCGATCGCTCTGCAACCTTCGGAGATAGGGGGGAATGGTCATATTTTTGACCTTTTTCAAAATAAATTTAAAAACTATAAAATCTACCAAAATTTCAAAACAACATCACCATCAACATCGCCAGCCTATAATAGTCCACTGCTGGACATAGGCCTCCTGAGCGCCATAGATGGCATCTTTATTTAGGGGTTATTGCCCATAATCCCTGGGCATGCGGGTTGGGGATCGCAGTTCGGTTTAATTGTTCTGCAGAAGGCGCTGCTGCCCGCCCCCCGGTGTGTTTCCCTTAGTCGCCTCTTACGACACCCACATGAAGAGTTGGGGCGGTGAAATTCGATGCCGGCACCACACGGCAAATAAAAAATTTAAAAAAAAATCCAAAACTATTTTGGAATCTACAAACGAATACCTTTCATTAGATACCACTTTCGACTCCGTAGGACCCATTTAAAATTTCGCTTTCAAAATTTGTTCTGAATATTGATTTTTTCATTTATTTTTCTAAAAACCTGTGCAGGCGCACAAAATTTATTATTATTTAAATTTCAATTCAAGTCAATAGCTGCAGTAGTTTCTGAGATATTAAGGATTCAAAACACAGAACAGACACAAAGCGATCTCATGTGGGTTTTAAAACCGATGTCAAAACCCTAAAAATAAACTTTAATGAGCTACTGAGAAATATATTTTCAGTGAAGTGTTAAACTAGACACAATTTTTGCAGTGAAATGGAAAACCTGGATGATTCGGAGAAAAATGCGAAGATCTCGGACTCTGCCTATGCGAACAGCTGTAGCAACAGCCAATCTCTAAGGAGGTGAGTTGTAGTGACTATATTTCGATAAATTTTCGTTTAAATCTGAAAATATTGCGACTTGACACGTACTCAAATTTGATAGCTGCATAATTATAAGTGTTCGGGCGTATGATCTCAAAATCATAAGTTTATAAAAAACGCTCTGCAATCTTCGGAGATAGGAGGGAATGGTCTGTTTTGTGTTTTGAATCCTTAATATCTCGGAAACTACTGCAGCTATTGACTTGAAATTTGAAATAATAATACATTTTGTGCGCACGCACATATTTATAGAAAAATAAATGAAAAATCAAAATGAAGATTTTCAGTACAAATTTTGAAATCGAAATTTTAAATGGGTCCTACAGAGTTGAAATTGGTATCAAATGAAAGGTATTGGTTTGTACATTCCAATACAGTTTTTGAAATTTCGATAGGTTTTATACATTTCGATATATTTTGAAAATGGTCGAAAAATTGAGCATTCCCCCTATCTTTGAAGATTGCAGAGTGATCGATGTAAAATGTATTATTATGCGTTTGTAGATATAGGTCTATATTTTACAGGAAAAATATAGAGAAGTCTGTAAATATAGTACTTTTTGAAATATGGTCAAGAAACGAATTTTCATACAATGGGGGCTATTTCATTGAGAGCAATATCAAATCAAAGGTATGGATTTCGACAATTCAAAACAGGTTTTGAAAATCGTCTAACTTTCATACTTAGTGAAATACATTGACAATAGTCGAAAAAAAATTGTACCTAGGTACCAACCCTATAAACGAATCTGTGTAGTAACTGTAATAGTAGTTCCAAAGCGCACCAAAACCGTTGTTCTTAAAATTTCAAAGTCCATACTCAATGTATTCTACGCTCAAATTTTAGGTAATAAGATTATTGAATTAAGCTGTTATACTTACCTAATTAATAATGTATAAGTATCGCATTAGATGATTTATTTATGTGTACGTAGAAAAGGACTAGCACACCCGAACAAATAATCTGCAGATCCTACAAATATTAGTCCCGAGGCTGGAATCAAACCGCAACCGCGTTGTAAGCCCAGCGCGCCAAGAGGTCGTCATATAGGTACGTACCTACCTAAACGACAAAAATTCAAAATCCTCGGCGCGCGAGTTACACTCGCACTTGTCGTACTTGTTTAAAACTACGCATCGGATTTTGATGCAGTTTTTTGAAATAGAAGAAAGGTTTTTGTATCAGAATTGATATGTGCGAAGCCGGAGCGGTTCGCTAGTACAAAAATAAATGAAAAATCAGAACGAATATTTTCAGAACAAGTTTTGAAATAGAAATTTAAAAAAAGGACCTACAAAATCAAAAGTGTTATCATCAAATTAAAGGTACCGGTTTGGTACCTTTAATTTGATAACACAAAGTTTGTGCATCCCGAAACATTTTTGTAATTTCGGTTGATTTTCTACTTTTCTAAATATTTTGAAAAAGGTTGATTTCTTTACCATTGATGCACTCAGTAAAATTGGTTCTTTTTGTATGCACATAAATTAATAAATTGTATAATACAAATGTTGATGATGCAGATGCTAAGAATCTGCAAACGGCAAAATTGCAGATAAATATTTGTCGTAAACAAAAAAGTTATTACTTCGTGAAATTAAAAGTAATTACATCGTTGCGTGGCAACTCCCGACCAAAGCTATTATTTAATTTATCGAAGAATCGAATCGGTCGAGACTAAAAGACCGTGGGTTCCACGTGAGACAGGCTGGCGCAGGATTTAAAAAGCGCGCAGAGAAGCTCATACCCGTTTGTGGGTACTAAACGAACGATAATGATGACAATCCGTATCCGTAACAGATTATACACATGTTCTTTTTTTCAATCTCTAATAATAACACAAGTCTTCGTCTTCGCAAGACTTGTGTTCCTAACTTTTTGTAAGACTTTGTTTAACTTTCTTTTGTTTGTACTTAGGAATTTAATTTCAGTTCTTTTAAATCAATCTTTCAATGACTTTTTTTCCGGCAGCAGTTCGAAGTCTTCGCATTCCGGAAGCAACTCCAGCGGGAGCAGTGGATATGGAGGGAAGGAGTCTACATCTGGCAGCAGGTGAGTTCATAATCTAACTTTTTGGTAAAGTACGGAATCGAACGGCTTTCACGTTTGGTTTCACAGTTTTCATTTGGATCCCTAACTTTTTTGCAGCATTGGGATTTTTGACATTGACTTTATTTTTCGACAGTTGACTTTCTTCCCGCACCACAGTGACGATGGTGTATGCACTCCATAGCTGACACTGGCCGTAGAGAAAAGCAAGCAGCGGAATCAAAATAAAAAAAGAAGTTGAATATAATATAGCGCACGGTTTTGTTATTGAATTTGTCATGCGGATCCCTAACTTTTTGAAAATATTCTATAGCCTATGTTCGTCAGAAAGTGAAAGAATTTTTCAAATCGGTCCATAGTTTCGGAGCCTATTCAAATCAAACCAACAAACAATCAAATATTTCCTCTTTATAATATTAGTATAGACAAGATCCTGCCCGCGGTTTTGCATCCTCTGTCCGGGGATAAAGCTAGCCGATAGTTGATCATGCGGATTAAGGGCGTAGGGTTCCTCTGTCCTGGATAAAGCTAGCCGATAGTTGATCATGCAGATTAAGGGCGTAGGGTAATAAACGTCTCGAAGTCAGGATGTCAGTGGGTAACATTGTATCAGTGTCAAAATTTACAAATCGATAGTGCCTCATTCCCACTGTCACTAACACGTTAGTTTTCTTGTAGCGGTAATATCGTGCCGAAGTCGAAGAAATACAAGCAGGGGTCGAGGAAGAGGGCTTTCGAAAAGCCCGCCTTGTTGGAATGCAGGCCACCGGAGCCGATACCTCTGACAGAGGCGAAGAAGATGAAGATGCAAGCAGATATATTTCATGGTGAGTGCTTTAAACTATCTGTAAAATGTTTTTTACTTTTAATTTGGTCTTAGGATTGTTACTGCTATCATTAGGGGATGCCTATGTCCAGCTGTGGACTATTATGGGCTGATGATGATGATGATGTTGAAGGATTGTTATAGAGCTATGATCCGTGTTGGAACGAAGATCGAGAGGGCTATGCTATTGGAATATGCTTAGCAGTGGGGCAACAATAGCTAATGACGATGATTACTGGTCTGCTGTTGATTAAATAGCTGTTGAACTGTCGCCTTCATTGAAGCCAGTGTGAAGACCCAAAATAAATTTAGTGGCTTTGTGTTACCGTTACGAAAGAAGCGTTATCGCATAATCCTTGAATCGGATCCAAATCAAAAACTACAAGAATAACACTAAAACGAGCAAAGTTTCTGTCATTTTATTAATAACTAGCGGTCCGCCCCGGCTTCGCACGGGTATTAAACAAAAATTTTAGAATTTATACACACTAATACGATGGGTTTTACAGTTTTCACACGGATCCCTTACTATTTTAACAGCATTGGGGTTTTTGACATTGACTCACATAACTCCATAACTGACACTGGCCGTAGAGAAAAAGCAAGCACCGTGCGCTTTATATTCAACCTCTTTTTCTATCATGACGCGCCATAATTGAAAAAGAGGTTGTATATACAGCGCACGGTTCAATTATTGAATTTTTCATGCGGATCCTTAACTTTTTCGAAAATATTATATAGCCTATGTTCATCACGGAAAATTTAGGATTGTAATGGTGAAAGAATTTTTCAAATTGGTCCAGTAGTTTCGGAGCCTATTCAATTCAAACAAACAAACAAACAAACATACAAACAAACAAACAATCAATCAAATATTTCCTCTTTATAATATTAGTATAGATCATATTATAGTTTGATTGTACTTACTTACCATTAGAGTCGTAGTAGTGTCCGAGTCTGTGCATTATCTACTGGTTTTCTAGGTCATCGTCCTTTTGTCTCTATTCTTTAACATATAAACCGTCTGGATATTTTTGCCAAAGAGTAAACAATTATTTTTTTAATCAATATTGTCGTTTTTAAACCTTTAAACACATTTTGGCTACAAAATCGTATCTAATTAAATTTTATAGATCAGTTATATCACAGGAAAATATACAACTATTTAAAATATCAAAGAGAGTAAAGAAGCTTCTGTATATCTTGCTAAAACAAACCATTTTGGTATTGCTTCTCAGAATTTCATGCTATCCTTATATCACACACATACTAGCGGTACGCCCCACGGCTACGGGTATTTAACAAATTTTAATTTTTTATGCGGATCCCTATCTTTTTTTTAAATATTCTGTAGTAGCCTATGTTCATCATGGAAAATTAGGGATTCTAATGGTGAAAATAGTTTTCAAATCAGTCCAGTAGTTTTGGAGACATTTCAATTCAAACAACAAAACAGATTTGAATGTTTGTATGATTTTTATAATATTTTTAATATAAGTATTAATTTTATCAACATCCATAATATCGTTGTAGTGTGAGTTATATCATCATCATCATCACCAGCCTATAATAGTCCACTGCTGGACATGGCCCATGTCCAGCAGTGGACTATTATAGGCTGGTCCCCTAATTATATGACCAGAATAAATGTAAGCGTCGAAGATACATCTTTGATTCGTTATTTTTGCTATGCAGGTAAGGATATAGAAACGTCGATCTCGGTGGCCGGAGAAACATCTGACGGCAACTGTATACCTATGGACCAGGATCTTAAAACAGACGAGGTAATTATACTAGAGCATAGACCGGGGTAGATCGAGCATCAAAGTTATTAAGGCCCTGTATAAAGACAATATTTAGGTATTAGTAGTATTATTTAGTAGTTCGTAGCGCTTGACAAATAAAGTTGAAAATGGTGATGCGTTTGATTTAGTTGAATCTCTTGTTCGACAATGTCAACATTATTTATCGGTTTTAACTTATTTTAAAAGTAAATACACCAGTAAATTAAAATCTTTATACATATTTCTCTAGATGATAAAATTACCTTTCTTACAGTAACAAAATTATAAAATGTTGTCACTCAAAATATTGAGCATTTCGAGACGAAAAAATATTTTCGTGTTCTTTCTTGCGATATTTTTTTCAAGTTTCTAGATGGTTTTTATGAAATATTTTTGTATAAGTCTTTTTTCCATACACTTGACTATAAACTGTATATTTTTTGGGCTTGTAATATGTCGCAGTAAGCCTAACTGTGCGACGAAAAAGTGGTCGTTTTACGATGTCTGTCGTATGACAGCGCCTTAACAAACTCAAACAACTGAAATGGTTGTGAAAAAGGCAAATAAGAAGATTGAGCAAAGATAAATAACTTTACGGAGTGACATCCGATCCGTGTGAAGGAAAAGAGTCTACCTCTTTTCCGATAGCCGTCTCAGGGATACCTTAGCTCAAAAGATGGGGAGGACATAGAAAAGTGCTACGTGGTCTCAAACGGCACGCAGCAGAGTACAATTGAAACGGTTGGTAGGGTCTTACGTGTCACGGTATTAGGCAAACTCTTAGAAGTAACGAAAGTGGTTATTTTTGTAGCAATGAAGACTTAAATAAATAGTCTAGTGACTAGACTCTAGTCTATACCAGTGGTTCAAGAAGATGGCTGGGCCATGGCCGTCCTGGCTTTTAGTGCGAACAGCTTTGGCCCGGTTCGTCAGTGATAACACTACATTTCAGGGGTCACATAATATTTGCTTGCGACCCAGCGTGAATCGCGTCTCGTAGTATGAAAAATCATGGTCTATATATACTATACTAGTTACCCACAAATGGTCGCGGAAAGACTGGACACTGTGCCTTTCTATATCTTATTGATGACACTATAACCAGAACCATGAACGGTGACGCGAGCTTGGTACTCGCGATGGAACGATGACATCGCCGCCGGGGAGTTGATGTATAGAGGCGGTTCGGGATCGCTATATGGAGGCTTATATTCAGCAGTGGAACAGACAGAACGGTGGTTATACTAGTTTTGAGTGCTATGTCCAATTGAGTGGTATGTGGTTATTCCATCGTCTATAACAGATCAGTAGGTACAGTACTAGGGTTGCCATATTTGGCTAGGCTCTCGTCGGGACGTTCTAGGATGTAGTGAACAAAACGCGCAGATATAGTATTAAACATTTATTTTACTACCATACATAACATAACGTTGAATTAAATGTTCTAATTAGGTACTAAAATGGCCATACTTTTCAGAAGATTTTGCTTTTTTAAACAATTCTTTGTGATTTTTAACATATTTGTAAAACTCTGTGCAAATCATGTTATAATTTACTTGACACTGTAAAATAGACTCCACACCCACAGTCCCTGGCAGAAGACGATTTCGTTCATGGACAGCCGTCTCGTTCTAGAATGTGACAAAGGAGTTTGATAATTTATATCAACATACGAACAGAACCTTGACCCCGACGTTCAAGCCCTCCAAAGTTGGTGTTGCTGTTGTCCCCACAAAAAGCAACAAGCTATCTAGCGGAATCTGCAATTACCTCAAAGTGTCGAGCCAATATATAGAAATAGTTTCCGATGTTTAATTTTTTAACGAATCAAGTTTAATAGCTTCTGCTGGCCGAGCGCAGCGCGCGAATTTAAAATCGGGACATTTTAGTGTTTTGTCGGGACGTCGGGACAGTGAGCCTAAAGACGGTGACAGTCCCGATATATCGGGACGGATGGCAACCCTATACAGTACGTATGTCTTGTCGCCTTTAAAAGAGTTCGGCCACACGGTGTAACCATGGATGCGATTATACATATTTGTATCACATAGGAACTAGCTTATTAGAAAAAAGTAGCTTATGTTTGTTTCCAGTTTCTACACCTATGCAAAAATCAGCTCAATCTGTTCAGTAGTTTTAGTGGGAAGAAGTAACAAACATCCATTCAACACACTCTTTCGAATTTTTATAAATCAATTATGCCGGACAATCTACTCAGCAAAATATCCCGAGAGAAGCAGAGCTGGTGTTATGTATGTGTACTAGACGTCTCATATTTATGTACTATTACATAATTTTAATATTAGTGATTGCCGTGTGGTGCCGGCATAGAGTTTCACCACCCCAACTCTTCACGTAGGTGTCGTAAGAGGCGACTAAGGGAAACACAACGGGGGGCGGGCAGCAGCGCCCTCTGCAGAACAACTCCACCGAAATGCGTTCCTCAACCCGTATGCTCAGCGTGGAGATTATGGGCAATAATCCCCAAATTATAAATAATGCCATCTATGGCGCTCATTAGGGGAGGCCTAGAAGTCCAGCTGTGGACTATTATTGGCTGATGATGAATATCAAAGGATTATCTTATGGAGCATACAAGCCAGAAGTGCGATTTATGTATATGACACATATCTAATACCAGCAACTTGGGCGTTGCTGATAAGTTTCATGTATCTATTTACAGCGATAGTGAAAAACATGGCGTTCTAATATAAAACAATTATGCTGCAGATGTAACACAGCATAATTTAGCCGCAATTATTAATTTAGTGCTATTTCGCCGATACCGTTGCTTTAGCGTTAGTATTATAGATAATTCTTTATGACAACTTTGTTAATCTTTCCTATCTCTTGTCCATGTTTCAGAATCAGAATAACCAGTCTCTCAGGACAGTCGTCGAGTCGCATAATGCGTTTGACCTTGTAAGTATATAACCATATTCTCAAAGAATAGTAGTAACATATATTAGAACAAGTATTTACAAATTAAGGACATCACTCACCGGGAGGCCTATGCCCAGCAGTGGACTGATATAGGCTGACAATGACAATGACTCACTGGACCCACCCGACATCCAACCCGCACCGCCTCGCCTTGAGCGGTTATATTCTTCATATGTACATATTTACTATATAGATAAGATCTGTATCCTTCCCTGGGATACCGTCTACCTCCCAAATTGCATTAAAATCCGTTCAGCCGTTTAGGCGTGAAAGGGTAACAGACGGAGAAACAGAATTAATTTCGAATTTATGATATCAGAATGCATTACACGACTATATCTGTGCAAAGTTTCAGCTCGATGCGTTCAGTTTTTATTTTCAGTCGTTTTTTTTTATTCCAACATTTCCTACTTATTACTGTCATAATTATTACCAGTGCATTGTGACTTTGGCTCCCACAAGAAAACAGAAGTACAAAAATAACCTTAAAATAAATAGAATAATCCTGAAATTGTATAATCGTACCTACAACGTATGAACCAAAAAGGTTTATATCGGATACAACAACAACAACATCAACCTATATCAGTCCACTGCAGGACATAGGCCTCCCCTAGTGTGCGCCAAAGGTGGCGTTATTTCATCTGGGGGTTATTGCCCATAATCCCCACGCTGGGCATGCGGGTTGGGGATCGCAGTTCGGTGGAGTTGTTTTGCAGAGGGCCCTGCTGCCCGCCCCCCGACGTGTTTCCCTTAGTCGCCTCTTACGACATCCACGGGAAGAGTGGGAGTGGTGAAATTCTATGCCGGCACCACACGGCTATAACATATTATCGGATAACTAGATCCATATTTGGTTAGTAAAACAATAATATAAAAAGGAGTTAGTACACCCTTCCTTTCGGGTGTTTAAAATTTTTAAGAACAGGAACGATATTGTAGAACTCATGTTTCCAACTTATTTATTTACAGGAAGGTTTCTCCTGCGCTATATCGATGCAAGATGGCGTCGTAATGTACACGTCTCGGAATTTATCGGCAAATCTGGGATTCCGTAAGGAGATGTGGGTCGGAAGGTCCTTTATTGACTTCCTTCATCCTCAGGTAAGCGAAATCATTTATTAATAAAGAAAAATACAGTTGGTGCTTAACAAAATGTAAAATAACAGTTGTATAAACACTTTTTAAACTTTCACGATTTGTTGACATACTAAAGAATATTTATCAGGTATTTGTCGCCCCATGACCAAGATCGCTGCAACGCGATGGAAACGTAGGGGAAAATAAAATAAAAGCAAAAGGTACGCGATAAATACCCGATAAATATTCTTTAGTGTATATACTTATTTATCTATTCCCTAAAAATCTAAGCCGTCGCCATAAATCCGTATTGTCGAAATATTCAAGGATAAAAAACCACAAGATAGACGAGGAGAGGCTAGTGAAAATTAAGTAGGCCATTAATTACACTAGGGCTTCCTTTGTTTGACGTAATAATACGATATTTCTTTCTCCACAGGATCGGAATTGTTTCGCTTCTAAAATAATGTCCAGTTTAGCCATACCGATGATTATAAACGGCACTCCTACGCAGAAAACAGAAAAAAGTAAGAACCTATATTAATAAAATTTTATACCTTCACTACTTTGAGGTGCTTATTGATTATTGGTTTAAAACTTTATTAAAATTGATATTATGATTATTAAATAAAAGAACCAAACTCGAAACAGTTGAAACAATCGAGTAGAGAGAGAGTAAGAGTAACTTCGCAACCGTTTTGAACTTCTTTTAGTTTTGCCTACTCATTTTGTTTTCTTGATTTCCTAACTGCAATTGTTTTTAGGTGAATTTGTTTTCGTTCTGTACACATCGTGTCTTTTACTTTTTTTTACTTTATGTATTCTTTACTAATGGTTAGTAGAATTCACCTCCAGCCTATTATAGCCTATTATATCCGCTCGTGACAAATATTTGAACGATCTGCAAATATTTGTTCAGGGTGTTCTATATGAAATAATGAAACAATATTGTATTATGTATACGAATCATCTAGTACCTACAACATAAGCTTGACTTGGGGCTAGATGATGTGTGGATTTTATTATTTATTTATTGGTTATATTGTTAAAGTATGTGGTTGTTTACAGTTCAACCGACGGATCTTCAGGATTGCACAATGGCTTGCCGTATTCGTCGCTATAAAGCGCTTGGCGTAGGCTTCTTGGTGAAAGACCGTACAGCAACATACGTTCCATATGTACTGAAGTTCTCTTTTAAGGAAATCAAAGACGAAGATGGCAGCATGGTTTATTTGATCATAAAGGCTACTCCATTATGTTCCGCTTACAAAAGTAAGTAACCCAAACAGGTAATACAGTATTTATGTATTCAACTTACCCCGCCGCGCCACGAAGGTACCCGAGTCGATTGGCGCTTCAAGAGATGCTTTACGTTGTATGATAAATTCGGTATCATGGAGGCAGAAGTGAATAGGAATAATAATAAAACATCAATTAGTTTTAATAGGTTATATGAAGTTTTGAATTCACAAACTTAGTGCACAAGATGTTCTAAATTAAGCAATGCCGATGCGCTGCGCCAGATACTGACCAGCTCTCAGGTCGCTTCGAACAGATGCTCAGATGATTTTTTGAAAAACCGGAGAGCCTCGGTTCCCCACTAACTCCAAGGGGAACAAATTTGTAGGCTCTGTCGAGGCCTGTATATTTGCGCCTCCTGAGATTCTCATCCTCGTATTGTATTTACAGCACCCACCGAGGAAATCAACTCTTATCTATCTGTAATGTATTTTTCAGCACCGAACGAGATCCTTCTGAACCCTGTGCCATTCGTGATCCGCCATTCAGCGACGGGCGCCCTCGAGTACATTGATATAGAATCAGTGCCATATCTCGGATTCCTGCCTCAAGATGTCAATAACCAGGACGCTTTGCAGATGTACCATCCTGATGATCTGCCGGTTTTGAAGATTGTTTACGAGACTATCGTTAAGGAAGGCGGGTTATCTCGATCTATGCCGTATAGGTAAGTTTGAACACTGGATATTAATTTAACTTTTGAAAATATATTGCTGTTTATAAAAAATAAGAAATGACTTTAATCATCATCACCGTATAGGCCTCCCCTAATGAGCGCATAGATGGCTTTATTTATCGTGACTTTAATAGAATTTATTATTTTCAAGATTTATACATATAATACTAATAACATAAATCTTATCTTATAGTGCATCATCCCTCGCACTCGGGGTAATCTCTAGGCAATTAAATATTACCCCAAAAAAATACTTGATTTCGTGGTGTAGTGGTCAGCACACTCCTGTACTGAGGAAGCCCGCGGGTTCGAGTCCCGCCGAAATCGAATTTTTGGGATAGTAATTATATGATTTTAGTCAAACCTTTAATTACAAAGAAAACTACAATTAATAACCAAATTAGAACTACGAGTAGGGATAATAATTGTATAATTATAGTCAAACCCTTATTAATAAAAAAAATACAATGAAATAACCAAATTTGAACAAGTATTTACAATAGAGATAACTGCAGACTATTGCATGTCACACGTCGCTTCGACTTGACGCTAAATATTTTAATAACCCGGAGATCCTCGTTATTCCACGGACCTAGGGTCTTGACTCCGAATGTCTAGCCTCTGTCGAGACTTGCATATTTGCGCCTCTTGAGATACTCGGACATATCTGCAGCCGCACGTTAATAAAATAACGTCCATACAATTAATGTTGAGTATACAGCGTGGGGATTATGGGCAATAACCCCAAATAATGATGCCATCTATGGCGTTCATTAGGGGAGGCCTATGTCCAACAGTGGATTATTATAGGCTGGTGATGTTGATGTTGATACAATTATTGTATGGTAGTCGATTTCTTCGTGAGTTTTAGACGGATTTATGTATGGTATTAAGGATTTGTATATGGTATAAGGTATTTAAATTTTTCTGTATCTTCGCAGAATGATTACGCAAAACGGTGACTACGTGAAACTAGAGACCGAATGGACTTCTTTCGTTAACCCTTGGACGATGAAACTGGAGTTTGTTATTGGAAAGCACTTCATTTTGGAGGTAAGACAGCGTTTCTTCTAATTTTAACCTTTTTAAATATTATTTGTACGCTATTGGATCGTTGATCTGACTGGCGGAATAGCTATTTGGTTTTTCTAAGGGTTAATCTCATATGAAGATACTGTTTTCTTGGAATTGTAATCACAACTACAAAACCAATTTACTATAAGTAAGTATGGATGTTTGTTACCTCTTGACCCCAACAGTATGGATGGGAATGAAATTTTTCGACCGCTAAGTATCATCATCATGATCATCAGCCTATGTTAGGCCACTGCTGGACTAAATTGCATACAGAGGTATATTGTTCCCAGATTTTGTTGCCAGATATCGAATCTGCATAGTAAACTACAGCTTTCTATTTTTATTATTCATCATAACAACATAACACAAATTATTATATTTAATTAAGTATTGTAGAGGTACAAAACTATGTAGGGGTTGGTCTTGGTACTCACATTCGTCGTTATCTAATACTAATATAATAAAGAGGAAAGATTTGATTGTTTGTTTGTTTGAATTGAATAGGTTCCGAAACTACTGGACCGATAAGAAAAATGTTTCCACGATTCGAACCCTAAATTTTCCCTGATAAACATAGGCTCTAGAATATTTTAAAAAAGTTAGGAATCCGTATAAAAAAAATATTTTTTATTAATTATTCGTGCGAAACTGGGGCGGTTCGCTAGTAAACAATATTTGTAAATGAAAGTTTATATGAAATGTTTAATCTTTTAGGGCCCCACCACCACAGATGTGTTTAAAGCTCCGCCCCCACCGCCAGATGAAACCAAAATGACAGAGGAGGATAAGAAGAAAATTGAAGCTACTAAATCGCTTAAGGAAGATATTCTGAAGATATTGAAAGATGTAAGTTTTTTTATTTGACGATAAAAACTTTCGTTTGTTTTATTTTCATAGTGATCCCCACTTTATGAGTTTACCCCAGAAGATACGGCGTTGTATACACCACTTAACCTTGCCGCTGCTAGGAACTGCAGGGTTTTCTCCAGTGTGTAAAAACGGATAGACCAAGGGTAGTTCATAGCCCTGTGTGCGACTTCTGAGTACTGCGTGAGATTTTATCCTTCTGAAACCATTCTAAAAGTTTAAATGGAGAATAACCTTGTGCGCAGGACATATTTTAGTGTACCAGTGAGTGCAATAACAAGTATTTTTGAGTTCTAGTAAGTAGATGTATGTATATTTCGCAGTTCCTAACAAAACCCGCCGTGGCCGCCAACGAGCAGATAATCAAGCGCGTCCATGACATCGCTGTGACCATGGAGAGTCTCCTTGAAGAAAACAAGCCGGTTGAAGAACCAAAGAAGATCGAAGTACAGGATGGTGACACTGTAAGTTTGAATTTTCAGTACCTTTTGTCTTGGCGGTCCTGTATGAATCAACATAAGAGACAACAAAAAGGAAATACCATTTGCCGTGGCGGTCCTGTTCCAACCAACCTCTTAACTCAGACTCGTAAGAGCCAACAAAAAGGAACCTAGTTTGTATGATGTTTGTTCTAGATGTTCTGGTCGTTTCCTATGTATATTAAAATATCTATGTAATTCAGTTTTAAGTATAGGTTATCTAGGACCCCATAAAATAAGCTCGGCCGAACTTAGCTTGGGGCTAGATAATGCTAGGTATATTGTCCAGCATTTTCTTTTCTGATGATGCGGAGCTCCTCCTCACCATTGGAACGACCCGAAAATACTCACAGAGCACTTGCTATATGATTAGATTATATTGTGACGTTCGCTAATTATAATCGAGCCATTCTCAATGTTTGTAAACCAATTATTTTTTCGTCGTCGAGTATTAAAAATAATAGTCGCAACATTGTATTTATTATGTATACCAGTGTTGTCCAGCGTACTGTCCAAAATTTTGCATTTATCATGCATTGTACAAAATATCTCCAATAGACAAGAAGTGCAATGTTTATAACAACACATTATTAATCTTCATCATCATCAGCCTTTAATAGTCAACTGCTGGACCTCTAGGCCTCCCCTAATGAGCGCCATGATGGCAGTATGGCATTTTTTTATCATTTGCGGGTATTGCCCGTATACCCCACACTGGGCATGCGGGTTAGGGATCGCAGTTCGGTGGAGGTGTTCTGAAGAGAGCGCTGCTGCCCATCCCCGGTGTGTCGCCCTTAGTCGCCTCTTACGACACCCACGGGAAGAGTAAGATTGGTGAAATTCTATGCCGGCACCACACGGCGACATATATTAATAATGTTTATTAATTAAACTTTACCTTCACAGGAGCACGACTCAGTAATGCTGGGCAGCATATCCCCGCATCACGAATACAAAGACAGTTTGTCTAGCTCTGAAACTATGTTGAGTTACAATAGATTGAACTTCAATGAAAATATACAGAGGTGAGTCTTAATCCACCTATTCATAAAAAGGCACGCAAAAATAATATGAAACTACCTTTTTTCAAAGGCAAAAAATAATATCATAGCTATAAAATTACACTTCTCGGTCTCGCTTATTTACTTGTTCCGCCAAAATTGTGGCAAAGCTCAAAATGTAGCTAAGAGCCATATATTGAATAAGAACCATGTACTACATGTATAAGAGTATGTTGTATACGACCTCTGTGGCGCGGTGGACGAAGGTCCGCCTGCGACGCAGGAGGTTGCGGGTTCGATTCCCGCCTCGGGATAAATATTTGTACGATTTGCCGATTTCAGATTTGTTCATGGTGCTTTGGTCGTTTTCTATATTATAATAAAAATTTATCTATTTATTATATTACGTATATCAGTTATTATACCATTAACACAAGCTCTGCTTAGCTGGGTGATTTTGTGTGGATTGTCCAGCATTATTTATTATTTATTTATTCTTCTTGCAGATATTTCGACAGCCACTCAAGCTATCGATACGAGGTGAGCAGCCCTCCATTGCTTGTGGCTGGTGACTCCGCTAGCGTACTGAACGATCAGAAAATGATAGCTGAAGCTGATGCCAAGTAAGTATACCTACTAATATTATAAAGATAGATTTTTTTTTTAATTGAATAGGCTAAATCAAGGAACTTATACCCAATCTGGAATGCGCACAAGCTGCCGATACGCGGTCCGACCGAGATAGCTTAGCGATAGCCCTCTGTCCCTTTCAGGATCAGCATCACCAATCACAACAAATGAATATGGCTGACGGGCTGCCAGTTTAACTTATTTTATATTCTAATTATAATCTTTTCTTTTATTGATATTTCAATATAGTGTCCAAATTATTGCTGAAAAAATGTTATCATCACAGATACTTGGAAAATATTAGAAAATATAAAGAACGAAAATTAATGCTTTTTAGTAAGACATGTCAAATTTATTTGTTTCTACCACTTCTACTGAATTCGGGAAGAATCCGCCTGGCAACACTTTATAAAGGGACACAGGGCTGTCGAAGCGCTTTCTCCCTCGGACCGGATTTCTCTCTGACCAAGTGATTGTGTGGAATAGACACATAAGGTTTATTTTATATTGGTGACAAATTGACAACGCACATTCCAAGTTGGGTATAAGTTCCTTGGGCTTAATTAAAAAAAATAAAATATTCTAGCTAATTAAAAAAAAAATATTCTCTCACCATTAGCATCCTACATTGATGCAGATGAGCCTAAGCTATAGAACATTATCAAAAAACTCCAATTAAACTTCAATAATGTGACCCAAAGTTTAAATTTTTGTTAAATACCCGTGCGAAGACGAAACGCCAATTTTACTGAGATATTAATAATAATTCGCCCACTCCCCCATAGCCAAATTACCCATTCCGACGTTTTCTCGTGTTTCCATCTCACCACCCATCACAATTACCTGTTTATTGTTTCCATTCATTTTCCTTTGCTATGTCTCTACACGGATATGATCTTCTGGTATATCATATTGTGCAAACGAGGACAACAACCGCTACTTGTAGCGCATTTAAAATTAATTTGGTCTAAATGCTGTATCAATTCCTTTCGTCCATTTTCATAACTGTTTTTCATAACTAGTTACTAAAAAGGCAATTTCCTTCACTGTTTCATAACTAGTTATGAAAATGGACCTTTTGTTCGCTATTTAATAACTGTTTTCATAACTAGCTACGGACCTCATTAGGACATTTATACATATATTAAAAACTAAATAGAAGCTCAGAGTTTACACTAAAATGCCTACTTTACAGGAAAAAAACTAAGGTACAATCTTAGAATAGCCCTCAGCATGCATGTACAGTGCGCGTCAGAATTAAGTACCCCCTTTGTCTACAAAATATTTTCGACTACTCATAATTCCCTTGTAGCTTGTCACATATTTTCACATGCAAAAATTTATCACGCCGCCGCTTAGCATCGAACCGCACTTACATAATACTCAAAGTCTGAAATTCCCAACAATAACTAATATCGTGTCCCACATACATTGAGATAGGGGGGGGGGTACTTATATGTGATGCGCACTGTACATGCAACTTTCATGGGTATCTAGATTATATTTCTGGTTTATATATCTAGCTGTAAGTTTCAAAAATAAAATAAATAATATAGCTATTTATTCCCATTTACAACAAACTCATGATTTATTTATTATCATTTCCAGATGCAATCTGTCACCAGCACCTAACTCAAATGATTTCGACAACAGCCCAACGCCGTCTGTCAACTCCAGTACTCACACCCGTTCAGACTTCCCATCCGCGAGACTTACGGAGTCTATGCTGATACAGTACGTACATACATGTTGCAATTTATTACTGTATTATGGCCTGCTGTATCCCTATTTGCCGTGTGGTGCCGGCATAGAATTTCACCACCCCAACTCTTCCCCTGGGTGTCGTAAGAGGCGACTAAGGGAGACACACCGGGGGGCGGGCAGCAGCGCCCTCTGCAGAACAACTCCACTGAACTGCGATCCCCAACCCGTATGCCCAGCGTGGGGATTATGGGCAATGACCCCCAAATGATAAATAATGTCATTTATGGAGCTCATAAGGGGAGGCCTATGCTGTGGACTAATATAGGCTGATTTTGTTGTTGTATCCCTATAATTATGTAAGTAGTATTATTTTGACATAATCATAATTTTATCTGTTTTATTTGTATCCAAATTATGAAATTTTATTGATCTTGTTTTTTTAATTGACAAACTTAAAATTATTTGATATTATTTATATGTATCTTCTTCACTTACTAATATTATAAAGAGAAAGATTTGATTGTTTGTTCGTTTGAATTAAATAGGCTCCGAAACTACTGGACCGATTTGATATAATCTTTCACCATTAGAATCATAAATTTACCGTGATGAACATAGGCTATGCTATAGCATATTTTCAAAAAGTTAGGGATCCGCATAAAAACACGATTTTAAACGACTTGGAAACATACATATAAATCGCTGTCTATGTTTGGAAGTACCTTAAAATTTTTGTTTTACTTACATATTTATTGTCTCTTCCAGGCACAACAATGACATGGAAAAGGAGCTAGCCAAGACTCACCGCAAGGTTCGTTCAACTAAAATAATTCAAAAAAAGTTGAATATATAAATAGATAAATAATGCCGGACATTCCACACAGCATCATCTAGCTCCAAGCTAAGCAGAGCTTGTGTTATGGGTACAGATGACTGATATACCTACATAATACAATATTATTACATAATAGATATTTTTTATATATAGAAAACGACCAGAAAGCCCTGAATAAATATCTGCAGATCGTACAAATATTTTTCCCGAGGCGGGAATCGAACCTTAACTTGTCAATAGGCAAAAATAATAGCAATATGTAAAGCTAGCTTCCATAGTCGGATTGGCAATGTGGTGTTTTTAATACACATAACGAAGCAGCAGCCTTTCTTCTGGTAGGCTCTAAGTCAACTTTTTCGACATCCACGGGCTGATTTAGGACTAGCGATCCATCCCGGCTTCGCACGGGTGCATATTATTCATATAAACCTTCATGACTAACTATTAAAACAAACCGCATGAAAATCCGTTGCGTAGTTTTAAAGATACATAGTCAGACAGCGGGAAGCGACTTTGTTTTATACTATGTAGTGATAGGGACGTACGATGCGACCGCCATGGCCATGGTAGGTTCCAAATCAACGCTACAAATTCAAATTAAATTCAAATTCAAAGATATTTATTGCGTCAAACATGGTATAACGGTGTTCAGTATAAATAATGCACTCATGACTCACTATTATGTTAGCATGCAATAATTATAACTACTAATTAGGTACTTAAGTTCTAGCTTTAAAAAAGTAATCGAGGAGGCCTTATTTGATTCAACAGGTCCTTTTGCTTTTCTTATGAGCCAACCTTGTATTCGTAAAGTATAACAATTACTTGTAATCTGCACAGCCTCACAACTTGAAGCGGACTTCAAACAACACAGAAAATGAAATCCCATCAAAGAAATCTTGTTCCCGGCAATCGACCAAAAATATTGCGAATCCCCAGCCTGTACCAAACTCTAATGATGTTGGTAAGTCAATTTGAACTCAACTGTTTTACAATCTATACCATAGCTAAACTCGATGTAGAATACTTGTAAACAAACTACGACACAAATAACTAAAAGTCACTTGCTTGGCCTCGAGTTTCAGATATAGCTGTAAGCAATAAATGAAGGAAGGATTTACAATTGACAAATATTCTAAATTGCGTCTAAAAAGACACGATAACGGAATTTTAGTTTAAGTTTGTTCGGTTTGTTGACAAACATTTCACATCGATTGGCTATAGTATAGGTTGGTATCTACAGAGATGAGACCACCACGACATATAGTCGGGAAGATAATTTCAACTCTATTCCTCCACAATCTAGACTGCTCTTACAAAAGATGCACTTCGTCAAACCCAACGCCGGTTTAAGTTCCTACTCGTATTACCACTGTATGTCAAGCTAAGCAAAGCTTGTGTTATTGGTATTACTACGATAGCTGTTATACTTAATAAAGTATAAGTATCACACTAGATGATTTATTTTTGTGTACAGAAAAGGACTACAACACCCGAACAAATAATCTGAAGATCCTACAAATATTAGTCCCGAGGCAGGAATCAAACCTCAACCTCCTGCGTTGTAAGCCCACCGCGCCAAGAGGTTGTCATATACGTACCTACCTAAACGACAAAAGTTCAAAACCCTCGGCGCGCGAGTTACACTCGCACTTGTCGTACTTGTTTTATAACTGATAGACCTCCGTTTGACCACGATCTCACCTGATGGAAAGTGAAGATGTGGCCGACGGTGGATCACGGAGGTCTAGAAGACACCTATTCACTTTAGTTTTGAAGAGGTTGAAGTTAGTCGGAAAAATAGAAGGCGGTAGCGAGTTCCACTCCTTTGTCTGTCCACTCATCTGTCTATGGTATATTGGTTATACATAAGTCCAGCAGTAATACCAGTTAGAAAAATGATGATGATTTAAAACGAATAAATAAATCGTGTTTTTCAGGTATGCCACTTCCGATATACTACCCTCGCATGGCGGCCCCGGCCAGACCGCAAGTGGATCGGAACTTCATGAACAGCGTACACTTCGCCCAGAATCTAGGTTACCCTCAGATCAGCCATCTGAACTACCAGCCTACTCACAGTAAGTTAATAAAAATATACAGAAGTCTGTAATAATAATTCTTTTAGAAATATGGTCAAAAGGGGCGGGGGGGGGGGGGGTATAATTTTGAAAAGGGGGAACAACCCCACCGAAGGTATTGATTTGTACATCTCAAAACAGTTTTATAAATATCGATGGGTACTAGATAAATGTTATAGTTAGTACAGTATAGGTATCACATAGGTATATTTTTGTGAACGTAGAAAAGGACCAGAACACCCGAACAAATAATCAGCAGATCGTACAAATATTAATCCCGAGGCGGGAATCAAACCGCAACCTCCTGCGTCGTAAGCGGATCTTGGCCTACCGCGCCAAGGTCGTCAATATACGTACCTACCTTTACGACAAAATTTCACAACCCTCGGCGCGCGAGTTACGCTCGCACTTGACGAATCTTGTTTTACCTCGAGGAAGATCACAAATGATACATTTTAATATTATTTGTTATACACGCGCCTATGAGTTGGGGATTTGTGGATGATTGAAAGACTCTTAGTATGGGAGTTCACTTGTATTGTCTCACACACTGTTGATACATCACTTTGAACACTGTTAGGGGCTTACTTTCACTAGAAATCGAATAGATATTGATTAAAACACTGAGAGCCTATATGTGCTGTTGCACGGCTGTGTTAGAAGAGAGCGACCCAAGAAAGGGATACATATATTTAGGCTCGATCCTAAACACTGTGGCTAATGTGCCTATAATGCACAGTGCTGGGGGCTTTGCTTACATGGTGGAGCACACACAGTGTTATCTTATCATTATCACTCTCAGTTCTATCTCCATCTGGCGGATTTTCATTGAAGGTTTTGCAGCCAAACTAAGTTTCATACCGCATTTCAACCTCTTCGAGATATGTTTTTGAGACGCATGCAGCATGTACTTATTTCCTAGTTATTATAATGATTTCCTTGCCATTTCCGACCGCAAAGCGGCCAGTGACTAGGGCTGCAAAGAGGAGAACCTGACCGTTTTGATATATATTTTTACTGTAGAGTTATTTTATAATAATTTTGTTCTATTTTATATAGTAAATTTATTTTATAACGAGATTATTTAATTTCAAGAGGTTTTAGGTATGTATTGACCATCATAATTATGCTTATCATTTAATTTTTCCCAGTGCCTTGGTCGTCGTACCCGCAACCAGTATACGGATCCCCGCACTTGTACTCAACAATGCCGTGTAATATGCACCAACACCAGCTGGAAATGGCTCAGCTATACCAAAGCCACGCTTCTCCGGTCGACCTATCTCTCCACAAACCCGACAGTCAGAAGGACAAGACGGAAAGGACGCCCGGCACTAGTTTCATGGTAATTTTGGCGCCTTAATTTGGTAATGGAGACTTGGATAAAATGTTCTGTTCGGATTTGAAAAAACGTTGGAGTGAATGTTACTATACGCCTACGTTTCAATTCCCAAGAGAACGACCGTCTCATCTACAAAAGTTTATTTAAAGTTTCGTGTTAATGAGACTGGTCGTTCGTAAATCTTAGTAATGTAAACTTTAATTTATGCAGAGTAGATTCGAAAATAAATTACATTTTCACAGGAAGTTATGCCATAAAAATTGTGGTTTTCAAGACTAAGGGGAAGGGGGGATTTAACAACTTCAAATTTTACTATTTGAGCTCATAGGATTTCACCTCTATCATTGCTTTGTGAACAAGTCTTTAAAATCACATGTATTTATCATTGTATTTACTGGTCTGATCAAACACTAAACAAGTATGTTAAAAATTTGAGTAAATAAGCTTAATAGCAGTACTCAAATTGGAATTAAACTAACTAATCTACAAGCTGTAAGTGTGAAGCCGAATCTAATTGCAAGTGGTAAGGTACTTCAACAAAACCAAATCTTACTTATTAGAAAAACAGCAGGATTCGGGACATGAAAAATATAATAAAAAAAAAAACCCACCCGAGCACCGAAAACGGATCACTTTGGACTTCCACTGCAGAGACGCATAAAATTACAAAATCAAATAACGTTTATTGCTAATATGTCAAAAAATGTTTCAAAAATGTATGCTGGCCTTGACCCAGCATTGGGATCCCTTTAATTGATAGGTAAGTAAATTCATATCATAATGTGCGATAAATATGAGGCCTATAGTACCCAGTCGTGGCTGATAAATATACATAACACGTATAATTTTTTATGTATGTCAGTCATCTAGTACCTATATAACAAGCCATGCTTAGTTTGGGCCTAGGTGATGCTATGTGGATTATCCAGCATTATTTATTTATAATCCAGCCAAGTTCGGTGGAATAAAATGTTAACAAAAACACTAAAATCTCTTTTTTGTGTCGAGTTTCAGATATGATTAAATCACTGGTACCAATATTTATTGAAGGAAATAATTAAGAGGGAATATGATATTTTAAAAATGCTCGGGAACAACAACAAGGTTGGGCTGCTTGTTTACGAACAGTTCACATCAAACTTGGCTGTATTATAGCATATAATAAAATAGTCAGATTGTCAAATTGTCATATTCCTTTGCCAATATTATTTTTGTCATGTAGTATCACAGTTTCAATGCTTTATAGGTACCCGGATCGGTGATGCCGAAACCAGAGATCATCATACAGGTATTCGGTTCGACAACTGATCTGCAACTCATCCATATTTCCATCTGATATTTTTGCTTTGTCTCGGCGTTCTTTTTGTGCCCTGTCCTGCTTTGAATGAAAAAGTGAATGATTGTATAAATCTTTATTTCAGGCCAGTTAGTCCATAACACCGCATCCACAGAAAACAGTATGCAATGTGTTTGCATTGTAAATTATGCACCGAGTGCGTTGAGCAGTGTCATACGTCGCGGGCGTCATTGAATCCCGAGCGCAACTCAAAATTCTGTTATAACTCACGAGCGAAGCGAGGGAGTTACTAGAATCTTGAGTGCTTGAGGGACTTAATCACACCGCAGATAGCTTTATGCACGAGGAGAATATTCTACTTCTCACGATTTCAGCGAGAAAATAGTGAGAGTTTGGTAACGATTTTTGAGGTATTCGATTTTTTATTATTTTCTCCAACAAGGTTTATTTGATTTTTGAAGAAGGCTGCGTTGTACAGATCTTGCTAAAATAATACAAATATATTAGTGTTCAAAATTCAATCTATATATTTCTTTGGGAATGATGAGTTTTGACATTAAAGCCGTTTAATTAATTAAACAACAGTTCTCAAAATCACACTTTAAGGACCTGCCTTAGTATTTATTTTATTTTATTTTATTTTTCTTTATTAGGGATAACAAACAATCACACTTATATATTAATTAAATGTACTTAAGTTAACTTATTTCTAAAAGTGTAACCAGCCCCGTTATCCACAGGTTACTATTAAAAAGGGGGTGATGTTAGTGAACGTTATTGAACACTTGGCATTTGAAATAATTATTTCTAAATTATACATTTATATAGATCTTGATAATTGCACAGAAGAACATTACAGTTAGAATCTTATTCTAAATTAGTATCAGAAGACATGATAAGTTTGATAGCCTTCTTATATAATGCAGGTGAAGTAGCAAATAGATCAGTTTCAGAGAAGTACTCATTATAAGCTTTTGTCATTCTATGCAATGGAGCTCGCATACCTGCGTTCGTTTTGCAAGGAGTAGGAGCGAAAAACGCACGTTTACGGTTCTCTCTGATTGGGCGTGAACAATATGGTACATGTACACAAATTTGATTGACTAAACTATTACAATCGAACTTATTATGACAGATATTATATAACATGAGTTGATCAAGGAGCATTCTTCGCTGTTTCAATGAAGGAAGTGAGTATTTCCAAAGTAGTTGATCGTAAGAGGACCTCGAACGGAAGCATCGGTAGTTTGTAGAGCGCAAGAATTTACGCTGTACGCCTTCAATGCGATTGTCGTATTTATCATAAAAAGGATTCCATACAGATGTAGCGTACTCAAGCTGAGATCTTATTAAAGATGTATAGAGAAGAAGGTAAGATTCTGGCCTTTTAAAGGGAACACATATACGCATAACAAAGCCGTAAAGCTTAAAAGCTTTACTAACTATATTCTCAATGTGAGCATCAAAGTGAAGCTTTGAATCAATTAATATACCTAGATCCTTAATAATAGGTACCTTTTCAAGCGGAGAGTTACATAAAGAGTAGGTGAAGCCTATAGTCTTGAGTTTTTTAGAAAAAGTGATGGATTTACATTTAGGTAAGCTGAGATGTAGTTTGTTCTCTATGCAGTATGTGGTAAGGCGGTCGAGGTCTTCCTGCAGACAAATACAATCCTGGACTGAAGTGATTTTACGGAAAATTTTTAGGTCATCAGCATAGAGTAAGAACTGGGTGTGCTTAAAACAGCTTTTAATGTCATTAATAAAAAGAACAAACAACAGTGGTCCAAGTATGGATCCTTGGGCTACACCAGATGTAACTTTAATGATCTTAGAGGTGTATCCATTTAAAGCAATACGTTGGGTTCTATTCCTGACATAGGAGGAGAACCACCTGAGTAAGTTTCCTCGAATTCCGTTAAATGCAAGCTTTCTTAGAAGTATCTCGTGGTCTACCTTGTCGAATGCTTTACAGAAGTCTGTGTAAATTGAGTCGACTTGAATACGATTATCCATGCAGTGAAAAATATTATTGGTGTAAAGTAGTAAATTACTGACTGTGGAACGCTTTTTAACAAAACCATGTTGTTCAGGTATTATAATTTTGTGTAGGCTAGGGTATATTTTGTTATGTATAAGGCGCTCTAAAACCTTCGACAAAGTAGACAAGAGTGAGATAGGTCTATAGTTACTGACATCTTTCTTACTGCCCTGTTTAAAAACCGGTGTAATATGTGCAGTTTTCCATAGATTAGGAATATTGCCTTCTTTGAGGCTTCGGTTGTATAAGGTATGTAGAGGAGAGACAATGGTGTCCGCAGTATGTCTAATGAAAAAAGGGGGTAAGCCATCAGGACCAGGTCCTTTAGTTATATCTAAAGATTTAAGTTCTTTAAGAATCTCATCCTTAGAAAAGGATATGTTGTTAAAGGAAAAATCGCAGTTACTGTTATACGGAGAGGACTCAAGGTCTACATTATTATCACTGCTGAGCTCATACACAGATCCAAAGAAATCTGAGAATAGTTCACATATTTCCTCGGGCTTATCTGACCCAACTTCACCGTATCTCATTGAGGATGGTATACCAGATTTTTTATTGCTATTTTTCACATATGACCAAAATGTCTTAACATCAACCTTCAACCTTTCCTCAATAGTGTCAATGTACGAGTTAAAGCAGATTTTACTTTCTATTTTAAATCTCTGTCTTAAAATTGAGTAACATTCATAGTGTTCAGTTGTTTTATATTTTTTCCATTTTATCCAAGCTTTTTCTTTGTTTTTAAATATGTGAATCAGTGGACGAGAAAACCATGTAGGAAAACTGTTATTTTTAATGGGCCGCAATGGCACATGCAACTTTATGAGTTCAAAGATTTTTTCATAGAAAACATTTACCGCATCATCTAGGGGTAACTCATAGAGAAAGCTCCAGCTGATGTCACTAAGTTGTTTGTTTAATAAAGAATAGTCAGCTTCCAGGTAGCAGTATCTAGGTGCGGAACAGGTTTTTAAAGAAAGATGTGATAATAATCTAAAGTAAACTAAAACACAGAACGGTGGATGTAAACAATCTATGGGCACCAGCGGGTTCAATGGTGGTTGGCAGGTACATGTGTCAGCATTAGTAATGAAGAGGTCTAAGGTTCGATCCATACTATTATTTATTAGGTTAAATTGTTTACTATTTGTGTATTGCAAAAAATCAAATAAACTTTTATTTATAAAAAAATTATTATCAATAGGCTGACTTGAAAGTGATTCAGAGATACTGAGGTCCTGCCAATTTATAGATGGAATGTTAAAATCACCAGCTATATAAAAAGTTTCTAAAAGGTTATCGCTCAATTCATATTGAAGTAAGTTTAGGAAAGTTGAGTATGTAGAATGGCTTTGATTTGGCGGTATATACAGGCCACAAATTACATGGTACTTACTTTTTACACAAATTTTTAATAAGACGTAGTCAATAGATGGAGACAGAACATTACCTTCATCGCAGCTGTCACGAGGGTCCGAACATAGCAGAACGCGCTCAGCATGCAGCTCGCGCCGTACGGCCACCAGCAACCCGCCGCCATCACGTTTACCAGTCGAGGCTCGATCACGATCACACCGAAACACTATGTACCGGGAGTCAACCAATTCACTGTCTGCGATACTCGGCGTTAGCCAAGATTCCGATAGAATAATCACATCATAACAATCAACCAATACATTGGCAAATAAGGTATTGAGTTTCGTTCGAAGTCCCCTACAGTTTTGGTAGTATATCATGATTTTATCGGATAACATTATGAAATAGATAAATGTAAATAGTATTACTTTCAGTAAAATCACAAATTGTTTGATTTGTTAGCGAAAACAATGAAGAAATGCTCCACGAGAAAGTTGCAAAGTTATGACAAAAGTTTCGGTATTTAGTTTGTAAATACTTTGTAGTGTTGTTACAAAGTTCAGTTAGCCTATTACTAATGTTATAGTACGAGATGTAGTGTACAAAATGCTTAATTATAACTCCTTTAACGTCAAAAATAAACCCAAAAACTAAAAACAAAGAAAATAAATTGCGAAAAAATGGCGGATTTGCACGTAAACACATAGAGTAGTATGCGCTCCAGAGAATGCAACATTGTAACAAAAAATAACAAACTTGTCCATGTTCATAGCATAGAATGACTATACAAAGTAACATTATTATAAAAAATTGTCCCAATCACAGAAATAAACACAGAAATAGTATTCACTTAGCTGGAATGTTAAATTTGACCAAGTCGGCTTCAGAGCGCAGAGCGAAGACCGGAGAGGTTTCACAGCGCCGGGCGAGGATGGTTCCGTGTTTGATCCACACGAAGCGAAACCCATGCTGCTTCGCCGCCTCACGAGCTCTTCTGAATATATCCTTATTCTTCAGCGTGAGATGCTCGTTGATATATATCCTATGCGGGGCGCCAGCGATGCCCAGCTGTTCAGAGGTGAGGCCCTTATGCAGACGTACAGCTGAAACGACGCTGTCCCGCATTTGACGAGTTGTAAGACGCACAACTACATTTTTCGGGCGATTACCTGTCGCAGCAGCTTGTGGAACGCGGTGGATCGCGACTATGTCCGATTTGATTACAGGCTCCTTCATAGCAGCTGTGATGTCAAGGAACAAAGCCATGAGGTTTTCGCCACGTTTCTCTGGTAAATTGCATATCTCGAGATTGCACTGGCGCGCCTGTTGTTCCATCATATCTAGTCTGGCTGCGAGATCAGCAATACGCGTTGTGCTATTCTGAGCTTCTGTAGTTCTCGATTCCAACTTCGCAACACGAACAGCCACCTCGTCGTGTTTTGACTTCAGATCATCGTATTTGTCGCCGATGAATTTTATGGATGTCTTGATGTCGTTGAGATCATCAGTGAATTGTGCGAGTCTAGCTTCCTGTTTGGAGAAGCAGGTGTTCAGCATCGACGATAGGCTGGATTCAAAGGCTTTGAGGTCAGCCTTCATTTCACTGCGTAGGTTTTTCATGGAGTCAGAATCAGCTCCCCGTCTGTTAGTGACGTACTGCAGGGGCGACTCACTCTCAATGAGCGATGCATCCACACTCATTTCACGGGATATTTCTTCTTGTGCGGAAGGATCAATTTCGGCGAGTGTACTGTTGCGCGCCATGTTGATTGCTCTGACCGTTGATTACTCTATGCAAACGCACACTAACTGCCGGTCGGGTGCAGCGCGCTACGGTGACGTCACGGCAAACAGATAATGTCACTGCGCGCGAGCGAGATGGTAGGGACGCGGCCGGCTCACCCAAGCGCAAGCGGCGGAATAGTATGTATAATATGCTTTCGATATTGTGACTTTTCATCGATATTGTGTGTATCTATTGAACATGTCGGTTCTATTTCTGTCAACATGCTTTAATAAGTCCCTTGACTTCGAAATATTCACCGCGTTTATTAACGAAATATCATTTTCTCGGGACATTTTAAGTAAATTTTAAACTATATCGAAATACTTACCCCCATTATCATAATGTTCTTAGTATGTCAATAGAAGACAGTGAGTGGTAGCAGTGCTTTAAGTTAACAGACGATAGTGATTAAGGAGGGCGTTTTATCCCACTGACTTATACTCGTTGCTATATAAAACACATGATAATTTCTAGAATTTAAGGTACTCTATTGAATTGGGTGTGCCCGTAGTGATAGAAGTGTAAGTTTACAAATAAATAAATAAATAAGTTGAGAGATGTTTGAAAGTAACCAGAGAGCGGTTTGAGTTCTAGAACTCAGGACCAAAATAACTGGGTGAAAGGTGAATAGCAAGTCAAAGGGGCCTACTAAAACGTGCCAATCATTTCCATCCAGTTCCCGCCATAACGTTCAGTTTTCCTTAGATCACCGGACCAGATCCTGAACCAGAGCAGCCATCAGGGCGACCTGAACAGCGATCAGAGCCTCTTAAACAAGTTGTCAAGCAAGAGGCGGAGAATCCTACTGGCCGTTCCGACGAGGATACGTATAGAAACGATGAGGGATCTAGCTATTCCTCCTTCTATTCTTCGTTCCTGAAGACTGATTCTGGCAGTAACAGTAACAGCGATCAGAGGAAACATTGCCTGAAGCCCCCTAAGCAGGTATGCTTTCATAAAAACGTTTCTGTCCGCTTCTCACTCGTTTTTTCGAGAAGAGTAGTTGCATTTCTAGAACTTCGTCGATGCAGCCTACCTCTAGGAGCAGGGTTGGTTGAGTAGTTACATCTAAGAGCCAGTGAGAGCCAAGAAGACTCCCCGAACGAAAATGGACTTGCCATGGGTGGATCAAGTCAGTGAATTCCAAAAGCTGATTAGGAGGAGTAGGGTTCTTTTTCTATCATGAACTAGCTGCCAAAATCTTCTGAACGTTTTTCCGGGATGTTCTCAAAGTTATTAAAGGTCTAAAGCAGCATCTATGCAAAATGTCTGTTAGATTCGATTAGTAATTATGGCGTGACGAAGCTACGAACAATCACCCAAACGTCCAAATTTCAATATTAGTAATCATTTTTTTCTCGGTCATCTCCAGTCGCCTTCATGAACAAAGGGGGTTCTCCTATAATGTCATGATCGCCGCGCTTGGTAGGCGGATTAGAGATCGCAATAAAGGAGATGAGAGAGAGAGAAGAAATATATGTGCTCTGCCCTTTCTCTGGAAGGTTTTCTTAATCGGCTCTTACAATATCCATGGGAAAAGTTGAAGAGGTTGATTCTTCTGTGTTCTTACTATTTTTTCAAAATGTCACTACAGATTGGCGGGACACCGGATTCCAAGTACCAGGTTCCGATTAAGACTAAAGATGACCCACAAGAAAATATGGACAAGATGATCAAGTCGGGTCAGGTTAGTCTTAATTTTACTTTTGACCATTTTTAAGTTGGTGACAAGACAAGCCTAGGAAGCTGCAAATGCTGCCCAGGCGCGATATTCGGGTGACTAATCGCGTTACTTTAAAAATGCCGTAGCAGAATCGTCTATAGATTAATGAAAATCTAGGTGCATTTTTGATTAAATGGTTTCAATCAGATGCTTCCTTCTATCTGTAGTTTTTTTCATCAAAGGTAAAATGCCAAACTGTGTATTGTACAATAAAAAAATATGTAACAATGTATTAAGCACCTACATAATTATCAACTATCTATTGTTGTACCCATAATGTCGTAGCCAGTTATTGTTAGTCGTTCTCGGTGCCAAACTAAGTTGGCGCTGGATGATGTTGAGTGGGTTGCTTATTTACTGGCTTTCGATGTAGGTTTTGTACTGACATACCGGGGTCTGCCCCGGGATGCCGATTACCCTGCGAAATTGCAATTAGATCTGTTGAGCCGTAAAAGCGTGTAAAGATACCACGCTATGACTCTAACCACCGTCATTACAGAATCGACCAATCATATTTGTTGAAAGATAAAGCTCGTCATTCCGTTACTTTCTGATTGGTCGATTAATTCCTTTCTCAGTCCACTGCAGAACATGCCTACCCAAACAAAGGGGGGGGGGGGGGTATATTAATAATGCCGTAATCACCACACTTGGCAAGATTGGTGATTGCAGTGAATAAATAAATAATAAATAAGACGTTTATTTTCCAATCACGAAAAGCCTTATCTATCAACATTATTGACCTGTTTTGTGATAGGCTGGTGCAAACCTGTATTACAAGTCACCCCAACTCACAGAACAGAATCGAATCAGAACAACTCACAGAATGTGTCAGAAATACAAAGAAAGATACTGCTGGCCTTCCTCTGCAGCTGGTAGGTTTTCTTAATCGGCTGTTACGTCATCCATGAAGCGGTCTTCACCTGTGTTCTTCATATGTTTTCACTAAACATAACGTTGTTACAGGTCAACGTGACGATGGATACACAATACAAGTACCAGGTTCCGATGAAGTCTAAAGATGACTCTTTGCAAGGCGATATGGACAAGCTAAAGCAGTCGGCTCAGGTTCGTCGAAATTTTACGTTTGAACACAATAGGGTGCTGACCAATTAAATTTGATCAATTTTAACTAAGAACTAGTGCTGTAGACTGAAGTCAGGAACGCTGTGATGTGTACCTTTGAAATTTTGCGAACTTAAGCTTCGCATTTTGACGAGCAAGACTGGGACCATGCCTTATCATCTAAATGTATTTTCAAAACCGATGATAAGTTATTCTTTTAATTAGGCTTAGACAACAGTTTGTGCTCGCTGTGTTTCCACAGTTGATAAAATCTCTATCAACTGTGGAAACACAATCAATCAATCTATTATAATTTGATTATAAAAGCCATTTCGCTATAAAATTTCAGAGAAAGAGAATTTTCTATAAACATAACGATATTACAGCTTGCCGTGCCATCGGGTTCACAATACCAGTACCAGGTTCCCATGAAGAATAAGAATGACTCCTTGCATGAAAACATCGACAAGATCACGGAGTCAGGACAGGTTAGTCGAAATTTATTTTTTTTGCCCAATAGCGTGCTCACATAGCAGGCTAAAAAGCCCAAGCGCAAAACTCGGCTGACCAATCGCTTTGAAAATTGCGTCGTCGCTTGATTGGTCCACCGATGAAAGATAAAAAAATTGATAGTGCGTTCGGTGCTTTTTGGCCGGAAATATTAATAGAATGGTTTCAAACTCGACACATTTGACTCACTTCCTTCCCTCTCTAGTTTCTTTCATAGAAAGTAAATGCTAAAATGTAAAAATACGAATAAATTTAATTGATATGATGAATCGGAGCCGACGTCTGAATATCTGTCAATCTATTTATCTCTCTTGTACAATATAACTACTTAATGTACATATCTATTATCTATGTAGTACCCATAAAGTGTTATTATACTATACTGTACCCATAATGTGGCTGTTAAGTTTGGCGATAGATGACGCTGAGTGGATTGCCCAGCATTATAGATTTACTGGCTTCTGCCTGCGACTTCCTACGTTCTTCAAGTAGCTTTTCTTAATCCGTAGGATACCGATTGCATCCCTGCCAAATGTCTTCCACATTCGTTCAGCCGTCAAGCGTGTGATGAAAGACAGGTGGAATTACTTAAACTTTTGAATTACTTACAACAGAGAAAAATATTTTTGCAGCCACTCTTGGTGAACAACCAACTACATCAGCTGTACATAGAACTGCAATCCAAGGGCATCAATTCCTTGACCCTAGAGGAAGGAATCACCAGCTCCAGCAGTTCTGCAGCAAGTAGCTTTATCGGACCCAAATCCCAGGTAATAGATCCCATCACACACATCTGCTGAACATGCCTCACCAATCATCCCCTTGTTTTGCCATTATTACCGCGCTTGGCAGGGGGTTGACGACCCAGCAGCGCTGTTAAAATACTCAGAAAGAAGCTGCTGCCCTCTGGTAGGATCTCTGGGCTGCTCTTAAGATGTTACGTGGGCTTACAGCGACATAGATAACTTGTGTTCTATATATTACTTACCTTCTGGATCTATAGAGCATGGGTACAAATGGCTGAACAAGACACATTAAGGGATAATAGGAAACCTTTGGGCAACAAGAGGACGTGTTGAAGTTATTGTACATAATTCTAGATTCAAAAACGTTTTATCGAAAAAAGATTTTTCCATAAAACGTTACTTTGTCATTTCCATAGAAGTGTAGAAGGTTTTAGTCAACTACAAGCTCTTTCAGACCACCTTTAGTTTGCCTGGACATTGGAGGACAGTAAACTAATAAGGTGATTTCTCACGGTCACCCGCGTCAGTGAATTTCAACGTAAAATAAAACGTGTCCGGGCATGTGGGATGACGATTTGTCAAAGACTGCAGGCAGATGCTGCTATGACGGTCATTAAGAGAAGTCTTTGTCTTGCAGCAAACTAGTTGGCTGATAATCTTGATATGAATAAAAAATTCCCAAAATATCAATCACCATACAACCGTTTTCTACAGAAACTCTCTAAACATCACTAAACATCAACCAACCAAATATATCCATAAACGTACGTACTTTTTCTTTACAGAAACAGCATGTACGATCCAAACGCAACTATAGCAAACTCAACATGATCTACGAAGAGAACGCTCCACTGCCTTCCCCTTGCGGCTCTGATTTTCCTATGGGCCTCTCGCCGGCTGCCTCGGTGACTCCGACAGGCCTCTCGCCCGCTCCCTCGGACTTGGAAAGCAGCGGCTGTGAAGGTGACGTCTCTACTTCTTAAATGACCATAGCTATCGGTAGTGTAAAAACATTCTGTTGATAAACATTCTGTGTTTGAGTGTTCTTTCAAAATATGCAAACTTGTTAGGAGTGACCGTTGCGACGTAATTTTTTATGTGTATTCAGCTGATTTATTGAGTTATTATAAATTTATAAGTGGTAATACGTTGCCTACTCAGCAAAGATCAAATTTATTCCAGGTCTAGGCTAAAATGAGTTTTTGACAGCTGAATTGTAATTGTATTAGAGAAAAAACTAAAAAACATATATGTAGAAAATTTTAGGGACCTTAGTTTGAGGTATACTTTGTATACCAAGAGCCCTTGATAATTAGTTCTTTAAATTGAATATAAAAACACACCAAAAAACAAAATAGAGAGAATGTTTGTAAGGCTTATTACTATAGATCGCTGTTATTGGCCTACTTTTATTTTAGTTTTAGAACTCATTTCTAAAGCAAGTATTTAATTAATTTTACTATATCTTGACTTATTCCAATAATACCCTGCCATAATGCGATGGGGATATTTGTCATCAGAGCTGTGAATTAGATTTTTCAAAATCTTGATAACTAAGAAAATAATAAAAAAAAAATTGAGAGAAATGTTTGTAAGGCTAATTACTTTAGATAGCTTATATTAGCCAACTTTTAGGTTAAGCGGGCGTTTAAATAACTTTTTGAAATCAATTAGAAACCAGGAGTAGGTATTTGAATATTTTTTATTACCTTTATCTATCGTAATTATTTTTTTTTACTATGAATGTAAGGTACAAGAAAGTTATAAAATCTGAACAATGTATTTTTAAGTACAAGCGATATTCCAATAATGTCTTAATTTCCATGGGAAGGGGATTTCTGTCACCCGCTGTGGAATTTAATGTACAAAATAGTAATAGGTAAAATAAGCTTAAGAAAAGAGAAAAAAAGCCTTGAGAGAAATGTGTATGGCTTGATCCGTTAGTGGCCGACATAAGTGTTAAATTATTGTGTAAGCTTGCTACCAAACCGGTTGATTCATAGTATAAAAACAAAAATATAATATTTATAAGCTAATTTATCCACCCAAACCTGGATTTTTATTCCTTAATTTCCGTTGGAATAGTCTTTACACACGGCAAATATCTTCTTCGGATGTATCATATTGTGCAACCAAGAAACCAGGTCGATATCCAGAGTCGGAACCTGCTATGTTGGACTTTGCAGGGATAGGATTTAAAGCTTGTAAACGGGCTAGAAAAGTTGTATCTTGCCATTTTGTTGATCAATATAGCGCAGTATATTTGTAACGACACCCTTGCTGCAACTTCATAGTGCAAGCAAAATGTTGTCGTTTTTGTCAGCCGCGGCCGGCGACACGTCCAATAACGTTGACTTCAACTTTGACGCCGACGTACTTTGCGCTCCTCGCATGATGAAGTACGAAGGTGACTTGGTGACCGTGGCTGCACGCGACGGAGCTTGAGCAGTTCCTTCACGATAAAGTCAGGCACGTACGGAGCAGGGCTCTTGAGTGATGATGTCCTGTACCCTTTTTCTCCGCCATCCCTAGGATTAGAGGGCGTCAGGCCCATCGTTTGATTGGAAGAGCAGCGTCGTGCCACTGCAAAGTTCCCCTTTCTTGATGGACCGCAATGCATGATGCTGACCTCATCCATGGTTTTGATGGCGTTTGGAATTAATGCCAAGAGCTCGTTGGAAATGAGTTGTTTCGTACTCATCGCGTTCGCGGGTAGCGAATCGTATCACGAATACCATTTCCGAATGTGCATTGCGTTGTTACTGCGGTAAATGTGATATATTTTATCACCTCTAGTTGGGAGTGGCCAATGTAACAATAAGTTAGGAATATCCATCTCTTATTTGAGATGTGATCACCTGTACAAGCGAATGGATGCTGTTTTAGCGCTTGTTAATGACAGGTGTAGAATAGAGACGATTAGTATACGTATTCCCTTTGAAATATTCTTTGTACTTCTGTATCTCTTTCTCTGTATAATTTTGCATAGATGTGTTTACTTGTGTTAGTTGTTTGTAAAAAAGTAATAGTTGAGATCGGTCAATGAGTGAGTGGACCTAAATATCTTTAAATTATACCAAAGTTGGTGATATTAGTCTATTCACCATTTTTTGGATAAGTATCTCTACAGTTTAGAAGCTTTCTTTATTGACCTATCTTATTATTACAAGTATGAGCGATGACTCTAGTTTTAATGATATTTAAGTGTGTCTTAGTTTAAGTTTGAAAGTATACTTCGTTTTGCTAATACCTAACTACAATGTGACATACATTGTAGTTAGGTAGGTATAAGAAAATGCAGAAAAAATCCCTGAAAGGACATTTTTAAAAACATTCACCAAAATAAACTCGAATTGAGAATGACCGAATGTAATGGCAGAAATACACATAATGTGAAAATCTCAACGGACTACCTTTTACAGTTCATCAGCTACTGATTTCTAAAGGACGGACAGACACCAGAAGCTTAGTAATAGGGTTCCGTTTTCATCCTACGTTATCCTAAAAGAGATTAACTTGATACGTTCCAGATGGTGGATCTCGTTCAACATCTATTACATTTCTTTTAATATTTTAAAACTTTTCTTTAGGAGCCTTTACGTAGGTACATTATGTTAATATATTTTAATTTAAAATATGTGCCCATCTGTAGATCTTTGAAGCGGAAGCTCGCACTTGCAGAGCGCACCGCCAAGGTTGGGCAGTGAATGTATTAACGTCCTTACCTACCAAAGCACGTCTTACAGGCTAGATATGGTGCTGTGATAACAATGCAAATTTTTTAACAATTTGTAATTATATTCCTGTCTGAAAAAACATAATTTAATTATAAGTACCTACCATGGCAACAAAGTTACCAGTAAAATATAATTTACCTATATAAATCATAAAATTAAACATAAAATATAATTATACGGCTAGATTTACCCATTTGCAACAGGATTGCACATGTAAAAATGGAAGTCAATAGCAATTATATGAATTCAACACGAGAAACGGCGTTTTAATAAAATAAATAAATAAATAATGCTCGATAATTTACACATCTAGCCCTAAGCTAAGCAGAACTAGTGTTATGGGTACTAGATATACATAAAAATACGAGTACAAAGATACTATAACAATAGTTTGATTAAATATTGTAAAAAGTGAAATAGTGTGCATTTACTAATTATGGAAATAATGGTCGTTGTTTTTTAAAATTTCGCTTATGTTGAGTTCGTTGTTAAAGCACATTATTATACTTGAAACTAGTACCTAATGTTTAATGGGAAATTACTTTTTTTATCATTTTAGTGTTTTTTTCGAGTCCAGAAGTCGTAGAAATTAACTCCTATACCTTGGATTTATTTCTTAATGGTTCGATTAAGTAACAACAATTTTACCGTCTTAAAGAAAATTATTTTGGTAGTTTTCTATGTATAATAAAAATATCTATCTATTTAATAATATTGTATTATGTATATCAGTCATCTAGTACCCATAACACAAGCTCTGCTTAGCTAGGGGCTAGATGATGCTGTGTGGATTGTCCAGCATTATTTTTTATTTATTTGTTTTCTGGTCTTTCGTTATGAAATATAGGTATGTTACCGTTTTCTTAGTTATATCTATGTAGATTTAATACTATCTCAAAGTCATTGTGTTCTCCTAGTACCTACTAGAATAAATATTTATGTGTGAAATATGAATCGTCCAGTCTCGTTATGCTATAAAAATTGTTATTACAAATTTACCCACTGCCAAAAGTGAAACATTTTATTTTCAAAGATCTTTTCTACGAATTAATTACGGGGTTTGTATTAAAACAAATCAATTTTTAACAATTTAAAAGCATAATGGGACATGTGATAAAATATGTATGTTATCAAAATTATAATTGGTTTTTTTCTTTATATAAAGTTATTTAAATGTAATTTATATTTAACATAAGTAATTTAAAAACTAGCTACGTATTACAATCACTTTTATAATATACACCTATAGTTACAAGTTAAGGTATTAATCATTTGTTAGGTTTTTACAACCATAATTATTGCTTAATTGCGCATTCTTTAGATTTTGTGTCGTTTATATCTTAAAGTTTTTCAATAAAAGTATGTTTTAACTCAACTACGAATGTGTTTTACAATTTTTGTAAAGCAATCTGTTTATTGCAACTTTCGTATTATCTTTTAATTTAAATATATGTTATTCATTAAGATTTATTTACTTTTTAGGTTGATATAATGTTCAAAGTACCTCAACCTGCTATTGGCAGGTGCCAACAGCAGTTTGAAGGGTTAAGATTTTATAGGTGTTTGTCATGTGAAATAAATATCTAATAAATGTCTCAATTATCTTTTATTAATATACAAGCGACCCGCTCCGACTTCGCACTGGTGCAATGCTGATATACAAAAACATTTCTCTTGAATAAGTCTATCTATTTAAAAAACCGCATCTAAATCCGTTGCGAAGTGTTAAATATCTAAGCATATATATAGGGACAAACAGACCGACAGCGGGAAGCGACTATGTAGTGTAATCTATAGATTTATGGACCCTAATTTCATAAACATAAATTTATCGAAATATTTTTGGGTTGACCACAAAGTAGGATTTTTTTGGATAGTTCCCCACAAACTGCATTTGCTGTACCTATATGTAGAGCACGTGAAATTTAAAATTATAAATTTGTTTTAGGTTAATATCAAAATGTATAATGTTAAATGTCATTAATTAGAGCCACAAATTTAATTTCAAACCTAAATAGCAAAATAGGCTGAAATTTTAAAATCATAATCTTTTATAGCCGTGACGTCCCACCCTATACGAAACAGGCATTAACATTCCAACAGCTCTCAAGTTTTAACTGTCAATATTGATACTAGCCTGCACACACACAAAGACATTGTATCGCTACATTAACGACTTGCTACAGCACACAGGTGCGTTTCACGGCTATACCTGCGCATGAGCAGAGGCGCATTCCGTCCCGCGACGTCGCGATTGGTCGTCGAACCTCCGTCGAGCCTTTTACGAATTTAGAAAGTCAAGTTTTGTGTCTGTGATTGCTTCGGTAACAATGTCAACGGTGCTGTGAAAATGTAAGTAATTTTTACTTTTTAAAGTTTTGTATACTATTCTAGCACGGGTATCGTTGTCTAGGGTAGAATAGAGAAAAATTACGTCATTTTGTAATCGAATGCGTGTATTATTTGACGTTTTAAACTTCAAAAATGTTAGCAAATAATGGCGATGCGATGTCAGTCTTTTCTACTAGGTACCCATAGTAAATAATCCCCGTGCTGTGGGGCCAGGGAAAACTCATTAAACACAGATACTACGTGTGCGCATAATTAAAACTAGTTTCCTTATCAGGTTTCGAATCATAACTTTGAGTTCTAGAGTTACAACACATGAATCTACGATAAAATAGCGTCAATGCCTACGAAGTTTCTTATAGAGAGGCCTCAAAAGCCTTAACGCAGATTGCTATACCACGTGACCAGAAGACCCTCAGCCTCGTGATAAACTTTGTAATAAAGTACATATTTTTTACTGAACATTCTTGTTCGATGACTCAATTCTATTCGTGGTACCAACTTACAACCTTTACTAGATATCTATCCTTCTTATATCTCATAAAAACAAGCATATTATTCTGAGGAGATAACTTTGTTCTGTTGGTTGGCCATGGCTTTGTTTAGGGCCTGTTAAGGCAGCAGCGTCTCCGCATTTCAGGAATATTTAAATAAAACTGAAAACAGTACTTTAATGTAAGCATATCATTGAGATCTCACATATTTTCTGGAATAAAAAGTAGGTAGATTAAGTACCTACATATATGTTTTCCAGATCTAGATATTGAGAAATTTCAGCCTGGAAGTCAGTACATTTGGCGTTGTCCTTGGCAAAAACTATCGTCTTTAACATTAGTTTGATATGTTATTACGATAGAATTGTTCAAGACGCTAGTTTTAAATAGCTCCTCGCCTCTACATCAAATGTTGGTAAAGATAAAACAAAATATTTTGAGTCTTTTAAATGTAGACCAGAACGTTCAATTGCGCAAGGTCTACTAGTCTTATTAAACACTAGCCGTCTGTCCCGGCTTCGTACGGATATTCAACAATTATTTAATTTTTTATACATACGCCTTGGGCTACTTTAGTAGGTTTCACCCTAATAAAACTTTTTAAAATATTCTATAGCCTTCTATAGCCAATGTTCATCAGGGATAATGTAGCATTCTAATGGTAAAAGGATTTTTCAAATCGGTCCAGTAGTTATGAAGCCTATTCAATCCAAACAAACAATCAAATCTTACCTCTTTTCAATATTAGTACCTAAAGGTAGAGTCAGGTGTGTTGTATAAACACGACAAGGAAGTTAACTTCTCGTATTACCTAATTAGATTTTAATGGGTTTATTATCTACTTTGTAGCTGGTGCGTCAATATTATTGAATACGAGTAGTCCAGCGCATCAAAAACTGAGGTGATGGATAAGACAAACTTTAGAAGTAGCACTTAGTTAGGTAGCTAACTTCTCGAGTTACCCAATTAGATTGTACCTAATATGTATGTGTATTCTGTACTTTGTAGTTCAAACACCGCGTACTGAAGCGAGAGCGTTCGTCTAAGAACAGAACTTGAAACATAAGATATATCTATACAGGTGTACCGAAACTCAACGTCAAGCCAAAAACGCAGGACAGGTGGGTACATGACGACCCATAAAAATCATAGGTCTATCTTTAATGGTTTGAGAGTTATAGGCTTTTTACTGAAAATTATAAATTCATAACACGTTGAAGATAGACCCACGATTTTGTGGTTTTTCTTGGTCGTCATGAACTTACCTGTTCGGCTTGACGTTGAGTTTCGGGACTCCCTGTATATTCCTCCAGTTTACCACCACTATGCTGTCCTTCTGCATTCTTTAAAACTCCTGAAAAAATATTGTTCTGATTATAAATAAACTATAAGATCACTTTGCTTTATTGTAAATAATTTCCGCTGCGTACGCGATTTAACATTTTGGTATTCTTTTACACACATGGAGATTTCATTCGGATTCCTAACTTTTTGAAAATATTCTATCACCTGTTTTCATCATGAATAACGTAGGATTCTAACGGTGAAAGAATAATTTATTCAAATCTGTCCAGTAGTTTCGGAGCCGAGTTAATCCAAACAAACAATCCAATCTTTCCTGTTTATAAATTTGTATCGTAGTATAGATAGCTAGGTGATCAGCTAATTTCTTTACTGACAGTTTCTATAGGTATAAGTTTGGCTAAAACGTAAAAAATTTAATAATTATTGTAATGACCTTATCAAGAGTGGTTTATGGGCTAATGTATTATTCTAAAACTACACAGGTAGAGTACTACCTGCTCTAGGGGATACCGATTCGCGGAAAACCTACTCTACAGGGATGCTCTAACAAACTCTGCGATGTGATGAGGGTCGTGAGTTCAAATCCCAGTAGAGCTGTTTATTTTTGCTCTATAGATATAAGTAGTAGGTAACAGAAAGTCCTTTTATAAACCGAGAACTAGACTGAGTTGTTTATAAATTGTACATTTCTCATTTCATTCAGTAGCATGATACTCGTACCTCCAGAATGACCAATTATGATTTTTTTTTGTTTGAAATGTTATTTGATTAAGACATACCTAACTACTATTCTTCGTATTGTTACATTGTTAACCTAGGGTTGGAAGTAACTTACCTATTTAGTCCAGAAACCTTTCCTTTCCTTTTAATATTAAAGCTTAGTCGCTAGCTGCAAAGAAACTAGAAATAAGTAACCGATAAGTGAACTGTTTAAGTTATTAATGAGAATAAATTATTTAAACCGACATTACACCCATTGATAAGAAACAATAGCGTTGACTCTACGTGCAGGATGCTTATAAAGTTCGGGATGTTGGACAATGGGCGGTATGGGACAAAATATTGTGGATTTCATATCAAGATAACAGAAGAAAGACAATCAGTTTGCTTACCGTGAGGATTTAAAACAGGGTCTATAACTCCGTCCCCCGACTTTCTTAAAAGACAGGCGTCTATGTATGCAAGGGTATCAACCAGATGTCGCCAAGTTAAACTTTACTATGTTGCCGTACAAAATTATGCTTTCTTTTTTATTTTCATCGTTATGAGAGACAGCAACATTTTTGTTGCTCTCAACTACATATAGGTAATATCATATAGGTAAATTTCTTAATTTGGAGGAAGAACATTTTATAATACTAATTGTCTAATTAAGACAGGTTTTATCTCCACTGTGCTCTCATTTGATTGGTACTGCTTTAACACAATGTAAGTAACATTGCAACTGCACTATCGCGAATCTAGGTTATAATACCTACCCACCAACCAAAGATATTGTAGGCTACCTTTACGACCATACTTCGTTGACGCGATCTCACGTTTAAATGTGACTTAGACCAAATAAAATAAGAATATTACACATACGCGTTATAGTACTTACAATATAGTATAAGGTTTTTCGTACGGAGCTACATGTCGTATATTACAATCAAAAAGTAGCAGTGTTGCTTTGAATGATTAAAACACTAGGTTTTCCCGGAGTAATCTAGTCTTAGCTACATTTTGAATGTCTTTACCTTCATTTTGCGAAAACGGTGAAAAGCCGTCCGATCGTGTTTGTATAGTTTTCAAATAATAAAATGTTTCTACATTAGGTGGGTCAGGCTGCGCTTATCGCCTACCTATAGGTACTTGTAATGAAACCGAATGAAATTGACACCGTAAAACCTTTATAATCTACAGGAATTATGTCAACATCAGCATCGTTCATTATTCAATGAATATTTTGCTATACCTACTTATATAGAAAAGAGGAAGGATTTGATTGTTTGGATTGAGTAGGCTCCGGAACTACTTGACCGATTTGAAAAATTCTTTCACTATTACAATCCTAAAATATTCTGACGATTTATCAGTCTTAGAAAATTACCCTATGTTCATCAGTGGTGAACATCGGCTAATTCTCACCGACCACCCTGGCTTCGCACTGGTTTTAGCAAAAAAATCCAAAATTTATTACAATTTATAAATATTTACAAGCACGCACACACAGGGTTACATTATTGAAGTTTTTAAACAGATCTGTAACCTTATTCAAAATTAGCATAATGTAGGATTGTAATGGTAAAATAAACGGTCTTGTACTTAGGAGCCTATGCATTCCAAACAAACAAACAATCAAATCGTTCGATTATAATACTAATTAGGTTTGTATTTTAGACTGTGTCCTCCTGTATTTTTACTTTATCTATTCTTACTTGTCGTGTATTGTATATCGATGTTTCTTAAGTTGAAGATAAGCGTTGGTTGCCCCTCTTGTAATATCCGCTGCAAAACTCTGCCTTCCAATCATTTCCTGCTATAGTTCAGAGCTAGTGCAGGAGCTGAACTGCAAAATAAGAACAAGAATCGTCAGATTCTATATTTTACTTTTCCATCTTGCGACTATCGTAAAATGCGTTCGAATAGTTTGAAAATGTTTGAATTTGGAAAAATATTGATCGGAAATTATAAAATCAACATTCAAACCAAGACTAGTTTTAATCAAATTATTGCACCTTGATCACCACAAAAACAAATAGATAGATAGATGCTTTGTGTTTAAAACTTATGACTAACACTAGATATAACTAAAGGGTAAAAAAATTGGAGACTTTTCCCGGGCAATCAAACAAATCGGTTCGTCAATGGTGGGTAGGTACTGACGAATTGCTATACAGATTTATAGGGAAGGGGACAATAGGGAATTATTAAAGCATTTAGTTTTAATAATTCCCTTAATATCGTCATAGGATAAAATGTAAGATCACGATAAATAACAATCCTTACAAAAATTATAAATTTGAAAGTTACTATGTCTGTCTGTCGGTCTTTCACGTCTAAACTACTGAACCGATTTATATATAATTTAGCACAAGCGTTTTTAGACCGGGAGAAAGGACATAGGATACTTTTTATCCATGTCAGTGTCATCCTCCTGCGGGATATAACAGAATCATATTTTTTATAAATTTCATTATTATAACGTTTAAAATATTACAATATTACAAAATATTACAAAAATAATAACGTTTAAAATATTACATTCGATTCGAAACATTATCGCCTTCTACGCGGAAGAAGTTGCAAGCAAAAGCTAGTAACATAAATATATATAACTAGTAAGTACATACATAGCTAGCTTTTGCTTTGGTCTACACGTTATTTGCTCTTCAAAACAAGAAACGTGTAAGAATCTACACGTTTCTTGTTTTGAAGGCAATTACCTCATTTTTGTCATAAACAGTCTCCATACTCTATATAGGACAGCTTTATAAGTTGGGAGTGTGTAAAAATATTTCCAGATAATTTTATTACAGTTTCTTAAATATAGCAGGGTCCCATTGCACATCTTCAGATTACCTTACCGTATCGTTTATAATTTTTATGATCTTACCACCGTTGTATGAATTATTAAATAGTAAAAGTGGCCAATATGGTGGTTTAACAATAATAGTAAATTAAGAATAAATCTCTCACTAACTCTCACAATCTGTCATTGCCTCCTGCTCTATTATATGGGCCCAACTATTTCCATAACTTACCCAAAATTAATTTCCCGTATTGTCGCCACAATGCAACAAAAGTGGCAACATTCTATAACTTTATAACGAAGGTAGCTAAGGACTAAGGACATATCTTTGTTTGAATAAGTAGGTAGAGTAGCTTAATATTTGGTAAATACAGCGTTGGTATATTTAGTTTACGTTGAGATTCGCTAGTAAAAAATTAGTTTTTAGATAAAAATTAGTTAAATATAAAGTGCAATAAATAAAATCTTCTTTTACAAAACCTATAAAAGCAATGTGGTACCTAATAATAAAATTATTTCGAATTTTTCTATAGTAAAAAATGTATTTTTGTACGAGATGTAAGTATAAATAAATGAAGTGGAATAATAATAAATCATTTATTTCCGGCTACAAAAGAACAGTTATGGATGGTGAAAACTTATTCTAGAGTCCATTATAAACAAATACCGACACTATAGAAATATAAAAAAGTCTTAGTAACTAAATAGTGCACATTATACGTATGTACGGCGACTTTTTCGCTTAAATAATAATAAACTAGTGGTCCGCCCCGGCTTCGTTAGGGTATTTTTTTTCATGTTTCATGCAGATCTCTAACCTTTTTGAAAATATTCTCAGGGAGAATTAAGGATTCTAGTGATGAAATAATTTTTCAAAAAACCTCTTCAATTAAAAAAAAATCAATTCTTCAATCAAATCGTTCCTCTTTATAATATTAGTATATATATAACATAATAGCTGTGCCCCGCGTCGTTACCCGCGGTCAAAAGGAAATAAGTGATATTTGACTTTTTTTTTACCTAAGATCCTTTTCCCAATGACAACAAACACAGCTAAAAAAGAATTGGCAGCCGTTGTGATGCGGTGACGACGTCCCAAGGTCTCCACGGAAAACCAGGGCTATGGTATGATCTGCTCTACCATACCACATGCTGAGTGGAGTCCGATTTTGTCAGTTTAAGGTTTATAATGTAAGTATTCTTATGTATTTTCTGGCAAAACTCTACCTATTTAAAAACCCGCATCAAAATCCGTTGCATAGTTTTGAAGATCTAAGCATACAAAGCGACAGACAGACAGCGGGAAGCGACTTTGTTTCATACTATGTAGTGATTGATATACGAGTAATATTTATGTTAATATTCAGTCAATCCTACCTCACTGTAGTGGTCACATTAGGTCAGATTAGGATGGAGGCCAGGATCGCTGTTTGTGGTATGGTTTGTATGTTTAGCAGACGATTTTTTTTACCTGGGATGTGAATGATGTACTGCATTTCAAATGCCTCCAGACTCAGTTTAACATAACCCGCAATACATTTTAGCTAGGACAAAATATGGTAAAAGTTCCTAATCACCATATTCACAACACCATGGAGCAGGCTCACCCTACCAGACTTTGCTGTGCACAACAGTTATATCCACAGCAATCTGAACCTTACATTAATAGACTAAGTGTTCATTATTGCTGTTGCATGTAAGCGTCATTGACGGACACTGTACATGCATACCAATGAAAGGGAAACAATACAAAATAATGAAGTGGTATGTGACTGACATGCTTATTGAAACTTTCCTCTGGCTGACCAAAACTGTTGCCTTGTCTGTATGAATCATAGGTTTTTAGGTTTTTAACTGTCCATAGTGTCCATGGACAAATATCAAGAATAAAACAAAAGTAACATTACAGTTCCATAGACAGGTTCACAACACTACAAACTTATTTACAAAAAAAAAATGCGCATTTTGGTGCTACAAAACACATTCAGGCAATATCTCTACATTGCTCCAATGTTAATCTATGAAGTAAGTATTAGGTAGTCTAGTGTCTGTACTTCGTCCATCATAGAGCAACGCGGGCCACCAGCGGACCGGAGTCCGCCGGGGGCCCGCGTTGCTCTATGCTGTCCATGGACAAATATCAAGAATAAAACAAAAGTAACATTATAGTTCCATATATAGGTTCACAACACTACAAACTTATTTACAAAAAACATGCGCATTTTGGTGCTACAAAACACATACAGGCAATATCTCTACATTGCTCCAATGTTAATCTATGGAGTAAGTATTAGGTAGTGTCTGTACTTGGACTGGAGTCCGCCGGAGGCCCGCCTTGCTCTATGCTGTCCATGGGCAAAATATCAAGAATAAAACAAAAGTAATATTATAGTTCCATAGACATTAGACAGGTTCACAACACTACAAACTTATTTACAAAAAAAAAATGCGCATTTTGGTGCTACAAAACACATACATGCAATATCTTTTTGCTCCTAATGTTAATCTATGGAGTAGGTATTAGGTAGTCTAGTGTCTGTACTTATAAGTGATATGATAACTGCTGCTTCCAGTTGAAATTTAGGATTTACCCATGGAAGTGAAAACTCTTTCCTGTTGCTTGATGTACCTAAAGTATTACCGTAAATGATCACACGAGGTAGTTACACGCAAGCTATATCGTATTCTGCAACTGACGATGTATCAGGTCTAGTCAAGGTGAGCCACGACATAGATCACTCCAATGTCACGTAGAGCCAAATTCCTTCAACAACGCTGATAAAAATAAGAGTACCACTATATAGTATACTAGCGGTCCGTCCCGGCTTCGCACGGGTATTTTCATAAAATGGATTTTTCATACGGAACCCTAATTTTTCTGAAAATATTCTGTAGCCTATGTTCAGCACGGAAAATTTAGGATTCTAATGGTGATTTTTTCAAATCGGTCCAGTAGTTTCGGAGCCTATTCAATTCAAACAATCAAATCTTTCCTCTTTTTGTTTTCTATACCTACTAATATTATAGTATATAGTAAAGTTGCTTCCCGCTCTGTCTGTCCCTATGTATGCTTAGATCTTTAAAACTACGCAATAGATTTTGATGCGGTTTTTGAATACAGTGTTTTAAGAGAAAGTTTTATAATGTATAACATGCATAAAGTGATACTAATCTATACATAATGTATTAGTGCAATGCATCAGTATTGCACTCGTGCGGAGGGCGGGTCGATAGTACTTGAAATAAAACTAACAGGTCCTATTCTGAATATTGAAGATATTTAGATTTTACTGGAAGTCACTCTATTGACGATACTAAACCCAAGAGTGTATTAGTTTTTCATTTATGTCTGTCTTAGCATCACGCCGAAACTACTGAATGAATTCAAATGAAACTTATCTGAGTTCGTACTACGAGGAGGATTAGGATACTTTTTATCCCGGAATTCAGTACCTACTGTTCTCATGTCCGGGGTTTCTCATGTTCTCATGTGGGATGAACGTCGAATGAACGATTTCTTTAATTATTTTTCGACTGACATTGTTGCAAGATCGAAGTAACACAGTCAACGTCATCATCAGCGTTGCTTTATGCCATGCAAGGCCTATGCACTGCCTAATAAGAACAAAAATAAAACATTTCCCTATTACTTGTAGGTACATTTCTTAACGTAAACTAGATTTTTTACACTAGAATTTTACACTAGAATTTTACACAAAAATTAATAACAGATAATAGGAGAAGATTTAGCATTGTGCTGCATGCAAAAATACCGGCGGTGCCGATTTTAAATATACTCTCCTCGGGTAGGTGATCACTGAGGAATAGGGATAATGGGCCTTAGGACAGGTGGACCAGCCCTATCGTGACTTTATTCCTTTAATTTTTGTTTTCCTTTCGGATAGCAAAAAATCACACGCATAATTATACATATTATACAATTATTTTTAAGTCATAACGGGTAGGACACACTGATTGAAAACTTTAGTTTTCAAGCATTGGGGCTGGAGACTCATCTAAATAGCTACAGATTTACTATAGTGTCTAAAAAATCTTACTAAGAACTTGTCGGGAATTGCTGCAAGTATTCCGAGCCAAAAAAAGCATATAAAAGTAAATAGTTTTGATTTATCTGAATCTCCTGTCTCATTGGTCACGCTATAAGTTTCTACCTTAGTTTCGTACTATGGGATATGAGCTTTATTCAACGATTGTTGTTTGTCAAAACCTCCACAAAAGTTTTATTTCACATTATCATCACATTCTTTTCGCGCTGATTAAACTAAATATTTAATTGATTATGCAAGGTCAACCTTAACAATTTCACCAAACAATATGCCCTTTACTCTCTTAACATCCGTCACACATATCCAGAACAACTCCCATAACGTTCCTCTTTCCATCATCTCCACAATAATAGAACTCATAACGCAATCCAATTTCCCTTGATTTTGCACCCTTCCACCTCATCTTCTGCAAACTAAACACATTTTTTCTCTTCCAGTCAACGTTCTGATATTTAAACTCACAATCCTTATCCATACTTCCCGGACTCTCTTATAACGTTGTATCCGTCCCTGATGCAACAGCCTTATTCCACGTGCCACATCCGCCGGAAAGCTAGATGTAGGGGAGAGTCGGATATTACCGAGCCCTTAAGCCAGAATGCCTATAGGCAGCTCAGCTCAGATTGAAATTTACTTAGATGAATGTTACTACCAGACTTATAGGTAGGTAAACTAGGTATGGCCGCTATAGTTGTTATGTTACCTATAAACTTAAATAATAATACGCAATACTTTTTCACATAATCACTACATCAACAAAAAGTTAATCTGTTACGTTAGTACATATGATTTCAGATCGATTTTAATCAAGTAAGAAATCGGAATTGTATATCGCAGTGTACTTATTTCTCACTTTTTGTTAAGAATGAGTGCTTATTCTGTTGCTGTACCTATAACGTGGCAAAACCGTTAAAAAAGAATAAAGAAGAAAAATAACCAAAATTTAAAAATGGCAAAAAGTGGTGATATCGAACTGGTATGATAATACCACGGTCGAGGTTGATTTGCTCTCATAAAAATTTTCATTGTGAGTATTACAATAATTTTTTTTATATAAATATAAACATTAAGTTTGAATAACAATTACAAACAATATATGTTATTTCAGTTATAATGCCATGTATTATTTTTCTACAAGAGTACGTTTAAATTATATCAAAATGTCTATAATTATTGAGCTCACATTTTAGCAAATATATCTTCATCATTTTAGTAAACTGGGCTATCGGAGAGGATTGACGCGGTGCACAGGGGGATTTTGAAACTAGCGCTACGATATTATTAGTACAGCAGGCTGTTGATATACTTGCTATGCATAGTTGGATAGGCATTATCTAAGCGCGGATTTGTTAACCGTGCGGTATTATCCAACTCCCCCCAATATATCCAGTAGTCACCCCCTATAATATATTAAAATATTTCTTTATTGCTTCAATTATAAAAACTGGGTAAAAGCTTAACCTTAATTAAGGCTTCTAAATAAATTTACAGTCACAGTACCTACAGTCCTTCCAAAATGTAAAGCCGTGCTAAATTTTAGAGTAGTTAGATCCACTCTGCTCTGTTTTCAGTCATTGAAAAGCGTTACCATAGCAACCGTTACTAAACCTCAACCAGTTCATACACCCTGCTATACGAGTAACATGACTTTATTATGGTCTAAATTATTAGAAAACACATTCCCTCCGTGATAATACTAAATATTATTGACTGTAATGTTAATTTATCTTAAGTTTTAAGAGTTAAAAAGTGAGTGTTCATTTATAATTTTGATGCAGTGCCATTGGTATAAACAGGGTAGGTACCTGGACATATTGTGATGACTAATATTGACCCACTTTTGGTTTTAATAGAGTTTTTCCAAAGAACTTTTATTTTATGACAAATTTTGCTGTTTGTTAACGATAGATCCAAAATCTCGTTCGTTAAAAAGTTATGTCCTATAAAATAGGCACCTCTGTTTCGGTTCAAATGTGTTTATACTCTTAAAAAAAACAACTTTTCATAATCTTTATTTACAAAGTAAATTATAATCAAATAAAAGAGACAGATTATAATTGGTATTTATGATTGAGTTTACTGCAGACTGTTACAAAAAACCTACAGGTCTCTGAATGTCAATGCTAATGCGCTGCACCAGATACCACACTCTCGGATCCCTTCGATCAGACAATAAGATTTGTTTTTATAGCCGCATATCCTCTACCACAGACCGAAGGTCTCAGCTCCAAGGGAAGTAAATGCGTAAGCTCTTCGACAAATTTGCGCCTTTTGAGGTTTTCGGTCAAATTTCCCGCCGCAACAGCCCTCACAGATTTTATCGGAAGATAAGAAGGCGCAATTGTGTCCACATATAGAGCTTGTAGCTTCCCGTACAATGCGAGCCATGAGACCAGCGTTATATTGTTATATTATAATGCACTAGTAAATCTATTCTGTCCGTGACCCACTGCTGCGTACGTACAGGCATCTTCTTTATTACACCATTCGGCCCGTTCCTGTGCCACCCTATTCCACGCATTCCCAGATTATCTTAAAGATGTCGTCTGGCTGTCGGACTTGGGTAAGTATAAGGTGCAGGTCTCACGTTCCACATAACTTAACATCCCGGCTATCCTAGAAATGTCGTCTGATCATCGGGCTTAGGTAAATAAAAATAGCTTGGATCTAACTTTATGCAGGTCTCACCATTTTACATGAGTCAATTGGGCTGTACTCATCCAAATGTGGTTCGTCCACATAAATTCGTTGTAGCAATGGCCAGTGAGGTTGATGATGATGAGCATATCCAACAATGGACGGTTTAATGTTCGTAAATAAATAAAATAACAGAGATAAAATAAGTTAAATTATTGCTCAAAAAGTTGTTAACGTAATCAGAAGTCATTAAAATTCAATGGACTGATGAGGCTCACCTGATCAGTCCCAACTGACGGCCGTCGTATGAGTCATCTTTGAATTTCATTGATCAGCAGCCTTATTGTCTTACTTGAAATCCATAACCAGTGAACTTCATACCGATTACCTGTCGGCCTGTCGCCAGTGTTCAAGCGACGATTCACGTTCGATTTTTGTCTGACGAGTGGTCGTATTCGACTATCCGAAGGCGTTTCTTCCATGCATTTGCAAAATGATAAATCGCCTTCGGATATTCAAAGTCGAATACGCATAGCCAAAGAAAAAAAGATTCGGCCAAAAAAAAATTACAGGTGGGATAGTCAGGTCAGAGCTCATCTCATATAGCCTGCGACGCAGACGGTTGCGGGTTCGATTCCCGCCGTAGGACAAACAATGTTTAGTTATAAAAATACTTATAAATAATAAATGTATTTTCTTAAGTAGGTAGGTATATCAGTCGGATTGCTTCGATAGCGATCATGACCGGCAGACTGTGGTTCGAAACGCGCGCGTTCTGTAGCAATAATTATGATCAATGCACTGACCCATACCACAAGCTCTGGTTAGCTTGGGGCTAGATGATGCTGTGTGGACTGTCCAGCATTATTCATCGTTATATATTTATTTATCTTTGAATTGCATCGATTAGTTGGGACAGACGGCCGTGCTATGCTATGAGTAATTTTTGCTGCGAAAGTAGTAAAACCGTCTTATTGTTCATCGGTTTAACGCCTGCTTTTCAAACACATTCAGTTTTTATATGTGCTGCTGTCCAAAAAAAAGAGGCATAGTATAATATGTGCATAAAATAAGAATTATATATGAATTACCTACATAAAAAATCGAAACGAATACTTGAATGCCCTCGGTGCTAGGATCAAAAATTCATTTCACTCGTTTCGTAACTAACTCTTGGCCATGTTACACGTATCGTAGGTACAATAAAATAAAAAAATATAGGATATGTTTAGTACTGCTACTTTTTGACAGATTTAACTAAATTTAACTAAAACCTATGTAAAAATCTATGTACTTTATAAATACAATATACCTACGCTCCCCCTGTTAAAGTCCCTAGTTGCACATGAAACGCTGGTGTTCTTCTAACACAAAGTAGGTTCATAGTTAACCTTCTTCAATAGAACAATCATTAGGGGAGGCCTGTGTCCAGCCTGTGGACTGTTATAGGCTGGTGATGATGATGATGAATAGAACAAAACAAAATTAAAAACTCCTTTTTCAAACAAACTTAATAGTATCACTAGTTTCTGCGTGCGTCTCTTAGATTTTGATTATTTCAGATATGTTTGGTATGACTTAATAATCTTAATAATCACACCGGCGCTAGACCACCAAACAGTGACCATCACTTTTCTAGGGGTGAGTTTTCGTTTAGGGCATTGTTTAGGTGCTGAACCAGTATCCAACCAACTTGCTGAGCGCTTGCGGTTATCAAACAGAATCCATTTTTCATCGCAGGTAACAATGCGTTTAAAAATTTCTTCATTTGTGTTGTGTGTCTGTTGAGCAGTGCAAGGCACGTCTCGACGCGTACTTCGCGCTGGCGATCATTGAGTTCGTGGGGCACCCATTTGTCAAGCTTTTTTACCTTGCCAATTTGACGCAAATGGACCAATATTGTTTTGACGCTAACGTCGAAAGCTGCTGCTAATTCAGCCGTAGATTGTGTAGCATCAGCTTCCTTCGTTCTGACAATGGCGAATTAAAGGCGATTGTCGCCTTTAATTCGTCATTGTCAGAACGGCAATTTCATAGGTAAAGACCTAATATTTGTTGATTATGTTTGGTAGAACTCAAAATCCGTGACAAAATCAGCCTGATTCCTTCATTCGTTTATGTGTTGTCTGGAAACAAAATACTCATGACAACCTCTCAAACTTTCTTATTTTATAATACTTAGTTTAAAAGCCAAATTCCAACGAATACTAAAGTTTTGGCTGTGTTGTTATTCAAAGAGTTTTGAGAAATTCAATTTCTATAAAAAATAATTAGAAGATAATTTCCATAGAAAATTTCCTGCTCGTCTCGTCGGTATGCAATCAGTTTTCTAAGGTATCACCAGAAGAAAATTAATCAGCAAAGGTTTTTATGTTGAAATTATTGCAATTTCTACCAAGGCTAGCTCTCGATATTTTAATAAGAATGTTATTTAACCTGATTCTAGGGTTCTTCGTAATAACTAGAGATTTTCTACGTCAAGAAACCGTCATCTTCGAAGATAATGGATCGAAATATTTTAAAGTAATACTAGCTGAGTGCCCGTGGTTTCACCCACGTAACCTCCGATCCCGTGGGGTTTTCGGGATGAAAAGGCCGATATATTATTTCAGGTCATAAACTATCTGAGTACCAAGTTTCATCAAAATCCGTTCAGTAGTTTTTGCGTGAAATAGTAAGAAACATCGATCCATGCTTACAAATATATTAATAAAATACAAACTTTCGCGTTTATAATATTAGGAGGATTATTGTATCCACCTGCTGGGCGTGTTAAAATATTTTAGGAACCCACATTTTATAAACCGGTTTTGTATTATATTTATGACATCACATCTTATTAGCTAATTTTATACCGGGCTCTAGCTTACGTATATACTCATAATGTGTCACCACTTCAATGAGATCGTTGCCTAAATAATTTTAATATCTTCGTTCATTAGGAATACGGTTTTAGCCAAGTTATTTACAATCTAGGTTTCACTTATTATATTCTGTGGTTTTGCTTACAATGGAGTCAAAGTTTCAAAGCAGGTATTGTAAACCATTTTGTATTCAAAAATGACTCACCTACATACCATCTTTAAACTAATTAACGATGAAGGTCAAGGCGTAAAAAGAGTAAATATGAAATTTTATGTAAACTATGCTTTTTGTAAGTAGGTAATTAATTAAAATTGTTTATAGTTTACGACGACGACATTCCAAATGACAGCAGATCAAAGAAGTTGTAGGTACGGCATACCTACCGTCCATACAGTAGAGCTACCACAAAACTCAAGTATAAAAAACTCAAGCATAGACTGTGGACGATCTTTAGAACTCTACAATATGGCTCATCCATGTGGTTTTATTTTTCATCGCATAATATTTTCTTTGACAGCCACTCGAAATCCACCACCTTATCCATAATTATCCAAATATAAATTAAGAGATGTTTTAAATTATTGTTGTTGATATTTCTTTATTATTTCTTTAAATTATCATGAGCACCATGGTGTAATTTTGAATTCAACATAGTCTGCGACTTACTATGTCATAGATGGTATGATTCATGGACTTTACCGTGGGCAGATTCCTTCCGGTGAAGTACTTAGCTAACTTACCTCGTAATACATTCATACCTACATGCATAATTGGCGCCAGCTTAAGTAGGTACGATAGTTGAGTATATAATATCAGTTGAGTTTCTCGCTCTTTCACAACAGTCTGGTTGTAAATACTGTTATTTTTTGTTATAATTTGATATTTTTTGTTATTGAAGACTTTTTTTATACCACCAAGGTGGTAAAAAAGCATACAGCCTGCAACATCGGAGTATATTTTTATTGATAGGAGCTCACTAAATAGAAACTAATATTTACAATTCAAACAATTAAGCTAACTGCAGACTGTTGCGAACAAACTACTTTAATATAATATTTGGCTACTTAGTTTACTTCGAGGCATGATCCAAAGATTGGATATACCTACCCTCTACCTAATTCTAAGCTAAGCTGTGGATGGTCTAAGGGCTGTGTTGATGATGGGTTAGGATTATTCTTTCCCTCCTTTACAGGGATGGTCTTGCAGCTAGTTTTAAAACGGGTTTTATGACGGCTAAAAGTAGGGTGCAGAAAATTTGGATTATTTATCTATGCCGTCGCGTACATTCTATATAAAGAAAAGAAAAGAAAGAAAATCATTTATTTGGATCACAAGAAAACTTAACTAGGTACAAAAAAAACTTAAAATAAGTAAAATAGTCCTAAAAATTATTATCATGTTATCAGAAGGATGAAATATTTTTTCCTGCAATATTTGTTTCCTTTCGATATAGTTCTGTTCTTGCGTGCATTATACAATATACACAGAATATTTAATTATAAATAGGATATTTTCAGAAGTTTTTTAATGTTTCGTTGATCGATTAAACCTAGAATCTGGGTCTGCGGGCGGCTTTCATCCACTGCGCCAGAACAGTCCTACCTTTTGGGCAAAAAAGCTGACAATTAATAAGTTTCTTTCTCTTCAACAGGCTGAAGATGTCAGCACTGGCATGCCTGCTAACCTTGGCCGCAGGTGCCTCCGCTCAGCTGACGCTGGACGGCATCCGCTGCGGTCAGCTCACTTGCAAGCTCGAAGAGTACTGCTCCCCGGAGACCAACAGGTGTGCACCATGCAGCACGGTGTGTAACAAGACGCATCATAACTACGATGGGGGACTTTGCATCAAGGAGTGTCAAAGTGAGTTCTTATTGTCTAGATCCCTTCCTTTCTCATCGCCTCACTAATTTACATCCACTGCTGAACCAATGAACAACTGTATGGCAACTCTGATGCACTGATCCGCATTTTGTAAGCCTAAAGAAATAAATAAAGTTATTGAATCTGAATCTGAATCTGATCAGTTGAGCCACTTGTAGATGGTTTGCTGCATTAAGCTCAATTGTTTCAATTCTAATTAATTTATTTCACTGTATAGTTTTAGTAAACAGAGGATATATGTTGCAATAATTTAAAATTCTGTTCTACAGTACATACTACTTCTATTGATAACTATTAAAACCCGAATAAATAAGTAACATTATTAAATACCTCAAAATTCCTTAATTTTCTAAACAAACGTACCTAAAACATTAAGGTTAGCCCAAAAAGGTGCTCCCAATCTCTTTTATAGCGCATGCCAACCAAAGGACTTATTTATTTAGAAATAGCAGAGTTCGACAGTGAAACCTCCAGAGATGCTTGACCTGAAACCTTCCGCCCACCGTATAGGTGCGAAAGAGAAAACAAACGTTTAGAGGAGATCAGACACATTCCGCGTCTTGCGGTCACGAAACTGGTTTCACGGGTTATCTGTTTCAAACGATAAGCTTCTTTAAAGAGTTTGCAAAAGGCTGTTAATTGAGTGTCTGGGTAGAGGCTATTATTATTTTGCATTATTCGTCATGCGATGTTGATACATCAAGAATTTTCATCAGTAGAAAACATCCCAACGTATTTTAAATAGTTTCGATGCCATTCATACAACCGTCATTTATAGATCACCTAACTGGCTGATACTTACAGGTAAGGAAATACTTAGGGATACCTATGATTACCTATCTGTAATCTCTGCCTTCTGAATGCACTAACATTTGCCAAACATTACCTGAGTTTTCTGTGGGATTTCAAAAGCCTTTTGTCTTAATTACGTTGTGAATGAACGATGCAATTCTGTGGCTCCTGTGAAAGGTGATTTAACTCGAGTTGTACCCTTTTTGAGATGTTTACAGAGAAATTATCAAAAAAAAATTACGATTTTTTTGGTCTAACTCACGTTCTTCTATCTGCTTTAGTTTCGGAGATAATTTGGTGCAAAGTGATACAACTGCCACGATTTTGGCAAAAAATTTGTGATTATAGATATATGTGCAGTTGTATCCCTTAAGGTAGTTGCTCGACACACTGTTTTTTGTGTATCATGATATAAGAGCGATTATATTAATTTTCACATGAAATTTTTCTCAATATTTTTCGTGAATATTGATACAATTACAGCTATATCACTTTGTACCAATTTTTTTCAATACTGTTTAGGGTACAACTCAACATATACCTACTAATCCGAATCGAAATTTATTTCTAATATGTGATAAATGATACAACTCTACTAATATCATACCTACTACACAAATCATTTTTTACGGATAAACGAATGTAAATTGAATTGTATCTAAAACTTAAACAAAACTAGTAAAGTTGTATGGAGACCAAGATGGTCTAAATGATACAAGTGCTCATATGATGCGGGTGGCGGGGGTACGCGGGGTGAAGTGAAATGTTTGCCCACCCCCCACTTGCAAACAAATGTGGCATTTTACAAAAGACAGCTTTGGACCTTCAATGTGACCATACACGATTTAAAAACAAATATTAAAAAAAGCTTTTTGTTACATGTGGGCGGAGTGTGAGGGGAATAGAGGAGCAAACGACATAGCTTCATGTCTATACGATTTTATCATAAATCAACTTAAACCCAGAAGCTGATCATGTACTCTGATAGCTGTCCTGGTCAAAACAAGAACTCGATTATTAATACAATGTTGATGCTGGTTGCTAAACTATCCCCACAAATACAAACTATTGAACATAAATACCCGGTCATACTCATATGGAGGCTGACACTGACCATGCGTTGATTGAGCGTAAGAAAAAGAACACGAGCATGGATATTCCCTCGCCAAGAGATTGGTACCAGCTAGTGCGTACAGCTTAGAAATAAAACAGAAATAAAACAGCAAAGTTTACTGTTATCGAGATGACTCGTGATATGTTTTATGATTGCAACAATTTTTCAAAACAATGTCTTACTCTTAGAAAAACTAACACAATCAATGAAAAGTTTCTGTGGAGCGACGTTCGATCTGTTTTGTATACCAAAGAAAACTTATACCGAAAGCCTGTCACTCCAAGATTACTATTTCAACTGAAAAGCAAAAGGATCTACTGATCTACTGGATTTGCTGTGCTTCATTCATGAGAGTGCTCAAGAGTTTTATAGAAGTTTGAGCTGCAAGAATGAGTCAAAGATACTCCTCCAGATAATGTTAGTGATGATTCTGATGTTGAGTAACTACTTCATCCGACTCCTAAGACCTATTAGGATCTTTTTATTTGTTCTAGCTATGCTATCTATAACGTACTGATCGGTATATTTTTAATGGGTTTTATTTTGTTTTAAGTTGATAACTATTGATTTATGACGAACTGTTCATCTCACAGAGTCTACTTACCGCCTATAAGATAGGTTGACTGCTGTTAACTGTGTAAGTTTAATGTGTTAGCAATTTGGTTATATTTATCATATTTCTAGATTTAGTTAAGATTCACACAATGGTTGTGATTGTGATACTATGTTTTGTACTGAGTAGGTTCACATTCCATGTTGTGATACCTCCATAAGATTGATCTGTGCCATTTCTTAGTATTTAAGTTTAAACCTACCTGCCTTGCCTTTAAAAGATCTCAATTTAACTCTCATAAGAATGTGATAAAAAAGTGCCCTATTTGTAAGTGAATTAATAATTTTGAAGAAGTTTACTAAACGTTAAATATTTTACTGAGACTTGTATTTATTTACACATTAAATAAGTGTTTTACTGAGGGGTATAACTTGACTTGTATCAATTAACACATGTTTCAAAGGACTAGAATTGTAGCAAACTGATACCATTCAGGTAAATTATGAAAAAAGGGGACTGATAAGTTAAATAATCTAATCTTTGAGGTAGTACCTATGTACTTTGTTTGAGCAACTTTGTGTCAGGAATAATTTCTAATGAGTTATTCGACTTTTTTACTTCTTGTATATCAATTTACACTAAGACAACTTATACGTGCAATCACGGTGCAACATAATTTAACTCTACTTGTATCATTTATCACGTAATTTAAACACACATTAAAAATTAAAAAAGGTACAACTCACAGTTTTTTCATGAATTACTTTCAAAGTATAATATTTACCATAAAAATTAAAATGCACAGTGAAAGAGAATATTTTTATCTACAAAATAAAGTACTTGAATGTAACCTAGCCCACTTAGTTTACGAAATAGAATTTTTTTAAACTTGTTTTTGCTCTCCTGTAAAATGATGATTTTCCAGTTGTATCACCTTTCACAGGAGCCACAGAATTGTAGGCAAGAATGCATCGAAGATCACGTATCTAACGTGACTGGCAAGTTAATATAAGAATGTATTCAAAAATATTTTCTCGTGCAGTTTCTTTTAGTCTATACTAATATTAAGAGGAAAGATTTGATTGTTGGTTTGAATTGAATAGGCTCCGAAACCTTTGGAACATTTGAAAAATTCTTTCACCATTAGAATCCAAAATATTCCCTGATGAATATATGCTAGAGGATATTTTCATAAAGTTAGGGATCCGCATGACAAAATATTTTTTTGTAAAATACCCGTGCGAGGCGGACCGCTAGTATAATATAATGTGGAACCATGTTACTAGACCTTAGCATATCATGCAGTATGATGCAGTTTTTTTTTAAGCAATACCCTTATTTTAAAACCATACCCGTAAGTTTTCTTAAATGTCGTAACATGAAACCAAATATATCCTCTAAATCTATCTCCGTGTTAGCCGTGATTAATTCCTATCGCACTCAGACTTCTAGTAGTAGATACACTCCCTCGCTTTGCTCGTGAGATATTCTACAATGCTGAGTTCTTTGGATTCATTGACGAAAGATTCTGCTTTCCGCACTCGGAGCTTAATCTAACGCTTGCCTTAAAGATTATTTACACTATCGTATCCTTGCTATAGATTATTCTTGTGGCGGCATCAGCTTCTTAGACGTGTAAGTAGATTTTTATGAAGACAGCGACAAGCATACAATTTCAAAGTTCTAAGTTGACTGGAAGTTGATCATGGAGCTTTATTTATTAATTTATCGATCACTTAGCTAACAGAGTAGCTTCTAGCATCCAAGATATTTTATGCCAACAAAAAATTATGATATATAACAACAGAAAACGACATAGTAACGAATAATGAATCAAATAAAACAATATTATTTTGCATTCTTATCTATTAATAAAAAATATCTAGGATACGATAACCAACATTTACTGACAGATTTAAATTGTATTATCACATCAGAATTACAACGTTCATTACCTTAAAAATTACCATTAGTATTTACAATTAATAATAATGATGGACAATCCACAGAGCATCACCTAACCCCAAGCTCAGCAGAGCTTGTGTTATGGGTACTAGATGACTGATATACATAACACAATATATTATATTTTTTATTATACGGAAACGACCAGAGCACCGTGAACAAATATCTGCAGATCAATTGAAACAATTAAATTAACTGCAGTCTGTTACACACAATCTATAGGTGCAATAACTATGAAATAGACAATACTCGTAATAATGATTAGCAGATCAGAATGCTCAGGCCTCTTTATAACATTAAGCGATACTCGCTTAACATATGGCATGGATGTAACAGTAACAATGTCCAAAGTCATGCTCCGATGCCCGCGACGTGACAGGTACACACACAAGCACAGTGCACCGCACACCTAGACACTGCGTGCACCTGTGAGCAGAAAGCCGTTGAGGATGCACGGAGCATTTATTACTGGACTACTCACGCGTTAGGCGTTTTTATCAGCTTTTTCTAGTGGGTTTTTTGAGGTTTTTATGCAAGCATCAAATTATGAGAACCATTATCATCCTATGTTTATCTGTAGTTTAAAGGGTATATAATGAAGTAGATAATAGATCTACAAGAATGGTATGTGCACTGTTGGTTCGATACTAGACTACACTAATAGTACCTAGTCATGGTACAGATGACTAAAATCAGTGATTTAAAAATTAAGAATTCTAAGCAGTTTGTAACGTTATCTAATCTTATCCTCTGAGTCAGAGATTTTATCAAACAATGTAATTAACACGATAAGTTCCATTATAAAAACGGTTTTGCTTAGTTTTAACTCATAGGCTCCGAACTGAATGCATTATTTATGATTTTCTTTAGTACCTATTGATTTATTCCGGTAAGACCCTTTTAACTAAAACTGCAAGAACAACACAATATGCTGCAAATTTCAGGGTCAGCGTCAGGAATTTATATAAAAAATAAGTTCAAATTAATCAAAGTTTACATGAATTTTTGGACATATTGTTTTTTATTCCCTTTACTGTCTTAGCCTTGTTTTAGTCCCACATTTAATTTTAGTCGATGATGAACTCATAATAATAGCTAAGTATAAGCGTTTTTACAATATTACACAAGTATGTGCGCAAACACAGCTGTACTCTCTATTACAGCTCTATGATATTTGGTAAACTTAAAAAATTACGATGAAATATTACCGTCCATAAGTTACTATATCAGTGGCCCTTTGTAGGATCACAGGTGCATCTTTGTTTGAAAATGTTGAAGTGTAATCAACTAACTACCTCTGCACGTATAGAAATGTTTGTACTTTGCAAGATGGAGAAGTCGTTCTGTAATAATGTGTTTAAGTATTCTTTTCTTATTTATTTATTTAGTTTCCGCAACAAATTACATAATTAGCTTATCTTTTGCATATTACCTAGTGACAGTCATCTTCTTATACATATACTCTTCATCATCATCAGCCCATGTTAGTCCACTGCTGCACATAGGCCTCTCCTAATGACCGCTATAACCATATACTCTTAACCCGTAGGAAATACATATGGACTTCTCTGCCTAATTCAGGAATCCATAGTATTCCGCAAATATTGCCAGTTGTGTCCACCATAATTCTGAAACAATGTATCAAACAACAAAAAAAAAATTTGAGATCTAGAGATCCAAGTTTTCGGAAGAAGCATGTACTTCTTCCGAAAACTTCAAAAGATAAAATACTTTTTGACACGAGGACATAAAATACTCTTTAAGTCCCTACGTCACACTGAGATGACATACTTTTTGAGAAAATGAAAAGAAAATAGTATTGTGACAGAGATTGTGACTGAGATTGTGAATCTGAGGTGTGAATGTAGAGAAATGACAAACGATGGAGATGCAAGGAAGAATGACACGTCATTTTGTGAAAATACCATTGCAAAATAGGAATACGTGTTTTGGTATTCTTCCACCGATGAACGAAACTACAGTTGAAGGGACGCATTGATGAATTATCAAAACTGTCAAGGAAACCCATATAAGTATCAATTTCTCCTTGCACAATAGCGTAGGAACCTTTCATCTGAGGATAGAGAGGATTCTATGTCACACTATTTTATGTCGATACTATTGTCATAGTGACTCATTGGCTAGCAGAATTAGGCACGAGAATGCTTTACTTCACAAATGGCAGAACAGCAAGCGTAAGAATTTAATTTAAATTGTGGAGATGTTTCTTAGTAAACTAAGAAGCAATTTCCATTCAAAAGCTAGGTGCGAATAAATACCACATTGTTTCATTCTTGTTTATAATTTTCTTGCCGGTTCATTTTAAAGATATGCTGCCATGCCATGCTTGCAATGGTATTGTGAGGATGGCATTTTAAATGAAACGGTTTGACCTTATTGCCTCATTTGACTGTGAAGAAACTATGAGATTTATTTGATGATTATGTAAGATGCTTTTTCTAAAAACTTGACTTCTTTGTTAGGGCACATAAAAAAATGTCAGAAATATTTCAATTAGACTGAAAAAGGGTGCTTAAAAAACCCGACAACCAAATTGACCTTCCTTTTATAAAGTCTGTTGAAAATCTGAACCGAATATTAAAAAAATTCCACCTTGCTTGTTATGGCACCTGCATCGTACACTTTGTTATCAATGCCCTTCCTTGATCCTTGTTTGAACTCTGCATTTCAAAGAGCAGGTAGATTTTGTATGGGTTGGAGCTTATGTAAATAAAACCGACCAAGTGCGAGTCGACTCGCCCATGGAAGGCTCCGTACATAACTATTTCGCAAAGAAATTACCTTAAAAATGCCAACATGACGTCGGACGTTGTTTCCTTTAATTACTACATTTTCTTGTTAGCCACCTATGTATATCCTTACACCTCCAAAATTACACCCTATCGAAATTGTAAGTCTCTTCGTCTAACGGTTCATGGCATGTATGTCATGTAGCCCGCTGACGGACGCATGAACAGAGACTGTAGGATTAGTACTAAACCCTAAAAATTACACTCTTTTTACCGTTCGACAAAAAAGAGGTTATATAGCAGGTAATAGTATCCGTGTCATCAAGGAAATATACACCTTGATATTTTAATTTAGGTGTTTAATTAAAAACTTAGAATAGGCTCAATTAATTTCGCATTTTATTTTATAGAATTTTTTAATCTACATATTTATATTAAGTTTTTTGAACTGATTATTTATATTTCTTTTCAGACTATCTGTTGGACCTGAGATACTTGCGGCGGTCTGAAGAGGCACCTGCTGCTGTTGACTTGAGTGGTACGTTTTTATAATAATGGAAAATGCGAGTAAGCACGCTGCAACTGTTTTTAATTTGTGTACAGCACGGGTATTTAACAAAAATTTAGTTATTTTATGCAGATCCCTAATTTTTTCAAATATTCTATAGCCAATGTTCATCAGGGTAAGGATTCTAATGGTGATAGAATTTTTAAAAACAGGTCCGTAGTTTCATAGTCTATTCAATTGAATAACATGGCAATGTTGCCAGCATTCGTGACAGCTCAGATTTTTGGGAAAAAGATATAATGTGTAAATACTATGTAGTTGTAGTCGTTAGTCAGTTTATAGATAAAGTTTAGCGTCAGAAAATAAATCGTCGCGTGGCCAAGCTATCTGAAAATATAGTTTTACTTCAAGCTTCATAAAAAAGGTCACCGTTCATTCTTATCAAAAATACCAGCTTTATGCTCTACGCATTGCTATTTCTTATTTTTTCTGTCATTGTGAGTAATATTTTTGTATTGTTGATAGGTTGCATTGGTGGTTTTACCTACGTAAGCGACAGGTGGCTCAGCGATTTTATATGTATTTAGTCTTAGCACCCAACCCTTCTATGTATGTTCTTTTTCTTTAATCTTGTTTTTCTACCACTTAGTTTGCTGAAAGCTTCGCCTAATGTTCGAATAAAAAGTCCCAGTATTTAAAAAAAAGTGATTATGTTCTAATTGTGCAGAAAATTCAATCTTGCTCATATCAGAAACGCCTGATAAAGAGTCAAGATTTTCTAGATAAAAGAAACATACATATTTTTATGGTGGTGGTTCTTGATTAAATAAATAAATAATGCCGGACAATCCACACAGCATCATCTAGTTCCAAGCTAAGCAGAGCTTGTGTTTTGGGTACTAGATGACTGATATACTCGTACATAATACAATATTATTACAAAGATAGATATGTTTTATTATACAAAGAAAACGACCAGAACACCCTGAACAAATATCTGTAGTACGTACAAATATTTGTCCCGAGGCAGGAATCGAACCCGCAACCTCCTGCCTGCGTCGCAGGCGGACCTTCGCCCACCGCGCCACAGAGGTCGTCGAAGCTAAAAGCTTTAAAAGTTATACTGCGTTAATAATGTTATAATGAAACATAAAATTACGTAATGTAAGGTTAGGGAAAACAATGAATATTATTTTATGATAGGAAGCATTTAGTACAAAATAATAAATAAATAATGCTTGCCAATCCACGCAGCATCATCTAGCCCAAAGCTAAGCAGAATTTGTTTTATGGGTATTATATTATACGGAATACAATATACTACCTAAACATATATATATTTTTATTATACACTAGATGAACCCGTCATCCATACTGCAATGTTTGAAGCGAAAGTTTTTAATCAGGGCGTCCTACCAGTCATTCATGACCAACGGAGCTGAGACGTGGACACTCACGATAGGGTTGGTCCACCAGTTCAATGTCGCTCAGCGAGCTATGGAAAGAGCTATGCTCGGAGTTTCTCTGAATTATAGGATTCGTAACGAATACATCCGACAGAGAACTAAAGTCATCGACATAGCTCAGAGAATTAGCAAACTGAAGTGGCAGTGGGCCGGCCATTTTTCGCGAAGAACCGACAACCACTGGGGTAAACGTGTTCTTGAGTAGAGAACGCGATTCGGTAAACGTAGTGTGGGACGCTCCCGCAAGGTGGGATGATGATATAAAATAGGGTAATAAATTAAAGGAATCCGTTTGTTTTTTTTTACAGGATTGCCTACTAAATGATTGTTGTAGCTTATTGTTTTATCATTACTAATTAGAATTCAAACTAAAAGTGATAAATACACTAACTGGTATTTTATTGACTTCTAAGATCCCGTTTAAAAGTTAAAACATACTTTTGATATAGTTCGACCGAAACCGCTGTACCGCTCCCTAAGAAAGTGCGGCGAAGTGGGGGCCGAGGAAAAAAGAGCAAGAATACACATGAGATCGATATTGTCGGATATATCTTACGATATCGTACCAATATAAACAATATTTTTGTTTTATATATTATATCGATATGTTTATATTTTTTTATAACTAAATTATCTACAGATATTCTGACAGAGCTTCTGCTTCAACTTCATCTTCCGTTTCGCCATCGGAATTTGAATCAGAGTCGTTCTGCAAATTTATAATTAATGGATCGATAATAATATCAAATCTACTATCGCGATCCCAGTAATTGTTTTCATTTTTTTGGACATGATCATCACATTTCTGCCATTTTTCCGCCGTGAACTCCGAAAACAATGTATTCAATAAGTTTATCTTTTCATCTAGAGAAGAGTTAATATGGTTATGAGCTATATTGTTTTTAATATCAGCCCAGACTAACTCTATGGGATTCAAATCCGGATGGTACGGCGGTAATCGTAGAACAGTATGTCCATTGGCTTTCAGGAGTTCATCAATTCTGTACACGGGCTCTTTTTGTGTATTATCGATAAGAAGTTGCAGTTGAGATTTTGTCATAGCTTCCGAAAATTCAACATTGTGGCGCCGTAACCAGTTCTGCATTTCGGTTTTGAGGCTTGCTATGGTTGGCTTCTTGTCAACCTGAACGCTGTGGTAAGACGCGTTGTCCAAGACAACCACAGAATTCGGAAGCAATTTATCTTTTAACTTTTCATCTACCCACTTATAAAAAGTAGGCCCGTTCATGTCTCCATGATAGTCGCCGATCTTAGCATCTGATTTGAATATCGTCAATGCACCATCAACCAAGCCATTTCGACATCCAGCGTGAAGAATTACCAAACGCCGTCCTTTTCCAATATCAGCATGAATTCCAGGTTCGGACGATGATTGCCAACATTTGCTTACATGGTGACTGGCGTTAATGTATGTTTCATCAAGGAAATATATGTTGCGGTTTTGCGTTCTGTAATTTCTGATTTGTGTTAAGTATTTTTTCCGCCACACTACAATATTAGGCTGCTCTATAAGGAGATGTCTCTTCGATTTGCATTTTTTGAAACAGTAACCTATTGTGTGTAAGAGGCTCCTTAGAAATTCTCGTCCACAATTTAATATGCCATCTTGTTTCAAACTTGAAAGTAACTTACGGACACTTGGCACTCTTTTTTCAAATTCATAAAACTGATGAATTTTTCTTCTGATAACTCCTAAATCAAAATCATCAACAACATGTTTTTTCTTTATAGTTTTTGGTTGTTTTGGCGAATTAAATTTCAATCGGCCCAAATTTTCAGTTGATGAATTGCCCTCTTTTATCACATTTCTTGCGGTTTTTTCGCAGTACCCCGTAGCGTCTGCCACGATTTTGCCAATATTTGCATCACTTTTATATTCAAAGCTCTCTCTGTCTGCTTTTCTTTTCTTAAAATATTCGGCCACTTTAAAAATTATGGCCTTGACATCACGAGATAGCGCTCGGCCCATCTTTGGATATTTATCTCATGTGTATCTGACATAGACCGTCCGGTACAAAGGCGACCTACTGCCGTGAGCGTCGACGGCAGACTGATGGATCGGAGCGGCCGATACTTCCCCCCCGTCTCGCCGCGCGCATACCTCAGGAGCGGTACAGCGGTTTCGGTCGAACTATAGTAACTATCTATGTGTCATTTTCAGCAATGACACTTTTTACAATGACACTCGTCGTTTTAGCAATGACACTTTTTACAATGGGAAATGTGGTTTAGAATTATCAGTGGTACCTTTATTATTATTATTTATTTATTCAATTCAATTAAGTTTGATCGGGTGTATGAACAGTAATCTATTTATTGCAGCTTATGTAGGCATTCTTACACCAAATACGAAAAAACGACAAATTTTCTGCAATTTTTCTGAGCAAACATAAAGAAAGCTTAGAGCTAGAAGTTTTAGAACTTAGAGCTAGAAGTTTTAGAACTTAGAGCTAGAAGTTTTAGAGCTAAATAGCAGCAACTGCTAGCAACGCGCGTGTTGCATCGTGCGAAGCCGGGGCGCAATGTTGTATAATATACAACATTGCGCCACAGGTGTCTCATATACACCGCGCAGAAAGGTGTATCACTCTATCTTTAAACACCGTATCAAAATCAGTTGTGAGGAAGTATGAATAGGGATAGACAGCGAGAAGCGACTATCACTATACAGTATAAAACAAAGTCGCTTCCCGCTGTATGTATCCTCAATACCCTGAACAAAAATCTGCAGATCATTAAAACATTTTATCCTAAAGCGTGTGGTGCCGGCATAGAATTGCACCACCCCAACTCTTCCCGTGGGTGTCGTAAGAGGCGACTAAGGGAAACACAGCGGGGGGCGGGCAGCAGCGCTTTCTGCAGAACAACTACACCGAACTGCGATCCCCAACCCGCATGCCCAGCGTGGGGATTATGGGCAATAACCCCCAAATAATGATGCTATCTATGGCGCTCATTAGGGGAGGCCTATGTCCAGCAGTGGACTATTAATAGGCTGGTGATGTTGATGTTGATCCTAAAGCGGGATTTGAACCTGCAATCTTATGCATGAGGTGAAGCTTTGGCAAAGGTCGTCAGAATTCGGTTAAAGAAAATTTGTACAAAATATTGTAAAAATATTGAAGACAAAAGACTTAGGAAAATAGAATCTTCAGTACGAATTGAAATCAGAATACAATTGTTATAAACTTAGCAAAACAGAGATAATCTATTTTAAAAAGGAAAATATTGCATTTATATAATATTGCATTCAAGTTTTTTGAATCGAAACAAATCATGCTATTACAACATCGAATAAAATAAAAACTCAAGTGCGTAGCCAGATGTGGACTAAGGATGGAATCTGCCCTACAATGGGCGTGGGTTCATGGTCGCTTTAACAGTCTGAACGAGGAGTTTGAGTATTCTCGAAAGGAAAATAAAATTTAATATAACAACCCTAATGTAGTGTTTAATACCTAAACTGAAATAGAACTTTCATGTTATCTTTTTGCATTTAGTCTTGGTCTACAAAATCAATTGATAAATATGATAAGTGTGCACAAAAAAGCGTACGAGAAAATATAATATTACTTGTACTAAGTTTTTAAAGGGTTTGTGAAAAACATCGAGAATTATTATTTCTTTGCCGACGTTCTCTAGACGACCGATATTGCAAAACGGGCACGGGTCAGCCTGGACAGCGACGATGGAGGTTGCGGGTTCGATTCCTGGCTTCCTTTAACAAATATTTGTAAGATCTGCAAATATTTGTTCTAGATATTTAATGAGTATAATATTGTATATATATATCTGAGCGTCTGGTCGAAACGACGTGTGACCCGAGAGCTGGTCAATATCTGGCACAGCGCATCAGCATTGCCATACAGCGTGGCAATGCAACCAGCATCTTAGGTATACATACTACAATACCAACTGGTATTGATATGGATCAGTTGAGCTACCTGTAATTTGTTCGTAACAGTCTGCAGTTAGCTCAATTTTTTCAATAGTAAATACTAGTTTTTATTTAGTTAGATAATTATCTAACAATTATAATTGTAATTTTTGGCTTTTTGCCCTGTTATTGAGTATGATAAAAAATATATTTATTTATGCAATATATTGTATTATGTACATCAGTCATGGTCATGTTACACCCATAACAGTTTCTGCTTAGATTGGTGCTTTATATTATCATACTGTGTGGATTGTCGAGCATTATTATTAGGTACCTATTTAATATTTGCTCGCCCCTTTGTATAAAGTCCTAGCTACACCCTTTTAATCTTCTTTTATTTCTTGAAAATATAGATAATATATATATATATATATATATATAAATATAGATATATAAATAATATATATTAGCAAGGGAAAATTTGTTACAATAGCTCAGGCTTGAACTCATACTAGCTTATTTAATATGCTTGACGATGTTAGGTTCGTAAGTATCACCTGAGTAGATAATAATATTGATTCTAGATTCAGATCTAAGATCTATTAAATCAACCTAGTTTAAAACCTAGATATTGTGCGGAATCTACAAACTTCCAATCTTTAAAATATCAGATTGTCTAGACGACAAAAAAGTTTGGGACGAGTTATGCTCCAACTCTAAAACTAACAATCTAACAAGGTAAAGGTTTCTTGTTCGCTTCTTTCATCATCATCATCATCATCAGCCTATGTTAGTCCACTGTTGGACATAGTCGCTTCTTTACTTTACCTTAAAAAGATTGAAGTGAACAATTAATCAAAGTGATCACTTATTTCCCATTTTATTTCTTATTTAACTTGTATTTTGTGACGTGTCCAAGAGTCCTGTAAGGTCTAAAGGAAATAAAGCACTTTGATTTTGATTTTGATTTTAATTGGGTGATGCCTCCAAACCTTAGTTCAGTTCGAAATACCTTCGAGGTATTTCGAACTGAACTAAGGTTTGGAGTAGGTAAAATTTGATACAATATCTAACATCATTTATTACATTTTGTTTTATATTGTTCGTTTGTCTACATCGTGTTCTTCATGATTTTGTACACTACTACAAAGTTAACGGCAAATTCGTATGTGAAAGAATTCTCCTTCCTACGTACTATTAAACTTTTCCTAGTTATTAAGTTTAATGTTATTTGAACTCTGAATGTTTACATTAGGAATTGCTATGATTTTTACATTAGGCAGATTCTTTGCGAATTAATATTCAATGTTATGCGATTACTTTCTTAGCATATAATATACCTATATCTCTGAGCTATTGTGGGAATGGAAATGAAAGAGTATACTAACTAAACTGATCTAATAATTTGTCTATTCGATAATTACACGAAATTAAAATTCAATTAACAATTAACGAAAGACCGAATATTCCAATTACGGATATGGGTGTACTTGTTAGGTAACATAGTCATAGTCTTACTAATGAAAATGAAAATTATTGAAATATTATAATATGCCATACGGATCCCTAAATAATTCTTTAACCTATATTCATTAGGGATGATGCAGGGTTCTAATGGTGAAAGAATTTTTCAAATACGTCCAGTAGTTTTGTAAAATATATAAAAATTTAACATTCAGGTTTTGCTCTGTTACAGAAGACCTCGCCATTTGTTCTGTCTAATGTATGAAGCCTAAAACTATAATGCACGTTTGTCTCCAGGTGTCCAACGGCAGGCCACGACGTCACTGATCGTGAGTGGCGTAGCCTTGGCGGTGTTGGTTCTGATCCTGGTCGTACTCTGCCGAGGAAAAGTTTCCTGGAGGTATATCAAGCAGAAGTTTCAGCCGGCGAAGGTAAAGGTAACTTTATGTCTTGTATAGATTTCTGCTTTTAGGTGTAGGAAATGTTTAATCTTCTGTTATGTCTTAGTAAGTTTTGGTAGATAGTTAAAAATTTATATTTTGTATAATAGAAAAATGTAACTCTTAAGGCGCATACAGAACCTAAACTAGCGCCACCACCTACTTTATGTTATTATTCTATTTAACAAAGGAATTTTCAAAAATCCATCGTCCAAGAGATACGAAGTTGCCCTTGGTGGCCACCAAAATCTATTTTCGTATCTCTTCCTAAACTAAATAGAATAAAACTATTACAGAGGCATTAAAAAAAAGCTTATGATAGGTATCACAAACTGGACGATGGATTTTTGAAAATTCCTTTGTTAAACAGAATAATAACATAAAGTAGGTGGTGGCGCTAGTTTAGGTGCTGTATGCGCCTTAAGCTTAACAGTAGCGTAGACTTATATTAATTTGACGATCGTACCTAGCCGACCGTAGCCGTGTGGTGCCGGCCTAGAATTTCACCACTCCCACTCTTCCCGTGGATGTCGTAAGAGGCGACTAAGGGAAACACACCGGGGGGCGGGCAGCAGCGCCCTCTGTTATTGTTAAGACATACTTTCTTCTTCTTTACAAATACATACATGGATTCCATGGATTTATCCAAGACACTAAATACATTCTTAATGATTAAATATTTAAATTCAAATAACAATCTTAAATAATAATCTTTATTTTGAGTAGAAGGTATTTAAAAAAATAAATTTGAGTTTTTTGTAATAATCTTAAATTAAGTATTAGACGAGGCGGGAGGTAATTTGTCAACAAAGAAAACTATTTTATCAAAGAATAATATACTATTAGAACTATTATGTTGTGACTGTAAAAATTACTTGTATATAAAATATTATTAGAATTAATAATATCGTAAAAACTCTGAGACTATCTCTAGATATAATTATGTCAATACATGTTCTAAAAATCTACAACTCTATTGTTGTAACTATAATTTGTATCTATTTAATAATTGTATTTTTTGTTAATAAATTGCCTTACACCTCTTCAAATCAATGCGATAACCATAACAAACATGTTTGCGCTTGTAAGATGTTCGTTTGAATAGTTAAAGTTTATAAGAACCAGTTGTTAGTGTTACATACAAAGTGCGTAAAAACTGACGTAGGCAGGTATACAAAGAGTTACAGGCAGTGCTCGATTGTCCACAAAGCCGATTGAAGTGTATGAAGGAACGCACACGTTGAATGGAAATCAAATATTAAACTTGTTGCATTGATTCCCTCGAGAGAAAACAATAGCGGCATATATAACTAATAAATATATAACGGTAAGCGGCTTATTACTCCCGGGGACCTTTATGAACCAACCACAGTAATGTTTGTCTTGTCGTAGGAAATTCCAGTTTGTCAGCCAAGACTTTAATAATAACTAATAAGATTAATAAATAACAAATAATGTTGGACAATACACATAGTATCCACTTAGATTGGGGCTAGACCCCAAGCTAAGCAGAGCTAGTGTTATTTAGATGACTGATATATACTAGTACAGTCACCAGCATAAATATATGACTATGGGCAGCGCTGCAAAAATATCTGATCATCAATAATTGAACTTATAATTATGTGACGATACGTAGGATGTAGAAATATGTGATGATTTACATCCGGCAAAATAATCTTTTGTTTTGTAAAAGCATAATATCGGATCACGTAAAGACTGCATTAATATCTGATACAATTAGCAGTAAGAAATATCTCAACAATCTGCAAGAATGAACTTTATATACCTAAGCATAGAGCCGTGATTTGAACGAAACAGTATGACGCTTCTTGAAAAGAGCATCAATCTGTCATTGGATATTGCCGCTCACGTCTCACGTTTTAAGTCATTATTTTAGCATTTTAGTCGTCGCTGGCCAGGGTTATGTCATGATTATCTATCAAAAACTCCTTCGTGTATGACCGTTGACATAACATTCGAAGATTCAAAAAGCCCCCATTATAACCATACCATTTTAATCAATGTAATCTCCTTGCCAAAAACTCTTCTTTTATCAAATGCTGACATCAACTTTTCCCACCGCAGCGTTTAATAAACTAGAGGTCCACCCTGCCTTCGCACGGATATTAAACCAAAACTTCAGATATATTTTACACACTAACGCGTTATATTTCACAGTTTTCTTAAGGATCCCTTACTTTTTTAGCAGTGTTGGGGTTTTGACACTGGACTTGGGACTGGCCGTAGAGAAAAAGCAAGCAGCGGAGCCATAACATAACAAGAAGTTGAATGTATTGCGCACGTATAATTATTAAACTTTACATGCGGATCCCTAATTTTTTAAAATATTCTATCGCATGTTCATCACGGAAAACTTAGAATTCTAATGGTGAAAGAATTTTTAAAATTTTGTCCACTAGTTTCGGAGCCTATTCAATTCAAACAAACAAACAAACAATCAAATCTTCACTCTTTTGTTATTATTAACAAATTCTTGTATTCATATTTATATAAGTAAAACGAAATCTGCTGACATAATGTCATAACATAAAACGTGAGACAGCGATATCCAATGACAGGTTGATACTCTTTTCAAGAAGCGTCAAACTATTTCGTTCAAATCACGGCTCTATGCTTAGGTATATAAAGTTCATTCTTGCAGATTGTTTAGATATTTCTTATTGTTAATTGTATCAGATATTAATGCAGTCTTTACGTGATCCGATAATTTTATGCGGTTACAACGGCGCAAACGATTATTTTGCCGGGTGTAAATCATCACATATTTTTACATCCTAAGTATCATCACATAATTATACCTTCAATTGATAATCAGATAGTTTTGCAGCGCTGCCCATAGTCATATATTTATGCTGGTGACTGTACTATAATACAGTAGATTACATAGATAGATATTTTTTTCTCATACATAGAAAACGACCAGAACAACCTGAGTAAATATCTTCAGATCGTAATAATATTTGTCCCGAGTAGGATAAATTAATATAATAAACGTATTCTTGAGTGGACCGCGACTCGGAAAACGTAGTGTAGGACACCCTCCGGTGGGATGAAAACCTGCAAAAGACAGGCAAATGCGACGAACATAGGCTGATGATGAGGAGTAACACTTTAACAGCAGTAATATAAAAACTAAGTTAAAAATTGGTCTACCAAGCGTTTAGGGAAACAGCGTCTAAACAGACTATGAAGAGTATGTTTGACATCTAAACTAAGCGTTGTTTACTTGTAAAAAGGCACTTTTTTGGTAACACTTTTTTTAAACACGCGCTCAGTAGTTTAACTTTATTCTAGTAACACTTTAATTGTCGCTGTGGAGAACGCGGTTTATTTTATAATTAAAAAAAATGCATAAATGTTATTTTAGGTTCAGATATAATCATAATTTATTTTATTTAAATTAAAAAAAATCCAATATTGCACATAATTACAATGTTTCAGCATCATAGGTACTAAAGTAGCTTAGATTGTATATTTTTTTTGTGTCGAAATTCCGTGCGAAGAGATGGCGTTCACTTCTTGTTTTTCTAGACGGGATAGCCTGCGTCGGGACGCCGTAGTTTTTTTTTTGCTTCTACTACTATATTACGTAACAAAGGCGTCGTTCGGAGTGTTATGTTTCGTGTAATAAAATGTTTTCGTTCATTTATGATTGAAACATTTTTATACAATAGGAACTCTATGACTCTAGGACTCTATGAGTCCACTCGTGATCCGAATGCTGGTTATTTCGAACTCTTTGACCGACAGCATCGCCATTCAACGTGACAACGCTGCTAGCATTCTGAGCACTCTGCCTTATGGTGACAGCTTAGATTTTTAGGAAATAGATATAAACACGTCTAGATATAAACACATTTATTATCACATATTGATAAATGACATATTGTATTCCAGAACCGCGTGAACCAGTACCCCGGCGACCTAACCCATCACAACCCACACGCTGAGATGCCAAAAACGAGACCGGAGCTAAAACTCGAACTTCGGAACCCTGAGCCACCCAAACGAGCCCCCCAGCCTCTAAACGTCCGCGACCTAGACACCAGGACCTCTCAAACAGAGAAGAGCCAAGGAGCAACCACGCCTAAGACAATGAGCACCGCTCTAAGCAACCGCCACCCAGCCGAAGACACAACCCTAGACTTTTCCTACGATAATATGGGGATGAATGTTACGCCACCGGAAAATACCACCTCTAGTCACAAATTCTGAGGGGCAAAAGTCAGTTTCGGATACGAAACTGTGAGATACATAGAGCCAGAATCATTTTCTATTCCGGAACTTAGTTAACTTTAAGAATATATGAATCAAATCTTTAAAGACATCGGAAGAGAGATCGATATAAGTGATTATTGTGATTAGTACTGCGAATGAAAATATGAACAGAAAACAGTTGAAATAATGAGTCTCTATACATCTATTTTTCAATAGTGAACGAAGCCTTTGCGATTTATCTCGAGTTAAACGAAGGTTGAATCTCTACACTGTCGGTGCGAGGTCAATTTAAAAGTATTTTAATATAATTATAGGTAATTTTTTAAATCACAGTTAAAGGCCTTTCGAAGGGCAGCTTTTTATTTGAGATTGTAATATTTTTTTTATTTGTCCGTCCATTGAGATTTGGAAGTTATAGTTATTTATAAATGTAGACCACTTTAATTTGTGTCCATAAAGTGAAGTGGCCAGTATTTTGTCTAAACTCTATAGCCCCTGAATAGGTCTAATATGTTATTATAAAAAAATACTGAACTCAATATTGCGTCGTATTTTAATTAAGTGTAACTTGTTATTTTCACTTCTTCCACTAGTGGACAAAAAATTGAAGTGAAGAGAAATCAATAACTACTTATTTCTTTGTAATATTAATTAACTGTATGAAATTTGACTTGTCTAAGTGCTTATTTTGTAAGCCTAAAGAAATAAAGTTATTGAATCTGAATCTGAATCTATTGGAACTAATGTAGTCTAGTTATTTCGCAACTTGTTTTGTAACTTACGTAGTATATTAAAATAAATATATTTGTATATATGGATTTATAATCTCGAGTTTTTCATAAAATGTTAAACTAAGTAGATCTAGAAAAGTGTATTTGATTATCTATTTATGTATGTTTGTAACTGTGGATTATTTGCAACAGTCTGCAGTTAGCTCAATTGTTTAAATTGTAAATACTAGTTCTAATCCGTTTCTATTTTATTGTAATTGTTTTTGATCATATTGAATTTTATGTACATCTACAAAATTTTAACATGTTTATAGATGAATAGACTTTAGCTCTAAGAGAATAACATCACATTATTGAAATAGATAGAAAAATTACCGTTACAATCCTACACGAACTTTAAAAAACTATTTTGATGTTTAGGAAAAACTTCGGAGCGAGCAATGTTTTGTTTTTAAAAAATCTCTTCCACTTATAGAAGACTTGGTAGATAGATCCAGAAAGCCTAAATGTTAGGTGTCGAATAATCAATAGACGTACATTATCAAATCCGAACTTAGCTCTGCAAGACTTTAATCATTTAGTGCTTTAGCCCATTGAAACGGTTTACGCTGTTTACTAAAAAAAGATCTATCCTTTTTCGTTCCATGTATATTAAAGCTACACGCTTCCCTTTTCTCAGAATGGTTTACCCTGTATTCATATTTTCTAAATCTGTATATTTATCTATTCAGTTAATCCTAAAGCGAGGCCGAGGACGTGTTATGCATAGGTACCTAGCTAAGCTACTTATTTACAAACACTGCTCATATCCGCGTATTATATTGTTGATGAGTGCTTCGTGATACTACTTGACTTTAGCCGACTGCTTTTGAGTTACATCGAGGCTACACACTATTTATGGTGATTGGATATAATGACTCGATGTGGCGCGGCGGGCAAAAGTCCGACTTCGAGACTGCCGATTCCCGCTTAGGACAATCTTTACAATCTGCAATTATTGTTGTTACGTTTGTTCTAGGTTTTTTCTGAGTATGATAAAAAAATTTTAAAAACCGGGTTTTAAAATACAAACTTTATTTAGCTTGGGTTAGATAATGCTGTGTGGATTTTGTATTTATTTTATTTATTCATGCGATACCGCAAGCATTTTTCTAGCATTACATTTACATTTTAAATTCTTTCATTTTCTCCAATATCATCCGCGTACTCAAAGACTTGCATTGAGGATGACGTCGCCTGTCTCATGTCTCGCTCAATTGAATTCTAAAAAGCAGTTGGCTTTCAAGAAACTCAAGAGAATCCCTATATATGCAGGTTAATTAAAATTACTCTTTCAAAATGAACATTTCTTTCACAAGTTCTGGAAAGAAGAAATCCTAAAAGTAAGCTGTTCATATTTCTAAAGCTTTTTTAAACGTTTAAGATAACTTTAATTAAGTTTATTATATTTTCCAGTTAAACTCAGGTTGATATAGAAACGGGTCGTCAACACTGGGTTCGTTATTTCATTAGGTATGATATACCACGTGTTGCTTACTGTAATTTTGTTGTGTACCTTTATTATTAAGTAGCAATCACACACGTTTAAAGTCTCGCTTTCGTTCAAGTATAACTAGAGCTTGGATCAACTACATGCTAAACTGCATACAATATTGTTTTTATTTTTGCTAAATATCATATAATTCATGGTGAAAAATCCTCATAAGAGTGAATTTAAGTTTGCGCTTGGTATTGATTGCGATTGATCAGAACTGCCCAAAAAACTTTTTCATATTAACTTGTTTTGAACAATAATGTATTTGCTCAAATTTTCTACATTCCTGTACAAGCTTGAAATTTAATAATGGAAACTTCATCAACTAAATAATTCATTAATAAAAATTGTTGTGGCTAAGATCTCGATCGATCGCTTTCAGTCATTGTTATTTAGGTATTAAAGACACATTTGAGCTTACTTTATTATGGAACCTACTATTCAGTCAGGATTCCAATTGCGATTCTGTAATGCAAATGGTATCTTAAAAATGTAAGATGAATAACAATTCAAGAACAGCTGCTTCATCTTTTTGCCGTGGTGGCTTGATAAAATACTTACATCTGGAATTTATGTATGTATTATTATCATTATCAGTCATAAAATTTCAGTCGCTCATTGGTTGATTTTTTTCCAGAATATTGTATGATTGATTCTCTCACGAATACGACATCATTTGACCTTAAGAAGACAGTCCGAATACCTACTAAAAATGTTAATGGACAATAGTAGACATGAAGTCTCTTATCCATTACCATTTTAGCAACGCAATTGGAGGTACTAGAATGTAGGAAAATAAAATCGGACAGAGCGAGTCGACTTTCACACCGAGGGCTCCGTACTATCGTACAAAACTATTTTGCAAAAGGAACACGAGAACATTTTTTTGGAATCTAATAAAACCATCATAACGTGTATGGGTACGGATCCGAAAAATTAACAACGAGAAAATACCTTGCTTTTCGAGCATTTTATCGAACCAATGTTTTGTAGGATGCATTCATGTCTGTCGAATGGTAGACTATAAACCATTTCCTGTAGGGATCGCTATCGTCTAAAGTGTTAGAAAAAACAGTTTTGAATTCCATCTGGGAAGTTACCGAGCTGTGATAATTCAAACATTCTTTCCTTCCTTCCAAAATGTTATGGTCTTTGGAGCTAAGTCATCTCTTTAGTTTTTGATTTCTTGCTTGTTAAGAAAGTATGTTCAATTAAGTTTTCTTGGAGTTGCAACCTAGCAGGTTGCAAAAGTGTAACTTATGATTATCGTAATAAGGTTCTTTTTATTCACCAAAATATTTAGAAATTTTAAATTCGGACACCTATTTAGCATATCCTATTTTGATTCCGGTTTACAGAAACTGTTTTTTTATATCAATTAAGGGATTAAGGGATGATAGGAACCAAAGTGTGAGAGGACAGAGGACTCGCCCTTAGCCGGTTTTATTTAAGTTTTTGATTCGTAGGTGAGATCATCAGATAGGTGTAGTATCTTATAACGATTGAAATGTATTAGAAAATATGCCCATTAGAAGATTAATTAAATTAAGGATAATAATTATTCATAATGATAAACGTCCATACGAAATCATTCCATTAGGATAAGATGTAATTTTGTTGTACTAAAAAAAAAATATTTACTAAATGTAAGGTGATTGTTGATAAACGTTTGATATGAAATATAATTATATGTATTATACAGTACAGACAAAAAAAGTCTCAGTGATTTATTTCTAAATAGGAAAACTATGATATTTTTTTGCTGCAAATGTTTTTTGCTACCGACAGGCAACAGGAAAGGCCTTATTTTTCAAAGAGACAAACGTTTCGAAAATATTTTTACTATAATATCATTTTAAAACAAGTAGGTACTTTAAAACAATGAATTTGAATACGTTTATCGACATCACATTACAAAGCAAATTAATTCTTGTTAATAATTTATAATTATGATGATTTTTGATTAATGATAATTATATATATTATGAGTTAATTTTAAACTCCAGCGGCAACGTGAACTTAATTAATTAGTATTAGTTATAGTTAATGATATATTTAAATAGTTTGGCAAAAAATATTGTAGATTTAAGGTGTATCTGTAAATATTATGAAGCCTTCAGAAAAATCCGTCCATAATTAAGTGAAAATTATTCACAAAAATGTGAAATTATTTATAAGCTATGTGGTTATTAGTATGTAGAAATAAAAATTTACGAGTTATTCTGTATTTAGGTATAATATATTGTAGGTATAGGTTCTCTGCGATTTACTAAATGTAAAGATATATTATTTTATGAACTTTGTCTCAGTTGATTAGCTGTTTTACGGACTGTATACAGCTCCTAATTTTAAAATGTAAATCTTTGAACGAAACACTGATTTTATATCCCGTATTGTGAAAATTCTAGTATAATATCAGACACCTAGAAATATTTATCCGGGGTGGCTTTTTGATAATGGCAGGGATGGCTTAGCAAGGCCAGAGTTTAAATTCGTAAAATAAGTCGGACAAATATGTAGGCTGCGGTTAATTAACGGCGAAATAAACGATGCAGGTATTAATTTTCGTTCAAATTTACAATATTCAATACGATTGGTAGGTAGATGTTTTAAATAGGATACACTCTATTATAGTACAGGCAGTACAGTATCCTGGTTTGCGGTAAATACACATGTGGTTGGAAAATAATTTATAAATTTTTTTACATGACACTAGGTACTTGTTATGGGAGTATTCAAACTAGAAGTACAAAATATGAATTTTCTTTAATTTTCAGTAATGTATCTCTTTGCAAAGATTCATCTAAATCAGCCGTTGAATCCGTTGCTTGGTGCAAAAATTCAGTGTCAGTTTGTCACACATTGAGGTCATTTAACGACTTTTTTTTCATATTTTTCGATTTAATAATACACTTAAATCTCAAATCCATCATTTCAAAAAGCCACCGCGCCGGTATTTTTCTACCTATTTATAAGTATAATAGAAATTAGTAATTTTAATCCACAACACAAATTTTAAATAATAGTTTTCTCCAAGTCAACTATGACATTATTGGGTTAGTAAATATGTACCTACCTACTTACTAATTAAAATAAAATAAAGTTTAGCACTACATTGTTTTTTAAAAGCTTTGAGCAACATCAGACATAAAATAAACCACAGGCTCGGTCTGATAACCAATTTAATACTTTCTGTATTTCCTCTTTTTGTACGGATAGTTTTCATACTCATCCAAAACCTTCTGCAATCTCTTTCTTATCAGTTTCTGTTTGTGCTTCTCCAGCATATCTGAATAAGCGTCAGAGAACGGAAGAATGTTTATACCTCCATCAGGAGAGGCAATACCTGGTAGTCCTGCTGCCAATCCAGCTTGTATCTGAGGGGGTAAGGCGGAAGGGTAGTAGAGTTGGGCTGGTGGCATTCCGAAACTAGATGAGGGCATTCCGAAACTAGGTAGGGGAATTCCGAAACCAGGTGAGGGCATTCCAAAACTAGGTGGTCGTAAAGGCATCTGTACTGTTAATGGTAAAATGGGAAGAGGTGGAGGCGCGTATTGCTGTACAGCTGAATACATCAGTGGGGGATATGCTGGTACAGGCAGTGGTGGGGAGGGGTATGGCACTAGCATTGGTAACGGGGGAGAGGGCTGTGGAAGTATTTGAGGTTGTTTACTCTTGTAGCAGTAGTCTGGCATTGATCGAGGGAACCAGAACAGTGGGTTGCAGGGGTTTTCACTTCTTGGCCGCTCCGGGTATTTCAGATTTAATAAGTCAGTGTAGCTGACTGAAGCAGCTACCCATGATGCTGATGAAATTGTTAAGAAGGCCTGGAATACCACATAAGTATTTTTACTAATAAGCAGATTTCAATTCATAAACCAAATATCCCCGATCATATAACATTAGAATGCTGCACTTTTTTCATTGAACTGGGTAAAGAAAACTCAATACTTTAGCGAGAGTCTAGGTTCGACTCCTCGGAAGACTTCACTTTCAGATATCTGCATCTAAAGCTCAGAGACAGAAACACTAGTTAATTATGTTAGGCTCACCTCAAACGTGAACTTCATAATTTCTGTTCATTAATGTTCATCAGATATGCAGTTAACAAGCCGATTGGGCGGCGCGCGGCGTAGGCAATAAACGAAGCTGCACTAGGGAAATCGCGGGGAATAACAAAAGAAAAATGTAAACCTTGACATAAAGAGAGTTTTGAAAACACTCATTGTTACCCATTCTTTTTTTATGGCTCAAAAAGGTTGCGCTCCGTTAAGTGAGAAGCGGAGACCACATTCTGATTCAAATACGTAAGTTTTTTCTTTTTAGTTTCTTCAATTATGCCTTTTGGTTGTGTATACTGTATAGGAATTGCCCCTTTAAGAAAATTGCACACAATGACGTGCAAATAAGAACTTACTTACCTTATGTCTTGGTTTTATTTTTTCGATGATGTCCATGCTTCTTTTTGTTTTTTATCTTCTCTAAAGTAGTAGGATCTATAATAATCTTATGGATCTTAGATTTGCGTGATTTATGGCCGGAATTTGTATGCTTTTCGTATGCTTTTGTTAAAGTCTTGATAAATTTCTGGCTTGATTTGGATATGGGCTGACGGTAGACAGCTACCTGGCCTATGTTCGGCAGGTATCCTATAGTCGGTGCTGAAGGATGACTCGCAATATCCTGTCGTAGTAGGTTGATCATCTTCTCATACGGCGAGGGCTTCTCAATTTCTACCTCGGTACTTTGACTACATTCTGGCTGTGAATTCCATTGCGACCAATCTGTGGCGAATTCGCTAATTGCGGGGTAATGGACGTGAATATCCGGGATGTGGAGTGAGTATATGTCATGTTCCTTTTTCTTTTCCTTCTTTGAGAGTCTTACATTTTTGGGAGAACCGTGCTTTCCCATTCTAGACCTTATGATCTTTTCAAACATGCTCGCGCAATATTCCGGCAGGTGTAAAGGATGCCAGTAGAAAGGATCACACTCTTTCACGTTTGCGTATTTTTCCTCGAAATCATAGTCATCCATGTATGTCAAGCCAGCGATCGTTTGGAATGATGGCTTGAATTCCACAAGCAATAATATTAGTTGCCATTTTACCTGGAATATTATAATCGTGGTAATTTTTAGGTATTATTAGGTGTTGGATGATGAAGTAATTTTTTTTGTGTTAGGGAGATTGTATTTTACAGTGTATGGACACTCGTTGTTTTAGGAGGAAAATGGTGACAACGTTTCTCTAACCTATTATAAGCATGTGCATAATGCATCATAGAATATTTACCAGTTATCCACTGAGCCTTAGGCAAATTATATGTGTAATAATACTAGATTTCAGCAGATTTTCATACTCATAGATTCCATACTGCATATAATGCTCCATTAATTTATAACCTGAATTAATTGTTATTATGTTTTTTTTATAGCGGTCATTATCAGATCTATTTTAGTCTAGTGATTTTATGTCTAGTGATTATGTGTTAAATTTTCACTTTACAAATTTCTGTTAACAATAATTCTAATAATAGATAGAAAATAACAACAAATAAATAATGCTGGACAAATCACAAAGCATTAATCTAACCCCAAGCTAAGCAGAGTTTTTGTTATGTATGGGTACTAGATAATTCTGAACAAATACTTGCAAATCTTACAAACATTTGTCCCAAGGCGGGAATCGAACCCGCAACCTCCTGCGTCGCATGCAGACCTTCACCTGCTGCGCTACAGTCGCAGTCAAAACGATGATAGCTGCGTGATAAAAATGGCAGTAGTTACATCAAAACTATTAATAGTCTCAAACCAAGACTTGAATAAAACAATAGATTATCACAAGCACTCACTAGTAGCAGATTTTTCATCATTTCTTGTCACTTGTTTCTCAATGGCACTTTATTAGCACCTATTTATCGTTTACTGAGTGTACCTACTCAGCTTTGTCAATGTCATTGTCTTTGTTTTGCACCACCTGTGCGTTTATGTAACTTCGTTCTTTGTTATGTGTACAAGAATGCAGATGGTATTTTCAGTTTCGGAGTCCTTAGTACCAGTTGTGCATTAGTTTACGATGACGACAAAAGTTTTCTTCCCTTTCCATACATGTGGTGCCTTGAAGCTTAACCCGTACCGGATAGAGAGTGACTTTCGTAATTAAACCATTGAATGGGTACTCAACATATATTTTTAAATTTCTATGGAGGTTTTGTAGTTATTTTTATTTACCATTGCGTCCTTCTAAAATTAAGATCAATATAAAGATAAACTAAAAAAACATCTCGATTTTTGCTTGAAACTTCTACGTACCATTTAGCGATGGATGAACCATCAGAGCGATGAATGTAGCAACCATTCGCGGGTGGATGAAAATATTAATAATTAAGTGATTCATCATAATTCATTTCGTTCTAAATTCATTTATTCAAACACCAACCACTTATAAGTTGTTATACTTTTTTCCAAGAAGTTTTGCTAGGTATTCCTAGCTGATTCTGTTTCTTCAGGGATAGTAGGCATTTTCGGGTATCGAAACAACTTTATGAACACCGGCACGATGACCACTGGTGGCTGGTCAACACAACCAGAAACTGAGTCAAAAGAAATTAACTATAAGAAAAAAATATTCTTACTATATACTTACGCGATACTTAAAATATTCTTTAAACTTGCCCGTGCAGAATTAATTTTAGGAAAAAAACTGTGACCCAAGTGGATGTGTGTAAGTTTATCTCAAAACGATTTATTCGTGCATACGCCTACATTCAAGGTATACATGTACCTAGTGTATAAAAATCTTGCATATTAAAGCAAACTTTAAAATAAATAGAGTTATAATACGAATATTGAGATTTTGCACAGTCCAATAATACGAAAAAATATTTGGATAAAGAAACTTTTTTTGTTTACTTACCTCCACATTTCAGTGAACTGCCGATAGATATTATAAATATTATAGAAACAATCATTAAACGCATAAAAAAATTCATTTCAAAAAACACTACATGTTCTAAAGTATGTAAGCAGAAAAATTTATCGTCAACGTGATAATAAAAATACCTACCGATGTATAATAAAAAATAATGTTAGGCAAGCCAATTTTACCAGTTGTCACGTTTAATGGAAAGTTTTATACTTCTTTGGAAGTTCTAAAAGTTAAGCACTTGAAATGGAGAACAAATGGGTCGATGTCGACACTTATTCAGTTTCAATTATGCTTTTTGGATTTTTCATATTAAAAAAAAAACTGATATGTTTTTGTATAGAATGCGAACCTGTTTACATTCAGGTTATATATTTATTCTAATAACTCGCAATAATAAGTGATTTAATTTTGTCGAAACTAATTTCTAGTTGAAGTTTGTAGTTTTTCGGGCTTTAGATTTATTGTTTAAAGCCCTAGCTTGTTCGTGTTAACTACGCTACATTATGTATCTTTTGCTGGGTAAGTATATTTGTTAAGGTATTGGTTACAAGTCCTCTTTAATTTTGCTTCTTAAAAACTTAAAAGTAATAAGTACCAATAAAAAAGATTAATTTTTATTGCCTTGAAAACCTTCAATGGTCTTATCAAACTCTTTGCTTGTTATAAAGGTGGGCATCATAATGTTTCTAGGAGGGCAACAACAATCGTCATCGTCATCAGCGGCTCTTCTAGCCGGTAGTCTGACTGTAGTCATGTTCTGAATCTCAAAGTCCTCCTTTATATCCCTAGCTTCACCCTCATTCAATACTCCGCGGATCTTCAAAAAGTCCACAGCGGCGTCGTTGGGCTTGAATTCAACTTCGCATTCTGTAACCAATGAAGGTGGTCATCACTTATCGTCTATCGGTCGGATATCCATGCCAACATTAACGACATCATCCGGCGGACTTTTTGTTAACGCTGACGTACCAATACGGATTCTGAACGGAATCTGTGCATATGTATGCACAGACTATTTCAGTTATGTATGTGGCATGGTAAGATGCCCGTCGGTATTACACTCGTGCCATGGGAATTGGAAAGGCTCATTGTGTGAGTGCATGAGTAGTAGTACTACATTGTCCAAGTGTCCTGTAAGGTCTAAAGGAAATAAAGCACTTTGATTTTGATTGATTTTGATTTTGACATCGCACACATGCGCCTTCCCATATTCCGATGACATCCGTAAGGGCTGGTGCGGCGGCAGAGGGCCGAGAATCTTAAGAGGCACAAATAGACATCGACAGCAACAGTAGACATCGACGGAAGCAATTGCTTCCCTTAGAGTCAATATCCTAGGTGCGTGAGGTACCGATACTCTCTGGTTTTTTTATTTATCTTTTTATTCTTTTTTTCAAAATACTTTACTGAAATAAATATAAACGATATGGGATTTTTTCAAAGAAGACACGTTTTCTTTTTATTTATGAAGAATATAAAGTATGTTCTAAAAAAAAAACTTGTGGCATTAACCTAGAGAAATACTATTCTAATACAAATAATAGTAGATGTGAAAAATTCTTTGTAATGAGTATGTGAAAATTTACTCAAATTAAAAGTCATTTTGGTATTACGTTTGCGTTTGAAATTGATCCGTCGCCAGAGCCTTAATATAGATACTTATGTTATTATTTGGCCAGTGGATTTGTTTCCGCCATTATAGTTACTTTAACCCTTAAAGTAGAGTCTCACAAGATATCATACACATCCCGCAGTAATATACAGTAACCCTGTGACATATCTTAAATCAATTTCATAATTTTTATCAGCAAATAACTCAATTTTGTTCATGGGATATTCGTTTCAACTCAATTTCCTTTGACTGGAAACGAAACTGAATATCAACGGAACATGTAATTGTTATAACTCTGTCTGCGTTTAATAACGTCAAACTTAATGGTCGTGTATGTGAATGTGATATACCTATGTATGTGAAGCCTTCAATGGAAGCAAGTTTCAACTTCTCGCAAAAGGATTAAAGTGGCTGCATACCAACTAACTACATTTGCTAGAGCATTAAAATGTAATCTAACTTTCTTACAAATGGTACATACAAAACTGATAGAAAGCGTTTGTTTAAAAAAATATCATATTTTTTTATGGTAAGTAGCGTTTAAAATACAGTTAGGTTTATCTAGTCACTAGAGATTTTTAGCATCTTAATTATAATCTAAAAACACGCTTAATGTCAATGACAGATAAATTTAACTTCCTAATAATTTTCCATGTAATGTAAATCTTGCGAATTCTCGACACAGTGTTCGATGCAATGAGTGAGCTTTTACCTGTAATATTAGTTTCTACCTTTCACACTGTCCATCGGGCCTGGCACCTCCCTCCCTGCCATCCCCCGTCACCACGGTAATGCCTTGCTCGGTAAAACGTTACACCAAGACGTCGTTTTTTTAAAATAAGTTTGTAAAAACATCAAGCGCTATATGGTGGGTCGAATAGATTTTAAAACTGCGAACTGTGGCAGTCACACAGACATATGTATTCCCGCCTATGCAGCCTTTGCAGCCCAGTAGTTCTTCAACCTACCTTTGCTCGGTGGACATCGACAGGGATTTTCAAAAGTTTTCACCGGTCTATCATTAGACCTCCTGAACAGACCGGTGTTAGGTTCATGAGGAAAGGTCCAGTGCCATCTGCTCCAGGCCAGGTCTTCAGATCCATAAGCAATTGCAAAGAGCATAAGCAGCATAGAAATCTACCGATAGGAAAATAATATGCTCAATTTATGTAAATTGACATTAGATTAGACTTTACAAATTATGATCGCCAATAGCGATCATAACATAAACACGGATACTGATTGTAAAAAAGTTTTTTCAGTTACTCAAAAAAGTGAGTAACTTTTTTAGAATTCCTTTTTATGATGGGAAAAATATCTTTATATCAAGACGGATAGATAGACCGTAAAATACACCTCGGTCATAGTTCGTTTCCGTAAAGTTAGGGCACAAAAACTAACCTCACCTGTATTGTACAATCAATCTTATGGCATAACCTGAAAACTGAAAACTTAATAAAAAACAACAGATTTTTTCTATGCTTTTTCTCCTATCCTATCCGGAATGATCAAATTTGATATATTTTCTTAGTATTTGTATGGAACAGTGTTAGAAAAAATCTTGTGGCAGGAACCTAAGTAAACACTTTCCGCACAAAAATAATAGTAAACCATGGTAAAAATATGCTCAAATTACAATTAATTTTGGTATTACGTTTGTATGGAAAATTCATTCGTCGCGAAAGTCTTAAATAATTGAACGAATTTTTGTTTATGTATAACTAGCGGTCCATCCCGGCTTCGCACGGGTATTTAACAAAAATTGAATTTTTCATACGGGACACTATTTTTTTTGAAAATATTTTATAGTCTATGTTCAATACGGAAAATGAATGATTCTAATGATGAAAGATTTTTTCAGATCAGTCCAGTAGTTTTTGAGCCTATTCAATTCAAACAAACAAATAAACAATCAAATCTTTCCTCTTTATAATATTAGTATAGATTCAAATGTCTACCTTGTATAGTCATCAGATCTTTCTCATTTGTCTGAACACGCATTTTGCTAGAATTAGCGTTTCCATCAGTTTCGTCGACTTATGGTGGAAACTCTTTTGACTCATTCATTTCATATCTGGATACACCAATTGATAAAGGCATATTTGAAACAAAATGCGTGTCACAATCTGACTATCCGCTTGAGACTAAGGTGATAGAGTGCAGATGGACTCAGAATATGTACACTAAGTTTTAGAAAGGCGACAAAATAGACTTTATCATCAATATTTTTATTAATATAGAGGTACATATACAGTATCAATTTGTGTATATTGATGTTTCTATTGTAATCTTTATGTTTAAGTTATCTGTCTTGTAACCTGTATTATTAAGAATAAACACTAGGTATGAACATAGAACTCAGTTCTTAAAATTCCTTAATTTATAAAATTTCTGAATTCCTTAAATTATAAAATATTTTAATTAATTTAAGGAATTTTAATTTACATTACTCGAATGGCTACCTTGTTAAGTCGTCACTGTAAGATTCAAATTCGTCTTCCTCATTCGACTGAACACGCAGTTTGTCAGAATTTATACTTCCTTCATAGTTGTCGCTGTAAAGTGGAAACTCTTCGGACTCATTAATTTGATCTCTCCTGTGGTTTAAATGTACCTCTATATTTACAGCAGTGACATCTCTATGTTGTTCAAATTCCGGTATCTCTGCTATTTGACTCTGCCAACCTCTACTATATGAATATTTTTGGTTTAAATTTACATCTTCATCAATGGCATCTTTGTAAAATTGGTCTCTGGTTTCTGTAGTTAGCTCAAGTTTGTTCAGTTCTGTGTTAGATTTGAAATTTTTACTACAAACGTAATAAGGGCATATTTCACCCATTGCATTGGTAATAGCAGTGAACATCGGCCTAAATGATGGCATTTTACTATAGGCATCGTAACCTGTCTGTGTGGTGTTCTTTATTTTAAGTTTTAGTTTTCTATCCGAATCATCCAGCCTAGAAGGATCAGTAGATGAGAAATCTGCACATTCTATACTATCTGTCTTCTCCTTTGTTTGTATTTGTTCGTCTGTGTATATAGCATCATCTCTAGTGTATGGATCTTCTGTTATTTCAGTGACATTGTCTGCTATTGTGAGTTCTTTAGAATACTTTGAACCATTTTCATGATTTTTTTCAGCTGAATTTATTGACTCCTTTTCATTTTTTATTCTATCCGACATATCTTTCTCCGTTTGTATATTTTCTTTTGAGGGCTCATGTTCACTTTCTAGTTCCTCTGTCTTTTCAATTACAGTTTCATTTTCTTCAGCTTGAGAGGAATCTAAATTCACTCCTGTGTTATTATTATTCGTATTCTCTGACTGTGTGCTGTTTTGGGGAATTTCAGTGGCAATTTCTGTATATTTAGGTATTTTTGATTGTGGTTCCGTTTCGATTTTGCTTGGTTCCTGGATAGTTTCAATATCACAATTTAAGTTGGTGTCATTTATTCTCTCAGTTTTATTTATACACAAATTTATAACAGATTCTATTTCACGGCCTGATTCAGTTATTTTATCCTCTTCTATCTAAAAAAAAATACGTGTTTAAGCAAAAAAAATACATGTCATGTTAAAAAGTAGGAAATAGCATTTATGGGCTATGGTAGGCACATTTGATTCTTCTATAGAACAATAAAATTAACATGGAACAATGGAAAATCAATTTGTGTATCCGACCCATTCAAAAACTAAGTTCAGTCATAGGGTTACACATCGGAATTCCGAGATATACAACCGTAAACTCTTATATTTTCATTTTAGCGCTAAGCTTCGTTACGTTGTCTCATCTCTTATTTATTCATATTTATCGATTTAATAACATTGATAGGGGAAACCGAACGATCAGAGGAGTTAAATGAATCGGTTTGCCTTATTTCAGTTTGCATATTAAGCTCTTATTATGTATGATTGACCGTAGCGCGTTTTTCGCCATTTATCTCAAAAACAATGGAGTGCATAAATAATGCTATCAACAATAGTTGTAGTAAATTAAGTTTTACAAGTTCAAAATAGGAATCAACATCATTTAACTATAGAAACTTCTATTATAAAAAACAATTTTTATGACAATTGACCGTGAATAACTTAGAATGAAAGATATTGACATTTATAACGTTAATGGAGACGTATAAAAGATTCCAGTTGGTTGTCTCGGAAATTATAGGTTGACCCTATTTTTGGTCTAAATTGACTACACTAGTTTGGCTACTTTGTAATTTACTAGCGGCCCGCTCCGGCTTCGCACGGGTATTAAACAAAAATTTCAGAAATTATACACACTAAAACGATGGGTGAAACCCAGTTTTCATACGGATCTTTACTTTTTTTAACAGCATTGGGGTTTTTGACATTGACTCGACATTCCAAAACTGACACTGGCCGTAGAGAAAAAGCAAGCACCGTGCGCTATACAACCTCTTTTTCTATTCTGACGCGCCATAATAGAAAAAGAGGTTGAATATACAGCCCACGGTTCAATTATTGAATTTTTCATGCGGATCCCTAACTTTTTTGAAAATATTATATAGCCTATGTTCATCACGTAAAATTAAGGATTCTAATGGTGAAAGAATTTTTTAACTCGGTCCAGTAGTTTCGGAGCCTATTCAATTCAAACAAACAAACAAACAAACATACAAACAAACAAACAATCAAATCTTTCCTCTTTATAATATTAGTATAGATATAGATAACGAGATTTTACTGTTCCTTAAAAGATTTTACATGTCTTATTTTTAGATTTCATATCTAATCACACTTGTGCTGTTTTATTTCAAGCATGATCCCAAATCCAAACAACCACTAGGACGTGATAAACTTGACAATTGAGTTGAGCAACGGGAAATTAAATAAATTGCACAAAAGGAAAATCCCATTGCTAAACTATGATACAGGTAAACAACCTTAGTTGCGCAAAGTGGAACTCGCAGAATATTTAGTTCACCTTCCAACCCTACTGAAAAAGCCAATAATTGCATTAAATATAAAACAAGGATACTAAACTGACTTTCATCACGCATAGATCCATTAGTTATTGTTGACGACTCTCCTGTAACAGAATATGTCTCCTGCGTTGTGGGTGCTTCAGTAGAAGGTTCCAACTCCTCGTTTCTTGGGGTAGTCGTACATATAATAGTAGGGCAGAGTGTAAACAACTTCTTTGTAGGCTTCTTCTTCAGAGGTGCATTTGGCTTTCCTGAATAAACATTTTGGTGATCTCTTTGATAAAAATCTGTATATTTGGTCAGGCCTTTTTTTCCAATAAACAGAGGAAATTTTAAGTCCATGACGTTATCTTCATTATTTGAGCATTCTCCTTCACATAATTTATAGGGCGCAGTGAATAATAAGTATTCGGGTCTCTCAGACACGGCTAAAATATAACACCGTTTCAGAACAAATATTAAAAGGATATCGCCTAATGATAGACTCTCCATAGGCGTTGTGAAAAGTCGTTAAAACCTAGCAAACTACAGCGTCTTTTTGTAGGATGACGTAACATAAACGATTGTCTATGATCAATTTTATCATTTATTCCTAAGTTTATACCAATCAACCTGTGAGCCTATAGCTTTTACAGGAAAAATACACTAGTCTACGATCAAAAGCAAATGAACAAAATATAATGTATGAATATCGCCTAGTGATTAATTTACTATACGCCACTTGTAATTTGTTTGCAATAGTCTGCAGTTAGCTAAATTATTTCAATTGTAAATACTATTTCTAATTTGCTTATTTAATTGTAATGTTCAAATGTTATTTGTTAATAAAGTATTTACTTTATCATTTATACCTACCTGACAGCCTAATGCGTTCGATCGTTGTATTTTTGATAGTTTTTACTAATGTTTAAATAATCAAGAAGTAACTTACACTTCTTTCCATTGATGACTTTTTCGATAAATTTTTCACCGTCTGAGTTGTACTGGTCGATCTCAGCAGCAGCTGTTCTTTGCCAAATATTTTCTAAAATAATTAGAGACAAACTAAAAATAGTGAATTTATATAATAGTAAAACCATTGTTTCGCTTTATAACGTATTATTGTTCACCTTACTACTGAACGGGCTTGGAACAGTCTCAAAGCCGATTATATTTATGATGTTGGATTGTTTTATAGTGTAACTGCTTCATTATTTTGTATTTTATTGTTATTCATTTTAAAATGGTCGAATTCAAATGGAGATTTTATCTGATACAAGGTGCTATTTATGTACACATGCATACCTACTATTTTAGGTTCTTAGGTATACAACGTTGAGAATAGGTTGTACTGCTCACTACTCAATATTTTCATGGCAAACGCTCAGAGGATCTTGTAGATTAAATTTACCCATAAATCCATTTTTGCCGTTGAGAAGGTGCTAGGGTACTACATAATATGTGGCATCCTCAACTACAGGCTGATCCATCTACCAAGGAGTTAGAGTCATACCATAGGCCTTTTACCCATCATTTCGCATGAGGCTACGAAGTGAGAGTAGCTGCCACACTCACAATGACTTTGGGGATACATGGTGTTTAAAAGTTTGCTATATTTTATTTATTACATAGGATATTTATTATAGAAGTTATATCAAGTCATCATGTAACAAAATGATGAATGAACTATTCGTAGAAAGCAGTGAAACAAAGCTGACACAACTTAGATCCGTACATGATCCGTAATAATATAATCATAATTAAAATCCGGTAAAGTATGAGTTGGAACAATTACTATTCAGTAATTATTAATTATTTTTATGATGGTCGTGTTGTGTGCGAAGTAATGAAATAATGACACGACACAAGCAACATATTAGTTTTCTTTGTACACAGCGATGTATTTTTAAATCTATTGCATGAGTGCAAGTGCCTATTTTTCCCCGATTACAAAAAAGGAGGAGTTTCTCAATTTATCTGTAGGTTTTTGATCAAGTTATATTACATAAATTAGATAGTGGTTTATTCTTAAGCTTCGCTTGATCCGAGAGCTGGTGAATAACTGGCGTGAATATCGTTATGTCTAGGGGACGCTTCCGATTGGTAATGATAGGCATCAGTTGAGCTATCGCTAGATTTTTTGAAGCAGTATGCACTAAGCTCAACCTATTCAAAAGTAAATGTTATTTATAATAATTTATACATTCTGTATTTCTATTTTTTATCATAATAAAGCCAATTACGTTTATAAATCAAGGAAATCTGTTATAGCAAAAATAAATAAATCTTTAATTATACTAATGTCTGAGGCTAAAAAGTTTTTGCATAGGTAGTTAAAAAAACAATAAAATAGTTTTAAACTAACCTCTAAAAGTTGTCGTTATGTGCTCTATATACATTAAGAGTATTCTGAACTCCATTAATATAATATCGAATGATTTCGGCAGTATGTACTAACTTCAATAAATCAGTAGAAAACGAAAACGCTTTCGATGTTTGCGTTGTTTACCGTGCAAACTCGTACTAGACACTCTTAATTAAAAAAAATTGACAAGACATTATTACCTTCCGCCCGTGTATGCTTCCCTATTGAGATTCATTACAGCTTCTCTGTAACAATATTTATGTCTATCATTTGTAACTGTCCCGTCTGAAAACGCTTTCCGATTGGCGAAAGAATCATACAATTGTTTCCCTGGGAGAAGTTACAAAAATAGCCCTTCAAGCACTAGCTCAGAGCAGTATTAATATATCTTGCTGACGTCTCTATACCCCATGTGTTTTAGGTTTGAACAGGAGATCGTTTCCGAGAATTGTAGACATCGTTAATTATAAGATCATCAGTATTGCTGTGCAATGCAGCCAGCATCTTGGGTACACTTCCGACTGGTATTGTTATGGATCTGTTGAGCTACCTGTAGTTTGGAGCAACTGTTTGCAGTTCATCATCATCATCATCATCATCACCAGCCTATAATAGTCCACTGATAGACATAGGCCTCCCTTAATGAGCGCCAAGGCACTATCATTTGGGGGTTAGTGCCCATAATGTTTGCAGTTACTTAACTCAATTGTTCAATTATAAATACTAGTTCTAATTTTATTATTTAATCTTTATTTTCAATATAAGAAAGATTTACTAATTTAAATTTATATTACAAAGAAAACTTATAATATTAAAATAACACTAAGTAAACCACAGAGGTTTGTAAGGAAGTGCTATTAGCGAGTCAGCCGATAGATAATGACTTTATTTAAAACTTCGGACTCACTTACAAAATAGAATAATAATTACACAGTTACTACAAAAAAAAAAAGTAAAAGAACGAAAATCTTGTGCATACTAGATGATGATTTTGACAAATGCCTAATACCTCTAATATTAAGCCGCTAAGTTATAATGCAACAAAGCTATATTTTGAGAAAAAGAAAAAACTCTTATGACACTAATAATGAACGTATGCGCATTGATGTCACTCGGATAAACGAAAAACCGCCTTATGGGTACAGCAATTAATATTCATACCAATAGTTTCTTCCTACGCCAATCTGATAGAACATAAAGTCGAGATTCATCTGGTATCATTACGCATTAATAGCTCTACGACCACCCATAGTCCAGGTTGGACTGGATGCGGCATTATGTGTATTCTTATTTTTTTATTGCACGATGAAATAGATATATTATATTATGTAGTAGTCTATTATATAAGTAGATTAAAATTAAATCATTTATAAATTAATACATTACATCACATCTAAATGTTTTTATGTACATATAAACATTTTTAGCCTCCGCCTGTATCACTCAAATGGTCACTTCTCTTATGGCTAAGTATTTGTGCCACAGGAGTAAGTAACGCCTGATAATAAGATGATAACGCGCACCAGTTGTTGAAGAAGTGCTACTATTCTTTGGATGCGCCGACAAATATAAGTCCGATAATCCGTAAAGATGATAATTTATTATATGTTTTATAAGACATTATTTTTATAAATATTTTGACATACGTTTTTCATAATGTTATAGTGATAATTTAAAATTTTATTTCTTTTATTTTAAAATTGACATTTATTAATTAATTATTTTGACATGTAAATTGAACACGGACATACTAGAATTATTTTATATTATATTATTAGTCGTAGCTTAAGTCTTGGGTACATACTTGTAAGTTTTGTTTGAGAAAGATGTTTTAGTTTTAGAGAAATTCCGACACAGTTGTAAATTGATTGCGAATAAATTAAATGAAATGAAACAACATAGTAATAAACTATACCTACAGAAATATCGAAAACATAAATAATTACCAGCCATTGACATGGGACATCAAGTGCTTCAACATCTATGATCCTATGCGATCACTACTCTCCTGCCAGAGCGATCAATTATTTGGTAATTTGTTCAGGGCGAATGAAAGATCATAGTCATATGCCACGAGGTTGATGTATTGTGTAGGTAACTCGGTGACCAACGTATCAATTTTAGATTGATTGATAAATAAACTATTTTGTTTGTGCGGTGATAATATCAGAAGCTTTTAAAGGTAGGTAATACTTTCTGTGTTAGTTATTTTGCAGCAACACACAGTACGGTTGCAGTAACACAAGTGCAGTAACATGTAAAAGCATTCTGTAGTTTATCTGGGAACTCATTTATTTTTATTGCGATTGAAGCTATCTTTGTTCTTTATATTTCATACGGAACCATAACTTTTTGAAAGTATTCTATATTTATCACGGAAAATTAAGGATTCTAATGGTGAAAGAAATTTTCAAATCGGTGCAGTAGTTTCGGAGCCTATTAAATTCAAACATACAAACAAATAAACAATCAAATCTCTCCTCATTATAATATTAGTATAGATATATTGTAGTCCAACCACAACCTAGTTGCTGTAAAAAAACATTATATCAAGTGAAAACGTTTCAGAATAATCGTCTAAGTAACCAGAAAGAAATGTTTTATTTTTGCTACCTACTTTTATCTCTATCCAAGGCTAGTCTGTTGACCCCACAGAATTCCTCTTAATCAATACACAAAAAAAAGTATAATTAAGAGTGATTACGTCACGCCGTCTATTCTTGACCAAACAGTGTACGAGTATCTAATCGATGTCTGGGTCCTCTTGGTCATTGGAACATTTAATTATGTTCAATTTGGCTATCTGCCTGGTTTACCTGCGAGGCAGCCCCGCGTTGGCCGCCTCCCAAGCGATTACATTCACTAAACTGTCAAACATAAGTTATTTTAGATGCCGACATTGAAATTTTGAACTGCGTTGAGTGGATGTGTCAGACTGGCTTGGCATTGACGAAATGATCTCGTGGATGGCTCCCGCATAAAAAAATACAAGTCACTATTTATGATGGCGCTGTCACGCGAAAATGAACTATAAAAAAGCCGTAACTCTATCAGCAATGTAATTTTCAGTTAAAATATAATTTATTCGAACATAAAATTTGATTGACACCTCAATGAATTTCGTTTCTTCTGAACAAGATTGAAAAAAGTCTAACTGGATTTAAGGTCGTTATTTATTCTTTGGCAGTTCTTCAGAAGACAATCACTGTATTATGTCTAGTTATAATGTCGTAAATAATCTTTACTTATTAAGATTTATTATTCAAAGCGAGGCTAATAGAGATCGTTTATCTGGCAATTAATCTTATCTGAAAGTTAATTATTTTGCGTTGTTATTAATTAGGGGTAGGTAGACGTGCCTACCTGTTAAATTTTTGCATAATCTGTTGTTGGCTGTGCTAGAAAAATATACAATTAAGCATCAAGTTATGATATTCGATGGGTATACATAGAAGGTTTATCATATATAGGTATATTACCCACTGCGTTGAGTCCGTACTAGTGAGGCAATACGTGTACTAATCCAATTCAGATCCAGCTACAATTCAGTATTTACGTACTGAAACCTTACTTCCTTAATTGAAAATCGTATCGAAAAGCTTTCTGAGAATGTTGTGACTTTCGTTACAAGTAAGAGTTGCCTTTGAAACCTCGAGTAAGAAATTGTATTTGCGTGAGTTTGGAAAAAAATCGATCAATGTTTTATTTGGAAACAGATGTATTTTGCTTATCTTACCTAAAAAAAGTATTTTCAGTGTTATCTAGCAAGAAATGTTAACGAATCCAAAGAGTTTGGGAAAAAATCTAAGCAAGAACCGATCTGATACCAAACTTAAAATTGGTATCTCATCGGTACATCGAACAAAATATAGAGAGTCACAAAATTTTATTTTTTTATTTCATATTCTGCGTCTACTCTTGTAATGGAAATATTTTCTTTCTTTTCTTTGCTCTTCGTTAAGGAAAGTTTTTATCATGTGGTAAACAGACTGTATTTTATACCTATGTCTAAATTGGTATGTATTGTGTTCTGAGTTCTGACATAATAATATACCTTCGGACTGTTTACCTAACTTTCCAAACAAAGTAAAACTCTGTACGCCTGTTCAGCTATCCTTATAATTTATGTCTAGTCTAATGTATTGTAAGAATCAATGATGAAATAAATGATCGTACCAGATTATTTTACAAAAAATTCATAGCTGCCGACGAACTTTTTAGTTTGAACTATCGAGACATTGAACGGCTGCGCCAATTTTGTACATTGCTGAGAACATTCTCTAGCAAGTCACCTTTTTACCAAATTTAATCAGAATCGATTGATTTGTTTGGGCTCTGATGTGCCGTGTCTATCGCACATATGATGCGTGCGATAGACACGGCCGTACGAGACACTAGTCAAACTTATAAAAAAACCACTGTTTTGTCAGTGGCTGAAACTTTTATGGGTCCTGTAGGCAACATTTAGGAGGTAGTGAAAGTTTTCAGAAGTTTTTGACAGTCCTGGGTTGGGTAGGAATTATTCATGGCTAACAACGATCAAGGTATTCTATCCAAGATGGTACAAATCATTGCTTTGGTCCTTCCTCTATGTGGTAGTATTGGTTTGTACCGAGTCAGTATTTTCGAGGTAGTCATAACGTTCTGGTGCAATTAATAACAAATATTCAAAAAACCTAAGCTTTTTTAAAATCCCAAATAAAAATCCTTAAGATCTGTGATAATTTCGAACGAAAATTGTGATTAAATTCATTCATCAAAATTTAAGTGTCAATAATTAAAAGAAATAATAATTGGTTCAACATTCAGTGTGTTGGTTTATTTAGATACAAAAAATTTACAAATTCGAAAATAGAAGACATAGGTAGGTACTCGTACTAAAATGGAATGCGTGTCGAAATCACTGCGATGCATTATTTCAGTTCCTCTGAAAATAGCTCACAGTTGCATTAATTAAGAACTTCTCAGACTCCAATTAGTTTATTCCTTCGTTTAATTAGATGTGAAATCCAATCTAAGACGATTTATGTGAAAAGTAAGGTAAACCATTCCTTGAAATCTTTCAAGTGTACCTTCATATTCAAAAAGTATTAAGGCCGTAGTTAAATATTTTTTTACTTTGGGGCCAACTATCCTGTGTGGATCCAATATACATAATTATTTGTATACACATTCGATATTAAATAGATAAGATTAATGTTTAGCACAAGAAAAATATTACGTTATCTTTTGGTCTCATCAATTGTTTATTATCTACGAGTACTGTATAAGTATAACCTTCATTAACAAAGAAAATTATAGTTAATTACTAGTTAATTAGAACTAGTATTACTCTGGAGTCAACAAGATTGCTGTAGATGACTTAGTAGTCGCAATGCTTATGTACAAAATAATAAGAACGTAATTAGATATCGCATCGCGTAGGTTTCTCATGATGACTAAGTAAAAAAGAACTAGGTACTCGGAATGTATGTGCCAAGTTTCTTAAAATAATCTAACGCCAGCAAAATCTGTAAGGATGACAAATAAAACTCATTATTTACTTAAAAGTTTATTGTCTTACCAAACGAAACAGATATTAAAGAAGGAATGCTGACGGTTTCCGATCAAGTAGATGTGGAGACCAGGTGTTTGTCTCAAAGGAAGCATGGTGGTGTCTCAACTATGGGAGTGGACGCAACCGCTACTGCAGGGAAAGCCTGTAACACGAGAGGAAGGTCACGCGACGACCGGAGCGAGTCCGTCAAGCCAACAAGCAGGTGTTAGAGCCAAAGCTACACGCTGACGATGTTAAACCCGAGAGTAGAATACTTCCTAGAGATCAACGACTTGGTGTGGTAGCGGTGGAAACGGGCGCCCGTGGAGATATGTCTTAGGAGGAGGTGATCGCGGCTGCAGTCTGACAGGCGGCGAGGGGAGTTGGCAATGTACGTCCTAAGGGTGCGCTCAGCCCAGGTCTGTGCCCGTGGCGTCTCAACTACCAGACCCTGGTTGCGGCGATCCAAGTAGTTGATCACGTCGTTGTAGTAATTTGTTCGGTAGTCGTAAATATATCTGTAATTTTTTGACCGTGGCCTGGAATGGAAAAACTTATTGTTAAGCATAATTTTAGATACATAAAGCACAATTTATTATAAGTGAAAGGATTTGTCTGAGAAACTAGCACTATGCAACATTTGCAGCGTAGTCACACCTAGTCCTCCACTGTTGATAAATATTTCTCACCTGATCCAATGTCTGCATATCAGTTTTTGGGGGTCGGTTCCTAAGACAGGGGCGTCGGTAGCTGGGATGTCGCCTTCGGTGGCTACAGCTGCTGCATCCTCGGCTGGTGCCGCATCAGCCGCGGGCTGTTCCGCCACACTCTCCTCAATGTCAGCGTCGTCCCACATCTCGTAAAGGGGTGCTCTGCGGTCAAAAATCACAGTTTTATTCGCTTTTTCTTTATCACTTTCTAATCGTATCACAACACGACCCGGCACTATAAAAATATAAAGTAGTAGAAACGATGTAGTATTCAGAACTAACCTAACTGGGAAAGGAAGAAGAACGTGTGTATCGAGTGATCGTTCGCTTACGACTGTCGAGTGTTTCCCCTAGCGTGGCTCGCAGCCTCCCGATATATCTACCTTTGACCCCACCTGGCTGTCGCAAGCACTCGCGCGATTGCCAATAATGCTCTGTCAATACTTCGGCCGTGCATTCTATCGGCGAATTCCTACTTTTTAATTGTTGTGCCAAATAACATGCGTAAAAAAATAAACTCATTTTACAGAAAATATATGTGGCAGCAGGAAATAGTAATGGGTGTAGCTGCGATGTTATTGTGATGTTTCGAATAAATATCGCGTTGTATACGTACTTTTAGTGGTCGATGTATGTTGAGGAATCTGGTGTTAGGGGGTTAATATACCATTCGCACCGAACATGTTACGTTGTACCATCTATGGCGCTCTTTAGGGGAGGCCTATGTCCAGCAGTGGACTATTATAGGCTGGTGATGATGATGATGATGTTACGTTACGCCATGTGCACTAATCGTCAGCACCGTTGCACGTTGCACTAGCGCCTCCTTTCCTTGCCTTCTAGAATTATTGAGAAAGATATTTCTATCGGCACTAATAATATTAAGGAAAAATTTTATTATTTGAGATGGACCGATTTGAAAAATTCTTTCACCATTAGAATCATACATTATCCCCGATGAACTTAGAATTAATAATAACTTAATAGAATTCTTTTTTAAAAGCTAGTGTCCCGTATAAAGACTTTAATAGGTAATGTGTGTATGACTGTAAATTTAAACATTTTTGATTTATACCAGAACGAAGACCGATGCCGATGTACTCTTGTTGGATAATGTTGGCTAATCATATAATATGTAAAATAATATAGTTAAAAACCAACAGCGTAAAACTCATAAAGTGGCGTTTGCTGATAGCTTGAGAATAGTCAATTTTATGTGACTGTGAGAAATAGTTTTGTAAATTACAAGGAACCCGAAGGATGAGATGACGATACGAGTTTATTTACTTACATTGATCGTTACTTATTTATACTCCAAAATCTCCTACATAAAATTTTATACATTTGTAAGCATGGAATCAGGAACCTAACTTAAGGATTGTCCGCAGCATTATGCCGGACAATTTTCACCTCGTACAAAAATTTGTCCCGAGGCTGGAATCGAACCAACAACCTCTTGCATCCCTTGCGGACCTTTGGCCACCGCGCCACAGAGATCGTTAAACTGATTAAGAGTTCTTATTGGAGAACCTATGAGGTAATATTTTTGTTAGTATTTTAATAGGACGATAAGCTAAAGTCCTGTAGAAAATAATACAAGTGGTAGAAAAAAAAGTAAAAGTAGTACAAAGAGGTACCTCTTTGAAAACGTGGTTTAGACCTACGTTGACTTATAAATAACGATTCCAGGTAAGAGTCCTTTTTGGCTAGTGTGCACCAAAGATATTCAGACAAGATGTAACCTCGACTTAATTTTTTTTCAACAGTAATCATGTAATTCTATTATTACCGTTTTGGTAAAAGACATTTAAACATTCCTCATATCATTAGATTTTTAGATCAGTTGTCGTCAGTTGGATTGTAGCTCCTATATCCTATCTGTTATAATGGTTGCTATAAAATGAGCTTTTTTACGAAAGAGTCTAGATACTTTTTATCTTTCAATGCATTAGCGATTAACTTTTTTTTTATAAAATATTGAATCTAACTTTGCCGCAAACAATTAATGTACCTAATGTGCTCACATAACAAAATAACATCAATTTAGAAGCCAATGCCAAGTGTAAATTACTAGCCGATGACACATGCTACAATTGATAACAACAATGAAACAACAATAGACTTTATCCCTCAGTTCCAAAGCTCTATTTCATTCGATGTAATAAATAATTGACAATTAATGGTAAAGCATAGTTTATTGAAATAGAATTGAAGGTGTTTCGATCACCTGACGTTGTGATTGACATGTCCGTCACGGTAGAATTAGCAGGTAAACAAGACATGGGGTGGTATTCTGATAAATCTTCACTTCTTTTTCACTTCTTCCACTAGTGGACAAAAAATTGAAGTGAAGAGAAATCAATAACCAATTATTTCTTATTTTAATAATTGTCTGTTTGAAATTTGACTTGTCTAAGTGCTTATTTTGTAAGCCTAAAGAAATAAAGTTATTAAATCTGAATCTGAATAAGCGGTTTTCGATATTGATTTTTATAAAGATACAAATTAGTTCCAAATATCGCGATAGGTGGCAGGATATCAATTGGAAATTAGGGTATATCAATTTCATATGAAAGAAAAACTAAAATAATAAAAAAGATGATAAATTTGTAATACTGACTAGAATCTTGAAATGGTTGGTTTTCCTTTCATTTCACGTTGATATACCCTTATTAATTCAGGCCCTGCTACTTATTATTATTATTATATATTTGGAACTAACTTTAGTTTTTTTTTATTTAAATCGAAAAACGCTTATTCTCTCTAATTCACATTGTTTTAACTATCGCTTCCTTGACATATAAAAAGTGAACATGCCTCCTCCATAAATATTTTCAAAAAATTAGGGATCCGCATGAAAAATTCAATAATAAAATCTTGAGTTATATCTTCAACTTCTTTGTTTACAAAGGCGCCGCGCCGTTCAAAAATTATACACACTAACACTTTGAGTGACATTTTTGAAAGTTTTCATACGGATCCCTTACTTATTTCAACTTCTTTGCCAGTGTCAGTTATGGAGTGACCTCAACTTTCTACAGCCTATATGGGGTCCTAAGGAAACAAATCATCGTCAGCTATGTTAGTCCACAGCTGGACATCGGCCATAGCACAAGGAAAAAAAATAATTCTGATAATTGCACTGTAAGACTTGTACTTGACGTCGACACAGAATTTGTCAAAGTCAACACATCGTTTGGTTACCGTTAAATTTAAGTGTATTTGTGTAATACTCGAAGATTAGAGCCGACTGCGATTATGTCAGTCCGACTATGGACTGACATAATCGCAGTCGGCGAAGGACCGCCTGCGTCGCAGGTGGTTGTGGTTTTATTCCTGCCTCGGGGCAAATGTTTGTATCTATAGAGTGATCCGGTCGTTTCTTTTGTATAACAAAAAAAACATCTGTTAATTATAATATAATAACTTATATAATGATGTTATGGGTACTAGAGTACCCATAAGCTCTGCTTTGTATGGGACTAGATGCCGAGTGGATTGTCCAGCATTATCTATGTATATCAATATTACTAAGAGGAAAGATTTGTTTGTTTGTTTGAATTGAATAGGCTCCGAAACTACTGGACCGATTTGAAAAATTCTTTCACCATTAGAATCCTAACTAAAGAATACCTATTTTCAAAAAAATTACGGATGTGCTTGAAAAAATCCATTTTTGTTAAATAGCCGTGCGAAGCCGGGGCGGACCGCTAGTATATTATAAACTATATCAGTCATCAGAACCCATAACGTAAGCTCTGCTTTGTTTGGGACTAGATGCCATGCCCAGCATTATTATAATCGTAAAGTTGACGCCTGTTGCCGAATTTGGTGTATAGATTGTGTCCTTTATTGTCAGATACATAATAATAACAATTTTATAATAACTGAATTTTATAAAATTCACAGTTTGTTTAGTCTTATGTTGAATTTGTTTATGCAGGTAACTGTATATATAGGTGTGATTGTTGATTTCGTCGCTCTGATTTAAAATCAAGTATATGACTAAATTATAATTGGTAGATAAGATTTTATTTGAAACTTCAGACTACCTATCAGTATTGCATCAATATTGTTGTTCTTTGTATCATCATCATCATCATCACCCTATAAAATATATAATGTGCCTACCAGTGCATGAATATCTTATTTAGTAAATAGACTATTCATAGAATGCAATCAAATTCAACATTTCTGCTGTATAGGCTATTAAGTATTATAGAATCGTTTGTATTCTCAAACAATGTCGCGAATAGGTTTCCAATTATAATTTTAGATCGTCACCTTGATTGGGATGATGGGTATAAATAGTGTATTGATATCATATTAATTTTATAGTAGGTACGAATAAATTTATATTTAACCTACTACTCGTATCTGTATCTATTTGCTTCGAGCCAAATACCGCTAAACTATGAGCGCCATTGCACCTTGATATACTACTGCCATCTAGTTTGCTAAAACATAAATACATTGAACCTTTTGCGCATACGACGTTTGCGCCTCACTTTCAGGCAATATTTCGTATGACGGCTTTCAGATAGAGGTCGCTGGAATGAACTTAGGTGAGGTCGATTGATCGTCAAATGAGATAGATCAAATGCAGTTTCTGGGTTATTAATTCTGGTTATTTACGGTCCGCCGGGGGCCCGTGTTGCTCTATGGTATTTACATAGTAGGTCAATCACTTATTAATCTTATTATCATCATTTCAGACTAACGAGTACCGCCCAGAAATACAGCATATAGGTACCTATTGACATATCCTATATGTTACTAATAAGGCCAACATTTCGTAAAAATTTTGGTTCTATAATATTTTCCAAACTACTGAGCAAATCAAGATTTCATCAGAGTTCTATACACAGGATAAATTTAAATTTAGTTATTCATCATCAGCCTATGTTAGTCCACTGCTGGACATTTAGTTATTAGCATACTTTATATCCCGGAATAGCTCGTGCGAAGCGGATGCTTCTAGTTATTCGTAATTCGAAGTCCATGCCTCCGTAAAAATGACACTAATAATAGAAGAGAATAAATCTATACTAATATTATAAAGAGGAAAGATTTGATTGTTTGTTTGTATGTTTGTTGGAATTGAATAGGCTCCGAAACTACTGGACCGAATTAAAAAATTATTTCACCAATAGAATCCTAAATTTTCCGAGATGAACATAGGCTATATAATATTTTCAAAAAGTTAGGGATCCGCATGAAAAATTCAATAATTAGACCGTGCACCGTGCCGTGTAATATTCGACCTCTTTTTCTATTATGGCTGCGCTGCTTGCTTTTTCTCTACGGCCAGTTATGGAGTGTCGAGTCAAAGTCAAAAACTCCAATGCTGCTAAAAAAAAGTAAGGGATCCGTATGAAAACTGTGAAACCCACCGTGTTAGTTATTAGCATACTTTATATCCCGGAATAGCTCGTGCGAAGCGGATGCTTCTAGTTATTCGTAATTCGAAGTCCATGCCTCCGTAAAAATGACACTAATAATAGAAGAGAATAAATCTATATTAATAAGAGGAAACATTTGATTGTTTGTTTGTATGTTTGTTTGAATTGAATAGGCTCCGAAACTACTGGACCGAATTAAAAAATTATTTCACCAATAGAATCCTAAATTTTCCGAGATGAACATAGGCTATATAATATTTTCAAAAAGTTAGGGATCCGCATGAAAAATTTAATAATTAGACCGTGCACCGTGCCGTGTAATATTCGACCTCTTTTTCTATTATGGCTGCGCTGCTTGCTTTTTCTCTACGGCCAGTTATGGAGTGTCGAGTCAAAGTCAAAAACTCCAATGCTGCTAAAAAAAAGTAAGGGATCCGTATGAAAACTGTGAAACCCACCGTGTTAGTGTGTATAATTTCAGAAATTTTTGTTTAATACCCGTGCGAAGCCGGGGCGGACCGCTAGTCGTCTGATATTTTGCTATTGTGCTCTACTTACCACTTGAATGTCATAAATTGGACCCAGTACACAGGACGTTTACCTTTTCGACGATGACAGAACCAGTGGTTAATAATAACATCTCACAAGAAGTATAATGTTTATTAAAAACGAATAAATAAAGACAAGGGATTTTTTGTTCTATCCAAGTATAAAAAGATTACATGTGCAGGAATACCTGCTTCCATTTCATGGAAACTTCGTTTGCTCTGAACTATGCTTAGAGCAAGGAGCGCCAAAGCGACCTATGTGGCTTCATTCTCATAACTTGATTCCAGGTTATAAATATAACAACATTCAATCTTGCACACTACTGAATAGAATCTATTCTTGCTACAACACCATTAAAAAAACCTAGAAGTGCGAGGACGTGGAACGGTCCAAATAATAAGCGCAAGAGAGTCGTAGACAAATCCTGTTAAAAGAATGAAGCGACATCATCGAGCGATTAGGAAACTATCTAGAAAGTGACTTGCTTCTTCTCCTTCTCCGAACGGATGGTCACTTTTGTGGACTGTACATTTGTTTCGGATTCAGAGTCAGCTACTAGAGCCCTCAAACGCGCTGCTCTCTTCTCTCTCAACGCATTCCTCTCATTGATCTCGTTCATTTCGTCCTCAAGATCGGTCAGACGAGCTCTGGAGGCTTTAGCTCTCTGTGCAGCAGCACTTTCGTCATCGCTCTTGCCCAGCGCAGTCCATTTTGTTAGGCTGCCTTCGTCGTTCTGCCTGCGCGCTATTCTTTTCTCCGTGCGCTCATCGTTCTCCTGCAGAGCTTTCCTGACGCCGCTGGCTTGTCCAATGCCGACGGACTCAAGGATCTTGTCGGAGATCCTCATGCGGTTTTCGAGGTTGGCTACGCTGTTCTCGAAGTCAATGTCCTCTGCGAAGCGTGAAGACTTCTTACTGGCACGCAGGCGCTTCAGTGACTCTGTGATCTGAAATTTACAATACAGTTGCTTTAAAATCACCTCATAATCATTTTAGAACATAGAATATATTTTCTAGAAAAGAGAGATTTTCGCACCAAATTTTGGCATAATGTTTAGCAGTGTCTCGTACTAAAGAACGATGATAATCCAAAAGAGGCTAATTATAACGTCTACTTTTATATTATGTGCAAAAACTAATTTTTGAAAAACCAAAATTTTTTGAAGAATCAGTTGATTTACGAAATATGTGTCTTAGTTAGAGTTTTTTTCAGCACAAAAATAATTTTACAACGAGATATCACACAAAGCTTATAATAACTAAGTTATTTAGTTATCTATCCATGACACAAACTCTGTTTATTTTAGGGTTTGCTGATGCGTGAATAGCCTAGGATATTTATTTATTGTTCCCAAAATCCACGAAAGTCAAGGCAGCCACATTTTTTAATTTTTTATTTATATAGTTCCATTAACGTTCATTAGACGCTTTCACAATTACAAATCGTTAGAAAATGTAAAAACTGCAGGAAAAACTTAGATTATAAAACAAGTAGGTATAAGACAAGATCCGTCAAGTGCGATTGTAACTCGCGCGCCGAGGGTTTCCAACTTTTGTCGATTATGTATTGGTACTGCATTACAGGTATGAGAGGTTACGGAGTCGATATCTACAGGTAATTTCTGTTAATTATTTTCAATGAATGGCAAAAAGTATGAAAATTATGTGATGGTTAACTTTCGAACTTTCTAAAGATATTTCAAAAATTAAAACATCTTCACTTTTTTACCACTTGTTTTGAGATGTACAAACCGATGCCTTTAATTTGATAACACTTTCGTCTTTATAGGTCTTTTAAAATCTTGACCTCAGAATTTATACCGAAAATGTTTATATTCAAATTATTGTACCATTTAATCATAATTAATATTTATCAATTATTTTAATTTTCTTACAATGTACTATGTTATGATAAGTTTCAATTTAATAGCAGTAGTTGCTATAAATTACAGATAAAAAGCAGGAGAGACAATAAGCAAGACATAATAATCGATTTCTAAACCCTTAAAATGTGATAAAATCGTTCAAAACAAATAAAAAATCACTATTAGTCAATCTTATAATAAAATTATATATAATAAATATCGATAAAGCGTTAACACTATATAAATACGACAAGGCATAGTTTTTAAAATGAGCATTTCAGGTCATCAGTTCAGTCTGCAAACTTTCTGCCCTCGACGTTCGTAATGGAATTTTCTCTCAGTTAAACGACCGACTAGGCTTGTACGTGTACCAAATGTATCAAGAAATAGCGGATATACTAGAATATAATATTTGCTTTATTCTATTCTATTATAATAATACATACTAATTATCAAACAAGATGCATTGCAATGCAGCCAGCACTTTGCGGACACTTCCACCTTGTATTGGTATAGATCAGTTGAGCTGTCTAAAATTTGTTTGCAACAGTCTGCAGTTAGTTCCATTGTTTCTATTGTAAATCTATATCTATACTAATATTATAAAGAGGAAAGATTTGATTGTTTGTATGATTGTTTGTTTGTTTGTTTGAATTGAATAGGCTCCGAAACTACTGGACCGAGTTAAAAAATTCTTTCACCATTAGAATCCTTAATTTTACGTGATGAATATAGGCTATATAATATTTTCAAAAAAGTTAGGGATCCGCATGAAAAATTCAATAATTGAACCGTGGGCTGTATATTCAACCTCTTTTTCTATTATGGCGCGTCAGAATAGAAAAAGAGGTTGTATAGCGCACGGTGCTTGCTTTTTCTCTACGGCCAGTGTCAGTTTTGGAATGTCGAGTCAATGTCAAAAACCCCAATGCTGTTAAAAAAAAGTAAGAGATCCGTATGCAAACTGTGAAACCCTTCGTGTTAGAGTGCATAATTTCTGAAATTTGAAGCCGGAGCGGACCGCTAGTACTGTATATAGTTCTAATTTGGTTATTTGATTGTAAATTTCTTGTTAGTAAAAGTTTTAAAACAAGCATTAAAAGTAAATATATTTAGTGTGGCAGAATCGGTGGCTTTATCACTAACAGCGATCTCTTCAACCTTTGGATGGTAGGATTGGTTACGTTTTAAAACTTGCGGTTTTCATAAATAATACATATAAAATGAGGAAAAAATCACGAACAAATTACGAACAAAACAAAGATGATTTGAGAGTCTGGAATGGATCAAGAGTGGACGAGGAGCTAGTGTTGATAAACCATACTTATGAGATTATGAAATGAAGATATGAAAGGAAGAAGAATCTTGTCGGAATGAAACAGGAAAGGCGTTCCAGCCTCTGACAGCCTGCTTCGTAAAGAAATATTCGCATGTTTGAGGGCAATAAAAATAAATTCACTCCATCATTCATTTCTTTTATTTTTTTGACGTTTCAATCTCGTGTCTCGGAATCGGGTCACCAGTTTCGCCATGTTTATCTGTCTACCTAACTGCTCATTTTGCTGTGAGATGGAACTTTTTTTCCACCTCACCGCAAAATATATTTTCCTTAGATAAACGCTATTTAATAGTATTTAATGAACCTTAGCAAATACATCACATTGATTTAATAGAAAATTTATAGAGTTTCAGTTATTGGAGCAAAGTAGGCATTTAGTGATTTTCAAGTATGGTTTCGTGTAGCTATCTGTTTCTAACCATCATGATTTAGTTCGACTGATCCAAATCAATATGTATAAACCGAAAGTATTCCTAAGATACTGGCTGCTTTGCCACGCTGTGTATGCTGATGCAACAGAAATATATAAATCATCGGACTAGTAGTATCAGCTCTACGAGGGCGTAGAGACATCGGCTACATACACGTTGGGTGCAAAATGCCAACGCTATACATAATACTTTTACCTGTATTTTTTTTTTACCGACTACGAACGGAGGACCTTTGGTAGTCGGTTTTTATAAAAGGTAAAAATCTATTAAACTGTTTCTAATTCAGCTCAACTCTACTTAGGCCCAGTGTAAACGAGTCAGTCTTTCCAATTTACAACTGCTTAAGCCACAAATCCTATCCCGTGGCAATCGCAGAGTTTATTTCAGATGATTATATTTTAGATGACCTGACATAAGTAAATTTAGGGTAAATTCTATTTAGGTTTTTTAAAACTTGGCGTGATCCGCTTTAGTTTTTCGTATTTTGCTATATCATGTTATTAATAAGTGTATATGACCGTATAATTGGATGAAAAAATTAAAAAATAATCGCATAAGTATGCATGCGAAAGCAAAATTAATTAGCAGCGCTTCAGTTTTAATGAATCTGAGGAATCCTCGTCCGAGTCTAGCAATAACGCTTCGGACTCTCGTAATAACGAGAGTCCGAAGCTGCAATTCCAACTGGATCCGGATGGTGTTAGAAATCATAAAAAAGTGGAACTGTATCGCCATATTCTATTTTTATACTCAACCGCGTCTGCGACGTCTCACCACGTCATAAAGAAATAAACCTGCCAAAGTTTGCTGCGGTGTCACGTGAATGATATAAAGCGTTTTTAACAACAATATTTATTCGGACTCCGCGCTAGCAAAAAATATTGTGGTTCGGACTTTGATGTTAACGTCACGTACGTAGTGGTTTTATGCTCTTTGACGTCACGTCAGAAGTTGGTTAAAGGTAACGTACGTCACGCACGTCAGAAGTTGGTGAGAAGGTACATTTATAAAGTCAGATAAATTAGTAATATGTTCACTGGTATTATATCTCTCGCCTCAAGAAAATTTCGGTCAGTAAAATAAGTAAGTTGTAAAACAACTTATTTTCCTACTTAACAAAAGAATGTGTATCTAAGTACCAATATCATAAATTTAGTAGTTATTCATACTGAAATTGGAGAAATTCCCTTGAGAGATTACAACATCACATCATTATCGTAATTCTAGGGCAAAATTTCAAAGCCGTAATGTGTAGGTTTATACCTTGCAAGATTTTATCAAAACGATTTGACTACTGGTTGGAGAGAGTCGGAGATAAATACGTTTCTTAGTAAATTAAGTGCAAAGAGACTATGATATATATATAGACAAAGGTATGTACGAGCTGCAGATGTATTTAGTATATCATTTAATTTAATTTCATTTATTCATTCACAAACAAATTTTAATTTGTGTCGGAATTTTTGTACCTTTAAATAATTACAATAAATTGAGGAAATGTCATATCTTAAAATTAATAATACACTATGTCATAAATACATTTAAAATCAAAATAGATTATTAAACAATTGTAAGAAACACTACACTATACAAACATAAAATAAAAACACATGAATTTTGTTAACGCCAGGTTCCTTTCTACTTCTTCTTTAGTGTCCCAGATGTGTTTGAGTTTTGTCATTATGGAATTCGTCAATAGTATAGTAGCACTTTTCCAATAAGAGTTGTTTTAGTTGCTTTCTAAACTTAACTGGACAGTATATCGTCTTAAGGAAGACTGGCAATTTATTAAAAAGCTATATTTGTTCATGGTATTCTAATTGTTTTCTAGGTATAGTTAAAAAAACTATTTATGTATTGTATTGTATTACGTATAACAGTCATACCATAACAAAATAACTGCTTTAATAATTAGGTTAATCAATAGCGAGAACACCAAAACATAGAAGTTAGGTAGTTACATAATTTAATAAATAAGGCCCGGCCTACACAGAGCCTAGATACTGCTGCTACGAGATCCATACAAAGCGCCATAGAGTTAAAAAACTTGAAAATATTTATATGAACAGGCTCGAACTTTCATAAGAGCTTCAAAGAAATACGGGATGAAAAAGACTAAAAATTTATGGCAGCAATCGGAAAATGGTTCTGAATATATTCAAAAAAATACGCAAAAAATTATCTTTTTTAACTGTGTACAATGTACCTACATACCCGTAGTACAATATCAGGAAAAGGATATCCCATTTAAAAAAGCAATAACAAATAAATTAAAAACAAAGAAGCAATGTATTGCAATGGAAAGAGAATGACCTCATCAGTACCTTCCTAACTACATACCGTTTCCAACTAATCTACTTGATTTGACATTTGCTTAACTTGTAGGTACATTGCTGGCTAGGGAAGTAAATTCAAAACTTAAAAAATTTATATTTCTTTGGCTACAATAAATTTTACGGAACAAGGTCTATTTTTAGGGTGCTGCACTAACCCTTGTTTTAGTTTTGGGGTGATCTCTATTGTACTTATCTGATCAAAATGTATCAGCTGTTTTAGTCGCTTACCTGATGTGGACTACGTATAGTTCGGGCTTTACCGAACCCGATACATAATCGATATTAGTCTACATTCCTAAAGTCTGTATCAAAGCCGTACCAGAAGCTATAGTATAAGTTTTCTTTATTATAAGATAAACGTAAAATTTAACAAATACGAAAATCAAAATAAGGGCTTTTTCTATCGACCTTACAGAACTCATGGACACGTCACAAAATACAATTTAGATTCGTAATACTGGAAGAAAAAGTGATCACTTTGACTCTTTGTTCACTTTTATCTTTTTGTTTAGTTTAGTACTGAAGCTAATTTGAAACTTATGACTTGTAACTTTAACTAGAAACGTTTCCTTCTATACATTTAATTCATTACATGGCCTTACCAGACTTGTCTGGTAAGGGACAGCACTTCGTACTATGACAGCTATCCAATAGTTTCATATTACAGTTTGAGCGATTTATTGTATTATGACAGTACGAGTGCCAACTTTGACAAGTAACCCATTGTAAATTGTCACATTCTAGATAACTTTTTAAGTTATAGCACTTTGATACTGATGCTAGAGGTACAGACATTGTCTAGCTTACCATATAAATTCTACAAGTTTAGTATGCAATTAAATAAGTTTCAGATATTCAGGTATTGGAAATTACTTTTGTTGTTACAGAAGTTGGTACGCCATTTGTATTGTACAGTATTGCAATATGAGCTGAACTGCGGCATGAATGATGAACGCACGCTATCTCGACAAAAGAAAACAAAAGTGAACGCAATCTTTAGGCACGAAATCTCGACAATAAACCCATAAAGTGGAGGTGATAGCGACGCACGAAATCTGGGCAAATGGAGGGTAGGAATAAAGTTATTTTGTATATTTCCGAAGATAAAAATGATCTTTTTGATCGTGTGATCCGATCGCTGGTCAGTTTCTGGTGCAGCGTATTAGCAATGCAACATTATGTACCAAGGCCTTATGTTATCTGTGCCAAGGCTATGCTGCCAGCATCTTGAGGACGCTTCCAACTTGATATGGAACAGTTGAGTTAGGTACCTGTTGTTTGTTTGCAACAATCTGCAGTTAGCTCAATTGGTAATATTTTTCTGATTTGGTTTTTTCCTTGTTAGTAAAGGTTTTACCTACTACGTAATTGTTATTTTAGAACATTTCAGTAAAAAACTTTAAACTCATGTAAGATTGCACAAACTTCAGACTCACTAGGGGGCTGTTGTAAATGCATTTCCAACAGAAAATAATGGTTATTTCCTGTTTTAAACAGATAGGTTACATGCCAAAACATATCTTTGAAGGAACTTAACTACAATAAAGTAGTTTCATAATAATTACTAAAAAAAAAAAAAAATGTAAATGTTTAAATGGGGACGTGCGGGAAGTTTACTTCCCATTCGTCCCCACGTCTATAATAATAAATAATAAATAAATCATTTATTTCAGGCAACATTAGTCTAGTACAGGATGGTAAATACTTAAAAACTACGGCCCATATAAAATATATACCTTAAACTAACATACATAAAATAAACTTAATTACTAACACGTAATGATGGCGACGTGTGTGACGCGGTATGTGCTGCGACCGGTAATCGCCCACGAAAACGCCGGAACAGCACATTCTTCGGCCAGAATTCTTCATTCATGAAGGTCGAAATATTCGCAGTTGGAACACGCACCACAAATGATTTAAAATCATTATGACGCGATTCCAACCGCTCGACCCTCACCAAGATGTTGGTCTTCGTTTTCACATATTCCACGATCTCCTCCACCTTCGTGGTATAGTGAAGCCTGGACACGTAGAGCAACGTCGCAGGCACGGCCGGCTGCAACAAGTAGTTAGGTCCGGTCGGTGCGACGCCGCGCTGGTTTCGGCTGCTGGGTTTTCTTTTCCTCCGCACTACCTCGGTGAACCCTTCAGCATCTCGCGGCTTTCTCTCGCGAGCAGCCGGAACGGGTGCAGGGGCGCGAACTGGTTCGCGACGCTGCGTCAATTTCTCCCTTCTCGATGTAGCTGTCGATGCCTGCAGCGGGGGCGCAGCGGGCATGCAGCATTCGGCAGCAACGGCGGCGTATGCGCGCGCGGGGGGAGGGGCGGCGCGCGCACGTGTCGGGCTCACGCGCGGAGAGGCAGTGTGGCGCGGGCGGGGAGGGCACGGCGAACTGTAGGCATCGGTGTCAGCCGCGCGAGGCGAAAACGCTGACACGACGCTATCCGATACATTTCGTTGACCTCCTCGGCGAGTGTTGACGTTGGACATCTCGGGCAACTTGTCCACTGAAGCAGCGCTACGTAATAACGCTACCTCAGACTGCAGCTCGCTGATGGTGTTCTGCGAGACCTCCAACTTGAACACGACGTCAGCCAAGCTTGCCTTCAATGATGTGACATCTTTCAGCAGCCTGGTCACATCGACGTGGTCGAACGTCACGGGGGGCAGCTTACGCAGCTCCTTCGCGACGAAGTCTGGCACGTCGTCAGGATCCGTCTCCTTCAGGATGGTGATGATGTCCTGGAGACTCTTCTCACCTCCGTCTCTTCGGCGTGACGGCATCCGGTCCATCTTTCCCAGCGTTTGGAACAGGAGAGCCTTTCCACAGCTGACGTCCTCCTCTGTAAAGTTGGACTTACAGATTTGGATGATGCTCACCTCATCCATTGTGTCGATGGCGTACACAATAAACGCCAGTAGCTCGTTGGCTATGAGCGGTTTAGAACCCATAGCTACAGCGGACAGTGGCCTTTAGCCACGATTCGCGAATTTTTAATAATTCGGACTGAGCAGTGTGAAACGTCTGTTACCGAGTAGGCATCACACTGCACTGACATGTGGGGACGAAACGTGGGGACGAGCGGGAATAACCCAAAATTTTGAGGTAATCGGATTAAGGTCAGAATAATGCAGACAAGCCTAAATAGCATTTTCAGGTAACTCTTTACCTCAGCGACCATGATGCACATTACAGACAACTACTGTGGCGCGGTGGGCGTATCTCAGCCTCCGACGTGGTGGTTACGGATTCGATTCCCGCCTCGCGACAAAGCTATGTACGATTTGCAGATAATGGTGTTCTAGTCGTATTGTATGAATAATAAAAGAAGATATTTATGTATTGTATTGATTAATAAGTTTTTAAGTACATTTGGACAAAATCAGAGTAAGGTCAGCTTAATGCTGACAAGCTTAAATAGTATGTTCAGCGCTGTTTTTAAACTTACCCCTACACGACACACCCTGTCGTCGTAATCTTCAACATTTATAGTGATAACTATAGTATAATACAACATGGCCGTGTGGTGCCGGCATAGAATTTCACCACCCCAACTCTTCCCGTGGGTGTCGTAAGAGGCGACTAAGGGAAACACACCGGGGGGCGGGCAGCAGCGCCCTCTGCAGAACAACTACACCGAACTGCGATCCCCAACCCGCATGCCCAGCGTGGGGTTTATGGGCAATAACCCCCAAATAATGATGCCATCTATGGCGCTCATTAGGGAAGGCCTATGTCCAGCAGTGGACTATTATAGGCTGGTGATGATGATGATGAATACAAACTCGCTTCCCGCTGTCTGTCCGTATGCTTACGTCTTTAAAGCTACACAAAGGATTTCATGAGGTTTTTATTGAAAGAGGAAGGTTTATTATGTACAACATTAGTATCAGCATTGTACCCGTGCGAAGCCGGGGCGGGTTGCAAGTTTTTTATATAGATAATTTTATGGAAATAACCGTAGTTTTCATTCAACAATCCAGCTCAACAAAACATTGTTATATTAACTATATTATTTAATATCTCTAGTTTGCTTTAATAAAGCCCTCGGGGTTTTACTTGAAATGGGGATAATTGGATGAAAGTTTTTATACCAACCTCACCTGAGGCTTCAGGGAATAATTATAGAACGTAGCAATAGACATGGCTTAGCGTAACTTTAGCTGTAGAAAGTAAACCATAAGAAATTAGAACTTTATTTCTTTCGGCTTAAGCACTGGGAACGACACGACAATTTAATTCAAGTTATTATTAAATACGAAATAAAGCGCTTTACGATACGATAAAAATCCTGTACGATAAAAATATTAATCAAATATTCGGTCATCTAGAAAATTGGTTTCAACCATAATAGATATAATGTTTTTCTGGACGAGTTAAAACCTTTTTTGAAAAATTGTTGTTTGTGTCACAGTATACTGTGGTCGTGTTGTGTTATTTAAAATTACAATTAAATAACAGAACCAAATTAGAACTTGTATTTAGAATTTAAACAATTGAGATAACTGCAGACTGTTGGAAAGGATCTACATGCGCTACTGATCCATATCACCAGTATGTTGGAAACAATACTTCTGTCTGATACGAATCAATACTGTTGAAGTACCTACTATCTCAAGATTTCTTTTTAACATTGTTATTACACCTCCATTTCGCAGCGAGTTGGCGAGTTCGATTCTCGCCTCGGGAATAACGCTTGTAAGATCTGCAGATATTTGTGTTACTTATATTGGATAAGTGTGTGTTATACATACGTAAAACTAACTAACAAAGATTGATATAAACAACTTTGGGTTCTTGAAGTATAGATCTTGATCTATTTTGAACATTTCTGTATATTATGTTTTACTTATTTATTTAAATAAAGTTTATATATTTATCTATCTAGCCAGTTAAGGCGCTGCCATACGACAGACATCGTAAAACGACCACTTTTTCGTCGCACAGTTAGGCTTACTGCGACATATTACAAGCCCAAAAAAAATACAGTTTATAGTCAAGTGTATGGACAAAAGACTTATACAAAAATATTTCATAAAAACCATCTAGAAACTTGAAAAAAATATCGCAAGAAAGAACACGAAAATATTTTTTCGTCTCGAAATGCTCAATATTTTGAGTGATAACATTTTATAATTTTGTTACTGTAAGAAAGGTAATTTTATCATCTAGAGAATTATGTATAAAGATTTTAATTTACTGGTGTATTTACTTTTAAAATAAATTAAAACCGATAAATAATGTTGACATTGTCGAACAAGAGATTCAACTAAATCAAACGCATCACCATTTTCAACTTTATTTGTCAAGCGCTACGAACTACTAAATAATACTACTTATACCTAAATATTGTCTTTATACAGGGCCTTAATGGAATCTACGAAGAGTCGGTGGAGATTCCTTGCTTTCGAAGCGAAAGGTAAATTTCCGTCCTTGCATAAATTGTTATTTCTAACTCTGGCGGTGAGAGGAAATGAAGCGGAACAAGATCCGTCAAGTGTAAGTGTGACTCGCGTTCCAAGGATTTCGAAGTTTGTCAATGAACAAAATGTTCTTGGTACCATAGAAATTTAGGCTTATTCCCGGAGGTCCACGACTCCATGGTTTTCAAAAAACTTAGGGTACATACCTAAGTTTTTTGAAAACCATTAGATGCCATTAGATTAGAAACATCCAGGTTAGAGATTTAGTAATCCGTAATACTGTTGTAAGCACAACTGTTTCAATTGTAATACTTGGTTAAAAAGAAAATTAAAATGGAATAATTAAATAAAAACTCGGATGTATGAACAATAGAAACAATTGAGTTAACTGCAGACTGTTGCAAACAAAGTACAAGTAGCTCAACTGATCCATATAGAAACAGTCGAATTTGTCTCTTGGGGACAGAAGAATAATAAGAAGCTATAATATAAATCAAGATCTACAAACGCAAAATAATTTCAGATCTAACGCTTTTAATTCAGAGATGAGTAAATTTTTCGAAATATATTAAATATTTTAAAAATGATGAATACTAAAACAAAAATTATTTGAAATGTACAAAGTAACTGATAAGTTCATTTGAAAACCAACTTGACCGTGTCTTTAAATTTTCAAATCAAATTTGTAAGTCGATACTGTAATACTAATCTTATAAATAGGAAAGATTTGATTATTTGTTTGTTTTTAGGGTTTTGACATCGGTTCCAAAACCCTTATGGGATCACTTTGTGTCTGTTTTGTGTTTTGAATCCTTAATATCTCAGAAACTAATGCAGCTATTGACTTGAAATTTGAAATGATAATACATTTTGTGCGCCCGTAGCCCCGTACAGATTTATGATGAAAAATAAATGAAAAAACAAAATGAAGATTTTCAGTACAAATTTTGAAATTGAAATTTTAAATTGGGTCTATAGAGTCGAAAGTGGTATCAAATGAAAGGTATTGGTTTGTAGATTCCAAAATGACTTTTGAAGTTTTGGTAGATTTTATACTTTTCAAAATATTTCGAAAAAGGTCAAAAAAATTACCGTTTCTTTCCCCCTATCTCCAAAGATTGCAGAGCGATCGATGTGAAATGTACCAAGTGTTTGTAGATATGGATCTATATTTTACAGGAAAAATATAGAGAAGTCTGTAAAAATAAAACTTTTTGAAATATGGTCAAAAAAGGGGCGGGCAAAAATTTCTAAAGGGGGATCACCCCACCGAGTTGGGTATCAAATGAAAGGTATCAATTTGCACATTCCAAAACAGTTTTGAAATTTCGATAGGTTTTAAATACTTTTCGAAATATTTCGAAAAAAGTCGAAAACTTGACCATTCCCTCCCCCCCCTATCTCCGAAGATTGGCAGAGTGATCGATGTAAGATGAACTAAGCGTTTGTAGATATAGATCTATATTTTTCAGGAAAAATATAGAGAAGTCTGTAAAAATAATATTTTTTGATATATGGTCAAAAAACTAATTTTCAGACAATTATTTAATTATTTCATTGAGAGCAATATCAAATCAAAGGTTTTGGACAATTCAAAACAGGTTTTGAAAATCATCTAAGTTTCATACTTAGTGAAATATTTTAACAGCCTTCAGTTACCTAAATAGTAAATACAAGTTGTATTTGGGTTATATACATGTTATTTATTATTCATGTTACGCTTATTAGGGGAGGTCTATGTCCAGCAGTGGACTATTATAGGCTGGTGATGATGACATGTTATTTTCTTTGTTATTTTGGACAAGTGCAAGCTTATTTGTACCTGGTAATAGCATTTATAAAATTGAGTTTCGGTGGCTTTATTATAAATAAATACCATTGAGCCAACTGCAGCCAGTTGCAAACAATCTCCAGGTTGCTCAACTGATCCATATCAAAAGGGAGCATGGCTGCACTACTGGACTGTATATGTGCTATGTCAGTGCTATTATCAAACAGCCTTGGGTCATCTGGTATAGACAACTATTGTGTACATCTTGGAGACGAGAATCACTCAGGTAATAAATGAACATGACAGCGCATTGAGGAGAGCGTCCCATTGTATAATATTGATCACTTTACTACAAGTAGCAGGACTGAATACATCCACAGTAATTACCAGTATTCATGGTTGCTTTGCAATGCCGTATGGTGCCGGCATAGAATTACAACACCCCCACTCTTCCCGTAGATGACGTATGAGGCTACTTAGGAAGACACCCATGCGGGCGGGCAGCAGCGCCCTCTGCAGAACAAGGTCACTAAACTACTATCCTTAACCCGCATGCCCAGCGTGGGGATTATGGGCAGTAACCCCAAATTATATGTAAATAATGTCATAAATGGCACTCATTAGGGGAGGCCTATGTCCAGCTGTGGACTATTATAGGATGTTGTTGATGTTGTATGGTTGCTTTTGTACATTAAACCTATAAATGTTTTGAGCGGTAAAAATTATTTACCAAGAAAATATAACCAAATTAGTATTTACAATAATGAAGACATGAGTGGATGAAGGTGTTATGTCGCATTTTTTGAATTTTTGCTTTTTCATCGTCAATGAGGTATTTAAGTCGCTACAAAAGTCGTGGCACCTTCAGATTTCATACTTTTAAGCTGAACGATGAGAAAACTAATGGATGAAGGGGTTATGTACACAAAAAGCTAATCTTCTTAGTGGAAGAACGTGTTATGTGCGTACATAGCTCCTTCATCCGCGATTTAACTTATCAAAATAGAAAAAACGGTTTTTTGATATGGATGAAAGTGTCATGTTGTGTTCATAACACCTTCATTCATGTTTCAACTTGTTTATTTACGAAAGTTTTATGCAAATATTAACGGTCAGTCTTGATAAAAAAAATTATTAGGTAAGAAGGTATAATATTTTTATGAATGGTTTTGCTAAAACGGTTTGACAAAAATGTCTCGAGGAAAGAAAATGGTAAGTAGATGCTATATTAAAACAAATTGAAAATGACATTGTAAATAACAGTGTTCAAGAGAATAAAGAAAACAACCTCAAAATTTATGAAGAAATTAGTAGGTAGGTAAGTGTTTTGTTTCGAAACTATTTTTTTACCCCTGATGCAAAAAGAGCGGTGTTCTAAGTTTTACGTGTTTATGTATCTGTGTGTGGCTGTGTATCTGTGTCTGTCTGTGGCACCGTAGCTCCCAAACGGATAATCCGATTTGATTGAGGTTTTCTTTAATATAAAACCTTGTTTGTCGAAATGGTTCTTAGCTATGTTGACTACCTCAGTGGCGCGGCGGGCAAAGGTCCGATGCAGGAGGTTGCAGGTTCGATTCCTGCCTCGGGACTAATGTTTGTACGATCTGCAAATATTTGTTCAGGGTGTTCTGGATGATGTTTTCTATAATAAATAAAAATATGGGGTATTTGAAATTTAATATTATTCCTTAACCATAAATCTTTTGAAAGGATACGAATGTTAGTTCACTGACGTGGAGTTAATGAAATTGAATGTAAAGTCACAATCCTTGCGACTAAGGTATTTTGATTGTGTATACGGTACGGTGTGTATTTTGGATTATGTGTGTAGATATCTATTCCCGATCAATATCGTGAAATAATTTGTAAGGCGTCAAGATTAAATCAAGTTATTAATATGGCTGGGCATTTCAGGAAAATCAGATGTTAGCAAGAAAAACTGAATCTGGTAATTAGGAAAAAAGATGTTAATACGGCCAAAGTCAATTTCAGGGATGGTATTCGTTAGTTTACGTGTGAATTTGGTTCGTATCTATATAAAGAGACTTATGATATGATGACACCCTTTAAAAAAGTGGATATACTAAAAAGAAACTCTAGACCAGATGATTTTCTTATAGAACGGGTTACAGATAACTATGGCACGATAAAAACGGAGAAAAAAGATAATATTAAGGAACAACTGAAATTTGTAAAGGCGAAATATCGTTATTTCTACGAAGATTTACAAAAAAAATGATTATATTTTAATTTTATGTGAACTTTTAGTGAATAAAACACGTTCATACACTATTCTTGTTTTATTTACACGACTAACGTGTTTGTGAATGAAGAAGGTGCTATGTACGTTTTTTTGTATAAATGGCCCACTTATATGTATATTTTTTTTCAAATAGTAATTAATAATATACAACTAAATACATAATTACCTATATTTTTTGTAAATCTCAGCATCATAACTCAAACACTTTAATTTCTACACCTAAAAAACCTTAAATGCTATTTTTCTCTATTTTTTGATTTTGTTGCATAACACCTTCATCCACTCATTTGAAATGAGTGAGCCAACTATAGACTCATAGACTGTTGCAAACAAACTACGGGTAGCTCAACTGCTACTATCAATACCAGTCGGAAGAACACCCAAGATGCTGTCCACGGACCTAGGGTTCTCGATTCCAAGGGGAGCAAATTCGTAGGCTCTGTCTCTCCCGACGGTACTTCTAAAGTGCCTTTTAAACTTTTTACACACTTTATGTTTGTGTGTAGTGTGTGTGACAATTAAATCTGTATTTTATGCTGAAGCAATTGAGCTGAAATTTGAATTGAGTTCGGAAATTGTTTGTTTTCCTTTCTCGATTAAAGATTAGTCAAATGCCTTTATTATGAAAATCTAAAAAAAAAATTCGTAATAACGGAATAAACTCGCATGATCATGACGACTTGCGATTCCCGCCTCGAGACTATGTTTGTATGATCTGCAAATATTTGTTCAGGGTGTTCTGGTCATTTTCTATGTATAGAAAAAATATCTATCTATGTAATCTATTGTATTAGGTACGTATATCAGTCATCTAGTGCCCATAGCACAAGCTCTGCTTAGCTTGGGTTCGATGATGCTGTGTGGATTGTCCAACATTATTTATTTATCATTTATATCCCGCTCTATTGGAAACCGGCTTTAGTCTATGACAAAAATACCCACATCCTGTGACTTCAAATTAGTGATAAACATAAACGTGATCAAATATTCATGAATGAAATCACTAGCGAAAATATAATATACAAATTGTTCACCGTGTACACCCACATAATTCTGTTTTGCCAAATCTCCAAATTGCTATGCTGTGCCAGGAGATTCAATGTACTATTTTGAAAACAAATATTGCTCGGATGAGGTATGGTAATTAATGTCCTAACAAATGTTTAAATCAAGCTACACAGTTGGAAAAGTCCATGATTATACTCAACCTGATTTTGTCATCACCTATTTTGTACCAAATTACATTTCTTACATAGAATCTAGCCCCAAATAAAGACGAGCTTATGTGATAGGTACCAATCAATCTAAATGGATCTACGTTTTATCTATTTTGTACCATAATAGTCATGTTATGAATTATTTTGGTCCACAAAATCACTTTTACCCGTGACTTTGTAGGTTTCTTTGAGTGATAGTGTTCCCAAATCCGTGAAGTAATTACTTGGTACCATAACAGTCATGATATAAATTATTTTGTTCCTCAAAATCACTTTTACTCGTGACTTGTGGTTTTCTTTGAGTGACAGTCTCCTCGAATCCTTAAAATAAGTGGAACCGACTGATACGACCGTGTATATCAGATTCTAAATTCAATAACGTCCAACGCCGATCCAATTATAAGTGCATTGATTTGAGTGGCATGTGTTTGTGAGCTATTCTCGTACACTGAATAAACAACCTGGTACCTACGCTCGTGCAGATAGAGGACGTAGTTTATTAGTTTTTAAATAGCACATAAAACTATAGTTATTATAAACATTAAAGTTTTTATGTAATATGTATGTAAAAGCGTATGTTGTTAGTACCTTTTCAGAATAGCTTCAGGATCCGGCGACGGATGAATTTCTCATGCAAATGTAATACCTAAATGGTTGGTAATTTGAGCAAATTTTCTCCATGATCTGCTATTATTTGTTTATGAATAAATTAATTTAGGATTCTGCCACTTTTTTGAAAGTATTTAGCTATCTACACAAATAATAAAAAAACAAGTATTATAATTTTATTTCAGCAAAGTATAAAAAAAAGAAATGTACAAATTCAATTTTAATACAAATAATAGCAGATCATGATAAAAATATTCTCAAATTATTTTATGACAAATCGTTTGGGTATTTCCTTTGCTATATTATTTGGAAACTTCATCCGTGTCGCCGGAGCCTTAAATGCTGCATTAATAGGTTTCTAATGAAATCATCTCATCATACTGGCATTTTTTCACCATTGATGTAGGCTTTTTTAATCTGAGACACACACAAATAAATAAATAACTGGAGAAAAATTCACATAGCATCTTTAAACCACGTGGCCTCATTCAAGATGATAGTAAGAGGGGTTTTTTCTAACTTTTCTTTGTTTTATATTGGTTTAGGTTTTTTTTCTAACTCTACTTTTACTTTAAGACACGAAATATTCAATTTAATTGGAGAAGCCCTGGGTCCTAAAATACAGCCTAGGCTAGTTTGGGACCCTATGGATTCATAATAACTGAAAATTTATTTGTGTTAATAAAAAAATTGTATTTGTATTTATTCTGCGCACTCTATATTCTTATGACGGTATAGATTTAGGAAAAAGATATAAGTGTAGTTATAAAAAGCAAAAATTAAAATTAAATAACTAAATTAGAACTAGTTATTACAATTGAGCTAACCCCAGACTGTTGCATACAAACTACACGTAGGTCAGTTGTATTGTAATTGTTTTATTATGTTATTGTAATTTTTGTTGTTAATAGACATTACATCTATTACTGAAACGACCAAAACACCCGGTACAAATATTTGCACATCCTACAAAAAAAATATTATTCAAATATCTATACTAATATTATAAAGAGGAAAGATTTGATTGTTTGTTTGAATTGAATATTTTCAAAAAGTTAAGGACCTGCAAGGAAAAATACATTTTTGTTAAATACCCGGGCGAAGCCGAGGCGGATCGTTAGTATATTCATAATATATTAATTCACTTAATTATATATTTACTTGTGGTTGTGATAACTTGTAATGATCGTTTCCTGCCGAATTAATTATTGTATAGTTCCTTCATTTCTTACTAGGTAAGTAGATAATAAAGATAGTTCATTCTTTTTTTTTCTAATTGCTTATATCCTTCAGCAGTTTCATGTTCCGTCTGAACATCAAGCCGTGCTATTGTTGCTTCCAGCCATTCTCAATGTACAAGTTTTATAAAGATATCTCAAAACAAAGATGTAAAATTCTACTTTTCCAACTTTATGTAGCGGTCGTACATTTGCTTGTAGTGCTAATTCTGACTCAAAATCGACAGCAAGAAATAGATTTTCAGTTTAAGTATGAAGGAAATGCTTACAAACTTTGTATATTCAATTTGGATAGAGTATAAATGCATCGTCATCAAATGCGTGAAATATTTGAACAGCCTTCCTTCAATTTTAGTGTCTAACGCTATGTAGAAATTTATCAGATTACAGACTGCAGTTAGCTCAATGATTTCAATTGTAAATACTATTTAAAATTTAGTTATAAAATAATTTTCTTTGACTGAAAGGACTTGAAGGTTTTATCATTAAAAAATAACTGATTTGTTCTCGTATGATCACATCGTAATTTAATATCGTAATCGTTAAAAAACAGAACCTAACTCAAATTTTGTAAGTTCCGAATTATACATAGAAAAAGACCAGAACATCATGAACATGAAAATAATAATAATAATAATGAAAAAATAATGTCTGCAGATCGTACAAAAATTTGTCCCGTGCCGGGAATCGAATCCGCAACCTCATGCGTTGCAAGCGGACCTTCACCCACCACGCCACTGAGGTCGTCAATAAATAGAAGCCCGCTCAGCCATGTCGAAACTATGCGAAGAATCTTTCGAGACACTATTATAACTTATAATGTAACGTATGAAATTCTGCATTCTGTAGTATTCGCCGTACATGGCTTGAGCTTGAGTTATTTCCAACTCGAATGCAAAACTTCGCACATATTCCGAATATTTACGGAGTTATTCGATATCATTTCATCAATTCGAAAAATTCAAGTTTTATACTGGAATGCTACATTTCTCCGCTTTTGTTATGCCGATACCATTGATATTGGCTCAGTCATAGAATTGAGCCGGTTTTTCAGTTGACTTGCAAAATGATGACTGGGAATTCATTTAAAATCGAGAAATAATAGCGAAGCGAAGTCACAACGGAATCCGTGTTATGTATTTGAAAGAGATTTTTACGTACAATACTTCAAAACATGAAATACTATATACTACATTTTTTTTATATAGTACGCACCTATTATATTTTCCTGTTGATTCGCGTTCGATTTACGCTTACTTACGCAACAAAAAGTCTTTAATTTTTGATAAAAAATATTTGAAGAGTATGTGGATTTTTGATGTAGGTACTTTATTTTATGTAAGCAACTGATGACAGTTGACTTTACTGCGGACTGTTGCATACAATCTAAAGGCAGTAAATCAATCAATTGATTTTCGTGAGACGTTGAAAATAACCTAACCTAATGGAAACGTAGAGTTGACTTGTCTATTCTTAGTTGTGCGTTCATGGCACAGTGGTCGTGGTGAGAGTCAGATGGGCTGCTCGTGCAATATCCGCCATCGGTTGCGCGTTCAATTCCCTCCTCGGGACGATTTTACGGTCTGCATATATTTGTTCGGGGTGTTCTAGTCGTTTTCTATGTATAATAAGAAATATCTATCTATGTTGTACTATATATTTGATTAAATATGAGTCATCTAGTTAGTAGTAGTACCGATAACACAAGCTCTGCTTAGCTTTGGGCTAGTAGATGATATGTGGATTTCCTGTATTATTTATTATTTATAGTTCCCGCGTTGTGGGAACCATCGTCCATGGACTGATAAATAGATAGAAAATTCATTATTTCACACAAATAACTAATAAAAACTACAAGAAATATGACAATTGACAAATTGTCATAGCTTATGGTCTTCAAGACCGATCTCCAGACAACGGCAGTGATTTTATTCTCTCTGCAGATAACCGTGGTGGATTGCGGGGAGGTAAATAGACTTACTTCATCTGAAAACTCGTCGTCCTCAAAAGCGGCAGACAGCGGCCTGCCTCGCTGGGCGCGCGCTCCCCTCGAGTCGAAGAACGAATCCTGACCGTTCTCAGTTTCGTCTAGAGCGCTCTTGATTCTGCTCTCGACCTGGTATCACATTTATTTATTTATTACAATCTTCAATTGTTATATATTTAACTTGCCCTACTTTTTTGAGCCGTTTGGGTGGAAACCCTGGTCCTAGGGGCACACAATGTATAAGGACGTCAAAAAAAGGACGACTCTAGTGAAATTTGACTAAACTCAAAACTCTAATCTTGATATTTGCAGTCTATATAAATAAGTTATTGAATTTTTATTTATTCTGTTAAGGACCTACTTGCTCACTATAATTAGTATGTTCGTATGTGTGGGAAAAACGTTGCAATATACTTATACTTATTAATAACTTTGACAAAGACTGTATACAGCTGATAATCTTATTTTTCTACAGTATTTTATTTATTGTGTATCTAAGTTTATTTCAATAGCCTATTCTATAAATTGGTTTTTTTATTGTAAATTTGTCATGACCAAGTGCTCTTATTGTAGTCCTATGGATAAATAAATTTGTAAATGTAGAGTTTTGTTTATAATGCGAGTTGTACCTCAGCCCTGATTCCTATGAATACATAAATAAGTGATAGTAGAGTTTTGTTTTTAATGTGGGTCCTACCTCAGCTCTGATGCCTTCTCGCTCCGGCTCCTTAGCCAGCGGTGCCTTGCCATCGAGACGGTCCAGCACCGGTCGGTAGTAGCTCTCTCCTTTGTTGTAATTGCAGTCGTAAACGCGGGTGCGCCTGGTGCGGCCTAGTCGACTCATTCTTGTCTGGCTCTAGATTCTGGAACAAAAGAGAAACGCATAACCGAAGGTACGTTTTTGCAGCGGAGGGACGCACAGCGAACATGTAAAATTTTCCTTAATTTCCCCCTCCCCCGACCACCGAAAAGGTGTTATCAATGGTTACCAAAACTGCAACACATCGTCCTAACTTTATTAATTCGAAAGTTTGTAAATATGGATGGATGTTTGTTACTCTTTCACGCAAAAACTACTTAATTAAATTTAGTACAGAAATAGTTTTTGACCGAGAATAACATAATGAGACTTTTTATCTAGAAAATCCCACGGGATCGGGAGTAACGCGGGTGAAACCGCGGGCACCCAGCAGTAGACTATAATTCGTTTATATACGTTCAGATTAGGATCTGTAAGTTCCCTATCAGAATACATAGCATAAGATTGTTTCTCTAAAGTCATTATAAAATAGGTTTGATCATCGGAACGGGAAAATGCGCAAAACTATGACGTGTTTTTGTATGTTCGGAGTTTAATGATGGCGCATTCAAGGAATTGGTTTAACTTTATTAAACAAATTCCATGGACCCTCATAGTGTCAAAAGTTTTTGGTTGGGTCATACAATTTATGTACTAAGTAGGTATAGTAGCAGTTACATTAAATTTATTATTCGGGATCGGGACCACACCAAAACAAAGTAGGTAAACAATCGGGCTGAATTTGTCTTTTTCGTAGATTTCATTCAAAATAAAAGTTTTAATCCGAAAAAAGGCATCCGAAGCCGCGGACATCATCTAGTACTTGATAATTACACGGTCAAGGCAGTGGGTTCCGTAATTCACCTCGTTCTATAAGATCCTGTTACTATATATGTATAGATACCCGAAATTCAGTTTCAGTTCACTTGCCAGCGTGACGTCAAACTAAATCTTGACCGAGATTTCGAAAACGCATAAGAATAGGTCGAACTCAAATCACCTCGTAGATCTTCTGTTCGTTATTGGAACATTGAGTTTACAAAACAAAAATTAATCTCTGAAAAAATCTTGTGTTAAAAATTATATCGGTTTGTGTTTCTGTATTTTTTTATTGATCACTTTGTCTGTCATCTAGTACTTGATAGTCTTGGTTTCCGCGTAAAACACCTTAGTGTCTTTTTTCTTTTTAAACATTTTGGATCTGCATTTGTATTGCAAATTTATAAATAAAGAATACATGTGGATCAATATATAATCAGGACGATAACGTTATCGTACTTTCATGACTTTTCGTTATTTCTCACGGTTTCAAACTTCAGTTTAATAAGAAAAGAAATCCTTGAAAAGAAAACACTTGTACATGGCTGAATTTTTCAGATGAAAGTGGATGGTAAAATCCTAAAACATCAGAGTTAGAGAAAAGCATGAGAAAATAAAAGCAGCTAAGCTTATTTCCTTATGGGTTTTTTTTTATTTTACAATTTTCGTTACGACACAATTGTATGTTTTATCTAGGAGTGACAAATACACCTGTTGTTTTAAAATTATAAAAAAAATCAATTGTTGCTTAGTTAGGAGGGCATTCATTCTAAAATTGTATAAAAAAATGCCATTTCCTTTCATTATTATTGATCCTTACCAGCTGCTCTATTGTCTAACTCAACTGGTAATCGTAATCGGCTTCAGTTTGGCAATTCAAACCTAGCCTGGACTTCGATTGTCACTTTCGTATTGTATAAATAGCTGAAACCGAAGACCAGTTGAATACCTTAGACAATACCGACAACATTCTGACCGGCAGCCTTATTGTCTAACTTGAAATCCAGTACCAGTGAACTTCAACCCAATTACCAGTTGTAGACCCAGTCAGAATGTTGTCGGTATTGTCTAAGGTATTCAACTGGTCTTCAGTTTCAGCTATTTACACAATACGAAAGTGAAAATCGAAGTCCAGGCTAGGTTTGAAAAGACAAACTGAAGCCGATTACGATTACCAGTTGAGTTAGACAATAGAGCCGCGGGTCTACAACTGGTAATCGGTTTGAAGTTCACTGGTAATGGATTTCAAGTAAGACAATAACGCTGCTGGACCCGAAGCCATTAGTACATAAAGCTGTCAAATATTTTAAAATAATTAATCGTTTTTAATTCCTGTAAAAGATTGAAATAACTTAAATTCTGTTTTTTTTCTTATTTAATCTAGAGTAAAAGAAAATTTGAGAGGAATGACTCCATTCACAAAATTTATTTTATCATAAAACAATCTCAAATATCTATACTCGTTATACTTAGAGGTCGAATAAATTAACAAAAGATAATAAAATAAAAGTAATAAAAGAACGCTCTTATTCATAATAGTCTTCTTGATTTTTTGTCTGTATATAATATCTCTGATAAGTCAGAGTGCAAAATAACATTGCTTAGCAACTGTTTTAGGTTAGCAGAACATTAATTAAAATAGCGTAAGCGTTTTATTTAGTTTCTAGGGAAAATCTTTAACATAAACTAGAAAGTCTGTTATCCGTTTCTTGTATAAAAGCGATTACTGTTTTTAACCCTAACTGATTATTAAATAATGTTATTATATTTCAAAAATATATCTGAGCATCTGGTCGAAGCGACCCGAGAGCTGGCCAGTATCTGGCGCAGCGCATCAGCATTGCATTGCGAGGCGATGCAGCCAGGATCTTGGGTATACTTCCAACTAGTATTGATATGGATTTTCTACAGCATTGAGTTAGCTCAATCATTTCAATAGTAATTAGCATTAAATAACTAAGTTCTAAATTAGTTATTTTATTGCAATTTTCTTTAGTTATTATGCTACCTAGGAAGAAATCAGAGTTTTATATAATATGCCTATGCTTTACATAGCTCTAGATCGCTCAAGTCTCTTTGGAAAATAAAGTAATCGATGTATTGTATGTAATAACTAATTAAATTAATTTTGTTCAAGTTTGTTTATTTCTTTTTGAGTTACTAAGGGGCTCGTGTATACCTATGTCCACCAGTGGACTGGTGAAGGCTGTTGATAATGTACAATAAAGTGTTTATTCATTCATATATGGTGTACAAGGAACAAAAGTGTTATAAAATGAAAATACACAATGTTTTAGGTACAACGTATGTACTCAAAGGTATGTACATACAAACAAGTGTTCATTGTGTAAGTAATTATCATCTACTCGTATTCACTCTACGCTACACAAGTTATCGTTTCAGCATTCAAAATTTTTCAAATGCATCTATGATAGGTAGATACTATTTAGATTCTATAGAGTTAAGTAGGGTGCTAATTAAATTCTAAGTAAAGTAGTTCAAGTTGTGTAGATTTGGGATAGAAAAATGGCTGCCTTCGATCTTTACGCACTATAATAATAAAAATGCTAGACCTCTTTCCACCTCTTTTCATAATATCGGATTCGATTCGAGAGATGTGGCCTAAGGATGTGGCTGTTTTCAATCCTATTCTTAATCTTCAGAACGTATTACTAACTCTGTTTATTTTTTCAATTGTACAGCTTTCAATTGTTTTAACTTTTCACGGCTTCGCGGTTAGGAATAAAATTAAGGCGCTGCCATACGACAGACATCGTAAAACGACCACTTTTTCGTCGCACAGTTAGGCTTACTGCGACATATTACAAGCCCAAAAAAAATACAGTTTATAGTCAAGTGTATGGAAAAAAGACTTATACAAAAATATTTCATAAAAACCATCTAGAAACTTGAAAAAAATATCGCAAGAAAGAACACGAAAATATTTTTTCGTCTCGAAATGCTCAATATTTTGAGCGATAACATTTTATAATTTTGTTACTGTAAGAGAGGTAATTTTATCATCTAGAGAAATATGTATAAAGATTTTAATTTACTGGTGTATTTACTTTTAAAATAAGTTAAAACCGATAAATAATGTTGACATTGTCGAACAAGAGATTCAACTAAATCAAACGCATCACCATTTTCAACTTTATTTGTCAAGCGCTACGAACTACTAAATAATACTACTATTACCTAAATATTGTCTTTATACAGGGCCTTAAGCAAATAGATTACATCTGGCAAAGTATGTAATATAATACTTTTTGCCTTAAAACCATCTCAAAGTTGAAGCTTTCATCTCGCAAATGAAAGTTATACAGGGAATAATTTTCTAAGCCCTAGTAACGACATAAACTTCATAATAGTAAACGGTAAAACAAACAAAACGTTAGTATTAACCCGTACAGAAGCTCGTTCTACATAATAATCTCGAACAAAGACAAAAATAGAGGCAGCGCAGTGGAGTTTAACAAGACGTATAGCGAACCATCCGACGTATTGACGCAATTCCTGGTTTACACGCGAACATCTGTTTTGTTGGTCAGTGAGCGTACACTAGCGACATGAGATTATAGTTGTCGATGCGTGATTCTATATCTTACGGACGAGTGCGATGCTATGCGATTTTTACGTAGTGCATCCCTTGATATATACTAAATTGATAGTAATTAAAAACTATGAAACTATGATTCTTTAGTTTTTCCTGTAAACAAACACATTTATAAATATTTTTAGATAAGAATTGCCTTAAAATTCAACAGGAAGGATCTTATCAATAGAGAAAGAGGCCTTTATTGATAGGATTGTTTCTTAGTTTCCTGCAAACATCTTTTTTATACAAATAATCACACAAATCGGTGAAAATGATGCGGTTCACAGGAACCGATAGGTTTTTTCATAGAAACGGACGTGGTCGGTCTCTCGGTTGATGATTTAAAACTTTTCATTTTGAAACAAAAACAAACCGCGGACGATTGATAATTTGATGACTAACTGTGCAGATATTCACTTCAGGCCAAAGTAAAGAACTCTACTTCAAAATCCCAATAAATCTAAACCTTTACTGTTAACATAGTCCTCGTCCGCAAATGAACGTCCGAGCTTACCTACGAGTTTGTACAATGCATTACAATTCAATTAGTAACTCGAATCGACGCCAAATACTCGAATTCCATTCATCAATGTGACATACATTACTACAAAGACTATTATCCGAAATAGAATTCGCAAATTCGATATGGGGGTATTAATAGCACCTATCGAAAACCCGGTTTTGTCTGACTCTCGGTATTGTGTTATGCATGCGAATGTTTAAGGCACAGCTAAAAATAATCAGGTATTCGGAATTCGAACGCAACACTAGGTATCTGTTACTGCACAATATTTAATTTGAGAAGTGAACTCATGTCCCACTTGAGGGTATAACACAAACAATGCACTTGATTATGAACAATCTTTGTCGCACAGCTTTTCACGAAATTCGCAGCGATGAGTGAAATATATTTTTTATAAGATTTGGACTAACCTGGAGCGTGTATAGGCGCCGAGAAAGCGGATGGGACTGGGCGATGATCAGACCTGCGCCGGAGCAGTGTGGGCGAGACTATGTTTAACCGTGAGCAACACAGAAATATACTGACTTTTGTTCTGAATGATTTCCTCGTAGGAAATGCTATGTCGATCTTGCGGATTTCCGAGCATAAACTGCCGTTGTGGTGTGAACAGCTGTTTGATAGGATAAATAGCCCGAGTGACCTAGAAAGAGAAACAAAAGTAATAAATAAGTAAATAATGTTAGGATCACAGCATCATCCCGTTTCTATAGATAAAGTAAACTAAAATAATAATATTTTTTAATAATATAGTAATTATTTAATGTCAGATATCCTAGAGCCCGATTTCACAAAACATAATTTTATGTTTTATTGATGTAGGTAGGTACTACCAGTGAAATTGAACACTAAAAAATAGGTCAATATACTATGTTTTCAGTTCGGTGAAATCGGCTCCAACAGTATTCCTAGTTTGAGTGCTAGGAGCTGAGAAATAGGTTTAAAACTTATGGCGATTTCGAGGAATCCATTGTATTGTAGCTATAGCATCTATATTTTGTGTATTCTATATTTTGTCATTTTAATCTAATAAATAAATAAAAAAAATTATAAATTATTCATTCACACAAGTAAAATTAATGAAGTAGGTCAAGTTTTCCTCGTATTTTCAACCATGCGTATTTACCATTTTTGTATTGTATTACCCCGGAGATAACACATGCTTAATAATAGATTGAGAAACCTAATAATAAAGTATGTAGAAGCGACATTCATGCCCGAATTATAGAGTAGAAAAGAATATTTCTCTCAAAAAAATTTACAAAATAGCCTTACTAGATAGGTTTACAGTTCATAATAGTTAATGGTACCATACAAGTTATGTAATTTTATCTTATGTACATACTGCAAAATCAGTAGGCATAGGTACAGACTTGTAAACATATTAAATTAAGGCTTCCATTCGTTGCATGAATCATACTTTCCGTTTTAGTAAAAATTCTGTGTTACGGCAAGGTAAAGATGGATAGATAGAAAATACTTTATTATAGGTACCACACAAAGCCATTACATACAGACATGCTTATAGTAAAGAGACGTATATTTACCTTATTGCTATGAGCGATCTCTTCAAGGCAACCAAGGTTGCCTTGAAGTTTTAATTGAGCCATCTTCAGGCTGTTACAAACAATCTACCGTTAGGTCAACTGATCCACATCAATGCGCACTTTTGATTCCGGCAAGTACCTACCTACAAGCTGTTGTAAAACAAAAAGTTATTATCTTTATATTGGAATGTGTAATGCACACGCTCACATAACGATACAGGGACTCGATACTGTCAACTTTCTTGTTAATTTTATAGAATGTCCAAATCAAATCAAATATTTAATTATAGCAACACTATACGTGGATGATACATGTATACTGTTACGCCGGTCTAGATGAGGTATGAAAATATATATTATAATCTCCAGTAATACCTGCTCACCTTCATAGAAAACAAAAACGTCTACATTTAACGCCCCATAAAGCTACCAAAATAACATTAGCAATCGACTATAACGCGAAGGAAACAGATCTTGCCCCCTGGGACCAACGGGCCCACCTCAGAACTAACTTTGGCAACAGTAAATTATTCCACGCGATCCTCGAGGGGACGAATGGTTCAGAAGAATAACAGAAGAACGAGGCACCGTAATCTATAGAGTATCGGTCTTGATAATGTGGAATTACTAGATACTGCAAGTGGATTCTATAATAAATAGGTTCGTACTTAGGTATACAGGGGATACTTTGCTCGCGCAAAGTTACAGCGGTTTCAGATTAACGTTTTTTACGTTGATTCGGTAGACGCATTCAGAAACGCTGCATTACGCGGTAAAAAAAACTCGCGTACACGGGTATTTTTCGGCTAGAACCTATAGTGGTGCCAGTATCAACATGACAACACAAGATTCCATGTTGTCTTGTCATCTCACGCGGTTCGCGCTTATAAGAGATTATAAGCGCGTGAACGATCGTAAAATTGTTAGTTGCGCGTATGGCAAAACGCGCCTACATGCACTTACAAAAACGAGCTTAGACTTGCGTTTCTAACGCTAGTCTGAAATAGCTGATGTCTTGAATGTCATCATCATAACTGTTCAAGTCTTTAAATAATCATCCATCACATGTGAAATGTAATAAACTATAGACCAGAACCAGAAATTTAATGAGTTTAAAGATTTTTTGGTTACTGAACCCTGCGTTAACGGCGTTAACGAGGTGCTTGCTCTTGACATGAATATGATTCTTGAAATCAATAGTTCCTAACTTACATGTATACGCGTATATAAATTCCATTTCATGAATTTGAAATCCAGGGATTAAAACCATAATAGCATCACCTCAGGCGGGATTGAAGAGGAGGTATTATCAACTCTGTGTTAATTCCACACACGAACTGTAGGTAAACGTACCAGGATGAATAAGTTAACAAGTCGAGAAAAGCACACTTTTCATGGGAGCCTTATAATGTATTATCTGTGAGATCCATTTTAATGATATCTTATCACTTTTTTACTTAAATTTCCTTTTTTGTATTGATAATTACCTAAACTGATAAAACCAATTAAGTACGAAAATTGAACACACACGTAAACCGAAATTTCATACGACTGCTAATCAGTGAGGAAGAGGTTCTGGGTAGTTATTAAAACGAATATGATTAAAATTTGTTACATTTTTTAATCACATTCGTTCGTCAATAATTTACATCTAGTTTTATCTGTTTTACGAATTGATTCGGAGTAACTACACCTCTATGTAAAAAGCCCTTAGAAAAATACCCGACTCGGATCTCTGGTTTCTTTTTGTGTGTAAAAACTCCTTCCAGAATATTTTGACCATCTTGACATTTAGCACTTTCATGAAGTTTTAATTTCTTAGTCATGTTTTGATGAAATCAGAATTTAATCTTTTTTATTCAACTATCAATTTACGTCTTACTTTTATATCTACGAGTGGGTGCGTTTAATTGAATTGGTAGGTTTTTTTGGTGTTTACGAGCACAAAACCTTTATTTCCCTAACCAAGGTTGCGCAACAAACACAGGGTTCGCGGGAAACCCGCTCACATACCCATCTATTATTTGTTTGTAAACAGGAGCTGATCCAAGTGAGCACTCCACCCTGACTCCACCGGACACCGACGACAGTTTGTACTCTAACCCTCAGTTTGAAGACATCAAATCAATCTAAGGTACCTACTTACTCGAAAAAGTCCATCATCATCATCATCATCATCATCACCAGCCTATAATAGTCCACTGCTGGACATAGGCCTCCCCTAATGAGCGCCATAGATGGCATCATTATTTGGGGGTTATTGCCCATAATCCCCACGCTGGGCATGCGGGTTGGGGATCGCAGTTCGGTGTAGTTGAACACAAAAAAAAAAGAAAAAAAAGTCCATAGCATTATCATATCACAAAACGGTAGTCAAGTCAGTCTATCTAGTCAAGTAAATAAGGGTCACAGTTCATTAGAGCCACCCAGCACGCGACCGGCGGCACCGCCTTGCCTCGAGCAGTTAGTGTTCTTTATATTATGGATATGTATGGGCATGCGCTCACTACATCAACTCCAGTAGCGTTACCGGAGCGCCGACGCGACGACAACGGCGAGTGGTCGTTTATTTTTTTATTCTAACGTTATTCGGATATCTCGTTGTTCGGATTATATCGTTCTTTGGATGCTCACCTCACGTGGACCGCGCGATGACAGCGCGCCGTCCACGCAAAGGAGTGGCGGCGCTCTTGCACCGGACTCGCGTAGACTATTCGCTAATTCGTTGACCACGCGAAGTCCACCGCTGACCATGATAGGTCATCACGTTGACTACGCGGTGTCCACCCAAGGACCCCGAGCGAGACGAGGCGGTGCGGCTCGGGTACCGAGTGGGTCTAATGAGCTATGACCGTAATTACACCTAACAATAAGTAGTAGGTAAGGTATGTCCGTGGCGGTCAGAATGTTGACGTTGTCGAATTTGCCGGTCTTCGATTTAGGTCGAATTACGGAGGAATTTATGAAATTAAATGAGATCGAGTTACCTCAGAGGACCTTATTATAATATCCACACTTTACCATATCGTATACCAGCAAGTCTACCTGTAACGCAGGAGATTGTGGCTTCGAGTCACGCTTCGGTACAAAATGTACCTGCGGCACTAAGCGCATAAAGCCTTCAAGAAAAATATGCTCGCAGCCATGAAAGTATCTCGCAGCCTAGCGCAAAACTTCAAACAAACCTACATATCAAAACTCCTTTGCTGATTAGCTGAAGACTCGCAACGCACAATTCAAAGTAGACTTTATTCTCTTGAAGTTTGAGGTTACATTGTTGTTGACTGTGTAGGTCGCTTACGTCATTAACGCCATCCAATCGTCGCCACCGCAACCCTGGATGAGTGCAACGCAAATAATATAATTAATTCGTATTATGATAGTTATCGCGGTGAATTATCATGATATTCTAATAATTTATATTAACTTCAATTTGCGTCAACTTTCAAATAAAGCTAATGGAATCGGAATACATAGATTTTAAGCGCTTATTAAGTGTACCTATAATAGAGACAAAACCGTTACGTATAAATCTTTGGTTATATTGAATATATGTACGATTCTTCCTGTGTGGTTTAGACAGCAATTTAAACACAGTTTATTTAAACAAACGTGAAATTGATTGCTTAGTAGATTCAACGTTTTAACTTAAAAAAAACTTTAAACAATATATTTTGAATGTGTTTTTTCATATTATGAGCAAGTCTGTGGCGCGCTGGGTGAAAGTACGCCTGAGACGCAGGAGATTGCGGGTACATAACCCGCCGATATTTGTTCAGGGTGTTCTGGTAGTTTTTCATGTACCTCTATATTAAAAAATATGTTTTTAAATTATATTAATGTAATTTTTTAATTTATTCATTACAAAAACATTGAAGATATACAACGTTTTTATACCATAATAAACCTTATGAAATTTGTCTTGGTACTCACATTCGTTAATAATCAATGGTATTAAGCATATCGGTCATCTAGTACCAATATCACAAGCTTTGACTAACATGGGGGTCGATGATGCTGTGTGGAGTGTCCAGCGTTATTAATTCTATTTACTTATAATTTTAAAATGACCTTTACATTAGGTACCTTTATATTCGGTAAGTTTCAGGATCGACATTAGAACGATGTTAATAATAAATCATTTATTTAAGGCAACATAAGAATCGTTGTGGTGGTAAAAAACTTATTCTAGGGCCAAAATCTACAAATACCTTACAGAGTTACATACATACAAATATAAAAAGATTAGCGGTCCGCCCCGGCTTCGAAAGGGTATTTTAAAAAAAGGGTATTTGAAATTATTCTATAGCCTATGTTCATCAGGGAAAATTTACGATTGTAATGATGAAATAAATTTTCAAATCGGTCCAGTAGTTTCGGTGCCTATTCAATTAAAACAAACAAACAAACAATCATTTCTTTCTTCTTTATAATATTAGTATAGACTTAATAACTATATGTATGTTACACAATAGGTACGGCGATGTGTGACGTATCAGGGTGTCATTTCAAGAGAAAACACAGTGATCTGAAACCTGAACGTACCTATGTTGTTGTTGCGTTAACTAGCACTAAGATACACCAAACTGGCAACACTGCAATGGCGCTTTGTGTCATAGTCATTACAGAAGGCGGTGGTCGAGCGTTTTCGAGAAGTTGGTAGAACAAAATACTGAAAAAAATGGTTAAGCACAAAAAGTTTAGCAGTAGGTACTTACTCCCTAATTTCTGAAGTAAATTTTATAACAGGTATATACATAATCGACCAAAAGTTCGAAATCCTCGGACAAGATTCGTGAAGTGCGAGTTACCTACACTCGCACTTCACGGATCTTGTTTTAAAGAAAAGAAATATTTAGACTGAACAAGTGGATTTAATGTGGCTTAAAATGACCCACAAATTTAAAACTCTTCTTTACGCCAGACAATTAATTACCCGACTACAGAACTTATATAACTTATATATATAAGTCATAACCCTTCTCGGTTTTGAGGTTCGAACCCTAGGCGATTTCATTGTTCCCACTTTGCACTGAAGTAACTAAACCGCTTGTAACAAATGAGTTGTCGTATGATTTCTCAATACCCCGATGATTAATAACTAGATTGGTTATAAATCTTAATCATACCTCATTCAATAATGAGGTATGATTAAGATTCAATAGAACAAATTGTGATATCTTTAGCCATTGGTTTCTATGCATTGGTTTACAGCATAAACTATATCTAAGCATATATAGCATACCATAGGCAAGAGTACTGTAAGGTCTAAAGGAAAAAAATTAAAGCACGTTATATAAAAATGGGGGTATAACAAGATAGTGAGGGAGGTCTAAGTAAAGATCTAGGCATAGTTCATCTGAGGCATCGTTTCAAAGACCTTTTTTTGTACGATTCAAAACTGTTTACTTTTCGCTGTTATTCGGTTCACTGTTTACCTACACGTGCTTTGGTCGCATATATTTTACAGTAAACTCTGTGCAACGAATCCTACATTTCTATTGAAGGCTTTTATTTTTTAATTTATAGCTGGGTCATAACCTAGTTCATGGATGCCTTTATTTATTGTGTGGGGAAACAAGGCACGGCATCTAGCATTCTTTAGGGGAGGGTAGTCTCTTATGCTCTAGGTAACAAAGCATCTTCAGGTCTCCATAAATATTCTTGACACTGCATGCTCTAAAAACTTTGTCACAATATCCATATTATAAAGAGAAAAGATTTGATTGTTTGGATCTCTAAAACTACTACACAGGTTTGAAAAATTATTTCACCATTAGAATCCTACATTATCCTGAATTCAATTATTATGATGAACATAGGCTTTAATAATATTTAAAAAAAAGGTTGGGATCCGTATGATAATTTCAATAAAGTAAACTAACCTAACACAATATGTATGAGCGGAGATTTCTTTTTTAATTAATACCCGTGCGAAGCCGGGGCTGATCGCTAGTCATGTATGGCTACATGAGTATTTTTCAAAACTGTCTAGTAGTTTCCCAGCGTATTCAACTCAAAAAACAAATACATATTTCTTCTTAAGAATATTAGTATAGATATTATGTATAACAATCGCATTAAAGGAGTAGGACCTTATTCTTTCGCGCTTCAAATTCTATTTCTAATTCTATAATTAATTATATTCTTATTCTATATCTATCGATGCTTCCGTTTAGGTCCTGTATGATTATTAATGTTCTAAATACTCACTTCCTACCGCGAAACAGCCAAAACTTCTCCTGGATCAACATAAGTTGATTATATTTTTATACATATTTCATACAAAATATTTTTTATAAAAGTTGGTTTAGTCAGCCAAATTCAATTATAGAGACCCGTAAACGTTCCTTGCAAAGCGGGCTTAGGTATGAAAGCTCCACTTCATAGAATTACAGAAGCCACACATTAAGTATTTCTCTGAAACCGATCTATTTGCTACGTAATCTGCATTGTATAAGAACGGCAACGACCTTATCATGTCGTCTGATATTAATTTCAAATAAAATACTTAGATACTCAAATGTTCTGAAAATAAACTGAACTGAAAATATTAATTACAAGATCTTTACAATTCATCTACAATTGTCAAATGCTTGCGAACACCACTTCTTTCTATAGCAACCTACGGATCAGAGGCTATTTGCGGTACTCAAATGTTCTGAAAATAAACTGAACTGAAAATATTAATTACAAGATCTTTACAATTCATCTACAATTGTCAAATGCTTGCGAACACCACTTCTTTCTATAGCAACATACGGATCAGAGGCTATTGTAAGTTTTGTAAGTACCTACATTGATTAATATGCATAACTGTGATTGTTGGTTAATAAAAGAAATATACAATACCCAAACCAAGTAAGTGATATAGCCGTGTGAGCTGAAATAGGTTTAGGTACTTATTTTTAATTCGTTATAGTCTATTATTATTGTTCAAATAATAAAATGTAGGTAATGCTATATAATTCACAGCGCCATCTAGACACAAACTAAGCAAACTACAATTATATAAATATATACATATTTATTTTACTGGAACAAAAAAAACAGAACGTAAAAAGGATACCCTCGCGACGAATGCATACGCGATACGGATAAAATAGCGGTATTATTAATTTAAAATACTAGAAATATGCTGTGCCCACTACTAGGCTGATTATTGTGATGTATCTATTATCTTTTAAAGGGCAACGAATACGCTTCTTCAACAAAACTTATTTTTCTCCTCAGTTTTGTTGTACAAGCGTAAACCTATCCTTTAGAAAGACAATTCGTTAAGCCTTCCCGAAATTCGTAACATAAAATGAAAATATTTTCAGCCATGGGGGATATGCTAAGGAGCGACGCCATGTCCTACTGCGATATGTACCTTCAACCGGAAACTGCGTTTGCCATACTATCCCGGCTTGGTGAGATGGGTCGCGCTCAATTTACAGACGTAAGTCAAGTTTCATAGTAGTTTCATTGATAATCATGTTTATTTTTATGGTGAAGCATAGAAATCTTTCACATCTGTACCTATTAATATTGTAAAGGGTCCGGTCTAGATTGACTGAATCTTGAAATGTACATATTCCCAGAGGAAAGTATTGTTGTTTGTTGGTATTTAATAGGCCCCTAAACTATTGGACCGCTTTAAAAATTTTTTGCACCATTAGTACTACATTATTCCTGGTGTAAAAAGGCTTTAAATTAAAATATTTTCAAAATAGTTAGTACCCGTATTGAAAAATTTAATCATGTAAAATACATTATGTGTCGAAGGGGGCTAACTACGAACCTATTTTGTGTTGGAAGAACACCAACGTTTCAATCCATAACGACTTCATCAGGGTGAGTGCAATGAAGTCCCTCGTTAAAGGATGAAACGTTGGTGTTCTTCCAACACAAAAGAAGGTTCGTAGTTAAACAGTTTAAATTCATAATGAATTCGTCAAACTACGATAGTTTTTATAGTAAAATATAACATTTGTAGGGTGTGTAAAAAAACATAATAATTGTTATATGTATATGTATACCTCTGAGAAGCCGGGGCAGACCCCTAGTTTTATATACTTTTATTTATTATTAATTCGTGAGTATCTGGCGCAGCGCCTTGTAATACAGCGAGGCAATGCGGCCAGCAACGTCTTAGTGATGCTTCCGACTGGCTTTATATGGATCTAATGTTATCAGTTGAGATGTATGGATCAGTTGAGCTACCCATAGATTGATTGCAACTGTCTGCAGTTAGCTCACTTGTTTCAATTGTAAATAATAGTTTTAGTTTGATTATTTATTTATACTTTCCTTCGTTAATAAAGGTTTCACGGATTCCTATAAACAGGAAAGATTTTATTGTTTGTTTGGATTGAATAAGCTTCGGAACTATTGGACCAATTTGACAAACTCTTTTTCTTACCCCTGATGAACATAGGCTACAGAATATTTTTAGGGTTTTGCCATCGGTTGCAAAACCCTTATGGGATCACTTTTAGTCTGTTTTGTGTTTTGAATCTTTAATATCTCAGAAACTAGTGCAGCTATTGACTTGAAATTTGAAATAATAATACATTTTGTGCGCCCGCACATATTTATAGAAAAATAAATGAAAAATCAAAATGAAGATTTTCCATACAAATTTTGAAAATGAAATTTTAAATGGGACCTACGAAGTCGAAATTGGTATCAAATGAAAGGTACTCGTTTGTAGATTTCAAAATAGTTTTTGAAATTTCGGTAGATTTTAAACTTTTTAAAATATTTTGAAAAAGGTCAAAAAAATGACCGTCCCCCCCCCCCTATCTCCGAAATTTCAGAGCGATCGACGTGATATGTACCAAGTGTTTGTAGATTTGGATCTATATTTTGAACAAAAAATATAGAGAAGTCTGTAATAATTATAATTTTTGAAATATGGTCAAAAAGGGAGGGGATAATTTTCTAAAGGGTGAACTACCCCACCGTGTTGGGTATCAAATGAAAGGTACCGGTTTTTACATTCCAATACAGTTTTTGAAATTTCGATAGATTTTAAACTTCTTGATATATTTTGAAAAAGGTCGAAAAATTGACCGGTACCCCCCTCTAACTCCGAACTTTGCAGAGCGATCGATGTGATATTATGTACCAAGTGTTTGTAGATATGGATCTATATTTTACAGGAAAAATATAGAGAAGTCTATTAAAATAATACTTTTAAAAATATGGTCAAAAAAGGGCGGGAGAATTTTCTAAAGGGGTGACTACCCCACCGAGTTGGAATCAAATTAAAGGTATTGGTTTGTACATTCCAAGACAGTTTTTGAAATTTCGATAGGTTTTAAACTTTTCGAAATATTTCGAAAAAAGTCGAAAAAATTACAATTCAAAGCAAGGCAAAGGCAAAAAGCTAAGCAAAGCTTGTGTTATTGGTACTACTATGATAGCTGTTATACTTAATGAAGTATATGAACACCCAAACAAATAATCTGCAGATCGTACAAATATTAGTCCCGAGGCGGGAATCAAACCGCCATCTCCTGCGTCGTAAGCGGACCTTGGCCCACCGCGCCAAGACGTCGTCAATATACCGTCAAGTACCTACCTATACGACAAAAGTTCAAAACCCTCGACGCGCGAGTTACACTCGCACTTGTCGTACTTGTTTAAAAAGTTAGGGATCCGTCTGATATCTTCAATAATTTAACCCAACGAGAATGACGTTTTTAATAATTTATATTTTATAAAATTTTGTTGTATGTATTTATATAACCGTGCGAAGTCGTAATGGACCGCTAGTAAATAATAATTTCATCAAAACTTGTGTAGATAAGATTAATTACCGCTGAAAACCCGATTTGCATCGAAAACTAATAATTGGAAAATGAATAGCAATATACATAAGTATAATTATAATAATATGGTATTCGGTTGACATTGACAAAATGATCATTAGAGGTGGACATTAATGTGATAATATTAATAAACCGCAAGGCAGCTTGTGGCAAGCGGTTGGTGAGTAGCAACACCATGGGTACCAAGTGCTTCCGGGGAAGTTCCTGGTTCTCGTCTGCGCTTGCGGAGTAGCATTCCAAGAGATCCAGATCCCTCTGGCTTGCTTTTATTGGCCGGTCGTAATGGAGTCGCAAGAGATGCATCTTAGGATGTCCGAGTCTACATCCTAAGATGCATCAGACGGAAGTGTGGAAAGGCGTATTAACGAGGGAGCCCGCTCACGAACAGTCTTCGTGATGGTGAAATTGGGCAACACCTCATGAAACCCTTCAGTCGTTTGCATCGGTGTTGTTCCTTTCATACGCCTGAATTTTAAGGAATCCATCTTGCAAGCCACTGCGCTTAATTATAATGAGACTACGTTTATGGCAGGCGTCCGCACTCTCCACCATAGTAAAATTACCACCATAGTCCATCGAACCATCCATCACAATAACCTGGTTTCTTTCTTTCTTTTGTATTCAAATCTTTAGAGATATAAGTGATGGTCCCTATATAGACTACTGCAACGAGTGGCATATATACGTGCCGCAACATTTTCTTTTATTGGGCATGACAATTCAAAACTGGTTTTGAAAATCGTCTAAGCTTCATACTTAGCGAAATGCATTGATAAAAATCAGTAGGTACATACTTACTTACCTGCCCACTAATCTCTGTAGTAACTGGTGCCTGTAATTATAATATGTATCCTGGAGAATCCACACAGCATTATTTAACACCAAGCTACGCAGAGCAGGTTCTAGATAACTGTTCACCCGAACAAATATCTGCCGATCGTACAAATAGTCCCGGCGGGAATCAAAACGCATCCTCCTGCGTCGTAGGCGGATATTGGCCCACCGCGCCACAGAGGTCTTCAATATACGTACCTCTACGACAAAAGTTCAAAAGCCTCGGCGTGCGGCTTATACTCGCACTAGTATTCTGCATAATGAATTTGTATGCACTCACTACATGAAGTCCGTAGCGTCACCGGATGCTACTCGTTGGCACCCGAGGCCAACTCGATGATCACGTGAGGTCCACCCATTGACCACGCAAGTTCACCTGTTGACCACGTGACATTAGCTCGTTGACCACGCTGTAGTCGAGATGTAGTCGACGACCGACGAGGTCAGGCGAGTCGGTGGGTCCGGTGAGATTTGACTGTAAGGCTTCACTTTATCCCATTGTATGTCTTGCAGATGAATCCGGATCTAACGGCTTTCCAAAGGAGGTATATTCCCGATGTATGTCGTTGCGCTGAAATGGAGAGGAAGCTCCGATATATAGAGTCTGAAATGGTGAAGGATGAAATTCCTATGCCATACCCGGATGTTATCCCTAGTACTATGGACCAGCATGAGATTGCACAGTTTGAGGTGGGTTTTTCTATAATTATACCTATCTGTACTTCTATACATCAATGTCTTAAATTATAAAGAATTTAGTTGTTTTTTTTTTAATATTAAATACCCGTGCGAAGCCAGCCTCTCTTAATAAATATTAAATAATGGACTAGATTGTTTTACCATTTCCCTAAAATGTATAACCACATAATATAACATAATACGTTATAACTAAGAATTTGCCATGATAATGATAGTGATGGTTATAAAGGCTTTGGTTTTTTCCTGGAAATGCTAAAGTAAATTGAATATTTTAATAAGGGTTTTTGATACACTTAATTTACCATTTCATAATCCTGCACCGGTGTACCATCTCGGTACTTTCTCGATGCACGGCTCGTTTATATGTGTACCTACCAGTACCTAACTTTTTTTAAGCATTTTATTTATTTATTATAGATTTTATATATTTCAGAATAAACTGGAGAAATGGGAGGACGATATAGGTGAGATGGCAGACAATCAAGCAGGCTTACTGAAAAGCCACACGGAGCTTAAGGAGATGTATTATGTACTGAAACAGATCGGACCCTTGCTTGGTGATGCTGAACTATTAGAAGATTTCAACCCGTAAGCAATACGATGGCATACACTTCCGTAAAAAACTTTTGCGAGAAACATACTAATAACATTCTGAGCATCTGGTCGAAGGAACGTGTGACCCAAGAGTTAGTCTAATTAAGAACGATGTCATCTCTCATGTTGTGTTCCTCAGGGGCCTTATTCTCTATGGCACAGGAAATTCCTTGTCTAAACCGTGTGACTTTAAAATATGTTTAGAATACGGTTTTGTCCGATTCCACGCCGTTGTCTTGTCGTTGCTGTGTAACGCGTTTGGATTGACAATAATGAATAAATGCTCAGTTCGAATCCAATCAGCATCGGAGTTAACGTCTTTGCCGATGATCGCCACTTATTCTGTTGATAAACTCGTCCTGGCTGGTTCTTTTCGAAAGCAACATCTTTACGTTTATATCTAAATTTTTTCGAAATCACAGATATCATTGTAGTATTTGTCCACAGGGCAAAGACTGGCCGAAGCGACATCGGTACGGGAAGCCGCCTCTTCGTCAAGACTGGAGTGGTTAAACGGAAGAAATGTTTCCACTTCGAGACAATGCTCTTCAGAATATCTAGAGGAAATATTTACTATCGCCAGGCTAGCGTCGACAAAATTTTTATTAATCCTTACACGGTTAGTTATCTGATACTCTAGTACTTATATGTAAAGTCTAGTTTAGATCCTACCCTTGATTAGCAAATACTCATTTTCATTGGAAATTTGTATTGTCCAACAAATGTTTATATATTCGGTGATTAGTTTCCTTTAACAGGAGGTCAGAAAATACTGTGATAGTTGGAAGTAAACGCGAATCCAGCAGCGAGAAAAATCCGAATCATACTATACGCATTTAAAAACGCAAACAAGGAAAACAGCTGACACATAGGTATTCAAAAAAAATGTAAACAAGCAACAAAGGTTTCTTTGTGTGATAGAAATCAGCGAGACGCGAAAATAATGATGTAGAGAAGCATACTTGCATGAATTGGTTTCATATCATTGCTTGCTTATAAACTAAAAAAAAACAGTAAAGCACAAAGAAATACAATATCTCGCTCAGTTAGAAATTCTGTCTGAGCTCTGCCTATATCTATAGGTACGCTCATACCTTGTTTATATTTGCTGGTACCCATGCCTTTTTTATCACGCTCACATTTAAAACCCCATGTATAATCCAAAGATCCTATCCAGTCATTATTTGGCAGATATTGCCCTTCAGCAATAAGGAGTCTAACGCGGTGTCTTGCATGAGCGGGCGACGAGGCGAAGCGGATGCGATGCGATTTAATGCAGTGCGGAGCGACGACGCGGCTACTCTGTCCTACGTGCGCGCGAACCGTCCTGTACCACCACGGCCGGCGGCCCCGCGCTCTCCAGTTCAGTTGGCATTAAGCATTTCATTTCATTTCTTCCAGTTCGCACGAACAAATCAAGCCACCACCTGATCGCGTTCCCATTGTTTCACGCCGCGTCGCGCCGCGCCCTACGTGCGTATGGTCACTTCATTAGGTCTATACGGTTTGTTGTTTTCGCGCCGCGCCGCGCCGCGTCGCGTTCGCGTCCAGATCGCTCACGCAGTACGCTCCGTTATTGTCGCTTATTGCATAATTATCTCGTGGAAATTATTTGTCAATTAAGTGTACTATAATAAAATATTATCTATCTATCAATTCACCGTGCCTTCGTTTGCAGGATTAAGTGTCTGCATCCATGTTACATTTAGTGCGTTACATTACATTTAGTTCGTTTGTAGATTCTGGGTACCTACATTAGCCTTTCTTTAGAAAAATATTAAAATTTTCCAGTAAGGATTACTTGATACGTAAGTGAATAGATTCCCTCATTAGTTTCCTTTCCTTTTAATGGAAAATACCACGTTCGAGAAATATGTTGTATAATGTTCTGATTCCAACCCCCCTAGGCATGAAGTATTTTCACCACCACGGATACAATTTCCAATAAAATCCCTTCTTAGCGAGATGTTGTGTTGTGTATTAATGGTACCAATCATCCAAATTTCATCTTTCTAGCTTGGCTAAGTGGTTAGGCCTAGGCTGGGCGTTGTCACCAGAAAATCTCTTGTATCTTTTAATTTAAGATTGACATTTGTCCAAATTATATTATTATTATTATTTAGGTTTAGATAGGAAAAGAAACATGTAAGACAAATATGTGATGTTTAGGTATACATTATTATAAAACATTAAGTCCAGAACATTAATAAAGAACATTAAGTCAAATGTTTACTGCTCAACATGTGTACAGGTATTATAATTATCAAAAAATAAGATATGAAGTGCTTCTTTGGTAATTCACATTGAAACATAATTTAATAAAGATCGTCACCACGCTTCATAAATTTCTAGTGATCATCTTCAAGATCACTTATCAAGCAGCAAACTGATCATAATTTATTTATTAGGGACGAGAAGTCCGTAAGGTGGCGTTTCTAGCGATATGCCAAGGCGAACAGTTGTCCATTCGTATGGACAAAGTGTTCAGTGGATTCCGTGTTGAAAACTATCCGTGTCCGCAAACCGCAGAGGAGAGAAACAAAAAGATTAGGAATATTCACACCAGCATTGTTGATCTGGAAAAGGTACTTTTCTCTTATATGTAGTTTAGAAAGGCAAAACCTTTGGCACTCTAAACTACAAAAGTATTTTTTGGAAAGTTAGCGTAACTTTTCTTGGTCTTGGCCTAAAGTAATATATGGCCGTAATATATGATATTAGTATGAAATAGATAGTATTCATAGTAAATTTGAAAAACTTTTTGAGTACCCTTATAAAGAAAAATTATATTTCAGGTACTAAATACTACAACATACCACCGCTGCAGGGCTCTACGCACAGTAGGCCACGAGTGGGCTTCGTGGATGATAAAAGTACGGAAGACCAAAGCGGTCTACCATACCATGAACCTTTTCAGCCTGGATATCACTAAAAACTGCCTGATCGGCCAGTGCTGGGTGCCTAACAAGGATCTGAATAATATCCAAGATATGCTGAAAACCTGTTCCGTGAGTTATTCATAATTTTATGATGATGAGGCCTCGATTGGCATTCGCAAGAACATTCGCAAGAACATTCGCAAGAACTGCCTTTATGTGAAAACATAGTTAAAGATTGTATAAATGGGGTGCACCGGTACCGGACAGCACATAAAGGTTTAGCATTTTTTAATATCATCATCATCATCATCATCACCAGCCTATAATAGTCCACTGCTGGACATAGGCCTTCCCTAATGAGCGCCATAGATTTTTTAATATACGTGCATAAAAAAACAGACCTCGCGGGGAAAGCCAGCTTGCAGAAACATGACCACTCGTTGGTTTACGTCTTTCTAACCGCAAGCGCAAGCAGAAAATTTCAGCGGCACAGGCGGCTATAGCACTCGCGCCTTGCTTGGAACAAGTTCGTCTTTGCTGACCGTGCTTATACAGCGAGGGCAGCGCGTGAACAGAGGGTACGGTCAGCACAATTTGTGCTCCCGAACTTTGCGTAGGTGGTGCTTTACATGTGATTTCCTCATCAAATATTGCAAACGAGCATGTTGGCTCTTAAAGTCACGAGTATTAGTAAAGAAAAAAGTATTTACTACTGCACAAGACTTAAGAGAGTTAATTACATTAGATGCATATTCTTAGTTACGCATAAGACTATACCTCCAACCCTGATTTTTCACCGAAAACTTGGTGAAGGAAACCGCAAAGGATTTATACAGCCCAGGTTCAGGCATTGGGGCAATATTAGACCTGCCCCTAAAACCGCTTCAATACTTGACTCTGCACGCAAACCTTTCTCCAGACGTGACTTTGAATGTACAGATATTTCCGGTCTACTTAACTAGTTTACCAGCTCAGTATCAGCCATAGACTGGATATGAGTATTTTATCCATGCTCCTGCTAACAAAATTTGCAATAGCTCTATAATCTTGTTTCGGTTGGACGTCGCCGTCGGGTTATAAGATTATTTGTTAGGTGCGCTGTGATACCGTTAACTTGTCTGAGGCTTGGATAGTATCAAAAGGTTCTATTTTAGCGTCGCTTAGTAAATACAATTATGCAAAATTTAATCCGAAGCTTCTGCACAGGTAAACTGATTATGGCAAGGAATTAGTCGGTGGTATATTATACCTACCTATTCTATTTTCAATAGTTTATGTCTTTGTATATTGTTATCCATTATGTATTTGTATATTGAAACCCTCTAATGCAGGTATCTCTCTAAATGGGGCTTTAAATCCATGCATTTATATTAGTCAAGTTTACTTGAATAAATACTTGTATATTGTATAAAAATTAACAAAATAATATTTTGATTGAACATATTAATAATATCATGGATTATATCATAATATCATAGAGGTAGATTTATTAATAAAACTGTTTGTTTTTCTCCTGATAGCTTATAAAAATAATAAATTTATTTATAGATACGTAGTACATACTATGAACTATTGAGATTTCGATTTCGAGAAAATCGTGGTCTAGAATCCCTTATATACATATAACTATAATAATCCCATAATATATTCCGAAATCAATTGCAAAAACAGGCATTACCTAATCACGTAAACAGGGTTATAGGTAGATGATCAATAACCGTAAGGTAGGTAAGTATTTTCAAAAAAGCTTGTGGCAGGAGCCTAGGTAAATACTATTCTAATACAAAAATAATAGCAGATCATGGCTACAATCGTCTCAAATTACAAATCATTTTGGTATTACGTTTGTATTGGAAATTCATCCATCGCCGGTTCCAAAGAAAAAAATGCACGAAAGAGTCATTTGTGTTACATAAATTAGCAAACTGTTATGAATAGGGAGGCTACATTTTTTATTTGATTACAGCATGAGATTGGTACAAATGTGTCGTCTTTCATGTCGAGCACTGGTACGAAAGATATGGTCCCGCCGACTTTTCATCGTACTAATAAATTCACGCAAGGATTCCAGGCGTTGATCAATGCCTACGGTGACTCGAAATACGAGGAACTCAATCCAGGTGGATTTTCGTTACCTATATGAATATGTAGCTATAGTGGTTAACAAACAATTACAATCAAATACTAGAAAAAAAAATAAGGACAGTCGGTAAATGTTAGTTTAAGAATTTTACTACTCGTTTTTTAGTTTTAAACTATAATATAGTACTTTTCAAACAATTTCATAAAGTCTATTCTTTTCTCCAGCAATAAGCAAAATTATAGTTAATATAAAAAAAAAATCTGAAAAGAAGCGGTTACCGCCTGTCCTATCTTTTGATACTTAAGTATTCCACTAGTGGAGGCTTCTCATATCCCAAGGGTATGAACAATACCCATAACACAAGCTCTGCTTAACTTGGGGCTTGATGATGCTGTGTCTAATGTCCAGCATTATTTATTTATTTATATATAATGAATCATGAGTTTGTAGTACCTGCGCCCTCCGGCCACATAGATCCACCGCCATGCCACCGGTCATATCTACCTAATAATATACCTTGTATACATAGGAACCTCCTTATTGTATAGATTTGCTAGCTTGCTAGTCCAGTCAACAACGCATGCGGTAGAGCAATTTTGTTACTGAGTTTATAATTTTGATCTAAGTTTACTCTTATTGTAGTCTAAGTTTAGTATGTGTACGATTTTTACCAATAAATTTTTATTCTATTTGCAAATATGATTGATATTGCCGTTTGAATCCGTTCACGTCATGTCGCCGTATTAATAATATTTTTTTAACATTGCATTTTTCCAGGACTATATACAATAATAACATTTCCTTTTTTGTTCGCGCTCATGTTTGGAGATATTGGTCATGCATGCATTCTTGTAACCTTTGGTGCCTGGATGTTGAAGAATGAAAAAAAGTTTATGACCCAGACATCTGATAATGAAATATGGAATATATTCTTTGGAGGTGAGCTAGACATTTTGAATATTTTAAATTAGTTTTTAAAGAAAAGATTTTTCTATTTTACTAATAGATAACTGCAAAAAAATACTAGGTATATTTTGTTTGCTTAATCATCTGCAAAAAAATATATACAGGCAATCCCGTAGTGTCTAAACTTCAATTTCTTGTTATTGAATTTAAAAACTACTTAACTTGAATGCATATTATCCATTTGAGATCCTGTCCTCAATAAATGTTATCTAGATCTCATATAACCTCATTATCAGCCCATGTTAGTCTACTGCCGGATATTGACCTCTCCTAATGAGCACCAGAACGCCTTGTCTTCAGCTTGTCGCATTCAGCATCTTCCAGCTTTCTTTCGCAGATCGTCATCTCACCTGGCAGGAGGGCGACCTAAGCTAACCTACCTATTTTGTCTTATACTTCTAGGCTCGATTTTTTATTTACTTCTACTTGTTAACCGACTGATAAATCTTCATACAAATCGACACTAAGTAATATAAAATATTTTGGCCCGCCACTGTAATAGGGCACCCGTGTGAAGCCTAGTTAAGTTACGAAAGTAACTTAACTAGGCTTCACACTTCGAAAGTAATTCTGTCTGTGTGTCTGTTACCTTTTCACGCTTAAATGGCTGAACGGATCTAAATGAAACTTGGCAGGGAGGTGACACTAGAAGGTAACCTCTGTTACTGTCTTGTACTCCCTACTTCGAAAAGGAGCGTGCGATGCTTAGCTCCATACTGATGACACTTAAAATATTTTACGTTTCAGGACGGTACATTATCTTATTGCTTGGCCTCTTCAGTGTCTTCACTGGCTTTGTATACAACGATATCTTCAGTATTCAATTATCACTGAAAACTCCCTATTTTATGAACATGGAAATGTCTAAGCGTACTATTATGGAACAGGAATATACATCTCTCGACCCAGCTGATGACTCAAACGCGCCTTATCCGTTCGGGATGGACCCTATTTGGGGGGTAGGTGTGCTTTATCATTACCCTCTTTTTCTCTCTTCTTTGCACCCTTCATCTCTCTAAATAGCAATAAAATTTTACAGAGAGGAGGCACAATAAGTTTTTTGTATTTTTGACTATTTTGATATTATAGCTTAAGTTACCTATGTCTAGTTTTGTGAGTGTGAACATCCATATTACTTGTAGTATTATTGAGATTTACTCTAGGTAAATATAGATAGGTTCCGATCTTATGTATAAGTAATAATGGTTTGATATATTTTTTTATTTCTTTCTTAAACGTCCTTCACCTCTAGCGTCTTAATGTTTCACAGATCTCTTCAAATAAAATAATGATAGAGAACATGGTAAAAATGAAAATGTCTATAATCATTGGAATTATTCACATGCTTTTTGGAATCGTGCTTAGTCTTTTTAACCACATGTAAGTAAATCATTATCTTCTCAACAGGGCGTCAACTTAGTATTATTATCTGGTCTTACATAATACATATATACCTCTATATATTATACGCATCTTAGTATATGTAATAATAAGCCCACCTCGCGCTCCGCGTGAAACGGGCTATGACGCATTCTTAGATCAATACCTAGTAACAAATATATTTGGATTCTTCATAAAAAAAATTACAAATTGCCATACTGAAATTTATTTGGATTCGTAAAATTTACAAATTGCCATACCTACTGAAATTTATTTGGATTCTTTTGAAGTTTTCTACGAAATACCATGTAAGCACACTGAAATGGTCTGAACATATTCATATGAGGTCACGTCGAACTACGAGGAAAGGTAAAATTGATGTGAAGGGACCAAAAATGCTGCATAAGTGTATGATTCATTAGGTTATACGTGAATAATACATAAATATACATTGCATAGAGCTATAACACATAAACAAAAAGTAGGCACTTTTACATCCAGAATATTGAACCTACTTTATATAAATATTAATCGGTCAAAAAAGCCGCGCGCTACTCATGACCACGGCCGCACTACAAAGAGGTAATTTCTAGTAATGGGTTTTCAATATTACTACGAGTAGTTCTAACTTCTCTCCGTACTCAAAATTCAAAGATCTAGATGTAATATTAAAACGAGACATCGATCGCCTCGCTACATCCGCGTGACTAGCTAAACATAATGCTTGCAGTGTGGCCGGTATTAACACTTACTTTTGTTTTCTCTCTACCATCCAAACGGTTTACCTATAAATTACCTTTTCAAGAAAGATATCTAGACTAACTAGAGTCCAGCAATTCAATTATTTTTAAGGTGTCAGAAACTTTCTATATGTATTCCGCTGAAAAATGGCTTGTTTTATATGTATTTTATTTTATTTTTATTCCACAGACACTTTAAAAAATACTTCCTCATTTTACTAGAGTTCATACCAGAGATCGTATTTCTGAGTTCTCTTTTTCTATGGCTCGTTGTAATGATATACTACAAATGGTTCATGTATGGCAGTCACCATCGTAAGTATCATTATAAAAAATTTAATAAATAATGCTGGACACTGAAAACACAACACTCTAGTCAAATGGTTATTATTTAAACAGGATGTGTCGTAAAAAATGGTTAAGACTATCTAACCCTCGGTTAGAGGCATCACAACTGTTCGGAAATAAAAAATTGAACAGCGAAACTTATGCTGTCTCGCGGTTATCGAGTTATTGGACATTTTGGAAATATTTACTGTTCACCAGACACCCTATTGTCTAATTTTATAGTTCCTAAGGTGTCTACGTTTTTACAACAAAAATTCATTAATCTTTATTGATGATAATAATTGCAGCCGACCTGAAGCACCAATCCGGATGCGCCCCGCAGATCCTGATTCTCTTCATCGACATGATGCTCTTTAAGGAGACCGTATCCGAGGAGGCCGAATGCGATCCCTACTTATTTCAAGGCCAGAGGACCTTGCAAATGGTACTGGTGGGCTTAGGCCTTGCGTGTATACCGGTACTGCTCCTTGGAACTCCTTTCTATGTCAACAGGCTGAATGTGAAAAAACATGAACAGGAAAAAAAGGAAAGAGAAGAAAACTTTGTAAGTCTTTTCCGAAATCTTTTAACTTTTTATACCCAATATATACCTATATATTGTCTTGATCAGTCGATAGCGAAGGGATAATAGAACTACCTTCTTCACCGTAACTCTTCACGACCAGGCTCGACCCAGAAGGATTTGAATGTGTATTTATGTTTATATGTTATAATATAAATAATAAAGATATAAATAATAAATATATAACATAGATAGATTTTTTTTATATAACCCCTGATCTGGAGATCGCTCAGAAATTTGTCCCGAGGCGGAAATTGAACCCGCAATCTCTTGCGTCAGATATAATAAATATAAATAATAATAATTTATATATTAGTGGTTTGTGCGTTAATTGATAATAAAATTTTAGTCTAGGCGCCCCGGCTCGGTCCGCCGTTTTAGGAGTTTTATAGAAAGTCGAGAGAAGTCTCAACTGGAGGTCCAAGATGAAGAGGAGATGGAAAGCGAAGCCACATTTAGCGATCTCATGATAAACCAGGCTGTGCATACCATCGAGTTCGTGCTTAGCACGATTTCGCATACGGCTTCATATTTGAGGCTTTGGGCGCTATCACTAGCTCATGCTCGTAAGTATTTTCATTGGATAAGTCGATAAACGCTGAGATAAACGTGCTTTTGAACGAAGACCGATTTGGCACGCTTGTTGTTAGATGCCCTCCAGCTACCGACGACGTGTTAAAGACCGCAGGTAGTGGCCTATGCCCAGGTGTAGACTAGTATGGGCTACTGGTGATGATGATGAAGTTGATAGACACATCAGATGATGTTGCAACGTCACTACTTATAAAATCATACACTGCCTATGGGTGGAGTGTCTCATCAGAGGATGTTGCAACGTCACTATTTATAAAATCATACACTGCCTATGGGTGGAGTGTCTCATCAGAGGATGTTGCAACGTCACTACTTATAAAATCATACACTGCCTATGGGTGCAGTGGCCCAAATAAAGCACATTGCTCATTCGCAATGTGTGGGTATAGCGTGGTCATCTTGGTCTTATATAGACACTGTGATGACAATAATAGATCTCCTGAGAACAATCACACCTAAAACAATGAAGAGGGCTAGCTTCGAGTCCCGCCTGAATCATAAAAATCAGGACTGCGAATCTCAGGCACCGACATCTATAGCTGGAGGCCTTATGGCTTTTGAAAAGCAACAACCTAAAGGTAGATGCATTAGAGGGCATTAGATGAAACAATTATCTACCACACAAATACCATACAAAAATTGCAATTCTGATGGTGATTCTTGATTTTATATGTATAGCAATTGTGACTCTTTACTGTGGCAATCTTTAGCAAGGCCTATGTTCATCAGAGCTTAGCTCATAATGGCCTTCTATTGGATTTACAACCACACACTGCTTGCTTGCTTGTCTTGCTCTAAATTTCGGTCCTCTATATGATTTATATGTAAAATGTACTAAAAGTCAGTCATAAAATTCATTTAGTACGAATAGATCAACTGCGATGCAAATAATGTATAATGTCGACAGATTTGCGTGGTTTAATGTATGTAAAACAAAAAATATTCGTACCAACCGCTTAACCAGGCTATACTTTTTTACCCTACAGAACTGTCGGAGATGTTGTGGAATATGATTCTCTCAAAGTTGGCTCTTCAAGATCATTCTCTATTGGGTATCCCGAAGCTGTTCGTCATATTTTCGATTTGGGCGGCATTCACCATATCAATTCTTGTTCTGATGGAAGGATTGTCTGCTTTTCTTCATACTTTGCGTTTGCATTGGTAAGAAAAAAAGATTTTGAAAAATAAAACTATTTAAGTTATGGACGGATAAAATAATGGTCTAATAAACTGAACTTTAACAGGTTTTAGATATCTTATAAATATCGTAAAGAGACAGTCTTTTTTCCGGTTCATGTTAATCATGTCGGCTTGTGATAAAGGCTAAAGATTTCACAGCTGAACTAATGAGACTTTTTTAGTACCTTTCAGTCGTCTGGAACCAAACAAAACAACCGAACTATTGAGAGAACTACTGAATAGAGGCTTGAAAATAGCTTGAGTATATTTTATTGATTTTAGGGTCGAGTTTATGAGCAAGTTCTACCACGGAGGAGGCTACCCATTCCGACCCTTCTGCTTTAGTGAATTGCTAATCATAGACACGGATACCGTAGAGCCTGCTTGCAAAGTAGGGGACAGAGTACATAAATCTCATAAGGCCTATGAAAACGTATGAACCTTACGTATAAATTTATTCCTTCTAATTGTTTTTTAACATATTAATAAGGAAGGTTAGTGGGTTAACTATGAACCTAGTTTGTTGGAAGAATGTTTCACACATGAGATTTCGTCAGGGTGAATGCGACTCACTTTATATGCAACCGGGTGTTAGGTCGCCCCTGTCTCTATTGAAGCTAGGCCGTCTTCTGTTCTATAGCGCCTAACGCATCTTACAGAGAAAAAAAAATGTTCTGTTTTTGATATACCAACTATGTTAGTAGTTAGCCCGTTAATTTTCCTGATGGATTCGTCAAACTACGAAAGTTTAATTTAAAATTAATAAAAATATTGTTCTTCAAATACAAACTATGTTAGTAGTTAGCTTACCTTCCTAGAGGATTTGTCAAACTATGAAAGGTTTAATTTAAAATTAAAAATACATATAAAAAAAAAATTGTTTTTTTACAAGCTATAGTCAAAGCACAGCGGTTTTTGTCTAGGTTAGAATAAACTAAAATATGTAGTAAGCTTGTGTTATGGGAACTAAATAGCTAGAAATACATATAAAAAAAACCATAATGCCCGGGCTACACGAGGCTGGTTTTTCAAGCCAGGATAGCAAGCTAGTGTCAGTAAGCTAGCAAGCGAGTACTTCTGGCTTCGTGTAGACAAAACTAGCTTCATTTCTAAGCTAGTAAACTAGTAAGGTAGTTGACAAGCCAGGACAGTTTTTAATAGGATGGAGTTCTATTTTTTAAGCTAGTAGCGCCCCCACCACTGATTTTACTATCCTGGCTTGTATACTAGCTTCATGTGGCTGGCGAAGCTAGTTTAAAGTTGACTCGTAAGCAGTAACCACGCGTTTTGTTTGTTTTTCTTCGCGACGAGTTTTTGAGATTTTAAGATGCCCAAACTAAGTACGGAGATTAATTCTAAATCTTCGTTGCGAAATTCTTCCAAAAGTAAAGCAGATGATCCACGTTCACCTTTTCTTAACATCCACGGTCTTTTCCACACCCGTTTCTGTAATTCATCTTCTAGTTCGTCTAGTGCGAATTGGCACAGTTTTCGAAGTAACTGTGTCAGTCGAATAGTGTTTTTTTTCGCGTGCAGTTTATTTTGGACGTGTGGTCACCTCGGTTACAGCAATAATACTAGCTTAAAATAATAAAGCCTCATGTAAACAGAACTAGCATATTCCAAGCCAGGTCAGCTAGCCAAGACAGTTTAAGAAGAGAACTAGCTTGCTATCCTGGCTTGAAAAACTAGCCTCGTGTAGCCCGGGCATAACACCGGGAACAAGAATGCTGTACTAGACGACTGATATACTTACATTAAACAATACACTAGATATATATTTTTCATTATACATAGGTATAACATATCCCAGAACAAATATTTGCTGATCGTAAATATATTGGTAGTTTGTACGATCTGGCGGGAATCGAACCCGCAACATTTCTATTCATTTTTTCTTTTTTTTTTGCGGGCGGATCTTTGCCCGCCGCACCACATCGGTGGTCATAATTAATAACTGACCTCGTTGACTAGAGTTGCATTTCTTCATTCATAAAAACAAGATTCGTCAAGTGCGAGTGTAACTCGCGCGCCGAGGGATTTCAGCTTTCGTCGTATAGGTACGTAATATTGACGAACTCTGTGACGCGGTGGGCCAAGGTCCGCCTACGACGCAGGATGCGGTTTGATTCCCGCCTCGGGACTCGTTTCTTCGGTCGTTTTCTACGTATACAAAAATATATATAACTACTACGTGATATACTGTATTAACTATAAAAGTTATCTAGTACCCATAACATAAGCTCTACTTAGCTTGGGGCTAAATGAAGCTGTGTGGATTCTCCAGAATACATACCTATTATAATTACAGGCACCAGTTACTTCATAGATAACTAGAAAAAAATAATAATAATTATTAGTAGGGTAGGTAATAGGTAACTACAGATTTTTAAATCAAAAACTATTTTAGGATCTACAAACCAATAATTGGTTTAAAGGAAAGTAATTATTACTTTCCTTTCATACTAGGTACTTTGACTCTGTAGGTCCAATTTAAAATTTTAATTTCAAAATTTGTACTGAAAATCTTTATTTTGATTTTTCATTTATTTTTCCATAAATCTGTACGGGCGCACAAAACGTATTATTATTTCAAATTTCAAGTCAATAGTTGCAGTAGTTTCTGCGAGGCCATAAGGGCCGATGTCAAAACCCTAAAATTACATTCTTTCGCCTTCTCTTATTGGTTTAGTTGAAAAATGGCAATCGTTAGCACTATAGCTGTTTTCAACAAAATCGCTGTAACTTTAAATATTTATTTGACCATACAGCGAACCCAGTGATTTAAGTTGTTTTTTTCTCATAAACGATTTTGTAATTCCGCTGGACACAGTATTTATTTTGCAGCTCAAACATCTACCTACTAGCTTATAAAAAAAAGAATTGTATAATTGCTGGTCATATTATTAATTCTGCTGATCAAACAATTGATCAAAAATAATCAAGTTGCCAACCAAGTATTGCCGATGGCTTACATTTATGACCGACCAAAACATAAAATGCTGTCCAAATGGTTTATTGCTGATTTTTCCGGCTGATCAAATAAATTATCCATCAGTAAATTATAAAAGTAAACATAAATCTCCGTTGTGTTGCCACTGCATTCAGCTTTTTGTTTTTATTTTTTCTATCTTTTTAACAAGAAAACTACTGTCAAAAACTTTTGAAGCTGAAATAAACAAACGGAAAAGTTTGAGGAGATTTAATTACCCTCTAGGTATCATTGATACAAATATAATTAAAATTAATATATAATAAACTCTAATAATAATATATATATTATATATATATAATCTATAATTTAAGTCTCCGATGACAAATTAATTCCATAAACAAACGTAGTACCTACCAACCTTATTTTCAACATTATTTGTAATTTGAGAAAATTATACCATGATCTGCTATTATTTGTACAGTATTTATTAGGTTCCTGCGATAAACTTGTTCAAAATACTTTTATGAAATGAAATTAAATCGAATCGTATTTATACACCAAAGAACATGTTTTCTTATTATTTGTGTGTTGTAAATTTTAAAAGAAGCTTTTGGCAGGAACCTAAAAAGAAAGTTAATTATTTTGGTACTACGCTTGCATGGAAAATTCATCCGTGGCCGGAGTCTTAAAGGCAAAACGCATAAATCATAAAATTATCGATTACATAAATAATTAAAAATAAATTGGTTTGCCATTACCCACCGCCTTTGTCAGTCGGATTGGCGGTGGCAGTGGATATATAAAATACACATAGAAGCCAGTGAGGTGTTAGTACGCCAGTAACAAAAAAATTTCTCTGGTTATTAGGCTCTTACGAGATTTATCCCTTGCTCTCTTATTATTTCGTAATAATCTATGGGCTGAAATCCCGAATCCTCAACCATTCTTTTGCAAAGAGAATAAAATAAATATTAAGAAAAAATATGTTTCTCAATTTTCCCTCAGCTTTTCTAAGTATTAGTCTCCGTATCCTCAGGGTTTTCAATGCAGACATTCTCTAATGAAAGAACAGGGGTAGCTGTTATGTTTTCTTCGCTGAATTCTGTATCCAAAGGAAGGTAGATACCGAAACGGTCCTGTAACAAGCGATTTTTTTATTTTTTATATGTATACTAGTGGTCCGCCCCGGCTTCGCACGGGTATTAAACAATAATTTCAGAAGTTATACACTAACACGTTGGGTTTCACTGTTTTCATACGGATCCCTAACTTTTTTAGCAGCATTGGGGTTTTTGACATCTTGAGACTCCTTAATGATACTCCTGACACTGGCCGTAGAGAAAAAGCAAGAAGCGAAACCATAATAAAAAAGAAGTAGAATATAAGTCTATGTTAATCACAGAATATTTAGAATCTAATAGTATAAATTTTTTCAAATCGGTCCAATAGTTTCGGAGCCTCTTCAATTCAAACAAACATACAAACAAACAATCAAATCTTGATATGCCATTTCCTCTTTATAATATTAGTGTATGTAGATAGATGAACTAGCACATGATTTTTATCCCTCACTCCAGCACTGGCAGAGTCGTAGACAAAAGCAAGACAAAAAAAGAAGTCCCCTACCTTGTTCTACGTTACACAATTTTGTTCTAGTCAGGGTCATTGATATAGTCGTATCGGTAGTAAGATAGTTTCATAAAAAAATACACCCTGTATATGTATATCCTGGTAGAAACTCGTGAGCTAATCTTCATTCGCCTCATGTGTTTTGACATTGATACTAACTACCTATATCTCTCCAATTTTGCCTAAATCTAAATATTTCAATTATTAATGAAGAATTTATTATAACTTTTCCGTCGCAAACTAGTATTTAGCTAGCTATAAATAGTAGGTATCTGCTTATTGAAATTCTTTGTGCCTAGGTACATCCATTTCTATGTCTTTTCATAACACACAAAGTGACAATATCTTGCTGCCAATTCTCATAAGTTCTACCTTACGTAAATGTGCCGAAATACAAAGTTTTCTGCCAGTCTACCTACAATGTTTAAAATGTTTTTGTATACAACAACAACAACATCAGCCTATATTAGTCCACTGCTGGACATAGGCCTCCCCTAATGCGCGCCATAGGTGGCGATTTCATCTGGGGGTTATTGCCCATAATCCCCACGCTGGGCATGCGGGTTGGGGATCGCAGTTCGGTGGAGTTGTTCTGCAGAGGGCGCTGCTGCCCACCCCCCGGTGTGTTTCCCTTAGTCGCCTCTTACGACATCCACGGGAAGAGTGGGAGTGGTATACAGAATTGTATACAGAACATGGTATAAAATTTAAAAAATGCATGTTGTCTAACTTACTAAAAAGTTAGAGAATTTTCACTGATAAGTCTAAACTGCGATTAAAATGTACAGAGTTAAAAATAAAATATAGCTTAAAAAACGATGAAATAATTTTCAACGGCTTCATAAATTCAGTCGATTTACTAACGGCCCTGTGGCGCAACGGATAACGCGTCTGACTACGGATCAGAAGATTCCAGGTTCGAATCCTGGCAGGGTCGATGCAATTTTTTTATTTGATTTTATCAAAATGTATAGTAATGTAAATTTGGCGCACCCTCCATAAATGATCCAGAAGAAATTATCATATTAACTAACACCGACAAAAGATATTTCTGAATATTTTAAAATAACCAAGGAAAATAGCACACGGGATAATGAAAGGATAATAAATTATTTAAGATAATGCACTTACCTTCGCATATCGATTGTAACGGACCGGAGTTTGGCATACACAAGGCCGCTGAGGTGGCACGCTATAACTCTCGTGTGATGAAATCACACTTTTTGGTGTCGGTGGAGACTCGTACCCTGCGGATTTTAACTTTTGAGATCTTGATGTATATTTTTAATACGTTAGATATGTGCTTAGTTAGTTATAAATCTATTATATATATTTGTGAAATACCTCGGAAATTGTTCATACGTCGCAGACTTCTCTTCAATTTCTTCCTCATACGTTTATCCCATGCGATTTCCGCGGCTATAATTAACAAACCAGTTTATTTCGCAGATATAATAGAAAAATATAAAATTACAGTTATCGAATAAATAACGAAAGTTTCGACTGGTCAGACAGATATGTATTTTGTGACGTGTCCAAGAGTCCTGTAAGGTCTAAAGGAAATAAAGCACTTTGATTTTGATTTTGATTTTGATACTTGATCTGGATAGCGTATGAGCAAACTAAGTGGATGGTTTCGGGTTCAAGTCCCGTCTAAGCCGTAAATTTTTCTATACAATTTTAAATACTGATTTAGTTTTGAAATTTACACACAAAATTCTGCCTAAAAATCATTCATAAATGATTCAAATTGCCGTACACATATCACAGTTAATATATAATAAGATTAATAAGTCATAAAATGCTGGACCATTCACACAGCATTGTCACAGACCTATGTCTTGATGTCAGATATCAAAATCTACTTTGGCTCGCTGAGTTTAAGTAATAAATAAAAAATGCCTAAAGTTAGCAGAGCTAGTTTTACTAGTACTAGTTATCTAACATACACAATATTGCCTGGAACAAAATATCTGCAGATCATATACCTTGCCGAGGGAATGCAACCTACAACTTGCGTTGTAGGCGGAGCTAAGTACACTGTACGACTGAGGTCACAGTAATAACTTACCAATGCGTTCCTTTCCCATAATATCCAGATTGAACATGAAAAAAGCATTATACAAAAGCTCTGCGATATCTTGTCTGATTGATATCACCGGTATTTCCATAGCCTCTTCAACGCACTTCATCAACTCGACGTATGCTGTGTCATAAAGTAGAGCATTGTCGTCTACATGGCAGTAGATAGCCTTGTCGACAATGTTGGATATATTGTTGTAGAATATTTCAGAAATGGTTGGTTCTGGTGGTACTTCTGGTTCTGTATGAAATAAAATGGTATACACGTTATATGGTTAATGGATATCGATGCGTCGAAATGTTTGGAAATCGTACTGAGTTCTATGGATTATATCTGAAACTCGAAACTACATTTTAGTAGGTTAGGGGGTCAATACCAACATTTATTTTATTTACCAACATTTAATTTTGCAATCTAAATAGACATGCTCGTATCGATTCCGCGGAATCAGGTATTAATAATAAATAAATAATGTTGGACAATGTTAGTCCCTAGCTACGAGTAATCAGAGCTTGTGTTAGGGTACTTGATGACTGATATACATAATACAATATATTGAATTGATAGATTTTTATTAGAGATAGAAAACGGCCAGAACCCTGAAGAACAACGGCTACCTACGGGTAGCCGTTGTTCTTCAGGGTTCTGGCCGTCGCCGATGTCCATCACTAGGTACGCCTAGTGATGGACATCGGCGACGGCGCGGAGTCGAGCCGCGAGCCCGCGCGCATAGCAGATCGTACAAATATATGTCCCGAGGAGGGAATCCAATTCGCAACATGCTGCGTCGCAGGTGGATCTTCGCCCACCGCGGAAGTCGTCAAATAATTAAAGTCGTCGTAATGAAGTTCTCATTTCTATCATGTGCTACAATTAATTTTACCGGAGGAAAATAAATATAAGCACCTGGTGTCGGTAAAGTGGTGTCAGAACTCTGAATTGACAGGAACGAGGACGATGTGGTGTTGGGAGTGCTCAAGCATGGGGAGGGAATAGTCCAGGGGGGCGGAGGGTAATACTTCCGCGTAATGCTCTTTAAATCCATTTCCAGGGACCAGTCTTTGCAGGCGTAGTGTTCCTTAGAATCCATTAAAAATATACATATCATAAGCCTATCATAGTCCACTGGGTACTGCTGGATATAAGCCTCCCCTAATGAGCGCCATAGATGGCTTTAACATTTGCGGGTTATTGCCCATAGCGCCCACGCTGGGCATGCGGGTTGGGCATCGCAGTTCGGTGAAGTTGTTCAGCAGAGAGCCCACCTCCCGGTGTGTTTCCCTTAGTCAACCACGGGAAGAGATGGGGTAGTGAAATACTACGCTGGCACCACATGGCAAAAATATACAAGAAGAGTTTTTTTTGTGGGCTACTAAGAAAAAGTTTTAAACCGTTTATCCATTAAACATGTAAGGAGTAAATCAAAAGGTTCTGCATTAAAAAAAGCCGAAGAACTTCTTAAGTTTTTCTGGAAAAGTTAGTTTCATATGTTGATAATTAATATATTAAATTTTTTTGGGTAGAAGGTTGAATTCCTCCAAATGGTAAGTTTATTTTCTTAAGGACCTAGTGGAGACTGTTTGAAGCGCTTAGACAGGTCCGTTTCTTCCGATAATTGAGAATAATTGTGCACCTCTATTTTTTTGCCTTTGCGGTTCAGGCAATGATGAATGACAGTACGACACGTACAGACTTACATATGTAGAGGTACCCTTTGTGCTCAAAGTTGCTGAAACACCTTCAAAATTGTTAATTTTTAAATTCAAAATTATTTCTGTAATAGTCTATGCGAAATGATGGTGAAATGTTCAGCTATTAGATCTTCTTTTGCTGCCGTTTACCGTGAACATTTATTGAAATAAATTCAAGGTTGCACTTGTTTTGGTTTTAGCTCAGTTTTGTCCTTGGAAGCTAACGCCTGAAGATATGAATTCTAGCTAGCTAGCTAAATATGCACTTTTAAACACAATAAATATCTAGGTATACTCATATTATAAAGAGGTGTTAGAATAGGCTCCAAAACTACTGGACCAAATCGAAAAATCTGCTGATGAACACAATGCTTACAGAACATTTTCCAAAAAATTACTGATTATTATGAAAATTTCAATTATGTAACATAACGTGTGTTTGAAGGTATGTATATTTTTGTAATTTATTGTTAAATACCGGTACGAAGCCGGGACGGACCGCCTGTTTTTATTATTCATAGAAATCCTTACGAAAGTACAATAGATTTGTCCCGGTGATAGGGTCGAACCCGCAAACTCCTACAACGAAGTCGTTCGTGCTGCACCACTAAGATCAGTTTTATCGAATAGCTTACTATTAAACTTACGTCTGTATATTTATCTTGATCAGGTGGAATTTGCATTAGCTTTCTAATTTCTTGATCCAGCTCGTCTGCAGGTCTCATATAAAAATTACAAGCTGCTCTCAGAATATCCTTTCGTTTTGCTGACTTGGCCATAGTGCTTATGAATAACGTTAGTGTTGCTTTTATCTGAAATAATAATATCACACAATAGAATCATCATGAGATTTCTAAAACTACAAGCACTACGAAGCTTAACTTTTGCATGGAGGACTGGAGGTTACGTTTAGGACGTTGGCATCCGTTAAGAACGGATTTTAAGAAAACCTTATTCCATGGTAGATAAAGTACAAAAATAATAATGGTTTAAGGCCATTTTATAATAACTTGAGAACTTAAACTGTTGGCTTTTCAAAGTTTGTAGGGCATCAAGATGACTCAATAGAAACAGACAAGTATTTTAGCGTTTTTTTTTAATTCGCTCCCAAGGTGAATGGTTTGTAGTCAAAGTTATGCCTCTTACTGTCTTTTTAAGAAATCCCAGGAAATAGAAAAGGTACGAGCCTGAAATTTAACATGAGAATTTAGTCTTGGAGATAAGCATCTGCTAAGAATAATTTGTTCTTCGGTTATTAAGTTATTATGTACCTACCTAAACTTTTATCTGCGATTTCAAACGCGTGGTACTCGGGAAACTATACTCAGTGTTACCACAGTGTACATAATATAGACAGTGTGGAAACTACCTACAAACGCTCGAAACGGCTCACTCACACAAGCATGCGCATCTACGAGACCTATAAGGGGTTTTCGCGGTGCTGTCAGTAGCGGTTGTCGCGTCTAGACGAGCGGTCATGCATATTATGTACTGTGGTGTTACTTTAGAGCGCTAGGTACTATTCGTTAAACATTCTTAGTCGACTGTCGAAAAAATTATAGGCGACTGCAGTTTCATGCGCCTAAAATCTGATGAAGTTGTAAAGGAATTCGCTTAACTATTACCCCAACAAACAGAATACAGAGTCTTACAAAAACTTTAAACATAAGCTATATAAACCCATATTCAATATTATTTCTTATCTCTACTTAAGGTGCACGAGCCGCTCATATTTCCATACATAACTGGAAGGAACAATATCCTGTATAATGTTGACCATCCAAAATTAAAGTTATCATCATAATTAATCTTGTCATTAACTATGTATGTTTGTAAACAAACAATGTAACGGTGACGGTATACATTAAGAAAAACGTATTTCAAAAGTAGTTAAGAAGGTTGTATTTTTTTAACAGTTACAGATTTTTGATCCTATGGTCTAAAATTCTTATTAATATTATATATATGCGAAAGTAACTCTGTCAGTTTGCCCATCTAAGCTACTGTTTCAAATTCTATGTCGGTTTATTGGAAAAGTTAAAACTCAAATCATGGTATACGCACCTCTGGATGTTGACTCAGGTAAGCCTCTTCTTCCATCTGTATAGTCTGTACCATCCTTGAATTACACTCCCGCTGGCATGGGGTCAAAGCAGTCCGGTCATGGTACAAGAGACCAGCACTCAGCGTATCAGAAGGTAGACCCATCATTTTCTTTCGTATAGACATATTTTTGGTGTCTCCAAGTTCCACTCTCCCATCCAATTGCATTTTGATTCGATCTCAAATTTGATAAATAAAAATAAAGCAGGTACCACTTTTTATTCTTGTAAATAGGTATAAAGCTGATACTTCATACCAAAGACACAAATAACTAAGTTAAGTATGTACAATTTGTACATCTAAAACTTATATAATAATTAAGTACAAATTTGTAATACAAAAAACAAAATTTTATGAAAACTTGACTTTTTATCATTTTACAAAATGACGTTAAATGTCATTGAGAAGCATAGAGAAACGAATATTCCGAACATCTACACCATTGGTGGAGGTGATTTCTTTTGTCCTTACAAACATAGATTATAAAGCAAGGATAGGCTGCCTAAGATTTTATTTTTGTTCTTAACTCGCTTTTGTTTTTATTTTTACGTTATTAATTATTAATAACGTTAAACTAAATAACAAAATAATTTTAATTAAACATATATAAAATAGGATACGGTTATATTACGTGTCCCTGTACTTTCCCGCGCGAAACATCAGACCGGGATGAAAATCATCCTATGTCCATTCCATTCCATTCCATTCCCGGCGAGAAAAACGTCCATGCCAAAATGGTGCAAAATTTCAACAAAATCGGATTTTTTTTTTTTTTTTTTTTATTTTATTTTATTGGTAATACAAAATCCACAGCCCTTAGATACTACTTAGTATAAAATCGGTTCAGTAGTTAAGGCCTGAAAGACGTACAGACACACAGAGTTACTTTCGCATTTATAATATTATATTATATAGAGTTAGGTATATTTAAAACACCAAACTAAAAGCGTTTAAAAACGCAAGCATCGGTGATAAGAAGTGTTTCACATCAGTAAAGTAGAAAAGTTTTTTGATACACATCGCAAATTATTAAACAGTATGTAATGATACTAAGTGCCAAGCACATCAAATAGATATCTAATATGTAGCCGATGTTAATGACGAAAAATTTAATTAGAATAACACTTTCAAAATTAAATTTAGTATTAAAAATTAAATTTTTGTTAAATACCCGTGCGAAGCATGGGCGGGCCGCTAGTTATAATATAAATTGGGAAAATGCAAGTAGCCAGCTCTTGCCCATTTCCTTGCTGGCCTTTTATTCACTATTGCCAATCCAAACGCGTTACACATTTGTATACTCGTACGACAAGACAGTGGTTTGGAATACACAGGGTATGGCCAAGAATTTTCATACGCCGTGGAAAAGAGAATAAGGCCCATGACTGTAATTTCGTTTTCTACTGTATAGTAGTAGTTGATTAATGTTTGTCAAAATAATGTGCAAAAATGTTATTCCGCGCTCTACAACGAGACGGACGTAGGTATATCGGATCATAATATAATATGGAAGCCTTCTTTGATCGGATCACTGTCACATTTCGCGCTTTTGTCTCTTTATAAAGAGCGTTATTTGACAATGATTAAGTGACCCTACATAATAATGTATTTATTTAATTCTGATTGGCATTAGGTTAGCTATCACAGATATCAGTAGATCTCTATGTTAGCTATGTACAGTAAGCTTCAGAGAAATGGACCCACCCCGTTTTAAAACATTAATCTTTGCATGTCGCCACTGTCGAGCCAAGACAACATGCAAAATATCAAATCTAACAAAATTTATTTTACAACCAAAGGTTTGAACCATTAATTCTGATTGGCATTAGGTTAGCTATGTACAGTAAGCTTCAGAGAAATGGACCCACCCCGTTTTAAAACATTAATCTTTGCATGTCGCCACTGTCGAGCCAAGACAACATGCAAAATATCAAATCTAACAAAATTTATTTTACAACCAAAGGTTTGAACCAGGGTCCCATCGGGCCACCTGCACTCTAAGCCGCTTTGTTAACCACCCGGCTATCGTGATTCTTACGTCAGTCGGTTTGTTTAGCAGATGTGATAGTAGAATATATTGTTTGCTACTGATTGACTGATATTGAATTTTAAAGTTACCCTCAAAGCAAATGAATAATTATTTGCTATTGCGGGTTGACTTTAAAACTTCATTACTTGTTGTGCAAATCTGTCGTTAATAAAGGTGTTATGGTGTTTAAATTTTGTGCGAAAATACTACCTATAGACTTTGAATACCTATATTAAAAAAACCGTGACCAGGCACCAATTCATTAGTACCTACTTTCGGACTTACATCAGATATTTTCTAATTCTCTACAACAACCCGACGGAACAAAGCTTTCTAATAATTAATTCTTTTTGAGTTTTTAATACAAATATGTATGTAGACTTTTTTTGTTGTGTTTGTAGTGCTGTCTTAATAACAAAAAACAATGTATAAACTCTTAATTCAATAAATCAATTTTGCTAGTCGCGTCTCAGATCTCCCTTATTTGTTGCATCGATCTTGTTAAATAAATAATTTTATCCAAAATAATAACTAAAGTTTTCCTCCCCTTTACACTCCTGACTACGTACCTTGGCACTTTTTGACAATGTAGGTAGGTACAAAAACACCTACTTACTACGCCACAAACAACAAAAAGGTGAAAGGTTCTTGTGATACCAATAGATCTCCTGAAGTCAGTTATGGAATTTTTCATGTGGATTATTTGACATGTATTCCTAGTGAAAATCACTGTCTAACTTAAATTGTTGAAAGAAACATGTGACCGTGACGTCACGACTGACAAAGTAACCACAACTGCTCTGTAATGTTTAATTGATTAAAAAGTTTCTAACAAAAATTCCAGGACAAAGTTTATATAATTTTGTATATAGTGGTACTGTGCCCTATTTGTGTTAATAAAACTAAGTATTTATCGTGCTAACAAATATTTATTTACAAAACAAAATACAGTGTATAAAGTGTGTCCGAACTACCCTCATTTTTTTAAGTGTTCATACAATAATTCGCCAGTGCCAGATTCCTCGACTCTAACATGGTTAATCTTTGTGCGGCCTGCAGCAGGCGTCTAAAGGGGAATACTGCAGTAGTGTGCTCTAAATGCGAATCGCAGTCGCACCGAGAATGCGTGAGAATCCCTATCGGTGCTCCAGTACCCCCAGGCTGGTGCTGTGGGGAGTGCCAGATGATGGCCCCCAAGGGAAGGAACCCTAGTACGCCTGTGCACGTCAACCACCCGTACGAGGAAACTGCCAGTCAAAGCCGGGTCGCTCTACAGTCGGTGGTTTCTGGACCCGCGAGCATTGAGGAAATGGTCCTGGACCAAACAGCGCATAACATCACGGCGGAGTTTCAAGAACATGAACTCCAACTTACCATGCAACCCTTCAAGGAGGAACTTCTCTCCGAAATGCGTACAATGCAGGGGGGAATGCTGGAGGAGCTGAGAGCGCTGAGGGCAGAGGTTCGGGATCTTGGTACTGTGCTCAAGGAGACGAGGTTGGAGTTGGCGGATTTCCGTGTCTCGCTAAACAATGTGTGTGCGCGCGTGGATGGGCTGGAGGGGCGCCTCGAAGCCGTTGAGCAGGAGTGCACCACTCGCCCCGCTGAGCTCGCGCCGCAGGCTGCTGTCATCACGAGGCTGCAGAATACCGTAGCGCATCTGCAGCAGGAGCTCAACGACAGGGACCAGGAGGCGCTAATGGCGGACCTCGAGATTGGCCAGCTGCCAGAGGAGAAGGGGGAGAACGCCCTTCATTCCGTTATCGTCCTTGCAGCCAAATTGGGCGTCCAGCTGGAGGAGCGAGACGTTGTCTTCGCCGAGCGAGTAGGGGTGGCACAGGTCGAGGGAGCGGGAGGCGATAAGCCGCGCGCACGCCGAATCGTCGTGCGACTGCTGCGCCGCGACCTGCGTGACCGCATGCTGCAGGGCGCGCGGGTGCGCCGCTCGCTGACCGCGTGTGACGCTGGTCGCGCTGTCGACGACGCCACTGTCCAGCGCATTTTCGTCAACGAAAGGCTGTCGCGCCTCAATCGGCAGCTGTTTCATCGCGCCCGGGAGGAATGCCGTAAGCTCCAGTGGCGCTACACTTGGACCAAGAGGGGACGAGTGTTCGTGAGGCAGGCAGATGGCCGGGACGCGTACCCCATACGGTGCGAAGCGGACATCCAGAGGGTTTTTGGTTAGATGCACCCATTAGGTCAGTTCCTGTGAAAAACTGTTATATTAATTTTTGTTCGGTATGTTTATTGTTTCATGTGAATTTAAATTTCCTTCCGATCTTTGGCAAGTCCAGTGATTATCTATTTAGTTTTTATATTTTTTTGTATAATATTGGTTTGTGTTCCTTATTAACTTATGTAGCTTGGTTTTTTACTCAGTTACCTAACAATGTTTCCAATGTATCTGGCTTTTTTGAGCTAGGACCTTCTTACTTTTACAAACATATTATAATTACTTTCTTATATCCTACTCCTGCTATTTATCTCGGTCTCTGTATGCCAGTCAAAATATGTCTTGTTTTAAGATATGATATTGTTTTTAATTTGCCTGCATATCCAAATACTTTTGTACTAAATTTACATCATTCAATTACAGCCAACCTCATCCGATCTGTAACCACTGTTTTTTCAATTATAAAGGAACGGATAGCAAACCTTCTGAAGCAATACTTATTTGTTCTAATTTTTAATCTTAGTCTTTTACTCAAATATAAGCTTTTGCTTAACTATTTATGTTTCAACAAAATAACACATTTTTCTGATCTTTCACAATTTTGCTTAAGTGAATATATAAAATGTACTCATTCACCCATTAATCTACCATTTTGGATACTCTATAAATATAGCAATAATATTTGTATAACCCTCTTACTTTTGAGTCACTCAATACAATCTATTTTATTAAGTAACAGTTATGCTAATCTTATACAAAACTTCCTTTGAAAAATATTAAAGTTGGCCTTTTTAACGCTGGGTCACTCAAAACAAGGCAGGAAGAGTTTATAGTTGCTATTGAAGAACTCAGTCCAGATATTATAGCTATCAATGAAACATGGTTGGGTGTAGGTCAAGAGGAGATAGCTCCTCAAGTATCAGGTTTCAGAATTGTCCACCGGCCAAGACCGAAGAGCATCAAAAATGGCCGGGGTGGGGGGGTTGGCTTCTATATAAAAAAAGGCATCAGTGCAAGAGTCTGTTCGCATCCTGTTGTTTCATCTGTTGAACAAATGTGGCTTCAGATGAGTTGGGCTGGTAAATGCATTATAATAGGTACTGCATATCGGCCACCGGACCAATATGACATTCCAAGTTTTTTTGATGCCATAACAGAGTCTATCACTTCTTTTGCCAAGTGTGATCACATAATTTTTTTGGGTGACCTAAACATTAATATGCTTGTGCCAGGAACCAAAGTTGACTTGTTACAACAGTTCCTTTACAGCATGAGCCTAACTCAAATCATAACTGAACCCACTCACTTTACAAGTAATGGCGGTACCCTTATCGATTTAGTCTGTACTGATGCAACGCCAAAAAATATTACGATTAAATACACTCCTGAACTGGGGAATCACGCAATGATCGTAGTAGAGTACACTATTAAGAGGGAAAAGATACCCGCACGCTATGTAACCTATCGTCCTTTTAAAGATATTGTTTTGGACCTGTTTACAGCTGACCTTAACTCTATAATGAAGGAGTCTCTTTATTGTAATATAGATGTCAATAATATGGTATCTACTTTTACTAGCGCTATCTTAACTCTATTTAACTTACATGCCCCAACCAAAACTACCATGTTTAAACATCCTCCACATCCTTGGGTAACAGAAACGATTAAAGACATGATGAAAATCAGAGACAACTACTTTTGTAATTATAAGCGTAGCAAAAGAGAAGAGCTAAAATCTTGTTACAAGAAAATGAAATACATTGTTGAGAAAGCCGTGGAGAAAGAAAAAGCTGCTTTCTTCACTAACAATATAAACAATAATAAAAAGAATTCCAGACTGTTATGGAGAAACCTAAAATGTAATATTCTACCCACAAAAAATTCTACAGCAGAAATTCCCATAGAAATTAATGACCCAGCTGTTATAAATGCCCACTTCCTAAATGTTCCCGGAATAGACCAAGTGGATATATCCCTTTTAACATCTTATGAACATCATAGGTTTGGGGATGGGATCTTTTCACTTCAGCCAGTATCCGAGTTCTCCATACTTAAAATTATTGAGGGTTTTAAATCTAATGCTCAAGGCCTAGATGGCATATCACTAGAAATGCTATTGCTGACCCTCCCACAATCCCTTTCATCAATCACTGCTATAGTAAATAAGTCTCTGAGTAGTAGCATTTTTCCAGATGCATGGAAAGTGGCAGTAGTTAAGCCTATCCCTAAAATTAATCAGCCCTCCTCTCTCAGTGATCTAAGACCAATAAGTCTTCTCTCATGTCTCTCCAAAATATTAGAGAAGGTGGTGAGCATTCAGATGATTAAATTTCTCGAGGATCATAAAATTTTACCTAATCTACAGTCTGGCTTTCGCAAAAATCACGGTACGTCTACTGCTCTCCTGGATGTAGTTGATAACATCTTAGTGGCTCAAGACCAAGGCCTTTGCAGTATTCTTGTCTTGTTGGATTTTACAAGAGCATTTGACTCCATAAACATCACCCTGTTGCTTTCCAAACTTGCTTTCTACGGTTTTGATGAAAACACAGTCAAATGGTTCTGTAGTTACCTTAGCAACAGAAGTCAATGTGTTGAATTGAAGTCCCCTGATGGTAGCACCATCAGATCATCATTTGAGCCAGTGAATCGAGGCGTTCCGCAGGGGTCCATTCTCGGTCCTATACTGTTCACTCTTTATAGTGCTGATATAGTTGATGGCATCTCATACTCTCGCTTTCATCTGTATGCTGACGATTTACAGCTTTACCATTCATTCCTGCCTTCTGATGCTTCACGTGCTGTAAAAGAAATAAACTCTGACCTAGAAGCAATTCTTAAATGGTCTACTTGCAACTCACTTGTTTTAAACCCAAAAAAATCAAAGTACTTGGTAATAAGCACCAAAGCTATTTCTAAGAAACTCGATAATTTCAGCTTTAATATAAATATTAATGGGGAGTCAGTACAGTGTGTTAAGGAGGCTCAGAACCTAGGGCTTAGATTGGATAGCAATCTTCGTTTTGAAAATCATGTTGCGAATAATGTACGGCAGTGCTTCTACAGATTAAGAATACTTTATAAGATCCGGCAACTTCTGTGCGAAAGTATTCGCATCACTCTTTGTGAGTCATTAATTCTGTCAAAATTAAATTATTTAGATGTGGTTTATGGCCCTTGTCTCCTAGGAAGAAGTGAAAAGTTAATTCAAAGAGTGCAGAACGCCTGTGCGCGCTTCTGTTTTCATATCCCACCGCGTACTCATGTCACCCCTTACCTCAACTCAGCAAATATGCTAAAAATGAAAGCTCGCAGAACGCTCCATCTTGCTATACTGCTCTTTGGCCTCACCAAAACTATGATACCCCTTTACCTACATTCTAAGCTTACTTGGACCAAATTTAACTCGCGCTACCCAAGACGGGAGTGCACAGATGTTTTTGAAACGCCCCGACACAGAACAGTTGCATTTAGGGGATCGTTCCGATTCGCATCCTCTAAATGTTGGAACGATCTACCTCCTCCTCTTAGGGCTATAAAAAGCTTATATTCCTTTAGGCGTAAAGTTAGAGAACATCTACTTGAAACTCAAAAAAAGGTTCAATGACACTCCTGCTTACCTTCCGGTATCCTTCCTTTTTACTTTACTCCTCACATGTACATGTTTTCTTTTGTTTTTACTGCTGGATCGTAGATCGAAAAACCACAGTCAAAATTATGTAGTCCATTTCGACATAGGACCTCAGCACACAGTAAGACTCAATATCGGAGGCACTTTCACTTTCAATATTTTGCTCACTCACATCATATTCACTGGCTGCAGAACGAGATAGATTCAGATTCAATAACTGTATTTCTTTAGGCTTACAAAATAAGCACCTAGACAAGTCAAATTTCATACAGATAATTGTTATAAAAAACTGGGAATGTGTATGTTTTCTGCCTGTGTTTTGCGGGTTGTGTTAACGACCGACGCTTTTTAAACGTAGGTAGAATCCTGAGGTACAGTCTGACATTAATCAGTCGTAACTGACAGCTGGTTTCAATGAACTGAACTGTCATACAGACTGTCAATTCTGATTGCTTGCGGACACAGCGTTGTTGATTCTGAGGCCTTTTTTTTTAAATTATTGTTTATTTTTTGTTTGTTTTGATTTTTACAAATCTTGTTTTTTGATGTGCTACTCTTATTGTTTAAATTATCTGTAAATAATAATATTTGTATATGTTTTTGCTTGTTTTTGTGATGCTCAGCTTGATTTCACACTTGGACGAAGTAAATCATTACAACTTTTTCTAAGGGCACAACTACTTCACTGGGTATATGAGTTACTAATAGTTCATAATTAATAAACTGTGCTCGGTGGTGAGGTCACCTCAGTCAGGTCCCACCTGAAAACCAGCGCTACTTTTCATTAATGGGAGGTAGCATTAAGCTGAGGTGGAACCTTTTGGCCAGGCCGTCACAGCATGGAGCATGATAACGGGTAAGCTACTGACTCAAGTCTTGCACTCAGTAGCTTACTTTGTTCTAGTATTTAGTATTAGTTTGTAAGCATTTGTGTAATTATTACTGTTTTTGTTCTGTGCTGTAACTGGGTTGTGTCAATAAATGTTTCTCTATCTCTATCTATCTCTAAACATAATATTAAGTATATTCAAAGATACTAGATTACAACAATCCAGGTACAATGAGGTAATATATTTTATTGTTGAAGCTTTGACGACATCTGTGCGAGGAAGGCGAAGGGCCGCCTGCGACGCAGGAGGATGCGGGTTTGATTCCTGGTTCGGGACAAATGTTTATACAATCTGTTGAATAATGTGCCGGGGGTTCTGGTTATTTTCTGTTTGGTACTAAAATATCTATTTGTGTACTGTATTCTATTAAATATCAGTTCTGATTTGTTTTTTTTATTCTATCATTATAAGCTTTCTTTTTCACAGCCTTAATATGAATGGTACTCTGAACCTCGCTTCTTATCATTATCCAAATGCGTCGGTACAACTACCGTACACTGTATCGTAGGTAAGGGATAGTTTTATTAAAAAGACCACTGGATACAGCCCCTCTGTTTGTTTGTGGTTATTTGTAATAATATGGATCATAAAGCGAGGGGGAGTTTGTTTCACTTACATTTGAACCAAAATAATGCCTGTGATTATATACATATATATGTTGAGAATGATTAATTAGATATACTAGATAGATAGGTAAGTGTGTAAGTGTTTTTCTACCTCAAATTTAAACGTCAATCAGTCACTCGTGTGTTAGAAGAACAAAATCAGCGCTAATGCAATGTATTCTTTAAGTGCAGGGTAATTAACAATAAAAACTGCTCAGAACTTATTAAAAGAGTTTTAGTTTCTTGGTAGGTTATTTCCGGTCTGAATCAGTATTACAGGGTATTATGCTACTTCTAAAACAAAATTAAGTGCTACTTATCAGGTATAAAATTTTACTGATCCTTGTACAAGCCACAAGTTAATGCCGATATTAATTATGATACGAAATATATATATCAAATAGGTACTTATTTTTCTGTCTAATTAATTAATAATTTCTGTCTTCGTCTTTGTATGTGAATAACATCCTATGCAACTTTTTTAGGAACGATTATTTCATATTTTCTTTTAAATTTCTAGTAAGTCAGCGATTCTGTGAAATCACACAGTTTTTTATGTTTTCAGAACTTCAAAAAGAAACATATAAAACCTTGTAGGGCTGTAACTCACAGGCCCACAAGGTTTTATTAGTTTCCAACAAATCTTTTCTTAGACGGTCCGTCCAATCAAGAAGTTTTACGGGGCTATCTGTCAGTTTACCTTAGACTAAATAAAATTAAAAAAATACCATAAACGGTATTTTTTTAATTTTATTTAGTTAATATTCGAGAAATGAACAGCTAACTTAATGTATAAAGAGATTAAGGTTCTGAAAGCTAATTAGAGATTTCTACAAAAAGTAAGGTAAGATAAGAGAAACTGTTGGATCACGCCGATCACGCACACCATAGAGAACGGATAAAACATGGTAGGTAATGTAAATACGCCCGCAACTTGACGCGTTTCACAGATACGACAAGACTGCTACGTAGAATTGTACGAAGCCGTATTTAAAACCCGTTGTAACGTCACACGGTTTGGGCAAGGAATCTCCTATGTCACAGAAAATAAAGCCTCTGGCTTGAATTTGTATGAAAATAGAATCAGATTTAGTAAATTTATTTCTTTATGCTTACAAAATAAGCACTTAGATAAGTCAAATTTCATACAGTTAATTATTATAAAATAAGAAATAATTTGTTATAGATTTCCCTTCACTTAATTTTTTTTTTCACTAGTGGAAGAAGAGAAAAAGATACCTCTAGTCATATATAACTTATGTCTAGTCTTATATAATTTTTTTTTTTATCTATCTAAATCTAAGTTTAATGTGATATTGATACATGTCAATTATTATTTAAATAGGTACCCATACCAAAAGCTAAGCACTACATTCATTTTCTTATGTGCTAATGTGTGTGGAATGGAGCTGGGCAAGCATTAACATCATTAATGTAATCATCTACCCGAGTAAAAGGCTTTCTTGATAAGATTGTGTTTCTTGATAAGCTTTGAGACTCACTTATCGTACGCCACGCCATCCGACGTTTCCTACAATTCTTATATTGTACGTAGGTACTGAACGTGGCGCGGACACAGAATAACCGGATAAGGTTACTTAGATTTGTCCGCGAAAAATATCGTTCGCGGACGAGTTGTCCACTTGACTTTCGAGTAGGGGTACACTACAAACCTATGATAAATGTAAAATCTTTTTTCTTATATCAATTCATTTTAGTCAAAAGGCGTTTGTTCTATCGCGTGGCCTCAGTCTCTCTACCTTGAATATGGTATAATGTCCTAGTTGTTTTATATAATACATACCTACTAGCGGTCCGCCCCGGCTTCGCACGGGTATTAAACAAAAATTTCAGAAATTATACACACTAACACGATGGGTTTCACAGTTTTAATACGGATCCCTTACTATTTTTAACAGCATTGGGGTTTTTGCCATTGACTCGACACTCCATAACTGACACTGGCCTTAGAGAAAAAGCAGCACCGTGCGCTATATATTCTACCTCTTTTTCTATTATGACGCGCCATAATAGAAAAATAGGTTGAATATACAGCGCATGGTTTAATTATTGAATTTTTCATGCGGATCCCTAACTTTTTTGAAAATATTATATAGCCTATGTTCATCACGGAAAATTTAGGATTCTAATGGTAAAATAATTTTTCAAATTAGTCCAGTAGTTTCGGAGCCTATTCAATTCAAACAAACAAACAAACAAACAATCAAATCTTACTTCTTTACAATATTAGTACTTATAGATAAGGTTCAGCGAGTGGTTATGTACGATTTTTTCTGGAATATAAAGTAGTGTTTGTTATATTCCAGGCTTAGAATAAAACCTGATCCGCGCTGTAGTTTAGGCAGTGTATGTTCCCAAACATTCTTCAACACAACAAACTTTACTTAAATAAATGAATAGAATAAATTATGGGATTTAGTACTTAATTGAATATTCACGGACATGCATGTTATGTAAAATTTTTAGTATCATAAATAAGCTTAGTTTACTCAAGAACAATGACCACACAAATTAACAAAACATGCAACATAAAAACCACCGCTGTTGTTTATTTTTAACAAACTTTCCAATTTTACCCCATCGTAATGCAACATGAATAATAATAAAAAGCGTAATAATGCCTCAGCAAATATAGCGGGCTGGGTAATAATTTTATGCATATTTTACTAAGTAATTTAGGCGCTCCCGATTATCCAATTACGGGCCCTACTAATAATTACGCTATTCACCCCTGTTTTAAAGCCGACAGCAATCGCGAGCATGTAGGAAGCGAAAGTGTAGATGAAACAGTACAGTCTTTATATTTCTCATAAAACAAAAGAAAACTCATGTTTAGGCTAATATAACGCTGTACTCTCAGAGCAGCTATATATATTTCTGCCATTAATGTGACAAGACGAAAAGAAAGACCAATTAAATTCTTATAAGCTGTCAAATGTCAATACCTCCTTTAGCGCAATGACACGGTCGTTCAAACAAGTGATGGTTATTACTTGACGGCACACCGGCTAGTTCCAAAATCAAATTTAAGAAAACAAACCCTACTGCTTTACCACGGGCACAGAATAACATAATACTAAATTGCACTGTCATCAAATATTCTTGTATGTTAAATGTCAGCTCAAGCAGCTATTGTAAGGTTAGATCTGATCGATTATCAGATCTAACCTTATAATGGCTGTCGCCGTATGGCCAATATTTTTTAAACAGTAGAATATAGTCTCGTACGCCCTTGCGGATCAACCGTTCAGTAAGCCATCGTTTTTTAATGCAGTGCGTCCTAAGAAGCGTAAAGAACGCATATAAGCGGCACATTATTCACTAATGCATATGCCTATGCGTCCGTTAGTCACGCTTTAGTAATTGTTTATGAGTAGGTAATATTCACAAGAAGAATGAGCTATAAACTAATCAAAATGTGACTATGAATATTATCTTTGTCATCATTATACGCACATAAAACATCCATTGTTACATTGTGGGTCACATTGTCATAGTTTTCTTCTATTACTAAAATAAACGTTACTAGACAGTGTGCAGCAAACTGCAGTAAGAGATACCTGAACCATGAAACATATTTTATGGTTTCTAACATTTGCAACACTTTTTTATCATGTTAAATGTGCTTATACATATGAGTTTTTTAAAAGAGATTTATCAAAGACATTGGATAGTTTAAAAAAGTATTTTGGTAATTTTTTTGAGCAAATTAAAAAGCTTTTATCAGGCGATAACAGCAAGAAATTAGCGGCTCGGGTCGGGTCGGGACGTCGGGACTCTCGCGGTCAATTCAATGATTATGTGCACAAGGCATGGTCATCCGGATTAACAACCACACCAAATATCGCCAAGTCGGCCCAACTGTTCCAGATGACAACGCCGATTCTAGCACAATGGCACGGCCGTAAAATGGAAACGCATGTAATACAAACAAGGGACGGTTACTTCTTGACCGCACACCGGCTAGCTGCGGAACCAAATTTACGCAAACGAACTGTTATTCTTCATCACGGACTATTAGGAAGCTCGATTGACTGGATTCTTCTCGGCCCTGAGACAAAGACTGTGCTACCTTATATCTTATCTGATGCAGGCTACGACGTGTGGCTTATGAACGCAAGGGGAAATTATTACTCCAGAGGCCATACAACACTAACAGCATCGATGCCAGAGTTCTGGGATTTCAGCATTGATGAAATGGGTACTATTGATATACCGGCTGTTGTTGACTACATGAGAAAAAAAAAGAATGTTGCCGTCCCTATAGATTTTGTTGGGCACTCGATGGGCACAACGGCCTTTTTGATTTTTCTGTCATCGTTAGAATATTACAGAAAGTTTATTAGAGTCGGTGTCCTGATCGCACCACTAGCCTTTATGAATCATATCAACGGACCTCTCAATGAACTGAAAAAAAATTCGGTTAAAATAATAAAATCTATGGGAGAAGGCGAGTTCTTACCAAGCCGGAGGGTGCCGAGCTGGCTAGCGCAGAGGTACTGTAAAGGTCCAACTGTAATGTGCAATAATCCGTTGTTTTTCTTGAGTGGTTTTTCTAAAAAACTGCTGGATAGCAAATTACAAGCTCGTATTAGAGATCATGTACCAGCTGGCGGATCAATCAAAACAATCTTGCATTACATTCAGCTGTGTAGAAGTGGAAAACTCCATAAATACGATAATGAATCCTGGGAATATAATATTCACAACTTCACTGTGCCGTTGGCCTTGATTGCTTCAAGCAACGACTGGCTGGCTGCAGTGCAGGATGTCCAAAAGATCTATTACATTATACAAACGCCTATAGATCATTTCGTGATAAACAATAAAAATGTGTCACACACGGATTTTTTATGGAGCGACATTGCATCCACTATGGTTTTTTATAAGACTTTAGAATATTTAGAAAAAGGTCTAAAGTGGAATACGATGCAGGAAAACGAAGTGAGATAGACACGACCTTATCTTTTTTTTGTATACGGCACGAATAAATATTATTATGTAAAGTATGTTATAGTACATAGGAATTATTCTGACAGTATTCGTATGCGAGCTGTAATAACAACAATAATTCAAACTAATAAAGAAGTAATTGAGCTAAAATGGTATGACTTTCATTTATCTTTAATCCTTAGCAAGTGACTTATGCATTGCTTTATGCATGCAGTTTATGTTTTGATTAAGCTTTTAGAAGTATTATTACGTTCACTGTTTTGAATTTTTGACAAGCATTCAATAATACAAAACAATTTAAGGTATCAAGAGATGAAGAACTTAGAGGACCTAATGGTATTTAAACAATTCGTACGCAAGTATGACGTAGAATACAATAGAATTTATTCTCAAAAGAACGTATAAAATTTGTTTTATATTGAGGACTCCGGGAAGATCGCTAATTTTATTAAAACTTAATTAATTTAAAAGTTGACAGTAAGATAAACACGAAAGTCCTGTTACTATTTAAAAACTCTTAAGGCCGATCGACAGATATCATTGAGGTCTTCTTTAGTGAAATGACTTCACGCAAATATGTGTATAATATGTGTCTCACTTTTAAGTTCGGTCAGAACGTAATAGATGACAAGTATATCACACCAATAATAAATTTGCGAAAATTGGATATATGGATGCCTTCTACTTCAATGCAGAAAGACACATTTTAGCTAAACATGAGCAGCAAACACTTCGGAATTGCGATCCGCTTTCACAGTTTTTTGACTCATGCAAAACAATGCTTTGATAAAAACATTTTTTGAGTGAACTGTCTATGTATTGTAAAAAGTTACTTAGTTAATCATAAATGGTTATAAAAGAGCTTTGGAAATTCATGGCACATGGGATAAGATTTTATAAATACTGACGCAAATTTTTAGGATTATCCACTTGAACGTCCGGCCCGCGCGGCGACAGGGGGTAGCATACGTCACCGCATACGTCCGCGCTTGGCGCCATAAAAAATTCGCGGAAAATTTCGCGACTTTCCCGAGAAAATAATTTGCCAAAAAAAAAGTATTAAAGTTATTGCAACACGAAAAATTTCCAGCACTGGGAAAATATTTGTTGCATACACCGAATGTTAGTACCGTGTGATTTCAATGTATTACAAATCATCATAAACACCATTGACGGGGCACAATAAAATAAGATAATGTTCGTTCAAATCAATAATATTTTGATACACTTATTATACCTTCTCGAACTCTTTATTGTCTGGGACATGAACATTGTCTGTGTCGATTGTATCAGACAATTACAAGTCAGTTTAACCAAAAATTTTACAACATTAATACGTCAAAAATGATAACTAAATTTTTATTTATCTATTTAGTTTTAACTTTGTGCACTTGTGAAGAAATAAAAGAAGTTAGACAAACAAGAAATACAGTGCTACAAGTTTTCAAGTATTTTTTAAATTTTTTATTTAGGCCATATGAAGATGTAAGCACTCCTGAGAAAAATCATGACGAACTGCTTGAACCGCTTCGCATGGAATCAGATAAGAAAATTCATATAAAAAAGAAAGAGGGTTTGAAGCTGGAAGCTAAAAAAACAGGAAATAATGAGCAGCAAGCTATAAGGAATGCTCTCAATGTGTTTTTCGGGGAAGCATTTTATGGAAAAAAATGCTCTGTGCAGCAACTAAGACAGCGAAAGCTGGGTGATTACAGTCGTTTCGATCCATACATCTATAACAGATCTGCAACTGAAATAATCGTCAGTCATGGATATAAAGTGGAAACTCATACAACGCAGACCCGTGACGGTTACTTCCTGGGCTTGCATAGAATTATGCGTGCTTGTTGTGTCAATTGCACCTCAGATGAAAATAAAGTAGCCATACTCCAGCATGGTTTGATGGGAAGCTCCGACGACTGGTTGCTTCTAGGAGCAAACGATGCACTTCCCTATTTACTCTCCGATGCAGGCTATGACGTATGGCTGACAAATGCTCGTGGCAACAAATATTCAAAACTTCACGCTGATTTCCCTGAGGATTCTGAGGAGTTTTGGGACTTTTCATTTCACGAAGTGGGTATTTATGACCTCCGAGCCATCATCGATTATGTAAAAAATGAATCTCAAGCTACTTCAGTCGAATTCATCGGTTACTCGATGGGAGCAACAGCGCTCTTGATACTTCTGTCATCGATGCCGCGATATAATGGAGTTTTGACATCGGCAACCTTATTAGCCCCGCTAGTATTTATGCACCAGATCAATGGACCGTTGAAACTGTTGGCGGACTTCCACCGGGAGTATGCTGGCAACTCGCTGGATTTCCTTGGTGTCAATGAGTTTCTGCCAAATGAGCAGTTTCCCCGTGAAGTGGTAGCAAAGTATTGCAAGGGTGACAGAAAGCTCTGTGACAGTTCTTATTTACTGATTGCGAACGGGGGTAAGCCAATTAAAAACAAATATGTTCGTGGTAATGTGTTGGGGCACATGCCAACAGGAGCGTCCATGAAAACCATTATGCATTACATTCAGTTGATTAACAGCGAAACTTTTCAAAGATTTGACTACGGTGGCATAGCGAATTCCAAGAGATACGGAACCTCAAAACCACCTTTATACAAACTCGGTAAAGTGGCTGTACCAATTGTTTTGTTTAGCGCAGTTAACGACTGGTTATGCACGAAACCAAGTGTTCTAGCATTATCATCTAATGTGCGGAATCTTTTCTTGTCTTATCAAATTAAGCAAACGAATTTCAGCCATGTCGATTATCTCTGGAGTAATGATGCTGTCTCGGAAGTGTACAAGAGAATTCTTTATTTATACGATCAAAAACACATGAAGGCCGCGACATAACTAATTAAAATTAAAAGAACTGGCTAAGGTACATGGCGCGATCCTATTAGGTAAAACTGATATTTGTCCCGTATGCTATATAATAAGTTTATGTAAAAGTAATTTTAAAATCAGACGCAAGTTATGATACAATAATCTAAATGAATCCATATACTGCCGAACTAGTACAACCTGTATTTCAGGAATCAATGGCTTAATTATATGTAAGTATATTAATGTTTGAGGTGGGATTTTTGTTCCTTGATGCTGATGACCACACATTTTTCAAAGATACAAACATTTATTTAAAAAATGGATCATAATTCTCCAGTCCACATTATTATTCATACAATAATAATAAAAAAATATATGTATTTGTATTTTAGAAGGCCGACGGAGTACTTTTATATATTATTGACTCATTGTGTCTTTTCTTTTATGTTACACCTTCGTTATAAAGTGAAAATTATAAAGACTGAGTACTGTGTCAAAGTTCATTATTTTGTTGTACAAAAAAATGTGCTAAAAAATATGCTGTCTAAACGCTATTAAATGCTAGGAGTTTTTGCCCACAGAAATAACTATTATCGTGCATTAAAGACGTGTTTTAATTTATGCCTGTTCATAGATTTTTAAGGTAAGAAGTATTATTTTAAGCAGTAAGAAGCTAATTACCATCCGGAATAGAATAAATAACAGCTTTATTTAAAAAGTAGCCGCGCACAGAGTTTTTCTGTTAAATAACGCTGTGCAAATAAACTTCAATATGCAGTAGGTCGAGTATTTGACCTTTAAGATGTTTTAAGTGTGCAAACACAATTTTAATAAAAATAATACATAGATCATAGTGAAAATATGCTCAAACTACGTTTATTTATATTTGGTAAATTCATCCGTGTCGCCAGAGCCTTCAAATACAGGCGTAAATGTCAATGAAAGGAACAACGCTGGTGCAATATCTATGGTGCAATATACGAAAAAACTTCAATTTACAATAATATTATCCGTATTTAATAAAAGAATAGCTATGGAAGTTGGTGATCTTATCGCTAAATAGTGATCTCACATAGGCATACACTTGTCTAAGTTGTCTTCGAGCGTATATTTTTTCGTAAAACTGCGTAAACTGCCAGTAGGTACTTAAATGGTTTCGTTTCGTGGCAAACATTTTACACCAGTTTTTACGCATATAGGAGGTGACTACTATGCAAATAAACAGCCTATAGTTAGCTCAATTATACTGGTTCTTATTTGGTTATTGAATTGTAATATTATTTCTTAGAAACAAAGTATTTGGATATTTTATGTAGATATAGTACCCATATTCCTCAGAGGCTCAGTGCTTTGTGTGGCTACTAACATAGCTTAATTCAAACAGCTGAGAATAGTGATATCGGAATGACGCATCGAATGAGGCAAAAAGTAGAATTTTTAGATATAATTGCAACAGCTATCGTCTCCGTCATAATAAGGTCAGTGTCAAGTGCCCAGAATGTTGGCAGCATTGCCACAAATCGTTGACCGAAATATTATAAAATCCAGCACCATAGACTCTGTGAGTAGTTGTCTATAATTTTTATTTGCGTATGCCCAAGGAACCTAAACCTAAAGATCTAGGGTTTTTACCCCAAACGGCTCAAACAGGTAACTAACACAAAATTTGCGTATTTTCGCCGTTTGAGGCACTCTGTATGCCGTGTGGTGCCGGCATAGAATTTCACCACCCCAACTCTTCCCGTGGGTGTCATAAGAGGCGACTAAGGGAAAAACACCGGGGGGCGGGCAGCAGCGCCCTCTGCAGAACAACTCCACCGAACTGCGATCCCCAACCCGCATGCCCAGCGTGGGGATTATGGGCAAAAAACCCCCAAATGATGAACAATGCCATCTATGGCGCTCATCAGAAGAGGCCTATGTCCAGCAGTGGACTATTATAGGCTGTTGTTGAGGCAATCCGCTGATGTTGCTGCGGAGCCGGCCTTCATTAATGTCACACACGTGGAATCCCAAACTAAAGGCCAAACATCTTTTAAGGAACCAGAATCATACCGTCAGGCTCTCTTAACATCTTCTCGCATGGTGCCACGTGGTGTGAGAGCAGCTGCTGAAGCTCTGGTAAAAGCCCTCTGGTAAAAATTATGTAATTTTTTCCATTGCTGTCTTTGAGCATAAATCATACACTACATAATATAAACGACAGTGCATGGTGACTGAACTTATCAAAGGTTGCACCACACTAACGGTGTCTAAAAGGTTTGTTTTTTTGAAGGTGAAAATGTAAACAAAGTCCGCTAGTAGACGTATAATAAGTTTTTCCGTACCAACACATAGCGGCTCAGCCCTAAGAGCGTCTAAAAAGAAAGAACTTTGGGGCAGATAAGTGTCAGGACAAGCTATTGTCCACGACGATGTCATGCTTTTTAAACCTTTTATTAGACAATGTGAATATTTACAAAAATAAAATCCTTTGTTTCATGAATTGAAGACAAAAAAGCTGAGAGTTAAGCACTAGAAACTTTATGGACACCTAGACCCCTAACCTATTTTAACTGTTCACACAGCAAAAATAGAAACTTTAAAACAATAGAAGGAAAAAACCAGGCACTTTACAGAAAGGGCAAAGAAGGGTCTCACCTCAGCATGTGTCCATTCGGCCAACCCCAACAATGCTACGCTGATTTTCAGGTGGAGCCAGCTAATATAAGGAAATGTTAGCGTTTTGAGCGAAAATGGACTTCTTTGGCCTAAGAAAAACTTTAAAAGTTTTAGTTTCCTTTTATAGAGATAGAAACAAAAACTTTTAGAGTTTTCCCTAGGCACCTTTACAACAGAATCCCTAGAGGAAGTATTATACATTTCATGACAAGACAGCGATTCAATAGTTTTATACAAACTCGATTATAGTTTTTAGAGTGATTTGTTAAAAAACATGAGTACCTACAATTTTGACAAGCGGTAGCTACTATACTTTTATTCTGTGGTGGTAATAAATAAATAAATAATGCTGGACAAATCACACAGCGTTATCTATGTCTAGCCTCAAGCTAACCAGAGCTTGTGTTATGGGTACTACGGAACTGATATACATAATAATATAACACAGTTATGACATATAATTCTATAGATTTTAAATATTAAGCTACCGTCTTCAATTACAGCTGCTTCGTGTCCATCCCAAGGTCAGAAAGTCAGGTCAGGTGTCTGGAAGGTATCGCTCTCAGCGATAAGACCGCCCATTGTGCAACTTAGTTAAGTTTTATTTTCCTGTTTTTGTAAATTTGTTTTTTTTTGGTGTGCAATAAAGTGTATTGTATTATATAGATATACATTTTTAATTATACATAGAAAACGACCAGAACACCCTGAACAAATATTTACAGATACTATGGTAGTAAACGAAAGCGTTCTCCCTGAGTGCTAACGCTAGCTACTCTGATTATGCTATGCCCAGGTAAATGTCCGGGCAGACACAACCTGGTGATTTCCCGGGTGACTGATCTGCGGCCCGGTCGTTAGCGGGATATGTCGGTGTCGGCCACATATCGCTCGCACTGCCAACTGCCAAATTAGTGCAGGCGTCTAACTTGTTGATTAAATTTTTGTGTAAAAATAAACGAACGTTGAATTTTTTATAGTATTTGATATCCCTTGTATATTTTTGTTAAGGTAATGCCATTAAAAATTACAGTTGAATAACCAAAATAGAAACAATTGAGCTACCTGCATACTGTTGCAAACAATATACAGGTTGGTCCATACCAATACCAGTCGGATATTAAAGTAGGGACAAACCTATATAATGTTAGACAAATATCGTCTTTGTAGACAAGAGACGATATCTGTCTAAATAAAATAAATAAATGTATGTTAATCCCTATTTTAATTTGGTCGCATGTTCAGCACTAGACGTTTGAATGCCTATTTATTTATATGTTTATCTAAAGAACACAGATATTATATATCTAATACAATCTATAAGGACAATTGTCGGAAAACGATATGAAAACTTCATAAATATCAGAACTGTAGTCTATATCTATACTAATATTATAAAGAGGAAAGATTTGATTGTTTGTTTGTTTGTTTGAATTGAATAGGCTCCGAAACTACTGGACCAATTTGAAAAATTCTTTCATCATAAGAATCCCAAATTTTCCGTGATGAACATAGGCTATATAATATTTTCAAAAAAGTTAGGGATCCGCATGAAAAATTCGATAATTGAACCGTGGGCTGTATATTCAACCTCTTTTTCTATTATGACGCGCCATAATAGAAAAAGAGGTTGAATATATAGCGCACGGTGCTTGCTTTTTCTCTACGGCCAGTGTCAGTTATAGAGTGTCGAGTCAAAGTCAAAAACCCCAATGCTGTTAAAAAAAGTAAGGGATCCTTATGAAAACTGTGAAACCCATCGTGTTAGTGTGTATAATTTCTGAAATTTTTGTTTAATACCCGTGCGAAGCCGGGCGGACCGCTAGTTAATAATAAATTTTGATGGTTTAATAACTTATTGCATATAATGTGCGAGTGCTTGCTTTTTCTCTACGGCCAGTGTCAGTTATGGTTATGGAGTGTCGAGTTAATATCAAAAACACCAATGCTGTTAAAAAAAGTAAGGGATCCGTATAAAAACTGTGAAACCCATCGTGTTAGTGTGTATAATTTCTGAAATTTTTGTTTAATACCCGTGCGAAGCCGGGGCGGACCGCTAGTTAATAATAAATTTTGATGGTTTAATAACTTATTGCATATAATGTGGGAGTGCTTGCTTTTTCTCTACGGCCAGTGTCAGTTATGGTTATGGAGTGTCGAGTTAATATCAAAAACCCCAATGCTGTTAAAAAAAGTAAGGGATCCGTATAAAAACTGTGAAACCCATCGTGTTAGTGTGTATAATTTTCTGAAATTTTTGTTTAATACCCGTGCGAAGCCGGGGCGAACCGCTAATATCACATAAACTTAGAATACATTCAGAGAAATTATAATTGCAAATTTAATTTAATTGATTAAATATTTAAATTCTAAAAATGTTATTGAGTCAACAAATAAATAAAAAGTAACCTACTCTAAAATCATATATAAATTTTTATTATTATGTTGCACAACGCATGGAGCTACAGGGCAACACATGCGTCTCGGTTCAATGTCTGAGCTGTTATATTCTGTTCTAATAATTTAATACATTATTTATTACGTAACAAGTTAACAACATTGAAACACAAATCTGGTCGACGCTCTATCTAAAGAGTAATAGTACTTCAATGCTCTAAAGGTTAATACATTCATAGAATAGAATAGATAAAACACCCGTGAATATACTATGTAATATTTAATGAGGTAGAAGGTTTCTTTTCCACATTATTCCTTATCCCACGCTAGGTGCATGTATTTTTCATCCGTTTTCCTCGAACAGTCATCATCTCGTCACTAACACACTTACGAAAACCTTTCTTACTTGCCATCTTTCACACAATCTATCCATAGTTTATTTGGTCTTTCTCTCCCTTATTATATACATAATGATTATGTATTGCATATTATTATGCATCTATATATATATTATGCATCTACATTAAAACCTAACAGTTTTCGTAACATGACATTCTTCCCTACGCACAGCGAAAGTCACGGTACATACGGTACAACTATATTTCTATTTGATGATAATTCAGTTTAAAATTTTACTTGTCAATGTTATTTAGTGAGCCTAAGTAAACGTTCAATCGAAAACCGCACGCTAACACCGCAAGTGGTTACTTTGTTTACATTTATTTGTTAATCGATTTGTCCAAGTTGGGACAGAGGACAGGTGGACAAGTGTATGGGTAAACCACTAGTGGTGACATACAATATTCGATTGAACAAGGCCCGTCGAGGGTGACCGAAGGGTTCTATTGAAATTCATTGATGGCGGCCGTCGTCGACAGCGCGGCATAACTGCATACTGGGTTAAACTAATCGTATTACCATTTCAATCTAAGGCAAATATATAGGGAAGATAAATTTTAATCTAAGATGAGGAGAGGTGAAGGGGGACAGGTGTAGAAAAACGTAAAAAAAGACACAAAAAATATGAAAACCAGCTATATGATACAGAATCAGCTATTTTTAGATACAAAACAAACCATAACGTTGTAAAATCTACGAGGAAACTACTAAATTTCTTAGAGGTTTTACCGTCTGAGCCCTGAGAATAGATTTACATTCTGTTTTAAAAAGTACTAAGCGCATTGATAAACCCAGCAAAAGCAAACATACAACTAAGCACAGCATATCTAATGCTCCACAGCTGCGCTCCTCGGTTTTATTGCAAAATAAAACATTAGGCGATGCACGGACTAGGGTTATTTCAATAATTGAGCCGGGTAACAGGGGCGTCTAACACAAAGCGTAGGGTAAATCCATGATCAGTTTTAATGCATAAACAACTAAAGGTAAGTAAAAGTATAATTCATTTTTCGAATTATTTATGTACGTTTATTTTAACTTTTTGCTGTGTATTGTGCAGTTATTATAATCACTTTTGGTTTTGAAATATTTAATAAACGATATTTTCCTGAAAACCGAAAACATTTAAAACCAAAATCGCCTAGTCTTATGTACGTTTATCCTATTTTCTGTTCTTTAGAGTCATATAAACGTCCTGGTCAGGCATTTTCTTTTCTTTTCCCCTATGGCGGATGCGCTCATCAATCTCGTATAGAGAAGTGAGATGTCGCAAATAACCTATATAGGGTGAAAACTTTCCTATTCTTTCAGAAATAATTATTCATGTAAAAATGTGTTTCAGCTAACAAAATAATTAGTTCAATACTTCTAAAATTTAGGCGCATTTGTTAATGGTCATTCGAGCATAACGGAAAAATTTGTGAGGGCATTGTCTTAACGATATAACATATTTTAACGTATTAACTACCTTTTAATCTTTAATCTTTTAATCACAAAACAATATATCATCGGTAAAGAAACTGCTTCTTTCGTTTTATCGTTTGAGTTCTAATAACAACATTAAAACCAAAGCGCAACATACAATCCACTTTTCACACTTTTTCGCGTGCAATAAATATCAGGAGAATCCGCTTCGCTGTACGCCATACGCGGTGGCCGTCACTCAGGACACTTACTAAACGTGTTTTCTAGATCTTCGTGATACAACATGCCCGGCCATATTTTTATTTTTCGTGGGTGTCGTAAGAGCGACTAAGGGAGACACCGGGGGCGGGCAGCAGCACCCTCTGCAGAACAACTTCACCGAACTGCGATCCCGCATACCCAGCGTGAGGATTATGGGCAATAACCCCCAAATGATAAATATAGCCATCTATGGCGCTCATAAGGGGAGGGCTAAGTCCAGCAATGGAGTATTATAGGCTGACGCTGGTTGATTGTTGGTAGGTGAGATTTTGGTCGAAAGGTCTATTGACTAACTAATTAAATTAGGTCCGTTGATGGTTAAGTGCATTTGTAACTCGTACGCAAGTTTCAAACGTTTCTCAACCTTTTCTCAACAATGCAAATAATGTACTATAAATATGGATCGCACTGCAAACTTTGGAGATAGCGGACATGTAATTTTTTTTTGAAATTTATACAACATATTAAAAAATTAATTAAAAGAACAAATTGATACCTTTCATTTATCACTTCTACGTATCATTAAAAGTTCGAAATTTTGTTTTCTACTCTGTAATTACGTACTAAGTGCGTGAACCATATTTATATGTATGTATTTAAATAACTGCGGAAGTCATTATATTTAAAATTGAAAAAAGGACAGACAAAGATTGGCAATAATGGATTATCGCCTAGACTAGTAACTGTATGAAAGTTTCCAGATCTTTTTCGAAACCCTAATGGTCTCGCTTTGTCTGTACTTTTTTCAATTTTATATATAATGACTTCCGTAGTCCGTAATTGAAATTGCTCAAAATGACAAAAGTTTGGATTACATCAAGATTGCGGTTATTATATTTTTTAACGTAAAATACTATTTAACTGAGTAAAAAACCCATGTCACGTTGTTGTCACGTTTCAAATCCAACTTAATATTGGTTTTGAAATAAATTCTACGAAGTGGAAGAAATGAATCCTTGTAAACTGTCTTTGGAAACAGTTGAGCAATCTCGGTTGCGCAAACGGGTACTCGCAAACGTTTTACATAAACAATATACTCTTATATGTAAGTTTTAGCTTTAAAAGGATTTAAAAAAATCTATGTAAATTATTTGTATACAAATCAAAACGAAAAATAAATCACATTATGACGTTCAGTTCCGCTAAAAATTGTTACCATTAGGTACTTACTGACTGCAAGAAAGATCTCTTATCATCAAGAAATGTAAATTGTATATAAAAATATAGAAACTAAGTGAATTTAAGGTTAAGGCAACTGTGGTGTGGGGCGACTGTGAACCCAAGAGGTTGCGGATTTGATTACGACCTTGGGATAAATTTTTTGCAGATCCGCTAATTTCATCCGGGTGTTCTGGGTATTTATACAAATAATAAAAATTATCTATCTATGTAGTAGTGTATTTTATTATGTATTACGCAACCACTACCCATAACACAAGGCCTGCTTTGCTCGAGGGTAAATAATGAATATTGTGAAGTGTAATTATTGACATTATTGTATGAAATTTATTGTTGTTAGAAAGGCAAGTTTTTTAAAAAAAGGTTGTGACAACCTACATAATTACTATTCTAATAGAAATAATAGCAGATCATGGTGAAAATACGTTCAAATCATTTTGGTATAACGTTTAGTATGGGAAATTCATTTATCGCCGTCCGTCGTAGAATCCAGGAATAAAAACTATAAAATAGGATATGTTTATCTAGAGCACGAGTCAATACTTTACTATTTCCTTCAGCAAGTTCGGGTTAACTTAGTTAACGTGATAGCAAAAACACTAAAATATTTTATTGCAATTTCTAACAATAGAACTCGATATTCAATTCCGCATGAACTTGTCGCAAAATGTAACAAAAAAAGTCCCCCTCACTAGGGTGCAATAAGTACAAATGTTGCGTATAATAAATGTCATTGAGCTTACTATGACCCATACTTTAATCTCCCGTGTAATCTCATAGCCGAAAACATATTGCTTGCAGCTGAGAGCAATAATGATACGATTGTAATTTTCGTAATACTTAGTTTTTATTTTTGTTTCACCTCTAGTATTTATAGTTTTTAAAAAATTAATTGAACGTTTGGTCGAAGCTACTTGTGACGCGATAACTGGTCAGTATCTGGCGCAGCGCTTCTGTATTTCCATACAGCGAGGCAATGTAGCCAGCATCTTACACTTCCAACTGATATTGATTATGGATCAGTTGAGCCTGTAGTTAGTTTTCAAAAGTCTGCTGTTGGCTCACTTGTTTCAATTATAAATACTAGTTCTAATTTAGTTTCATAATTTTATTTATTAATAAAGGTATTTCATCGTTTGAATAATTTATTCTTTTTATTTGGGTGACAAACATTTATTAATTAAACCAAAAACTACTAAAATAATACTAAACAAACCAGCACAGTTTCAAGTAGTTTTCAAATTTGTGGATTTCCTGGCAATATTTACCCAGAATCTTATAGGATTGGTGTTCTGAGAGGAGAGTCCACACAGCACTTACTTATCTTTATTTATATATTTGTTGGTTTGTATTTGTTTGTATAACGTGCACAGCAGTTTCCAAGGAAAACCGGTACTGTGACACGTTTTGGTTTAGCTGTAAGAACACTTGTAAAATAAATATCAATGCTAGATAAATGTTCTACTCTACTGCTGATTGGAGTTCGTTTTTTTTTCAGTTTGTACAATTGTTTATTTCTCTTTATGTGCTGACAAAATAAATATGTTTTACTTTGCTTTGATAGACCGACCGATCTTGGAATACGCCAGTGTTATTTGGTCACCATACTATCAAATTCATGACAATACAATTGAAAGCATACAAAAGAAATGCCTAAGACTACTAGCTTTCCGACACAACATGGGGCGTACACATAAGGACTATAATGATAAATTAAAAGCTTTCAAAATAACCTCTCTTAATAATCGCAGAAAACGCATAGATCTCATATACCTTCATAAAATTCTACATTCTTCCATAGACTGTTCTAGTCTATTAAACTCTATTGACATAAATACTTACTATAGGTGTCGGAATCCGAAAACGTTCTCGTTAAGGGTCTACAAAAACAATACATCGTTCTATAACCCAATTACTAGGATGTGTCGTCAATACAACGAGTTGGTATCTAATCATAATGATTTAGATATATTTAACGCCGACCTTAATAAATTTCGCAAAATAATTTCGACTATACTGAGCAATTGTCTATAAAATAAGCATGTAAATTTCTATTATACTATATTTAAAATACACGGTAATATATATATATATTATATTGATAATTAAGTATTTGTAGTGAAAATGTTTTACCTATGTTTGCAACACTTTTCTTGTCATGTTTACATCTAGGTCTACAATCTGGCTCAATACTGTAACTTATTTTTAAACTAGCGGCCCGCCCCGGCTTCGCACGGGTATTAAACAAAAAAATCAGAAATTATACATTCTAAAACGATAGGTTTCACAGTTTTCATACGGATCTTTACTTTTTTAACAGCATTAGGGTTTTTGACATTGACTCAACATTCCATAACTGACACTGGCCGTAGAGAAAAAGCAAGCACCGTGCGCTATACAACCTCTTTTTCTATTCTGACGCGCCATAATAGAAAAAGAGGTTGAATATACAGCCCACGGTTCAATTATTGAATTTTTCATGCGGATCCCTAACTTTTTGAAAATATTATATAGCCTATGTTCATCACGGAAAATTAAGGATTCTAATGGTGAAAGAATTTTTTAACTCGGTCCAGTAGTTTCAGAGCCTATTCAATTCAAACAAACAAACAAACAAACAAACATACAAACAAACAAACAATCAAATCTTTCCTCTTTATAATATTAGTATAGATATAGATGTGCAAAATATGATTGTAAGCTTTGTAATCTTATCACAATAAATAAATAAATAGATAGCATTTTTTATTATTTATTTATTTTACGGAACTAAACAAATTCTCTACTCCCTAACTTACTAATCAATCACTATCTTTACTTTATTATTTTACCTTAGATATGCGACTATTGATAGATGGATTTTCTATCACCAATTCAATCGTATTGACAGTTGTAATGAAACGAAGGGATTTGAACATACTATATACATGCATTTTTTTTTTATGTATTTATCACGTAAAAAAACATTGCAGTAACTGTTCTTTGATAATCTTGATCAGAATCGTCTATTTAAATGATTTAATTTATATATACCACGATATAAATCATTCATTTCACGACACTATCAGATATTATATTTTTAGTTTATTGCGATATGTTGTGCGGCGGAAATTAAGCTCTACCCCTTTGCATACCAAACTGCTTTAAAGGATTAGGGTGATCGTGGTACCCTGCAATAATCTGTTAGAGAGCACAAACAGAATACTGTTTACTCTCTATGACTTAGGTATTTTTTGCAGTTATACGTTTTAGCTACGAGTACAATTCAAAATATACTACACTTGCAGGCCGCCACGGCTTCTCAAAGGTATAAAATAATTTCAGAAATTATACATACTAACACGTTAAGTTTCACTGTTTTCATAACCTAACTTTTTTAGCAGTATTTTGCTTTTTGACAATGAGTCGCCTCCCGCACCATAGTGGCGAATTGTGAAGTTTATGATACTCCATAACTGACACTGGCCGTAGAGAAAAACAAGCAGCGGAGTAAAAAGTAGTTGAATATATAGCGCACGGTTTTATTATTGAATTTTTCATGCGGATCCCTAATTTTTAAAATTATTCTATAGCTTATGCTCATCAGGGAAAAGAACAATGGCAGGTCTCCATACTAAGAATTGTCTGGGATCAAATTGAAGCGTACCGTAATGAAAAAAGATTTGGCGTTAGCTCCAGAATCTATAAATGAGACTATTTTCTTTGGGGAAAGCCGGAAAAAAAAGATTTCAGTGTTTGAATTTTTTGGTTATGAATGAACGTCAAACAATAATTTGTCTATAAAACATCGCAGATTGAAATCAAATCATAAAGAAATAAATAATGTGGTTTGGTCTTGGGTTCTTATCAATTAGACCACGCCACCTTATTTATGAGAAATGATAATCAAAATGAGCAAAACAAATCCTAAACTTCTTGTATGTTAACGAAAGCTGGGCGTGTATTAAAAAAAATGTACCTACTTGCCCCGTAAACACAAAAAAACTGAGGGTTTTAATAAATAATGTTGGACGATCCACACAGCATCCATCTAGCCCGAAGCTAAGGGTTGTGTTATGTTATGAGTTCCTACTAGATAACTTATTATACTTAAAACAATATTATCTATTAATGTAGGTATACCTATATAGAGGTATATATAGGTAGCATTAATATATAGATATATTAATATATTCAGGGGGATTTTTAGATATTTTTTTATTTTACATAGAAAATGCCCAGAACACCCAAAACAACAATATCGGAGTCCTAAGGGCACACACTAGCCAGACACAGGGCAGTATCAATCAGTCCAGGTCGGGTGTTACATACGTCGCCTGTGGCTTCCGTAATTCGGGTAAAAATAAATAGAAAACCAAAATATAAACACAAAACACAGCAGAGATGAAAAACGCCGAGTCTCGGAAGGATGTCAAAGAGAATAAAACCACTACGTTCTAGATTCTATGGCGTCTTGACAGACAACCGCTGACAACATGACACTATCAAAGACAAATCAAAGACAAATGATACATTGCATTCAATAATTGTACCCGCACCACTAATAACATGGTAACATTTCGAATGTACCTAATTCGAATATCATTTGATAAGCTTTTAAATATCATAAAATAACTCCGGCCTTTACGAGAAGGAGTGAATAATTGAAAAATCATAGAAAATTTATTAAATTTGATTCATATACATCAGATCCATGGACGCAAAAAAAAGTCCAGACCAAATTCTGCCATTGTTCTTTAGGATTCAAATGGTAAAAAAAATTTCAAATCGGTCCAGTAGTTTATGAGCATGTAATAACAAATAATCTTACATAAGACAAGTACAATGAAACGGATGTACTCGTATTCACCATTTTTCTGAATATTTGATTTGTTCCATACACAAATAAACAAAAAAGGTTTTACTTAATACATCCACCATCATTGCTAATATTGATTCACTGAACAAACGAGGAAATCAAAAATAGAAATAATACTGTCTATTTCAGCTCTTCTGTTTTTTTTAGGCATTGTTTTTGTTCTGTTTTGTCTGTCTAGTAAATTAGCCCATGCAACTACGAGCTTAACTTAAATTTTATATAAGAAAGAAAAGTTATAAAATAAATTCATAATACGTGGGTAAAATACAAATAGGTAACACAAATTATTTTAACTTTGTTTCAAAGTTAAGTTGAAAGGTACAATAAATGATTTTGTTTAAATCGGCGCGTTTCATAATGTATCGCGTTGTACTTCATGCATGACAAACTTAGAATGATTATGTACCTACGTTATAATATAAGACGTAAAATATGTTTAGAGATACAAAATTATGTTATCCACAAAAAAAATAACATTGAAATTTTTAAAAATGCTAAAAATGCTATACATTTTTATTATAGTTGCAATAAACTGCGACTTTAGGCCGGTATACAGAAGTGTTTTTTTTTGGATAAAATGTATGGATGTGTTGATGTTGTGTAGCTTTGGCTAACAAAGTCACTTATTTAGTTACCTACCTGTATAGTAAGCTCGTCACCCAACTGTAAATTATACGCATTAGCAATAATTAGCTCTAAGTTCTCATTTTAAGTGATTTTTTGTAATTCTTATGAGAATAAAGCTTCTTAAACCATAAATGTAAAAAAATAAATCACAACTCTCACGAAGAAATTTATAAAATGACAATTAAATCAAAATACTTTCAGGTCATAACACCGCGAAGTAGGAAGAAATATTAAGATTCAACCATTTTCGTCAAATCATATCAGGCGCACTGTGAGCTATTTATTCAATAAAATACACTCGAGAGCAATGAATCCGGGTCACTCAAAGAATCCAAAAAATCTCGGAAAGTAAGAATGCTAGGTTAATGCAATAAATTGTTCTCCGACGAATCAAAATTTATGCTCTACAAGCACGATGGAAGACACAGAGTGTATAGAAGACCAGGGGAAAGATTCAAGCAAGCATGCATCGAAGAAAAAGTAGCCTACGGTGGTGGGTCTGTACTTGTGTGGGCCGGAATTTCCTCTGAAAGTCGCACAGAGCTGGTGATCATAGAAAACGGCTCTTTAACTAGCGTAAGATATGTGGAAGAAATCCTCAACGAACACGTTGGTCCATTTATGGTCAATTTGGGTGAGGATGCTATATTTATGCATGACAATGCCCGACCTCATACAGGTAGGATTGTGAATGACTACCTTCAAGAGATGAACATTACTTGTATGGAGTGGCCAGCGCGCAGCCCGGATATCAACCCGATCGAGCATGCTTGGGACGAGCTAGGGAGATGCGTAAAACAACGAAACCCTCCCCCAATCACGCTTCCTGAGCTCAAAATTGCTCTCACAGAGGAATGGGAGAATATTCCCCAAAATCGTATAAGGTACTTGGTGTACAGCATGCCAAACCGCGTAAACGCAGTAATGGAAGCACGAGGAGGTAATACGAAGTATTGAAATTCAAGAAAATCGTCATAAAGTTCAAAAATTTCATGTTTCCTATTTTTGTTTTAAGGAGAGATCAGCAGTTTTTTTTCTTTATGTAATTTTGTGTAAATAAAATGTATGGTGACTCATATTTTTTTAAATTTCATTTAAGGAGTATTAAATTGTCTATTAAATACAATTTATTGCATTAACCTAGCATTCTTACTTTCCGAGATTTTTTGGATTCTTTGAGTGACCCGGATTCATTGCTCTCGAGTGTATTAATAAGTATGGACTCAGTTCGGAGAGGGAACCAAAATAAACCGATATAGAAAAGAAATAACGCCCTTTGAATAGGGACCTACTCAGATTTTTCCTTCCTCTATAAATAATTCAGGAAGTTCCAGCCAACATCGTGCAGCTCCCAGCTAAGCAAAAATAGAGCCTAGATAACTATATAACTTAATATATAACAACCATAATTAGTTAATTAAATTATTATGAACAAACAAAACACCCAGAGGAACCGCAATAAATACCTGCAGATTAAATAAATAAATTATAAAAAATTAAATAATTCCGGACAATCCACACAGCATCATCTAGCCCCAAACTAAGCAGAGCTTGTGTTATGGGTGCTAGATGACTGATATACATAATACAATATAATTACATATATAGATATTTTTTATTATACATAGAAAACGACCAGAACGCCCTGAACAAATATCTGCAGATCGTACAAACATTTGTCCCGAGGCGGGAATTAAGCTAACAACCTGCTGCAAGCGGATTGTTGCTTATTTAAGACGTAGGTATATCATTTTATCATTGAAAAAATCAAACTATAATTCTATAAGAGACGAAGTTTTAGGTTTTAATAAAAAGAGGGTAAACCTGGGGTAAACAGTAGTAATGGCAGGAATGACCCTCAAATAATACGCTAATAATCTACATGCATTCCGTTTCACAATTTTGATCCGGAATTTTCAGTCAGAAACAGCTCCACTTTGTGATTTTTTTTCACCAGGTAAACGAGCACGTAAAACATTTTTGTACGTTCACTTTACAGATAAAAGGTCAATGTATAACATAGGTATATTTTTTTCAGCCCATAAAATTGACTACTCTAGGAGGAGAAATCCTTCAAAGAGGAGCAATTCGCTACTAGAGGTATATGCGCCTTAAAAACTTGAGAGTACATCCATCGGAGGACATTAAAAAAGTTGACTTTCCTTTTCGGCTCCGGAATTCAATCGGTGAGGGGCGTGCTAACACCTAATCAGTATCAAATCGTGCAGAAATAAACTGAACTTTAGTAGCAGGGTAGGAATTCGGTCAAGAATTTGATCTTACAACGCACCCAGCGTGGGTTGGTGATTTTCGAGCAACTTCTAAAAAAAGGAGACCAATTTAGGCGGCCATATTTCCAAAAATTTTTAGGAGATTTAATTAATTGCATGCTAATATGTACCCACGCATGCCATCCGCGGATCGGGTTAGTGTTTTTGTTACAAGATTTCTTTCCCAATCACATTCACACTGTTAGATTATGAAAATAATTTTTGTTTTATTTTTTATTATTAACCCTCGGCATGTCTGGTTGGGTCTCTCAGACCCACCAACACAGAAAAACTGGACCGATATAAAAATTATTTCACAATTAGCATCCTAAATTTTCCTTTTGAACATAGGCTATAGAATATTTTCAAAAAAGTCAGGGATCCGTATGAAAAAATAAGTTTTTGGTAAATACTCGTACGAAGCCGGGCAGACCGGTAGTAATCTATAATATTGTCTTGTTTTGGTTTCTTTCTGATATTGTTATAAATAAATGGCTTTCTTTCTTTCTTATAATGATAGCGTGCAATTTTTTATGGCAACCACTTTTTCTAATCTCTTTATTTTTTCTAGGTACTTGCCTACATAAAACTCTTTAGTTTTAAAAAACATACTTAACTTATCATTGAGTTAAAAAACGTTAATTTTATATACTTAGATAATAATATTACGCGAGAGAAGCTACGGGGCAAATTATAAAAGTTGGTTCTAGATTTATCCAAATTAAAAATAGCAATACTTTTAAAATATGAAGTCTCGTTTTAATTTTAATTTAATTAAGTTATTAGAAGTTCGATTGAAAAATGAAATCCTAGTACCGCCCACTTCACGTTGCTACGAGTAATAACGAACTAATTGCATTTCGCTGTAAGCAAAGGCTGTAAGGCTTTTAAATTAAATTGTGAATTTATAGGACTTACCTTTCTAGGTTAATCTCAAAGGCCTGGAAAATCATAATTTACCTTAGTTTATTGAGTATTGCATTCCTGCCGGACGGAGGGACTTTTATTTATATATATATTTTTTTTACTCTACGGAGTAGGTACAGACAAACAATGATGTATTTTCTTGTGTTACTGGCAAGGTCACGCGAAAACTGTAATATAATCATTTTTAGGGTTTTGACATCGGTTTCAAAACCCTTAATCGAAATTTTAAATGGGACCTACAAAGTCAAAAGTGGTATCAAATGAAAGGTATTGGTTTGTAGATTTCAAATTGATTTTTAAATTTTGGTAGATTTTATACTTTTGAAATATTTTGAAAAAGGTAAAAAAAAAATGACCGTTCATATTAAGAACCATATACATTGTTATATAGTTCAAGTATCTTATGGCTAATTTATCATATATCATTATATCTTCAGCTGCTCCATTAAATGACATAATAACACTCGAAAATAATAACCCTCACGGGAAAAACTTTGTTTGCCGGTCCTTAACTTGATAATTATAACTGATATATTCCTGATCAGAAAAAATGCTAAAAGAGCTTTTAAAGTCTAGTGAGAAAGAAATCATAGAAATACATATGGCGTATACTTATACAGTATTCAAGAATTTCTTTTAAAATATCGTCAGTTTCGGTAAAAAAAATTGTACGATCTGCAAATATGTGTAGAGTGTTCTTGTTGTTTTCTATGTGTTTTAAATAAAATATAACTACCTATCTATGTAGTATAATTATCAGTTATCTAGTACACATAACAGTACAGTTCTGAGGGCTAGATGCTGTGTTAATTGTTCAGCATCATTTATTTATTAGTTTTGTCACGAAAATATCCGCTAAGAGATCTGCATAATGTTCAACGCTGTATGCAGAATATTATTTGCTCGGAAAATTTTCAATATATTATAAAAGTTTCTCTGCCGATGGATGCCCCGCCGGAGTTTAAAATTTGTTTCTCAATACTGTAGTTTATACGTATTTTAATAGGATAAGAAAATCGAAGGTAGGTAAGCCGTTTTGGTTTAAAAACTATCCGTGGAAAAATCAATAAAGCTGATGCTTTACATGTGAGAGACTAGAAAATCTTGCGTTTTTCTACATTTGTTTACTCTGAAACGAATGACAATAATGGTTTGGCCATGGCAATGATACCTACAATGTAAAGTTAACCAAGACCAAAAGTGACCAAAGGTTGTTAAAGTGGTATACAAATAAACAAGTGTTTTCTGGTCCATAAACCTAAAAGAACATGTCAAAATCATCATTTGAAATATTCTTTTCAATACTATTTTTTAATTTCCTTTTCAGAATATTTTCTTTTTTTTCATAACTCTTTATCAGTTATCTGGGTGTACAATTTGGTGGTGAAATTCTAAGCCGTGTGGTGCCGGCATAGAATTTCACCACCCCAACTCTTCCCGTGGGTGTCGTAAGAGGCGACTAAGGGAAACACAGCGGGGGGCGGGCAGCAGCGCCTTCTGCAGAACAACTACACCGAACTGCGATCCCCAACCCGCATGCCCAGCGTGGGGATTATGGGCAATAACCCCCAAATAATGATGCCATCTATGGCGCTCATTAGGGGAGGCCTATGTCCAGCAGTGGACTATTATAGGCTGGTGATGATGTGATGATGGGTGTACAATTTAATTTGTTTCGTATTCTACTGCCCGGAAACTTGCTAAATAATTTTAAAAAATCTTAAAAAGTAAAAATTATAATCCTAGAAAACTCCATGCAGACCTTAGAAAGTTATTTCATGTAAGTCGTACCTGATCAGAATAATAGGTACGTAACGAAAACTGGCATCTGCACTATTAACCTATACCTACGATTCATATCCGGTTTCGGTAATGGACAACGCAGACGATATGGCGTTTGGCACACTACGTGAGCAGTGCGTAGTTGACAGATAGGGGAGAGTGGGGGTAATTGCGAACACTTAAGCGGCAACTGGAATAAAATGAAACCAAATTTACAAAGGCTATATATTATTGATTCTGTAGTTTAACTAATCAGCCTTATGCCTAATTAGCCTTTTTTTCCGTATCACTCTCGATTGCATCATTCGGGGTGTCTCCTATCCTTTTCATTGAACCGACTCATCCGCCATTATCCGCCGTCTGTGATTCCCTCACCCTCGCCTAATAGCTGCACAATTATGAGTTCAACATTATGTTGATTTCATGAGTGGTTAGGTGTACAGTACATGTACAAATCAGCCTATGGTCATTTAGGTACTTATCATGATACTTATGAATCCTGATGCAATATTATAACATTATGAGGTCAATTACTAATTGCCTAGGCAATTATTCCAGCCCATTATTAGGTTTGATGCCTTACACATTTACAACAACATACTGCGGCGGATTCGGATGTCAATAACTTACAAACTATAGTGCAAACGCTAAAAAGTAGGGGGTCAATAACATCAAGGGGTCACCACATCAATCGTTTTTAATCATAATTTAAAAATTGAGAATGAATATACAGTTTAAAAAATCTGTTTTGAAATGTCCTCTTACTGCTTTGATTGAAATACTTCTTTAAAAACTTTTATTTGATATCCTGCTCAATGTATACCTTCCTACTAATATAAGTATCAAATCTTTTTAAAGACTTCGAATACTACACATTAGATTAACGCCTCGTACATTTGAGATCGTTCTAACTTCGGAAATAAATCGGAAATATTGGTAAAATTTTCAACCTTTTCCAAAACAAATAAAAATATGAAATCTACAGATATCAAAAACTACAAACCAATACCTTTCATTTTAATACCCCAATCGGCGGCGTGGTGTTCAAACGGGTGATAATTTTCCCCTCCGTCCCCTTTTTTGGAAGAAGCTAGCTATCTTAAATTTTTAAAACAGAGTAGTACTCTGCCGTTAACAAAGGCTCTCCGTTATAGCTCAAACACAGCTATGACGCTGCTATAGACAATTTCACGGGTATTCTGCCTGAATCAATGCCGAAGCCTTCTTTGCATCTGAATAAAGAATAAATAAAGCCTTTGTACTCCGCATCTTTTTCTGCAAGTTTAGAGAAGCTATCATCGTCATAATTCAAAATAAAAACAGATAATTCAAACAAAGCGATGTCGATAAGAACCCTCCCGGGCACCGACTCAATAATTTGCATAAATGATTTTTCACAAAGGGTTTTCAACAAATGTTCGGAAAATTAATATTCCTGTCGTAAAAACCTGCATAAGATGGGCAAAACGATTATGAAAAAAAATAACGTTATAATAATTTAACCTTAAAATAAATTGAAGCTGATAATTTTGACTAAGTATATAAATGTGCGTATTTTATTTTCTAGAGGAAAACATTTAACCCGTCCACGACGGGTCTCTCTGTGGCAAAACTTGTAACAGTATCTTACTTTAACATAAGTTTTTTGAGAAGTCAGTGCTTAAACGACGGGCGGGCGGGGGGATTACAGGTTGGTAGGGTGTGTATATAGGTTTTTAGTGATGCGTGTAACTATCGACATCGATAAATATTAAGATTCATTTTAATCTTTCCAAATACTGACCCGTATGTTAGTCTGTTGTCATCTGATGTTTAGCCTATTCGGATGAAAAAAAATATTTACGATATAAGTTTTACAATTCTGAAATTTAAAAAGATAACAGAGCAGATTCAAAAGGTTGCGAATTTACTCGCTATGTAAAAGTCATACATATAAAAAAACATTTTATAACTAAGCTGTTAAGCAGCTTAGTTATAAAATGTTTTTTTAACTTCTCTGAACAAGTTCAACCGTCTATTTTACTATGAAACAGTTAGCTCAGTTAAAATTTTGTTGAGTGCTTATAATTAATCGCTTATGCTCCCTACACTAAGGTGTTACGTAAGACCAGCGCTGTATTTGCTAGCGAAGCTCCTAAAGCACATGCTGAGTGGCAACCGTTTTGTTTCCACAAGATTATAACTTTTGCTTCATAGTTTTTAGTTGTATATTTTGTGGACCCAAAATAAGAATTCTTTCTTTCTTTGACGTCTTGAAACATAGCTCTGTAAGTCAAATTGAATTCATTAAAAAAATGTAAGATAACAAATACGACAAAATGACAACGCCTATACCTGCCGTCTGCTAGATCTAGTAACATAGCAGCAAGAAAACTCAAAACAACAAAAACAATATTATGTAACTTAAGGGTTTTATTTTAGTCGCTGATTCATTCATTTTCTTTTGATTTTAAATTGCAACCAGAATACAGCCAATACTTACCTACGAATACATCTGAATAGATCATCAGACCGGTTACTCTAAATCAAACTATCGAATCTTCAAAAAAATCTCATCGACGTAGTCCCCTCACTAAGAAGCAACAGGGTGCTGGACGCGTGCGCGCTTTCTCCCCCGTTTCACCCACAATCCACCCCCTAGCGTATAAATGGAGCTGCAAGCCCAGAGTGAGCTCAGATCCGCGCGTGAACCCGGCAGATGTAGCTCTAGTCTGCCCTACAGTCCCCGGTCCCCCGGTCCTGAAGTAAGGTGACGAGTGGTAGCGCTTCCCACTAACAGTTTGTGCGGTGTGAACAATGGTGACTTTTTAAATGTGATCATGACTTTGCTGCTGTGCTCGGTGCTGTGGTGAATTGAGAAGGTAAGTGAATGTGAATTTTTCAGGTTTTCTGTATGCGGCGGTGGTCGGTGGATTTTTGGCAGCGATGCTCGTTTTTTTTTGTTTTACAGGGTGAATTTTTTAGAAAATTCTTTTTGTATGCTGTTGGAGATAATTGGGTATGCCGTTGGACATGGGAATTTCGGGCGAAATTTTGATTGAATATTTCAGGAGGATGGAGGTGAGTTTTTTAATCTACTTTGGAGTTTGATGAATGTTGCTTAAATTTTTCAACATTTTGTTGAATAAAGGTTATTACATCGTTTACTAGAAGACAAACAAGGATAAAATATTATTTTTGGCAAGGAAAACTAATAAAAATTTTGAAAATTAAGAAAAATTAATAAAAACTCTGAACAAATCGGAAAAAAGCGTTTTTGCTTCAACTAAAGCTACAAACATTTTTACTACAAAATGTCAAAATCTAATTACTAGTGATTACCCAGGCTGAAGACCTTAAAATTTTTATAATATTTAAATTCATATCCATCCCATATTAGTCCACTACTATACATAGGTCTCCCCTAAAGAGCGCCATAGCGATTCATAGACTTTAAAAAATTAAATGACTGGTTGTCATGGTGCAAAATAAAAGAAATTAAACGTTCTGCTAAAAAAACAGATGAAAAAATTAAGACCAGACACTTTTCTTCCGCAAAAAATGCTGGAAAATTTTGATTAAATGCTAGTATCTCTTTCAATAGGAACAACTAAATTTTTTTACTTAGAATCGATACAGTTTAGCTATTTGGTGTTGAATATTAGAAATCATAGATACTTGGAAAATTTTCCTGATTTTATAGTGTAAAATATCATGTTTTTTTTTTCAACTTATGAAATCAAGTTAAGGGAGTTGAAACAGTTTAAGACTATATTTATTTGTTCAAGGAATAGTTCCTTTCTTCTGTTTCTTACTCCACTGTTCCGCTGAATACAAGCAGCTAACCCGTAAAGCAGGTTGTATCTTCCCCTTGATAAAATCAAATCAAAATTCAATTAGCGAAATCTCTCCAACTTCAGAATCAGCAATTCAAATTGAGAAAATGAGATATTGATACAATTTTGTAGAACTGCTTACCTTAAACCGAAAAGCAGTAATTATTTAAGAAGGTAGGTACGCATAATTCTCCCCAGATACCTCGAGGATTACAATTAGGAAATTAGGAAAGTTTGAATTCAAAATTAAAATCTTAAGAAACGTTTACGTTCATGGACAGAATTTAACCAATTTTAATAACTATCGTTGATGGCCGGTTATTTTTTGGCGAGGGGAGTTTTCTTGTATTATCAGAAATTCTATGATTTTATCACCTCAAAGCACAAGAGCGTGTTTTTTTGTTTGTTATGAAATCTTTAAAAAACATGACTTTCTCAAATATTTTAATTAATAACTTGATTTTAATCCACGTAAAAATCTAAACATCTTTGGTCTACTGTGATAACTAAAGTCTTGTAGGGTATTCGGCAAAGCTGCTAAGCCTTGTGTCTTGCCTTAGTGCCTGTGCACACTTGCTATGCAATCTCGATGCAAGCATATTCTATCATTTTGTACCTCTCCGGAATTTCGTAGCTTCATTTTGTGCAGTATAATTAAAGAAACTTAGTAACCTCGCGCATTTCTACTGCTGGATATCGGTCACGGTATCAGATAATTAAGACAAAACTTAATGAAAATAAAAGGCAACATTTTTTTAATCTTTAGAGCTCGTTGCTTTTAGAGGGTTTGAGGAGTGACAGTCAAACATAAAAACAGAAGCTTTTATGACCAAGCGAGTGAACGTGCACATTAAAACATACCTTGGAGGTAAACTAAACTACAAAGTGCTCCACAAAGTTTGGGAAAACTTCGTGGATGCAGGCATAAGGTCCCCTTTGCCACCCGACTTGTAACGGCTTCTTTGGGTGGAATGAGATGCGACGCAAGAGAAAATGAATTTCAAAACTTTATTTTTATTATCATTACTTCCTTAAGTATTGTGAGTATATAAGAAGTAATGATAGTGAAAACAGCTTATATTTAAATATGCTGTTTTCTCTAACAGTAATACTCATTAGATTATATGGAAAGTTTATTATTTCAACACTAAAATAAAAACGATAATTGATATATTATTATTTCATGACATAGTTTAAAGATTTCTTTTTTTTTTCGTTTTCTATGTATAATAATAAATATCTATCTATGTATTCTTATAATATTATGTATATCAGTTATCTAGTACCCATAATACAAGCTTTGCTTAGCTTGGGGCTGGATAATGTATTTATTTATTAAAAAAAAAGCGTAGGTACCTACATCTCTTTATTTTAAATAAAACAAGATTTCTGGCTTTTCTTTTAAAGCGAGTATCGAAGCACCTTTTAAAAGGTACTCATTTAATCTTCCGGAATGTTTAGATCTACACAATCCATTTTCCTTTTACTTCGTGAACAAAGCCCGAGCTGTTATTACCACAAAGTAAAATTTCATTTTCATAAATTTTAATCTCGATAAATTATTTTCGGATGGACGAAAGAACAAGGGGGTCAGGACCCCGACAGATAGAAAGGTAAGGAATTAATCTAATGTCAAAGCGGTGCCAATTATAACGGGGTACAAAAAAACTTTGGGCATTTTTCTTTGCAATCTTTGTCAAGTTTAAAAGGGGGTGAACCCGACATTCATCTTAGGAAATAGGCTATAGGGTGTCGCCAATTAATTAGGTTTTCTGTAATCAGCGTCAGCTTAGTTTTACAAGGTCTCAAACGTGCGCCTGTTGAACCCCTTTGATCTCGTGCCACTTTTGATCATGTGATAGACTCATCCAAGTTAAACCGAGACTTGTTGACTTGAATAAGAATCTAAATTTAGAATCAGGAAAAACCCAATTTTCTTATCTGCAATCACACGCAGCGTGAATTTCCGGATAGCAAATGAGGTAATTTGATTTTGCGGTTGTTTTGAAGAAAATTTCCACAGCCATCAGTCATCTAACTTTTTCTACTAGAGCAAAAAACAGGGTTCTCGTCGGGAACTAACTAATTAAATGGAACGTCGTCAATTACCATTAAATTTTAAATCTTTTCTGTTACTATTTTAATATAAGGCCAGGAACTCACTCATTTTATCGTAATAGTTGGGTTTTTGACTTAATACAGATTATTGTTTCAAACACTGGACTCAGTCACTCATACATGTCATATTATATCTTTAAAAAAGTTTTGAATAAAATGAGGATATACGCAAATCTGATTTTTTAAATTTAAAATTATCTTGTGAATAAGCCGTTAGGGCAGGATATATTTTCACTGTACCTTTCAGGTAGACTACGCAGATGGATCGAGGCTGTTATAAACGCAGCAGCTAATAGCTCATTGCGTCCACGTCATCATTTCTGATGACTGGCACTTAACTTAAAATTGGAACAAGTAGCCCCCATCGCAAATAGCCCATCTGTATGTACCATCCCTTATCGTCCGGCTGGCAAAACTTTTACAGTTAGCCGTTTTTGCATCTCTCATTTGCCCACCGCGGGGACCATTGCGACAGGATGTGAAATTTCAATTCCAGTAAGATTTTTATTAAAGTATCGGAAGCTCAGCAAGCGTTCGAGTATAGTTTGGAAACAAATAAACGACTTTCCGCTCTTTCCTTTTTATATAAAAGCTTGGAGTTGATTTATTGTAGAGCGTTGGAACCGCCGCCGCCCGCGTTCTTGATCGACGGGGCATTTCAATTTATTTTATGAGTAGACACGACACCTTCGCTTGGGACCGTTCTGATCTTAGTAAAACACCCCAATTCGGTCGCAGTGACATTTATTCAATGAAAACCATTTACCACCGTTTTCAGGGACCTATACGAGTGGTCTCCCTTTCGGAGAACCTTATTGAATAGTACATAAAAGGTTTAAGCGGTAAATTATATTTTAGCTTGCTTGAGCCCACGGCCTCGCATGCGTTTGACGGATATAAAAAGTAGCTTAACGTATTTCATTAAGATTTGTTCAACTGCTTAACCGTAAAAATGTGATAGACAGAATGCCTTTCGAATTTATGATAGTTATATTACCTATGCTACTTTCATTGTTAAACGGACCGCCAAGATTCTAAACCATGTTTATTAATTTGTCTACCTCATTTAGGTACTTTTGTCCAAGAAAAGAGAGTTCTCAAGACTTCTGTATTTTAAATAAATATTATGTAGTATTTATTTAAAAATAGAATTCAACGAAATTTCTTTATGCATTATATATATATTTTATTTTTATTTTATACCATTAATTATATTATATAATGTACATAATATAAAAATCGAGGCTGATTCTAGTTTTCATCTAACTCTAAAGTGGAAATTGTCTTTCTTATTCTTGGAATAAATCTTTATAACGAACGGAGATAAAGAAAAAAATACATCTTGAGAAGACCAGCTACGTTTAATACAAGCGGTAGCAATCAGCAAAGCAAAAAGTTTCTTCTAGAAACTTCGTAAAAATTTAAAAAGTGCATTAAAACCTCTTAAAACTTTGGCCTCACCTCAAGGTGCCTTGAACTAACTTGCGTTAATTGTTTACAGCATCTTGTCATAAAAAAGTGTACATTAAGAGAAAAGTAGGTTATGTACCAGAAATACACTGAAATCAACAAGGTGTGCAGAATTTGGATGACTGGCGGTCTGGACTGGCTGGTCTAGATTGAGATTAGCCACATACACGTCACATGTAACGGCGGTTATGATGCGTTATGTAACGTGTTACGCAGCAAACAGTCAGTATGGGAAAAGGCACTTGCAACGAGCCACATGACAGAATTAGCACGCGGCGTATCGTATGAACGTTGTTCGCTGATAAGTACATAACGTCGTATCACCGGTAAGCATTCAGCTACAAAGTTAATTATTGTGTGTAAAAACACAGGTGCACTCTATATTCCCCCTCCATTTTGTCTTATTATCCGATAGGACAGACAAATTCTACATTATTATGAATTCTTCGTGATTGTAAAGTGTTATTTTTTTTTCATCAGTCACGTTTTCAGTAGATTTACAAGAGCCGGAGTAGAATTCAAAAAAAATCAACAAGGTACCTGAGTATTCCATCTTCTTCAACATAATAGAGCTGCATCATCATCATCATCATCAGCCCATCTTAGTACACAGCTGGACATAGGCCTTTAGCAACGCCGCCATTAAGACTATGTTAAAGGTTGTACATTTCTAGTCCAGTCCAAAAGAGTTTACATGTACATAATATATTTATATTACAGCATTAGCTTCCATAAATTTATCATTCAAAAATATTTATCAAATCATTTAGAACTTTCAAACCATTCATCCAGCTCTTACCAAAACAACAGATTTCGAAAAAAGGGTTTCAAATAACATTTCGATACATAAATTAGTGGCTCCGGTATAGGCTGCAGTCACACGTTTTTCATTATATTTATTGTTTCGGCTCGGATTTTCTTTTTTCAATGACTTCATCATTTAGCTACTTTTATCAAACTAGCTATAAATACCAGTCCGCTTTTGCGTAACTGATATAGCTCAACTGTGAATAGTTTAGCAACATGGCTTACTTATTGTGTAAATCATTTCGTTCCCCATTCCTCAACTCATAAATAATATATGGCCAGATTAAGTACTTTCTAAGGGTCGATTGTATTTGGAATAGGTTTTTATAAACATATTTTAGACTAAACAAACATTAAAAGTGACATTTAATGTAATAAAACACAGAAAGTCTCAAAAATTACACCGAATTTCGGTCTTTAAAGCTAATTTTAATAATGGCTATTCGTAAAAATATCCTCTGAGAGCAACTTGTCTCGCACTAGCCCATAACATTTGTATTTTTATTTTATTTTTTATTTATTGAAAACACTTACAACTATTCTTACAGGATATAACCTAATACAATAGAGAAGTCCACATTCTATACATTCGCGAGCAAAACAATTAATCAATCAAAAGAGAAAATAATTCAATAACTAATAGACAAATAATTCAATAAGCAAAATAATTCAATAACTAATTATAATAATAAATATCAATAATCAAAATAGAAATAATAGGTATAATACAAATGTCAAAAAGTAAAATATAAATTAATTGATAAGTACACATGTTTTTTAACAATCAGAAAATAAAAATAAACTATTAATCCCATAAAAAAATGTCATTTACCATAGCACAAAATAAATAGTAAAGCCCTTGCGAATACGCTCCGTGAACAGTGGAAAACGTCAATGGTTGCCGCTACCAGATTTAGTACTTTTATGGTTCGCGTCAGAGGCGCCTTGTTCAGCAGGTTCGTTCTTCCGCGAGGCGTCAAGAACAGAGGCGGCTGCCTGCGCCTCCTCACTTAGTCAGTCGGTACGCACAGGTTCATCATCTCCAATATAGTAGGGTTTGAAATCATCCCCCGGAACACCTTAACCACATACAGACCAAGTGCCATATCTCTCCTAATTTAAACATACATGATACAATATATTTAAATATGCATGTCATGTATCATATGCTACTGAGGACTAATTACAAATTTCCAAATATATTAACTAAAACTAAACTAAGGTAAAGTTCACTAGACGATAGTATAAAGATAATAGGTACCTTATAGGTAGGTACCTGTAACCCAAGATCGTCAATTCGTACTTGATTACACCAATTAGGTTAAAGTAAATACAAAATCAGTTTTCAAGAATTAAAAGGCACATTTTTTTCTCCAAATTTTGTTGTGAACTCAAACTAATTTGATTCTAAGAAAACGAGCTACTTGTCTCGGTTTGAATGTTTGACAGTAATCTTATCTGGTAGTAAAATAAGTAATTCTCATAATAATTATTGAAAAGCTATAAATAAAATAGATAACACTGTTTAATGAGCTAGAATTTTTCCACATTAACATTAGCCTAAAAGTTTTTGAGATAAGTGAATCAGACAATGGTCTATTTCCGATAAAAAATAAAGAAATAAATGGTCTATAAGACTTACGTAAAGCACACGCATAAAATGACAGAAGATTGCAGGTTCAATTCCAGGTTGCAAAAAATCCAAGTCGCCATGAAGTGTAGCAAAAGTAAGGGTTGATTTCAAGGGTTTTACTGACTCAAAATAAATAGTTACTAACATATGCCTTTGCTATGCCTATATAATATATACAGGCATAGCACTATAAATAAATTTATAAATAAGGCTGGACAATTCACACAGCATTATCTAGCGCCGAGCTTAGCAGATAACTGATATACTTAATAATATACGAGTTAGGTAGGCCTACATAGATATATATTTTTAATTATACATCGAAAAAAACCTGAACACCCATAACTATTTTGCAGCTCGTACAATATTTGTCTGGAGGCGGGAATCGAACCCGCAACCTCCTGCGTCGCCAGGCCAACCTTCGCCCACCGCGCCGCAGAAGTCGTTAGAGATTACTAACAACCTACAATGCAAGCTTACGTTACTTTGATTATAGGATAGATACTTCATTACTTATACTAAGTGCTTAATTGAAAAAAATACCGTCATTGGTTCGGAGTAACGAAAAAATTACACGACGAACATCTAAAAATTACTAAACTTGTGATTATTAGAATACCATAGTGTCCGTGTGATTTAAAGTTTTAGTGCAATTGAATAAGGTGATACGGTAAAGTCTCATTCTATTTGGTTATCGTAACGATTCTAAGGGCGTTCACAAAAGACCTCCACAGGTGTAGTGATATATAATATTGATAGAATAAAACCACATTGAGCTAATAAAAAAAAAACATAATACACAGAGACACAATTCAGAGAGAGACTAAAGCTACGAGTATGATCACCATAATCCAAAAGTGTCACGTTATAAAGTTATTTGTAAAAAAATATCAATGGTCATAAATTAAACAAGTCACTTGTTTAATCTTTCTACGCACAATATTCAATTCAGCTTTTTGTCGTAGAAAGATTTCTCAAGACCCTCAAGTTCGATCTTTTTTGCAAATAACTCTGAAACTTGACGCATTAGTACTATAGAGATCATGTATTTTTTGATTGCATAAAATAAATATTCCTACACTATGATTTTGAAAAAAAACTTCAAAATGGCGGCGTGGCGCTAAGCCAGAAACAATGTTTCGAACAAAATCTTTGAAACCCTATAACAAAAGAGTAGGTGTGTACACATGTAAGTCATTATTTAAAATAGTGGTAATACATTCTGTTTCCTAAATTATTCCCGCTAGACAAAGTTTTCCTCCATCGCCTCGTCAAGAAGGCTTATTTAAAAGGGAATAGAACACTAGCTAAATCAATACAACCAGTTTTCTATCCAAACGCGTCTGAAGAGATATGGCGGGTATAGCGAAATGATGCACGCCCCTCGGTCAATATTGATATGAGTTTTTATGACCCATTTACCTTTTGGGTACGCGCTTTACATTGCGGTCGTATCCTGTCAGAGTTCCGTCGGTGCTTAGCATGGAAGCTAGGTATATATTTATTACGTCAACCTAAAATAAACACTGTGGTTACGCGAACACGGTTTCTATTTGATGAAAGATGTGAATGTTTTTAGTGCACGATAAGCAATTACATGAACTAAGTGTCTTAGTACAGAGACTGGGAAAAAGGCAATGTACAAGTTATTAGTACCTACCACATATGATTAAAAGTTACACCTGAATGACCTATTAGCTAAATTTGGATGTATACTAGATAACTTAATATATACTAACTACCTCGAAAAAGCACCATATTAGATTTTACTAAACAAGATTCCAAAATGTTATATCTGCCTTATGTCAGATGCAAAAATTCATCAAAATGATGTTTGTCAATATTTCAATCAACCATTTTCACGCCACACAATATTGCATGGCGTAGCAAAAAGGGAAAAACATTTCGGACTTCCCCATCGAGCAACGTTAACGCGTCAGATCGAGCGGCAAGCATTTCATACATTTTTAGCAGAACTGCTGTTACAAAAGCTTTTTTACACTGTACACTGTAAACAAAGGCCTGTTCGTTTCCTTTGTTTCTTCCTGAGACCTGACACACTAGTCTAAACTAAAAGTGTTGTAAAATGTTAAGGTTTTTCTCTCCCATATGGTTCAAAAAGCCTGAAAGCCTTGGACAGCTAGAGCAGCAGATAAGTGTGCCCAAAAATTTTACATCGTTATTGTATAACTGAACTTTTCATAAGATAAAATATTTTCCCTGTACTGCTGATCCAGTGATCGTAATATTTTTACACGTGAATTGAGATAGAGATCCGACAATTCATAATCATTAAAAATGCATCAAGCGCGGCTTCCATAAAATAACCGAACAGTATCGAACAATTTTTCGTGTAGGTAACTTGGTAAATGTGGGATCGTCGCACACTGAAAATGCATGAACCAACCGTTAATAACGATCTAGGATAAAAACCTCGCTATGGTTTTGAGTCTTCTATAATGGATCCGTCTCTCCAAATATATAGTTTAATAATACATTTGCCTGATGAAGTATAAGATAATCCAACTTCGCCATGACTTGGACTATACTACTAATTATAAATATATATAAAATAAAGTTATCAATATACATTCGCCACGACTTTTTTAATCATCACAATTATGACTGACGCACGTTCCAAAATAGTAGATACATAGAAAATTCGGGTTCGTGGCTTAGGCCCCCAGTGGTCGACGCACCTGTGGTTGACGCCCCCGATTCTATTAATTGTATTATTATTATTATTTGCACTTTTGCACTTAGTACAGTAAATGCCAAAAGTGTATCTTACATACCGTTTTAGAGATTTTTTTTTAGATAGTTTTAAGTAATTGTACTTTACCAATAAAATACTTCTGTCTTTAATCCTACTAATGTTATAACTGCAAAAGTTTGAAAGTAGGGATAGATGTAGAGATGAAAGATGAGATGAATGTTTGTTACTCTTTCACGTAAAAACTACTGAATGGATTTTTGCGATTGGTCTGTTGCGTGACGTTGGTAAACGGCCTGACGGTTACTTGTCCTTTAGACATTTAGATATTTTATTTATTGAAGATTAACAACGTACTGGCCTCTAAAACAGAATTTGAACAGAAGGCTACGTTCCAAACATCCTGACATGCGGCGCACGCAGCAATCAAATTTTCGTTGACAGATTTAGCAGAAGAATATGGTTTTGGTTTTCCGTGTAAAATATTTTTTTAATGTAATCTTTTCATTGATAAATCCAAACATTATGTTCACGGTTTTGAACTGAACACTTTCGAACTTGAAAACTATATATATATTATTATATATATATTATATATATATATTTTTCATAGTAGATTATTTTTAATAATTATTATTAAAAAGTTTAAAATTACAAGTTTGTTTGTTTAGATGTTTGTCCGTCTAAAACTACTGAACGGATTTTGATGAAATTTGGTATACAGACAGGGTATGAGCTGACTTGGGCTGAATGCTCCCTTGGGAATATTCCACGCGGGCAAAACCGCGGGTACAAGCTAGTACAAAATAAAAACATTTCTAATAAAAATAGTTATGGTTATGATATAATATATTAAAAGCTTATGCCTTTTATGCCTGCAAGTACATTTGATAAAAAAAATATTCGGATTAAAATAAACTGACCGGGGGCGTCGACCACAGGTGCGTCCACCACTGGGGGCCTAAGCCACGAACCCGAAAATTCTTTATGGCACACTTAAAATAACAATTGAATAACAAAATAAAAGTAAAAAGTATGTAGTGACGGTCTTATCGATCGTGGATGGATCTTTGTAGTGCAGATGTATAGAGTAACGTCCGTAAGTTACTACGTATTATTGAACGGGATTCTGTTTTTTGTATAGAAATATAAAATTATTATGATTCGGTTTCGCAGTGCGAGGTGGCTAAACAATGAACGCCAGCATCACACCGCCACCACGGTGGTGCAACTTTTATTTATGTTAGTTGAAAACTACAAAACTTTGCTAGCAGGTAGCGACATCCGATGTGTTGGGAACTAAGCACATGCACATTACAGAGTATGTGCCACATGGCAGAGTTTTTAATGGAAACATTCTAAAGCTTTGAGCAAGAGCAACTAGCGGTCAATGGTTTCGACAAAAGATTTAGTTGTGGCAACCTCTTTTCTTAATCTTTATTAATATAACATTATGAAGAGGAAAGATTTGATTGTTTGTTTGACTTGAATAGGCTCCGAAACAACTGGACTAATTTGAAAAATTATTTCACCATTGTAATCCAAAATTTTCCGTGTTGGGCTATAGAATATTTAAAAAGCTAGTATTATAGTATTTTAGGTTATGCCATTATAGGATCTCTGTATAACTTCCCAGTTTTTACGTCGTACGTATTAAAACTTACATTATATCTATTTCCTATACAAACCATCAGCAGTAGTCAGTGTGCGCAGAATGCTGACAGCATTGCCACGTTGGATGGCGATGCTTCGTTGATCGTAATTAAATGCAGCATTCCGATAACCTATGGACGCTATGAGTAGCTTTGTGAGTTTATTATTTGTCGTCTTTATATTTGTCTTTTGCGTGTGCACGAAATCCTGGGGTTTCCACCCCAAACGGCTCAAATAGGGAACTTCGGTCAAATTTGCGTATTTTTGCCTATTGAGGGTCTTCGCTGATGTAGCGGAGCCGGCCTTGCTGATGTCCCTGCAAGAAAATAAGGTAAATAAATAAATAAATAATGCCGGACAACCCACACAGCATCATCTAGCCCCAAGCTAATCGGAGCTGAGAGTACTAGATTACTGATATACATAATACAAAAAATATTATTACATATAGATTTTTTACTATACATACAAAACAACCAGAACACCCTGAACAAATATTTGCAGATCGTACAAATATGTATTTGTCCCAAAAAGCCACACATGTGGCATTCCAAACTAGGTGAAACAATCTAACAAGCAAACCGAAATAAATATTGAACTATTAACTTCCCTTTATAAATTAACGTTTATTAGTTCGACTACGCAACCGTCGACTTGCATTCAATAAGTACCTACTTAAAATTAGTTTAAAACCACTTGCATGTTTAACTTCATCTCTCTGTGTAAGTCTTCGTCAATGTCGAACAATTGGAAACTCAGTCAGAACTATTTAAAGTACTAATAGAATCCAGAGTCTTTTCGAGTTAGTTTGGAGTGCGAATGGGTTGTTTTATTTGTAAATCTTGAAGTTAAACAGTTTTAGCAACTAGGAGGATATAGAAATGGGGTATTGGTAGACAGCGGATTGAATTTTGGCCATTTTCAGTACCTACATTTTTACAGCCAACATTGGTAACAGCTTAGGAATGGGTTGAATTTGTCGAATTTGCCGCATAGAAACGAACAAGTAAAACTTATTAAATAAGTAGGTTAAAATAAAATAATGTGTACCCTTTTATGCACACGTACCCACGTTTATAACTTTATTTCTCTTCTAAGAAGAGAACACTTTATAGGGTCAAGCTCTTATTTACATCAATTTTTTTTGTATATTTTATCGTGCAATAACAGAATCAAGAACTTAATAAGTTTCATCGTCATCATCATCATCAGCCTATGTTAGTCCACTGCTGGACAAAGGCCTCCCCTAATAAGTTTATCGTACAGAAATACCTAATCAGCACCACACTGGTGAACGGAAGCCCCTTAATCGAAACTACGACGTTTACAGGCTGGCTACGTGGTCTTAACGTCACTATCGCGTCGTCCAAACATTCATCTTAATCGTAGGATAGCTTAGGTACTAGGTAATTGAAACAAAAGCTAAGCACTATTCTATTTTCAAAACCCGTTTCATAGAAATTAAAACCGGTCGAAACCACCTGAAGGTAAACTCGGTAACATAATAATTATGTTCTCAATAAACGGAGAAAACCTAAATTAGCCTATTAGTTATAAAACTCCCGCCAGAAACCTGATGAAACAACAAAGAAGGTTGTAAACAGTTTTAATTAATCTTGTTTAACTGCGCCCCTATTTTAATAAGCCCGGATGTAAAATGAAAGAGTTTAGAATAACTGATTTAGTTTTGTGACTTCGTGTAATTTAGTAACAGCAGTACATAAGAGATATGTCCTAAGTACGACAACTTCAGCCGAGTAGTGGGCGAAGGTCCGTGCCGCAGAACGTTGCGGTTTCGCTTCCTACCCTGGGACAAAAGTTTGTATAAAAGACCAACGCAAAATTAGGTGACTGGTGGAGAATCAGTTCAGTTCAAAGTCATTTATTCAATTCAGATACAATATAATACAATGATGTTAGCATCAGTGGGTACTTATGTATAATTGAAACGTTTTGGTTATAATAAAGTAATACGAGATGTTTGTTATATATCAAGGCTTGTAGACGAAACATAAGAATAAATAAATCCGAACTCTTACCATGATAACTTAACGTTAAATGCCTACCAGTAGACCAAACAAACAACTAACAAATACAGAAAAAAACAATAAATAATGCTGGGCAATACACACAGCATATCTAGCCCCAAGCTAAGCAGAGCTTGTGTTATGGGTAGGTACTAGATGACTGATATACTTAATACAAAGATATTTTTTCTTATACATAGAAAAAGACCAGAAACCCTGAAAAAATATCAGCAGATCGTTCAAAAATTTGTCACGGGGCGGGAATCGAACCTACTGCGTCACAGGTGGATATTCGTTCACCGCGCCAAAGAGGCCGAAGATTAGCGCATCTTATCAAAAGCATTGAACATTTAAAATTAATGCCTTCTACTTAAATAAATTATGAATTGTATGACGAATGGAAATCGTGGTTGGCCTACAATATCTTATAGGTTAGTTACAACGTACAGCTAAGTTGAAAAACATCACAATTCTAAGTAAGAAGAATGAACATCGTTATTCTGTAATAATTAGTAGCACAAGGTGGGAAAGACAGAGCTTATACCGAGCTTTCTTGTAACGAAGAGCATTCTTATAAAGAAAATTCATACTTTAAGTTTTATGTCCTTCAATCTTAAATTCAGAGAGAACCTGTCACACAAGAAATGATTTTCAAAACGACCAAGATTTAAAATAAAAATAAATAATGCTGGACAGCATCATCTAGCCCCAAGCTAAGCAGAGCATATGTTAGGGGTACTAGAGGTACTGACTGATATACTTATATAATATATTACTACATTTTTTAATATAGATAGATAGAAGACGACCAGCGCAGAACAAATATCTATACAACGCACGAATATTTGTCCCGGGTGGGAATCGACCCGCAACCACCTGCGTCACAGGCGGACCTTTGCCCACCGCGCCACAGAGGTCGTTAGAAATGTGTTATGAACGTCTACCACGAGTTCCTTTGTGATATCTCTTGCATGTGCAAGGTATTTCGTAAATTTTCTTCGAGATTCTTGGGCAGATATTTATAAAGCAACTCAAAGGAAGCTTAATATTAGAAGTTAATATTCTCTTCATTTAAATTTTCTATCTACTAGTGGGAGAAGAAACTAAATAGTACTTAACTTTGTAAAAAAACAAGACACTACTTAATGATCATGTATGTTAGATTACATGAAGATCATGTATGTCATGTATGTTAGATTACATGATTAGATGAAGGGACCTAATTTAAAAAAAAAAAATATTGTATTTCTACAATTTTGTTTTTTAAAAAGCTCATATTTTATTTGAATAAAATTATCAACTTGACGGTAATTGGAAACCACGTCACAGTAATATTTACTTTCATATATTTTCTGTTTCTTTGGTTAAAAGACATTAAGAGATCACAACTGGGTCTTAGGCTCAGGTTAACAAAAACTATGGTGTATAACGAATTGCAAACGCTGCGAAAATACAGATAAAGTTTCAATTTGTATTACGGTCTAATTTATATTCAGAGGGTGAGCGGTTTATGTTGTAAAAACAGTCATCAAGTAACTTTTTGAAGGCAAAGTTGGCTTCAACATGCTGTTATTTGATGATCATCATCATCCGCATCCATAGCCTAGTGCCCACTAGGTGTGGCTACCACTGTTCAATACCTAGTCATAAATCATCATCATCATCACCAGCCTATAATAGTCCACTGCTGGACATAGGCCTCCCCTAATGAAAAAAAAAAGTAGTTAGTCATAAATCATTTGATCTAAAATCATATACATAGGTACCTATAAATCGCAAACCATAAGTCTATCGAATCCGATCATTCAATGCTAATTGGAACCATCGCACCCCACCTTGTTAAATCTTCTTGAATAAAATGAAAACAAAAATATCTTCACATACTGAACGGGCTTTTAAGGATCCTAAATGTCTGAGCTATATATTTTAATAGCTCTAAAATATTGGCACAAATGCAATCAATCGACCATTCAGTCCATCGGTAGTGGTTCACGATTGAATTTTACAGCCTAATGACTTGGCCTCATTAAAAGTCAGTTCAAAGTCCCAATTTGATTGCTAGTCGTAAATATTTGGGTGATATTACAAGAACAACTTCGATTAAGTGTGCTTGCTATGCCATAATCGCTTTCCCAAAACATTCCTCACTAAAACCCTTCTAAGTAGATATTTCAGTTGAAATTAAGCTATGGGGATTGATAAAAGACGACGAATAGAAACAAGTACGACAAGTGCGAGTGTAACTCGCGCGCCGAGGGTTTTGAACTTTTGTCGTTTAGGTAGGTACGTATTATGACAACCTCTTGGCGCGGTGGGCTTACAACGCAGGAGGTTGAGGTTTGATTCCTGCCTCGGGACTAATATTTGTAGGATCTTCAGATTATTTCTTCGGGTGTTCTAGTCCTTTTCTGTACACAAAAATAAATCATGTAATGTGATACTTATACTTTATTAAGTATAACAGCTATCGTAGTAATACCAATAACACAAGCTTTGCTTAGTGTGGGTAAATGATACTGTGTGGATTATCTAGGATACTCTTATTACAGTTACTACAGAGATTAGTGGGTAGGTAAGTGGGTTGGTACCTACAATTTTTTTTCGGCTTTTTTCAACCTATTTCACTAAGTATGAAATTTAGACGATTTTCAAAACCTGTTTTGAATTGTCGAAATCCATACCTTTGATTTGATATTACTCTCAATGAAATAGCCCCCATTGTATGAAAATTAGTTTTTTTACCATATTTCAAAAAGTATTATATTTACAGACTTCTCTATATTTTTCCTGTAAAATATAGATCTATATCTACAAACGCTTAGTACATTTTCCATCAATCACTCTGCAATCTTCGGAGATAGGGGGGGGGGGGGAATGGTCAATTTTTCGACCTTTTTCAAAATATTTCGAAAAGTATAAAACTTATCGATATTTCAAAAACTCTATTGGAATTTACAAACCAATACCTTTCATTTGATACCCAACTCGGTGGGGTAGTCACCCCTTTAGAAAATTTTTTCGCCCTTCTTTGACCTTATTTCAAAAAGTATTATTTTTACAGACTTCTCTATATTTTTCCTGTAAAATATAGATCCATATCTACAAACACTTGGTACATATCACATCGATCGCTCTGCAATCTTCGGAGATAGGGGGGGGGGGGGGGGGTACCGGTCAATTTTTCGACCTTTTTCAAAATATTTTGAAAAGTATAAAACTTATCGAAATTTCAAAAACTGTATTGGAATGTACAAGCTAATACCTTTCATTTGATACCCAACTCGGTGGGGTAGTCAGCCCTTCAGAAATTTTTCCAGCCCTTTTTTGACCATATTTCAAAAACTATTATTTTTACAGACTTCTCTATATTTTTCCTGTAAAATATAGATCCATATCTACAAACACTTGGTACATATCACGTCGATCGCTCTGCAATCTTCGGAGATAAGGGGGGGAACGGTCATTTTTTTGACCTTTTTCAAAATATTTTAAAAAGTACAAAATCTACCAAAATTTCCAAAACTATTTTGAAATCTACAAACGTGTACCTTTCATTTGATACTACTTTTGACTTTGTACGTTCCATTTAAACTTTCGATTTCAAAATTTGTATGGAAAATCTTCATTTTGATTTTTCATTTATTTTCATTTATTTTTCTATAAATATGTGCGGGCGCACAAAATGTATTATTATTTCAAATTTCAAGTCAATAGCTGCAGTAGTTTCTGAGATATTAAGGATTCAAAACACAAAACAGACCCAAAGCGATTTCATAAGGGTTTTGCAACCGATGGCAAAACCCTAAAAACTGACATATTCAAATAAAATAAAATAAAATACCTATATAATGGCTATTCTGAAAATCAACTAATGTACTTTTTGATAAAAACAATAAATAAATATAAATCTATACTTATAATAAAACTGTAACAGGTCCAATTCTGTACATTGAAGATATTTTGAAAATTTTTTTTGGAGGGCAGTCTATTATCGGTACTGAAGCCAAAACTGCACTTTTTTTCGTTCATGTCTGTCTGTCTGTCTGTCTGTCTGTCTTTCTGTCTGTCTGTCTGTTTCTTAAACGCGCATCACGCCGAAACTGCTCGGTATATTCGAATGAAACTTGGGGTGATTTGAGGTGATACTACGAGGAAGGACATAGGATACATTTTATCCTGAAATTCAGAAAGGGTCCCCTGGAAGAGTGGATGAAAGCAAAATTCCTTAACCTTAAATCACACCGAAACTGCTGGATGCATTCAAATGAAACTTAGCGCGATTTAAAGTCATACTACGAGGAAGGACATAGGATACATTTTATCCTGAAATTCAGAATAGTTCCCCTGGGAGAGGGGATCAAAGAAAAATTCTTTAACCTCGCATCATGCCGAAACTACTGTGTTCATTCGAATTAAATTTGGCACAGCTTGAGTCCATACTACGAGGAAGTAAATAGAATATATTTTATCCTGGAACTCAGTAAGGTTCCCGTGGGAGAGAGATGAAAGTAAAGTTCCTTGACCGCGCATCACACCGAAACTGCTGAATGTATTCGAATGAAACTTCGCACGATTTAAGTTCATACTACGAGTAAGGACATAGGATACGTTTAATCATACATATTATCGTATTTTATGTTTTATTTTAGTTTTATTTATACCGAGGGTCCGGCCAGACTGAAGCCTTATCTTCACTCTGGTGCTTCGACCAAGGAGTTTAGGGTCAGTTTAGACAAGACTTTTTTCTCGATGGCGTGACATCATGGCGAGTCAAAGTGACATTCTAACAATTCCATAATTATGGATCAATGAAAACATGCCAACTGGTAGAAATCCTACCGTTATTGTATTATATTCTACCCAAGTAGAATAAAACGACTGATCCTAGAACATTACGGAAGGTCATAATGGTCGAATGTGTGTTGTATAAATTTATATATTTTCCATAATGAATATACTCCCCTGAAGCTCCCCTGCTTCGCTATCCACTCCGTTACGCGGGGCAGGAGGAAGACAAGAGGAAGGCGCAGGTCTTGGACCATGAAAGTTTTAGTTTAGAGGGCACATTACATAAGTCAAGTCAAGCAAGGACTGCTTAGAGCAGACTTCCTATAATAACAAATATTTTTCAAGATATGATCTATAACATCTACCTAGCCGTTTGGTACCGTGTGGTGCCGACATAGAATTTCACCACCCCAACTCTTCCCGTGGGTGTCGTAAGAGGCGACTAATGGAAACACAGCAGGGGGCGGGCAGCAGCGCCTTCTGCAGAACAACTACACCGAACTGCGATCCCCAACCCGCATGCCCAGCGTGGGGATTATGGGCAATAACCCCCAAATAATGATGCCATCTATGGCGCTCATTAGGGGAGGCCTATGTCCAGCAGTGGACTATTATATGCTGGTGATGATGATGATGATCTCCCTAGCAAGACAGGAGAGGAGAGGGCGGAGGGCCGCTGCGGCGCAGTCGCGTGGTGCATGGCGGCGAGCTACTCATCTAACGTGTCCAAATCGCTAATTTTAATATTCTAAGCTAAAGTGCCCACCCGGTCATCAAATGCTTTATCTATTATCTTTCTGTAATTAATTGCTTTTTCTATTTATTGTTTGTTATTTGTGTAATTTTGTTTGAATTATTACATGTTTTGTTTAATTTAAAAGAAGTGTTTTTTATCTGTGTAATAAGTAGGTACTTTGCTATAATATATAAAGTTCAAGCGTAATTTTCGCACAAATCAAGTATCACTTAAAAGGCCAAAGTCACGAGTATGGTAGGTATGGGGTGTATTTTAATTTTAAATCAATTGCAGTTGTAACTAAATCGCAATTGCAATATCTTAATTTTTTATGATATTGTAAGTTATATGCTTAGTTATAATGTAAGTATTTTATAACAGCATTTAAAAACATTAAATTGTTTTAACATTTCCTCCAGTATTCTAATATAAGTCGTGTAGAGACAGTGTTGATGAAGACGACAGCCGGCACTATAAATACGTTATTTGATTTAGATTTTTAATCCCATTCTTTGTCTACAGGGTTTTACACAATTTTGCTGCGCTCCTAAAATTGAACATGCATAGAATATTGGATATATTTAGAACTGGTCATTTTAATAATTAGACATTATACTTTTAGAATTGGACATTATTACTTTTGGCTCTAAATATTTTTTTTTTGCATCAGTCCTGCAAATCATATATATGTATGTAAATATATTAAAACTATAACAGGTAAAATACTGCAGATTAAGGTTTTATTTATTTAATAGTAGAAAAACTGAAACTGACATAAATGCATGGCAATCGCGGACGAAGTCGCGGGTACAGCTAGTAATAATTAATTCCGGACAATCCACACAGCATCTAGCCGGGTTATAAATGACATATAATTTGTACATAATAATTTGATTATAACAAAATCATCGAATTTGTTCTAATAAAAGTGTGTGCAACGTTGATCTCGTTGTAAGGAAGAAACGGGGATTCAAGTTTATATGAAATTATTAGGTCCAAAATACTTTACTTCCATAGACTTGGAAAGCCGCGGGCAACAGCTAGTTTTCTATGAAATAAAATTATACAAGACACTTATTTCAAAAAGAAACACGCGAGGAGTTTAACGTTGGCTAATACTGCTAATACAGTATAATGAGCTATACTTTCAGTGAAACTGCTACTAGATATAACTATAATTTATCTGTGTTTTTCGTCCTTCGTGCTCGTTGAACTCCTCATTATAAAAACGTTAAAGTAAACAATAAACGTTCAAGCTTATTACGGAATACTTCACTGCGAGTCTCTCCCTTGGCCACTGTATCATAGCTTCAATTTTACAACGTGCATTGATAAGACGTGCCAGGAATAACCAAGAAGAACCGTTTTATTTGCCAGTGGGTAGGTACCTACACTCAAAGTTGAACCTTTATAAACAATCAGGTTGCGGGGTGTTGGGAGGCCACCCCCAGTGTGGGGTTGGAGATAACAGCGGCGCGTGAGAGCGAATATGTTAGCAATATGGTCACTTTTAGCTGACACGCGGATTCTTCGCGGTTGTTTAAAGCAAACAGTATCTACAATTTGTAGGATATCCTGTTGTGTTTTCTAGAATGTTGTTCAATTTGATCGTATAAATAACAGAAGATAGAAAATACGTCGTTATTTCTTACGTAGAGTCATTATGAAAAATTTTGTTAGCATTTTGCATGTTTTACACACTACACATTCAATTTGTGGTAGGGTAGATAGGTACACGATAATAACAACGTCACATACCATAAAAGAAGGTAGGTGGAAAAATAGCACGAATAAAAATAACGAAACAAAACGAGGAAAATAGAAATAGATTTTTGTAAAAACTTTTAGCTAAATGCTTGTAAACTGATAAGTTCTGAAGATAATTATTTTAAAAGTATATAAGTCATAATATTAAGTAGTGACAACTATACACTACATCTATGTAACAACATCACTATGGTGTCTTAATGTCCTCTTAACCGAATTTCGGCACAGCTTTGTCTGATCCTTGCCATTATGCCCAGGATAATTATAGTGTCACTATACTTCGTCGCCTGTTCCAAGGGATTTGTATCTTGATATATTCTTGTTACAGACCTGGTAAATGCTTGATACCTACACCGCAAATATTAACACAACGAATTCCACAACCACTCACGTGAAAAAACGATAACTGTTTTTTGACGCCACATTGACACGCAGGTAGGCACCAACAATTACATACGAATTCGTCTATCAACCGTTCCGGTCATAGTCGAATTTGTTCGTAAACAATTCTAGCTCAAATTGACCGTGTGATCGATTTCGATATTTGCACTCACCAAAAAACGATACGCCAGCGCGCGAATTGGATAGGTGTTTCCAACTTTCAAGTTATCAAGTGTAGGTGCGTAGTTTCATGGTATAGTATTGTATGTATGATATATTTTTGCTACACCTCTTTGCCGAGAAAGCTTTTCAAACAAGATTTGCAACCATCGCGTTACTTACTTCAATTAATCAGTGCAAAGTCCATAACACCAATTTCTTTTCAAATTATACAAATAATTTTACTCTTGTTTAATTATATTCTTGTATTAAACCTTTCTAAGAACGTAGACTAATACACTACGTACACTAAACAGTTGATCCTACTAAACACGAATTAAACATCCAATAAGCTTTTATTTCGCTCACTTTATTTTTAGCACCGAAAACCTTTTATTCAAAGAATTAACTGAATTCCACTTATGCGCATTAGACAGGAATACAAACAGTAATCACCAAATCAAATAATACTATCTTATGCGATCACCTGAAAACCAAACGCAAACGTTAAGTAAGCCGATACTGTAAAACGTTTAAGTGCAAAAACGAAACGCAAGAGCTGTAGTTTTGGTACTGGTTAATCCGCCAAAGCTTTTAATGGACGTTCGGAAACGTCTAAAAGGTGTAACCGATTACGCTAGGATTAGCAACACATCAACTACATCACAGATAAAGCTTGCTTAATTTGTATTTATAGAATGGTTTTCTTTAGCTTTACCACAGATAACATAATACTTTACTTTCTGCACAGTTAATGAAACTAAACCTTAACACGCTCGCTTTTGTTTGTCTCCTGTCAAAATCAGTTGTCAAGAAAAATGCAATTTTATTTCGACTGGCTTTGAGTTTTTAATATTATTGAGCCGAGCTTTATAAGCACAACACACGCCGTTTTTAACTTTCGTTTTGTTCACGAATAAAATTGCGGACCTACTCTTTGGTTGAGTTTTGCATATTTAGCTAGAAGTCGATTAAGGAAAGCCTTCTACAAACAGTATCGAATCGGACACTAAAAATTCGCCGCACTGTGCATGTGCAGTCTATTCTCCATATTGGTTTTTGGTTAAAAGCTGTGTAGTAATGAAAGTTTAAAATAGATATAATAGAATATACGCCCTCTCTGGCGAGTTGGGCGAAAGCCCGCCTGCGACGCAGAAGGTTGCGGGTTCGATTCCCGCCTTGGGACAAATATTTTTTCAGGGTGTTCTGGTCGTTTTCTATTTATAAAAAAAATATATATCTATGGACTCGTATATTATCATATTGTATATCAGTTATCTATACTAATGTTACAAAGAGGAAAGATTTGTTGGTTTGTAGGTTTGTTTGTTTGAATTGAATAGGCTCCGAAACTACTGGACTGATTTGAAAAATTGTTTCACCATAAGAATCCTAAATTTTCCGTAATGAACATAGGCTTTAGTTAATTTAATTTTTTTGGGAACAGTATGAAAAATTCAATTGTTGTTAAATACCCGTGCGAAGCGGGGCCGGACCGCTGGTCTAGTATACATAACACCAGCTCTGCTTAGCTTGGGGTAGATAATACTGTGTGAATTGTCCAGTATTATAAATTTATATAAATATATAGAATTACCTAATTGTAATATTACACTCATAAAATGTTTTCTGTAAGAGCGAGTCATCTGGCTCATTGCTATGCCATCTATTCTATAGAATCCAGATTTTAAGAATTCCAAATCCCCCTGCCCTATATCACCTAGTGGCATGAGTTAGAATATTCAAGTTGCAGAGTTCGGGAAACAATGGGTTCGTTTACATGATTCACCTCGATTCGAGTTCTAAATTACCATTTCTGCATCCGAACCACTCATAGCCTCATTCGACGTAAAATGTAGAAAATTTTCTTTGCCAACACTACCGTACATTGAAACCTTAAAAAATCGAGTACTTATGCAATCCTTTGAGCGAAGCCCTCTTATATTTTCAGTAGAACTTTCGCAAACCACTAAAACATGGCTCCCATTGAAAGATTAGTTAGGTATTTTGTAAAAGCTTAATTTTATATTTTTTGATAACGAACTGCAGTTGAGGTATGCTAGCTGGTTACTTCTGACCAATTAGTCGCCACTGGGTGCTAACTTTTAATTAATTTTCATTATGAGCTTTGAGATTCTTGAAAAATATGTGCCTGTGGGCGAGTTATACTTTTTGGTTTCGGTTCGTATCGAAAGGTTAAAATGAAACGCATTTTTATTACTTAGCATCCGCTTTCTGTCCGTTAGTCTGTCCAGCCGTCTGCCCGTCGTCTGTCAGTCCGTCCGTCCGACCGTTTTGTCAAAAAGTTATGTAAGATAGCACGGAATCCTCCGTGTGCGTATTTACTCGAACACGGATTTATGGCTTTATGCTTACAACTAGCTCGAATGAATAATCGAGGATAGACCAGTTGTCCCGTACCTGTTTTATAAACTATAATAGACAAAGTTCATTGATTTCATCGCTCAAACATCTCACAATGCTTGAGCTGTTGTTTTTCGGACTTTCGCTTGATGAATATAAGTACCTATATATTATTTACTAATTAAAGACATTAAGGTAGTGTAACCGCTTTATAATAATGAGTACAAAACTTACGACCAAAACAGTAGAAGTAGAATAGGATATGACAGCCATTTCGCACAGTGTTCTTAATCACAAAATCAATTAGACTGCTTGATGCAACCATTCTTTGCTCATGGAAAAAGGTCAAAGTGAATAAAATTGTAAAATGCACATAAAAGAGGTCACTCCATTCGGGCGCCGTGCACTGTGTATGAATTTTTAACTATCTGCATACAGATGGACCTGCTATTGGAATTTGATTTAGGGGAAGCCAAGCCTGAATCGCTGATGAAGTTACCTACAGTGCAGAGATTGAAGGTGATGGTTAGAATGCAATTTCCTACGGTGAAAAGCATGAAAAATATGCACGGATTTCCAGGGAACAAGAATTTGTTCAATATGGACTGATCGATTTGACCACTGAACTCAATGCTACTTCAATATTTTAAATAAAATTTAAAACTAGCGACCCCTTAGGCTTCGCACGGGTGCATGTTAGATATACAAATAAATAGATTTCAGATTGCAATAACTTTATTCTTTGGGCTTATAAAATAAGTTATTAGACAGTTAATTATTATAAAATAAGAAATAAAATGTTATTGATTTTCTCTTCACTTCAATTTCAAACCTTCCTGAATCACTGTCTATTCAAAAAATTGCATCAAAAACCATTACGTAGTTTTAAAAATCTAAGCATACATAGTGTTAGACAGCAGGAAGGGACTTTGTTTTATCTATATTTATACTATTATTATAGAGAGGAAAGATTTAATTGTTTGTTTGTTTGAATTGAATATATAGGCTACAAAACTACTGGACCGATTTGAAAAATTATTTCACCATTAGAATCCTAAATTTTCCGTGAAATATGAATCCGCATGAAAAATTCAATAATTAAACCATGCCCTATATATTCAACCTCTTTTCCTATTATGGCTCAGCTGCTTGGTTTTTCTTTACGGCCAGTGTCAGTTATGGAGTGTCAAGTCAATGTCAAAAACCCCAATGGTGCTCAAAAAAAGTAAGGGATCCGTATGAAAACTGTGAAACCCATCGTGTTAGTGTGTATAATTTCTGAAATTTTTGTTTAATACCCGTGCGAAGCCGGGGCAGACCGCTAGCCTACTGTGTATAGAGGATACTTATGTCGTAATATCCAATAAATCAAAAGGGAATCAAAAATGGAATATAACGAGGCTAAGGCCAGACAGGTTGTCTGACAAAACTTTGCCGAGACGTAAACCTTCGTAGATGGTTATTGACATTATTGAAGTGGTGCCCGTGGGCGATTCTCTTGAAGACGGGAGCCGAAAATGTACTATTAAAACCCGTATTATGCGAGAAGCAATTTCAAATTGAAACATATTGTTATTACAGAAATAACAAAATCAGAATCTACCTAATCACAGGTAAAACTTTTTAGGTTATGGACAAAATATAATTTACTAGAGGTCCGCCCGGACTTCACACGGGTATTAAACAAAAATTCAGAAATCATACACACTGACACGTTGGGTTTAAAAATTCTTTCACCATTAGAACTCTAAATTTTCTGTGATGAACATAGGCTATATAATATTTTCAAAAAAGTTAGGGATCCACATGAAAAATTCAATAATTAAACCGTGCGCTTATATAATCAACCTCTTTTTCTATTATGGCTCCGCTGCTTGCTATTTCTCTACGGCCAGTGTCAGTTATGGAGTGTCGAGTCAATGTCAAAAACCCCAATGCTTCTAAAAAAAGTAAGGGATCCGAATGAAAACTGTGAAACCCATCGTGTTGGTGTGTATAGTTTCTGAATTTTTTGTTTAAAACCCGTGCGAAGCCGGGGCGGACCGCTTGTATAGATTATGAAGAGATTATAGACAGCCCATGTTTTTGTTCGAATAGCGCTAGTATTGGCAAGGCTTTCAGATAACAGCCTTGAGTATGTAGTTCCCAGAGACATGTGGTAGGCAGTATGCTGTTGACAGGACCTTGGCAAGCTTGCGAAGCTAGATGACGATGTATTCACTGTTTGAGGACGGAATAATTCTACTGGATCTGTAAGTGTACAAAATCTGATGTAAACGATATCTTAATTTAATATTAATTGATGCTGTTCATACTTAAATATCGTTTGAAATTCACTCCCCCAAATCATTTGGACAGACGAAAAGTCCTTTTAAGCTTTGTGATGTATCAACGGGTACGATCTTGGTACGATACTTATCATTATGATAGTGGATATTGCCACCAAATTGAGAAATAAACATAGTTAATTAACGTGTTTTTGTAATATGGTCTCTATGTGTAACCTATGGTAAGGTACACCTGTTACCTAAAATGGTCACACATTAACCGCTATTACTTGTTTAACTTTTCCAATAAGTCGAATCTGCAAAAAAGGGTTAAAAAGCAAATACATCATCCATTGTCTCGTACAAAGTAATTTGGGCATACTTATTCCTACTTACCCTTATTATCTATTGCCAAACTGTCATGGAAGAGCTTCCGGTCATTTGCACGCTTTTAATTTTCAAAGCTTTTACATCCGCTTTGATCACGTCCCTGCAAACGTCGCCGCAGGATACTTCGTCAGATCCTATTGTTAATTATTATGTTTGTGGCATTAAAAGGTTCGGTGTCTGTTTGTTTCGTGATATTTGATGTTTTCTTTCATTCGGTTCAGCGGTTTTGACAGTTTTAGCGAAAAACCAAGCATGTTGAAATAGGCATAGTATTGACAGTAAAAAAGAATTCATTTATGAAAGACACAATCATGTACATAAATAACGCAGTTTACACAGCAACATCGGCTTGCCAGATGATATGAAGAGCTTTTGTTCGTTTATTGTAAATATACACATGAAAAACTTAATGTTTAGTTAATCTCCTTATTTACGCGGCGTCAATCCTGGCTGCAGCATCAGTTAGTGGTGAATATGATCCATGATCCGGCCACCGAATGTAATCGCAACTAAAATAAAAATTGCGTAATTTTTTTTTGATTCGTGGTTCAATTTCGTTCTTATAAAAGCCCTCACAAAAAGCTCGCCATACATCTTTTCGATCATAACAAATAGATACAGTTTGCAGGTACTTACCTTAGGAACCAAGGAATATCAATCACAAAAACGCGATAAAACCAATTCTATTGCCGCCGTTATCGAGTACGTGACACCGTGCTTAGAAGCGGCCACACGTGAATGAGGTTCGGGTAGGGTTGCCAGAGATGTTATCGGTATTGTGATTTTTCTGAATATTATCGGATGTAAAAAGCCGGACAGAAATGGCGGCCATTTTCAGAGTGATTTCTCTGAATATTATCGGATATAAAAAGCTGGACAGGGCGGCCATTTCAGTAGCTATCAATTTATTTTACTTCAGTTATAAAGTTTATTGATTTTTTTTCCGTCCTTGGGTTTTTGAATTTTTCGGTATTAATTTTGGTGTATTGATTAGTTGAGCTACCTGTACATTATTGACAACAGTCGGGAGTTAGCTTGATTGTCTCAATTTTAAATACTAGTTCTATTTTTATTTATTTATTTGCTAATATAGCTATACGATAATGGTTATCATAATTAACATCGGCCAGCACTTACCTACCTCTAACAACTAAAACTATTTGTTTTTTTGTTTAAAGGGACAAATGTTCATCCGAGAATGACAAATGTTCATCTTTAGTAAATCCTTTTGGGCTCATTCTGTACACAAAAGCAAAGAATCATCAAATCGATCTACGATTAACGGTGAAAATCTGTGAAAATATCAACAGAAATACTAGCTGAATATACCTTCACTTTTTTTTTCATCTGTTATAAATTATCATCTATTGCAGTCGGTTTGTATGATTGTTATATATATATAACAATCATACAATAATAATCATATATATTATATATATATATGATTATTATAATATTAGCTGTCCCGCTCGCCATTTTATATGCAGTAACTTAGAGTTGAAATCTTTACGAATTGAGCTAAAGACCTAAGAGCCGGTCATACAAACTTGCCGTACGAATGCCACTCTAAGAATATCTCGATTTAGAGTAATCGACCCAATCATTACGTCTAGATGATTATATGTGAACTGTCCAGTAATATTTATTTATTTTTTTATAATTGTGTATTTAAAAAAAAAAACTAAATTATTCATAACAATGAATCGTAATTTTCCTATTTTTGAACCGATTGAGATGAAACAAACACATAATATTAAGTGAAGCTTACCACAATATAAACGTGAAAAACACACCTAAATCGGAGACAAACAGAGAAACAGAAAAAAAATTAATAATCATTGTTAAGGGTCCTATTAGCGGAGATAAGGTCCCAATAATATTTTTCCATGTACTTTATTTTACCTACATTTAATGTAAAATAAATAAATTTTTAATGTACATTTTTAATGTAAAATAGTTTTTGTTAGATTTGATATTTTGCATGTTATCTTGGCTTGACAGTGCAATGCAAAGATTAATGTTTTAAAACGGGGTGGATACTTTTCTCTGAAGACACACTCGTTACATTTTTATTATTTTAATTCTATTATTATTATTGATTGATGATTGATCGATGAGTGATACATTTCCTTGAGAGATATATCTTGTATCTTGATGTTCTGAATGATTTTTTAGCTACAAGCATTTTATCAAAATCACTAATAAAACCTGGATATTTTTTGTATAAGTAATAATCAGATTTACGCGACAAAGCGACCAAAGTTATCCACAAAAAAAGTATGGTAATTAAGGTAATAAGGTTTATCTTGGGTAAAACTGCCATTTTGGACGGATAAAAAGCCGGATTGTGTATAAATTCACAAGAGTCTCATATTAAATTATATATGCGATTTTAAGTAACTAGGGATCCCTCCAACCCCTCAACTCCGCTTATCTGCGTGATTTCACCCCGATACCCTTTCGGGTAAATTGATTGAATAATGTTTTGATTCACAAAGGTTTTCTTTATTTTATTGTTGAGCCTAGCTTCTATTTTATTGTATCTTAGGTGCAATTGCGTTCATCGATAGTCCCTGAAAATATGTAGATATGTTGTAAGTGTTACAAAAATTCTAAAAATGAAATAAATTAAAATATTTATATAACTAATAAGCTAACCGCGGTTAGGTTAGCCAACTGCAAAAATTACTTGGATGTTGTAAAAAAATACAAAGTTAGACAATTTTCTGGTTTAGGGCTAGATGATGCTGTGCGGATTGTCTAACAATATTTGTTTATTATGTGCTCACATCCTAAGTTAACTAAATTGATATAAAAGGTTAGAGAAGCGAGGAAATAATTATGATGATAATAATGTTGGACAATCCACACAGCATCACTAGCCCCAAGCTAAGCAGACCTTGTGTTATGGGTACTGATATACAAAATACAATATATTAAATAGATAGATATTTTTTGATGATGAACGTTTTTTCTTATGGCTAATAAAACTACAAAATACATATAATATCAAGGATAAGCAATAAGTAAAGTCTCAAAATTTTTTCTCTTTGCTGAATTTTTTATCAACTTCTAGAAAAAATGAAGAAGAGATAAGTAAAGTGAAGTAGTAGATAAACTACATACCACAACCACAACTAAATCAGTCCTTTGATCATGTTTCAATGGGGACCTATCCTTTGAAGTCTTTCAAACAAAAGGAATCATAGAAATGGACAGGGAGATGCATCATTCGATGGCAGATAATAGGGAAAAACGTATACCCCTGCTTCAAACTTATCTGACGGCGTTGTCCACTTAAAACAGTTACTAAGCAGTGTATTTTTCTGACTTTACCTTTAGTATTATTATAAATACACTGCTTGTGATTAGAAAAAACTAAACGATTGTTAGTTATTATATTTTCACCCTTATGTTAATAAATAAAAAATATTCCAGACAATCCACATAGCATCACCTAGCCCCAAGCTAAGCAGAGCTTGTGTTAAGGGTACTAGATGACTAATACATAATACAATATTATTAAATATAGGTATATTTATTACATATTTGTTTTATCTATACTTTTATTATATTATAATGAGGAAAGATTTGGCTGTTTGTTTGAATTGAATAGGCTTTGAAATTACTGGACCGATTTGAAAAATTGTTTCACCAATAAAATCCTTAATTTTCCGTGATGAACATAGGCTATAGAATATTTAAAATCATTAAAAATATTCAACCCCTTTTTCTATTATGGCTCCGCTGCTTGCTTTTTCTTTACGGCCTGCGTCAGTTATGGAGTGTCAAGTCAATTTCAAAAACCCCAATGCTGCTAAAAAAAGTAAGGGATCCGTATGAAAACTGTGAACGATGGGGTTAGTGTGTGCCGAGGTGCGAAGCCGAGGTAAACCGCTAGTTATACATAAAAAACGACCAGAACAACCATATCTGACGATCGTACAAATATTTGCCCCGAGACGGGAATCGAACCCGCAACCTCCTGCGTCGCAGGCAGACCTTCGCCCACCGCGCCACAGAGGCATGGGTAAAATATAAGCGATTATGAATAAGCCGAAAAATGGCTTTCTTAACGATCTATGCCCTATATATATTTGTAGTTATATGTATTCGATGAGAATGAACAAATTTATTTTAGCTAACATAAAAAATAATCACTGAAAAGCGCATCAGTTTTACAAGTACGCACCTCCCAGCGCCCAAACTAGGGATAGTGTTGGAGCCAATTTCACCGAACAGAAAGCATACCTATTTTAGTGTTGTTGTTGACACCGACCTCTTAGAGTGTGTGGATGTTTGTGTGTGTGTGTGTGTGGCGGGGGGGGGGGGGGTCCTGGAGACAACAATCTGTAATCTAAGCAACTTCCACTCTCTAAATAATAGCTTTTATATGTCGCGCGAATAACCACCATAAAACCATAAGCAATAAACTTATTTGATCGCGCAAAAGGCTACAACTTTCTCAAAAGCGCAAAACGCATAGTAGACTGAAACATTTTTCCTCGTAGAGGCACAGGGATATTAAAAACTGCAGTCAATGGTCTTTTCATACGGGTTATAAAGGACAGAGGTATTCGTATGAACATCGTGATATTTGAACGCGTACAAATGTGAAGCTGAATGCTAATCCTCCTATAATCAGGAGTCTGAACAGCATGTCTCGCGAGAACAATGAACATATTTTGTTGTCTTCTAAAGGTAAAAGAGTACATGATTGAGTATTTATGTAGATGTTACATTTAGACGTACCAGTACCATTAGAGATAAAGAACCTTCCATAAATTTCACTAATGTAGTCCTTGTCGAACAATATAATCTGAGATCTTCAAAAACTTTTCACTACCCATCCTAGAACCAACATTTGAAGTAGCAAAACTACATAATAACTTGCCAAAATATATAAAAGAAACCGCTACCACAACTGTTTTCAAGAAAAGACTCAAGAAATAATGTATTTGAGAATATTCCTGTAGAACAACCGAAGATTATAAGAACTGCACTGTAAACGTCAACCATAAATAGTTATAAATGTACATTAGATACTAAGAAAAACACATTTCTCTGTAAGTTAATGTATAATGAATAAATAAATTACTAATAAATTTATATATATGTTCTTTGAGAAATAAATATCTTAAACCATATTGACATAATATAATCAAGTCATTTAAGAGTATTTCTCTAGTTATATTAATTGCAGTTTAGTCAGTATTGATCGATCGATGCTCAAAAACTGAAATGCTCTGTTACTAAATCAAATTCACTTCAACTCATAAAAATCCCGTTTCGGTTCGGAGCGAACATAAATATAAAATCCTTCTGGCATCTACAAACATATCCGCATAATGCCCGCACACCCTACCTACCTATCTAATGTTAGATATTCAAAAACCCAGTCTGGCCTGTGTGTACTGTCGTGAAAAGAAGCTGATATGTTAAGGTCAGCCGTATTATGTTTATCAATGTTTGGTATATGATAATTTGATCCGTTGGCGTAAGTATCAAAACCGGGTTGGGTGTAGAACAACCATAGTCATAAAGTATTATCATGCGAAAACTCATTGAATCATGTCCTTATTCGTGTCTCTTCATTCTTAATCTTCCTAAACTCGAAGTTAACGTAATCACATCTTCTACGGGATTCGGATTTAACTGTAAAACAGCTGGCCCAATTTGATGTGTTTTATGTAAGATGATTCTTTGCACAACTGTACCCAACGTCGTCGAGGCGGCAATATTCTTATTTCTGTTACCCATTTCCTATAATGTAACCTGTATTGTAGGGTACGTTGGTATCTTACAATACCTAAAGTGTACTGAATTCACCGATATCTATCGGTGAATTCAGTACACTTTATGCATCTAGGTGTTCCAAGCGTTGCTATAGAGATGGAATGCTCGGAGGGATACGGCACTGCAATTTTTAAGGATTTTTCGTCTTGATAGATTTTTGTGAGCATAATATACGGTGTAGTAGGATAAGTGTGATTTGCATTGTCAAAATGGGCGGACCGCTAGTTATGTACCTATATAGCTCAGGGATAATATAGCTTTGTGTTAATGAAAGAATTTTCGATTCGGTAGGAGCGCTGCAAGGCGCGAAATGTATAGGAAGGACTCCAAATCGAACGAAGTATTCGAATGGGATTGCGCAGTCAGATTAAGCACTCCGTATCCAGTACAACCCTACACACCAAGAAGCTTCTAAATGTTACCTCTTTTTAAACATTTTGGTAGCATACGATTCGTCCAACAAATTCTAAAATTGATTCCTCCGGTTTCTTCCAGTAGCTGTGCTCACAAGGCGTATAAGATTATTTGGACCATTTTAATTGAAACTTATTAGTATTCAATTAAATTTTGTTGAATATTCATGGTTTCCCTCTTTATAATATTTACGTGAAATCATTATGTTAAAATGACACGAATGTTGTTGATCATATTTTTGATGCATTGATATGCATACCCTCGGCTTTGCACACGTTCTTTATTGGTACTAGATCACTGATTTATTAAATACGTAATAAAATTTATTTCTTATTCATATATTCTATGTAAAGAATAAAAGAGAACAACATAGGCCTCCATTGAGTGAGGCCTATGTTCAACGTGAGGCTGATAATGATGACATAATATCACCATTATTTGGCTCCGAATGGGATTTATGATATTATGGAACAGTAATGATTAGTAGTTCATTATTCGCTAGACCCCAAATTACATTTGCTAATTATTGGAAATACCCTAAAGCGATTGATCAAACAGTTCATTAGCGGATTGGTGAATGCCGTCAACAAATTTAACATGAAACAAATATTTCTTTACTCCCATATTAACTAAGGTTGGGATTATAAACTGCTAAGAACACCTGCTTTTACATACATTCAAATCGGTTCAGGCGTTTACAAGGAACGTTAGATTAAAGAAACTCACGTAAATACATAAGGAAACCTATAATATATAGAGGGATTATAGGCAATAGCCTCTAAATAAAGAATCCCATGCGCTCATTAGGGAAGGCCTATGTCCAGCTGTGGACTAATATGGGCTGATGATGATGATGAAGAAAACTTATCACTCCTTCTTTGGGGCTGTCGTGTAAAAGTAATTGAACATTTTTGTTTATGTTTAATCGTAGAATTTATATTGAAATCCCAAAGTCAATCCAGATTTTCTGGCTAAAAACAATTATTGACAAAATGAAAGATGAACTAAGTAGCGATACTTCAGCTGGGAGTGAAATCTAAAGAAACCTATTTGGGAAGGACAACATTAGCCGTATAAAAAGATAAAATACAAAATTAACGAAGTAACTTGGAGTCTACGTATTTATAATTACCAGTATTTTAAATAGGCGAAATAAAAACATCGTATAAAGAAACGGAGACTTAAGACCACTGAGAAACGGGCCAACATTATTTATCCGGTCCCTCTTTCGTTTTTAATTCGGATTTATGTTTGTACATTAAAGAAAGAAGCTTATATTCAGGGAATGACATGGGGGTCTCGTGTCTACCTTTTTTTTGCTATATATTTGAATTTTTTATATAGTTAAATTGGTTGACTTAGCCGCATTTTTCAAATATTAATTAAGTGTATTTATGGTTAAGTGGAATTTGAATGTGTGGGTGATAAGTACAATCATTTCTTCGTAGTACGCTATGCGCATTTGTTATCACCATCAACATCAACATCACCAGCCTATAATAGTCCACTGCTGGACATAGGCGTCCTCTAATGAGCGCCATAGATGGCATCATTATTTGGGGGTTATTGCCCATAATCCCCACGCTGGGCATGCGGGTTGGGGATCACATGCATTTGTTATATCAGTTACAAAACACCGATACCTCGCGTGTGAAAGTGACCCCTACAACATTTGCCTTTCCATCTTTAGGTGCCATTAAAGTTCTGTTCAGAGGTCCACTTAAATTTTGCATTAGGAACGTTGAGTGGTCTTGATTCAATCATAAAGCGGAGGGCACATGCAAGGGCTCTGCACTTCGCACTATCGTAGAAAACTCCTTTAATGAAGGTAATGCGATAAACTCGTTAGATGGTGCAGAGCGGCGAGCAAGAATAGCACGACCCCTGGCATTTCATGTGCTTTCTAAATCTTACTATCATAACCTAATTTGCTATCATATAAAGCACTTAATTCATACTACACCTGCAAAATGAGAGGCAGATTGTTCTAACGAAAATTCTTTTTCCTGTAGCACTGGCAAAATTAAAAAAAATATACAAAACTGGGTTTTGTTATTTCTTGATAAGATGATAATATTTAACTTTTTCCAAACGCTGTTTTTATTATAAATGTACCAAATTTTTGGACGTCCTAAGAATATAGGGAAAAAATATTTCATGGAGTTCTATGTCGAAAGCCTGTCGATATATTTTATTTTAGCAAATTGATTTTTATGAAACATAGAATTTCCCCAAATAGTTCATCAGATCCAATCAATACACCAACTATTAAGTCCGATAGAAAAATTCACAGCAAATTTCTGCTTCGTTTTTTCAATAATCAATAATCGCAGCTTCGCTACGGTGTACTCGTAGCGTGCCGTAGCAGTGGAGATGCTACGGCGTAGCTTATATTGCTGAGTAGAGCATTGCTACAATAGTGAGTAGTAGCAATGCTCCAAGGGAGACTGCGCATTCTCTACTGCATTTCCTTCCAATATAAAGAAACATGTCACGTGTACTACTTATTGGGCCAGAAAATTAACTGATACTTGGTCAAAGCTTGTGAACAAGATTACATCTCGGAGCGATATTGGACTCCGTTTGGTGCGCGCCTGTACGATAGCGAGGAAATATGTCTTTCAGCTTAATTTATTGGACCATGATAATATATAAGCAATGCTATTTGCAGTATAAAGTAAATTGAAAAGTGGGACTCAAAAACGACTGACTATTGATTCAATAGTTTCCGAGATGTACTTAATTAATCATACACTTGACGTTATTGTATTCTGTTGGTTTTAAGTTAAAGTTATCTATTAAGATTTTAGTTTTTAGGGTTTTGACATCGGTTTCAAAACCCTTATGGGATCACTTTGTGTCTGTTTTGTGTTTTGAATCCTTAATATCTCAGAAACTACTGCAGCTATTGACTTGAAATTTGAAATAATAATACATTTTGTGCGTCCGTACAGATTTATCGTTGAGTCAAATTAAAGGTATGGATTTGGACAATTCAAAACAGGTTTTGAAAATCGTCTTAGTTTCATACTTAATGAAATATGTTAAAAAAAGTCGAAAAAAATTTTTAGGTACCAACCCACTTACCTACCCACTAATCTCTGTAGTAACTTTAATAGTAGTTCCACAGCGCCCCAAAACCGTTGTTCTCAAATTTTCTAAGTCCATACTCATTGTATTCCACTGCGCTTCAAGAATTTTTAGGTAATAAGATTAATGAATTAACGAATTCCACCGTGCTCCAAAATATATGAGAAGAGTAATGTATCCAGGATAATCCACACACACAGCATCATTTAGCCACAAGCTAAGCAAAGCTTGTGTTATTGGTACTACTACGATAGATGTTATAATTAATAAAGTATAGGTATCACATTAGATGATTTATTTTTGTGGACGTAGAAAAGGACTAGAACACCCGAACAAATAATCTGCAGATTGTACAAATATTAGTCCCGAGGCGGGAATCAAACCGCAATTTCCTGCTTCGTAAGCGGATCCTGGCCCATCGCGCCAAGAGATCGTCAATATACCTACCTAAACGACAAAAGTTCAAAACCCTCGGCGCGCGAGTTACACTCGCACTTGTCGTACTTGTTTTCAATAACTTCTTTTTCATTCTATCTCGAATGTATACAATTTGACTTTTTATTAGAAAATTTGGTACCAAACTTAGCAATTTATAATAATTGCTGATTAATTTAGAGGTACTTTTAAAAACTAAAATAATATTATAAAATTATTAAATTTATTTTATATAATTTCTATAACATATTAGCACCGTGCTTCGCACGGGTATTTAACATGATTCAAAAAGATTTTTTTCACACATACACTTGACTTAACTTCTTCGTTATAGCAATATACACACTTACACTTTGGGTTACATTATTAAAGGGTTCATACGGATCCCTATTTTTTTAAAATATTTTATAACCTATGCTTATCATTCTAATGGTGAAAGAATTTTCAAAATCGGTCCAGTAGTTTCGAAACCTATTCAATTCAAACCACAAACAAACAATCAAAACTTTCATCTAGATAATTTTCCATTATTTAAGTTTTTTTATATTTTTGACATTCGGTTTCCACCCGCACCTCAGTAACTAATTATGATGTCTATGACACTCCATAACTGATACTTGCTGAGTCGTAAGCTCAATATCTCTTTAGGATTTTGTGGGGATTATGGGCAATAACCCCCAAATGATAATGCCATCTATGGCGCTCATTAGGGGAGGCTATGTCCAGCAGTGGACTATTATAGGCTGGTGATGATGATGATGATGATCTCTTTAGGTCATATGGTACCAAGAAGACGGCGCCACTTGCCACATACCACATGGCTTTATTGCGAGAACAATTTGGTGAATCGTTAATTTGAGCTTTGCACCGTTGTGTTGGTCGAAATTAGAACTGCAGAACGGACCATGTTAACTGCAGTTACGGACAACATTTAAAATTAATAATAATGTTTAGGAAATAATAGTAATAAATATTGCTAGACAATCTACACAGTATCATCTAGATCGTAGCTAAGCAGAGCTTGTGTTATCGATACTAGATGAATGATATACATACTAGAAACTTACAAAAGCAGATTTTTTTTTAACCAAATCATTCGGGACATATATTCAAGTATCGGACAAAAAAAAAATCCAAGGCGGGAATAGAACCCGCAACCTTCTGCGCTACAGAGTCTAAAATAAATGGTTCTAGTAAAGATATGCGAATAAATTTGATATTATGTTTATTAAAAAACGACGCTTAAAATTAATCACGCGTCTTTAATAATATAATATTGTAAAGATGAAAGGTTTGATTGCTTGTTAGTATTATTCAATTGAATTGCCTCCGAAACGACTAAACCAATTTGATGATTCGATGAAAATTCTATAGAAATATATCCCTAATTATCCCTGACGAATAGAGGCTATAGAATATTTAAAAAAAGCTAAGGATCCGTATGAAAATTACAATAATTTAACCGAATTTGAACAAATTCTTATAATTTTTTTTAAACATATAACTAAGATTTTTGTTATTATGGTATGTAGGCCCTCGCACTCAGGTGTTAAATACCCTTGCGTAGTTATGTCGGACCGCTAGTACCTACTATATAAAAAAACATCTCAAAATCGGTGTTAGATGCGTCTCATTCTAACCACTACAACTATGGGTCAACTGATTGTATATAAAATCATAAAAACTACTGGATGTTTTGTATGTGTTTTCAAAAACAATTAGTAATAAATACTTCATAATGTAAAATGTGTTTTTGTAAGCTTAGTAGATTATCTTCTAAATTGCGTATTGTCTGAGATAAAAACATATTCAGTAAAAACAACCTGTGTTGAAATCTCTCAAAACTATTCTAAAGCTCTATGGAGATTAAAGTAGTTCCCCTGTATCCAGTAGAGTAGCTGCAAAGCCAATGTATGGAAGCTACTGGAAACTTTATTCACCATCATCAACTTACGTAAAACACCTACCGACCAGTGGGGCTAAGATGCACGCCACGAGAGACGACACGCGCGAGACGAGTAATTTAGTCGTCGTCAGTTATTTTCTCGTTTACTCTAAGATGCGCACCACGAGATACATAATACTCATTGTCGAGAAGTTCTTCTCGCGTAGAGATAGCCACTCAGACGAATACCCGTTTATTTCATTCAATTGTTTATGGTTTTAGTATGCTGCTAGGAAGAATTAGAATAACCTTCATAATTTTCACCTCCTTATTGGTAGTTTGAACATTTTCACTGGCAGAATCGATGGTAGAATGGTGACAAAACGGTGTGCGTTCGCCCAGCAAAAAGTATCGTCTTTTCAAGAATCGAATGATGCAGATAATTTGTGCCCTATGTCGTGTAAATGTGCCCAAAGTTTTAAATTTGTGCCCCCAAGGGCTGCAGAGTTATTTAGGAAAATCTGATTTTGCTGCACGAACGTTCGCCCAGCAAAACTTTTTTTAAAAAAAGGGTATAGCTTTATTTTAAATATGCAAAAAGATAGCTTAAATACTAGTCTAAATGTGCCGTTAAAGCAAAATTTGTGCCTCTAAAGGTTTTAGAGATATTTAGTTTTTTGCTGGGCGAACGTTTTGGTGATTTCTATATCTCGGAAACGGCTGAACGCACAGTCATAATTTTTTGTTCCTACAGATACGGTTAAATTGTGCCATTTGTGCCGTAATTTTCATTAACATGAGTAGCATGGTTCAGGAGCTATTATTGTTTTTCCTAGAAAACGGAAAAATGCTCTGGCTCTCGAATGAACAAGACCATCGACTTCACGTTGGTGCCGACTGGTACCCATTATATATTCACACGATCCTGTAAAGTTTCACCGGCCTACTACTTATAATAGACGAGTTATTAACGATTTTGTCTTTTTTTTGAGGTTATTTTGAGTGAAATTACTTTGGATACGAAAACACTAGTTTCCTGTGAGCTGGCTTATTACATGCTTCTACAATAATTAGAGCCCTATTTTAAGAATACGTATGCAAAAAATCATCTTTGTATACCCAATACTTTTGACAATAATGGTAATATACCATTCGAAGTATTTTTGGTAGATAACCAGACCAAATTCGAATGAACATTAAAAAGCGGCCGTACGATACTACAAGCTATCCTTCTTAAATCGTCATGATAATATTTAGTGTTTAGAGAACGTTGCGTACAAAAGTGGAATTGTCATTTAAAAAAATATACTTTTGCGCTCGTTTGATTTTTAAGTATAATATGATGATGAATGATGAAAAATGATAAATATATTATGATGAAAATGCTCTTTTCAATAAATAATTAAGTAGGTACCTACTTAGTAAGTACCTATACGTAGGCATACCTGTACCTACATATGTTTTTTTATCTGATAATCCTAAAGAGCATCCCCTGTTATTTAAGAAAATAATCCACGGCTCTTTTGCGAATAAATAATTAGTAGGCTGGTTTGTTTGTTTGCTAAATCCTAACGAGCCAACCTTTTGATAGGTACCAATATTATAATGGTAGGTAAGTATTTGCCAACACGCTCTACAAATTGATAAGTAAATACAATATTCAACTCGGAGTGACCGACGACCGTTGTGTGTGCTCTTCGAATGCACACACACACACACAACCTTATTGCACGCACCCATAAGTAATTAGTTTTTGAGTCTGCCTCTCGGGTTATTGTAATTTACACTCTATGTTCGTGGATTAAGGGTGCTGGTGAAGGAAGCTCAACGCACGGAAGCACCGCGTGCCACATTGACCAATGAACGACAAGTTTTGGTTCACAATGGTTTATTTTATTGTTTGTTTGTTTAGTTCTCATCTCTGCCCCGTCGGACCCGGGGTGTTTTATACCTATACTGTCAACGGCACATCAAGCTAGATCAGATGTCAAGTTGTACCTATAGGTATTTGGTGTTAAATCATTCATTCATTATTATCTCAACAGGTCACTGATGTGCCGTTGTCTCCGGACAATTTATTTTTAGTAATACCTACATTACAAATTATAGTGTACTAGATGCACCCCGCAGCTTTGCCCGCGAACCAGTTTTTTTCGTATAAATTTCAGAAATTTATTGCACACCCCCTAGGGGTTGTGTAAAAATACCTACATGTTTAATTATTCAGTCCATAGTTCATTTATACCGAGTTTTGAGTGAATCGAATCAAGGAAAAATTATTTTCCATACAACCCTTACCACCATATTTAACCCCCTCAGAGGTTAAAATTTCCAAATTTTAGCCTATTTAATCCTACTCTAGGTCCTAAACTATCTACCTACCTACCTACGAAATTTCATTTAAATCACTTAAGTAGTCACAAAGATTACCTAGGTACTTATAACGAACATTCACACAGACTTTCCCATTTATTTTAATAGTAAGATTATTAAAAACAAAATAATTCACATTTTATTTCATGTATAATATTTTTCGTGACATAAATATTATTTTCTACTTAACAATTCTGTACGCATCTGTACTACTTAAATTTCATTACAATGCCACCAAGTAAGGAAGGATAGCTTGTAGTATCGTACGGCCGCTTTTTAATGTTCATTCGAATTTGGTCTGGTTATCTACCAAAAATACTTCGAATGGTATTTTACCATTATTGTCTAAAGTATTGGGTATACAATGATGTTTTTTTGCATACGTATTCTTAAAATAGGGCTCTAATTATTGTAGAAGCATGTAATAAGCCAGCTCACAGGAAACTAGTGTTTTCGTATCCTAAGTAATTTCACACAAAATAACCTCAAAAAAAAGACAAAATTGTTAATAACTCGTCTATTATAAATAGTAGGCCGGTGAAACTTTACAGGATCGTGTGAATATATAATGGGTACCAGTCGGCACCAACGTGAAGTCGATGGTCTTGTTCATTCGAGAGCCAGAGCATTTTTCCGTTTTCTAGGAAAAACAATAATAGCTCCTGAACCATGCTACTCATGTTAATGAAAATTACGGCACAAATGGCACAAATTTACCGTATCTGTAGGAACAAAAAATTATGACTGTGCGTTCAGCCGTTTCCGAGATATAGAAATCACCAAAACGTTCGCCCAGCAAAAAACTAAATATCTCTAAAACCTTTAGAGGCACAAATTTTGCTTTAACGGCACATTTAGACTAGTATTTAAGCTATCTTTTTGCATATTTAAAATACAGCTATACCCTTTTTTAAAAAAAGTTTTGCTGGGCGAACGTTCGTGCAGCAAAATCAGATTTTCCTAAATAACTCTGCAGCCCTTGGGGGCACAAATTTAAAATTTTGGGCACATTTACACGACATAGGGCACAAATTATCTGCATCATTCGATTCTTGAAAAGACGATACTTTTTGCTGGGCGAACGCACACGACAAAACGGAGCAAATTCATAAAAAAACAAACTATTTCAACATTTGCGCGCAAATTTCCCTGCCTCAACTTTTTGTACCGATTGCAAGAAGGCATTGCGTAAAAGTAAGTAAAAATAAATATTAGTGCAGTTTATGTATAGTAAATATATGTTAGTAATAGTATGTTTTCTTATGCACTTGCCTCAACCAATCTTACAACAAGGCCAAGAAAATATGTAAGTAAGTACATACATTCGTATTGATTTGTCTGAACTTATTAAACACGCTACCGAGTGTTTGTATGTTTCATATGACCTAAAATATGTTTGTTATTCAATCCATTAAAGCCAAAATCATCTAGCTCATTTGATCAGGGAAAACGGACTTAGAAATCTTAGGCTCGACTTTGAAATTAGCTAGGTAATCTCGACAGCATCATTTATCCTTACCTAACTATTCATCCGCTCTACCTACAAACTCTACCTATAATGCTATCTTTGTTTTAGACGGTAATCATCATCATCAAGCCAACCCAACACCCCACACCAAATGTAGTACTTAGAATAATATCATGTAGTAGACAGATAGACATTTTATTGGTAAAAATTAAATTATTACAAGTCAATATAAGATAAGTTAGTATGCACTTAAAATAAAATAATATCACCTATAAAAAAAACAATGTGTATTATTTAAATTATCAATGCATTAAAAATGATTTGAATAGTGTCTGCATTAGTGCCGGCTCCACAGCATCCAAGTCTTCTCCCAATTTCCCTTCTTCTAATAGGATCCTGTGACAACATTGTTTCCAGTCGCCTAGGCATCTAAAACTGCCCTTTATGAACCCATTAGTACGCTCTATACCTTCCCCGACATTTTGAGCATGTAAAATTGGTGTACTGAGCCAGGGCTCCAGTGGATACCCAGATTCACCTGTAACAAAATCAAAAGTATAAAGATAAATTCATACTATAAAATCTGAATAAGATAAACATTATTACAAACCGGCTAGAGGCTAAAACAGTAGCATGCACTTGTTCTTGCAGTTACAAGCAGCCACAACTTTACCAGCATAGAAATTGAATATAAATATACGTAGGCTTTATGAGCTTTATTCTCGTTGATCTCGTTCGCTTAAAATTGCAGCAGAACCTACAACAAGATAAAATTATGTAAGCATATATGTAGGTATGTATCCAAGTACCTAATTGGTACCTAAATTGTAGTCAGCAAGCGATGGCACTAAAGGTTACAAACGAGATGGGTTAGAATAAGGTAGGTAGGTACTCACTTTTATATGAGCATGTACGCCAGAACTATTTTGCGGCTCCAAATCTGCCGTTAACCGGGAAATGAAATATTCCTTAATTGGTTTATTGATGCGCCATAGTCGATGAAACTCAGAATCGGGGACATTCAGAGGGTCACAAGCAAAACATCTCTTCCGGTCCTCTCTGGTATTAACAAATAATGTTCACATGGAACCGCGATAACCAACAAAATTCAAAGAAAAATTCATGACTATCTTCTCGTCAATTTTCTCGTGCTCAAATTGAAGGACGAGAGTTCTTCCCGCGCTAAACTGTCAGAAGTTGAGAAAATGTGGCGCGCATCTTAGCGTTTGACGAGAAAGGTGACCACAGATAAGATATACATTCACTTAAATCGTTCACGTGATGAGACGAGATGACTAAAGGTGGCGCATCCTAGCATCAGTCGAGAAATCGAGATAGCGCCATTTTTCACGAGATAACGAGTCGAGAAACGCTTCTCGTGGCACGCATCATAAGCCTACAGGGCTCTGATCCTTACGGTTTTAGAAATTAATTTCTCAAAAGAATATAATGTACAGTGCGCGTCACATATAAGTACCCTCTCTATAAGTTATCTCAATGTATGTGGGACAGAATAGTTGTTATTGTTGGGAATTTCAGACTTTAACTATTATGGGGTGTTGGTTCGATTCTGAGCGGGGCGTGAAAAATTTTTGTATTTGAAAATTTATGACAAGTTAGAAGGGAATTAGAAGTAATCGAAAATATTTTGTAGACAGGGGGGGTACTTAATTCTAACGCGCACTGTACATTCACTTATAGAAAAAAAAACAGTAATCTTAACTAAACATGCAGAGCGGACATAGATTGTAATAATAACTAACAATTGACTACCTAACACTTTTTATTGGTACGCGACTTATTCCTATAAGAATCCATGTAAAACGAAAAATAACACCTACTTAAATTAGCTAATACGCGAGATACCAAAGTAGAAGTTTTGCTGTTTGATTTAATAAAAGTAGACTGCATCCACGGAGGAAATTAAGCCAAGACTTCGTTTAAAATCCATTAAAATTACATCGTAGTGTTGCATTGGAAGTTGTAAAATATCAGTGAGATGAGGTGTTTTAAAATGATTGGGAAAACACATTTATGTAATCCGGCTAAAGAAGGTAGATCATAGAACTTAACTTTTTTTAAATATATACGGTAATTAGCAGTCCGCCCAGGCTTCGCACAAGTTACAACAAATATTTCAAAAATTATAAATTTTACATACGTTGGCTAGCTTGCTAACACTAACTATATGATTGAATCTGATGCCACATTCCCCTGCAGGCTGTACCCTGATGCTCCTCTCCTTGGAACTGCCTTCCACGTCAGCTCTGAAGGCCACGTCGCTGCTCCGGAAGACTACCACCACCACGGTTCCCCCTCTGGAAGGAACGCTAAATTTTAAATATTCTATAGCCTATGTTCATCAGAGATGTAGATTTCTAATTGTGAAATAATGTTTTAAATCGGTAGAGTAGTATCATACTATTCAATTCAAATAAAAAATCAAATATTTTCTCTTTACAATATTAGTATAGATATAAATATAGATACTACGGAAAAGTTGAGGTTTGAAAAGCAGTTTTCATGTTTTCGTCTCTATATTTCCACACAAAATGTGTCCGCAAACACACCACTTCTGTATACAGCTTCACATACATGAGCTTCTGTATACAGCATCACATTCGATTTTCGGGGAAAAAATATTCGATATATTACAGGTCAAGATTTACATTTACGCAATATTAACCCTAATCTATCCAAAGCAGTGGTTTTACTGCGAATAAGTCACTATCCCAACATGAGCCAATCTTCCGTATCTATAAAAATTTTTTGATTGATTGATTTTCCTAATAATTAACTCTTATTTGAAGAAAAATAGAAAAACTACTTAATCCCATTGACTTAGACGTGCGAGGTTTTTCTTGACGTCATGGAAGGCAGTAATCGCAAGAGATGACGCGCAAGCCCCACGTGTACTCAATGTAATAGGTACTCTAAGTTATATAATTTACTTGTAAATATTGATACAAGTAAGTTTTTTTTAAAATAGGACCCGGAGTCCAACTGCAACAACTACAAAATTTACCTAACACTTATTTCTACAAAACACGTTTTATGTACCAATAAGAGTAAGTAGTAAGTACTATTTTAGTAAATAGTACAACTTTATTATGCTTGTCTGGAAGCACAATTATGTAGCGGGCTGCCCATTTATTAGCACGGCAGCTCTGAACTCCTGCCAAGTGGGACTCCATCGCACTCCCACCAAGCAATGCGTACAGCTAGATCTCTATTCAAAATATTAGCTTCTCTCAAAATAATCGGGTCCAGATTAATTTATTTGAGTTACAGTGAGTGTAGACAGAACATGTTTGATATTTTTTTTATAATTACTGCAAATCAACCCGCCCAAAGGTATATTGGGTATTGGTTGCGACGAGGCCATTATAACCCCTATCTATAGTATTGCCCTCTTGCTATTTCTACCACCAGATTCACTTAGCTACTAGGGTTTCATAAATGATAAGGAAGTTGTACCTTTGTTTGATTTATCCATTGGAGAGTTACTACGCAAGTAGCCTATATTTAGTCAGATTAGGTCTAACCAAATCAATTTAAAGGTTAACATGCCCGTATTATTACATTATACTCTTTCTATTGTAGAACGAGAATCTATACAACCAACGTGTGGAAATAGCAATCACTAGATTTTTATTACATTACCAAAATTTTGATAACTTTCCGTAACTTATGAAAGTTCACCAGCTAAAGTTTCCAGCGCGCTGGTATGCGAACAGTGTCGAAAATTAAAGCTATAATGTTTGAGCTTTCTGCTTTAAACCGGTTGGCACCGGCTGAGTATGAAGTCGCAGTGTAATGGAAACTAGAGATTAGATTAGCAGTTAAGCGCTGATGCGTTTAAGAGTTTATCAATAATTTTGTCTTTGTTAGCAGTAGATACAAAAGTATCCGTTTCCTAAATGAGAGAAACCATAAGTTTACTACTTTGGTAGTTAAAGAATACATTAATTAATATTTTAATTTGTAACCTTTCCGGCGCGGCGGCGCTGTAACCACCAGTTTTAACCTGTGGCAAATAAACAAATAATGGTGGACAATCCACATGTATTTTACATAATATTTTCTCTAGCATAATTTGGTTCTACAAATATGCATATTTTACTACAAAAGAGGAAATAAAATAAAACAAAATTTGGTAAAATATATTTAACGATACTGTAGTCTGGTGCGAGTAAATCCCAGAAGCTCTAAACAAATTTCCGTTTTGCCTCCTCTTATTATCATTTCATTCAACTCTTCTCCGTTTTCGAACACGAATGTGCACCTTTTTGGGTGCGTGTATGTATTGTATTGTACTAAATGTAATATTAACAGAAACTCCTGTTTGGCTAGCGTCAATAATTGTTGTTAGCCATTTTGCAATAATTGGCAATTTGGAGCCAAGCTTGATTAGCATAGAGGTGCAGATAATAATTTGATTTTCGTCGTCAAACAACGCATATTATTCATGTTTATCTTTATATACGTTGTAATTATACTATGTATGACAAGCGATTAATAAAAAAACACTGAAACTGTTTTTCCCTTGGCTCGTGTAGATTGATAAATCGTAATAAGGGACAAAGAAATACCTTATGGAGATGATATTTATTCAGAACTAATTTAATTAATTATGAAAATAAAATCAGTTATAATTATAAAATATCACGCATGTAAAGGTTCAGGCTGATTGAGTACCATTATTTTCTCTTAGCTGTTATTTGATGCCTATATTGTATTAAGTAGGTACTTAAACAGTTGGTTATCTATATATCAGTTGTTTTATAGGATTTTTGAAATCAATATACTATTTTGAAATGACTAAGCGTTCTTGATACCTCAAGGAAGTTAAATAAATTTCAGATATCCTTTCAAATACATAAAACCAATCAATTATCGTAATACTTTAGCTATATTAACATAAAACTTTTTAATAGTCGTTTCAATTGATGTTTTACATGTTATACACATAAACCATCATCTTCAATCTCTCTGTCTATTAAAAAAAATCTATGAACTATTTATAAAATACCGCATTAAAATCCGTTGCGTAGTTTTAAATAATACATAGGTATACATACATACAGACAGACAGCGGGAAGCGACTTTGTTTTAACAATGTAGTGAAGATAGAAACTCCTGAAACTCCACACAAAGAAAGAAAACATTACTATTAGACATGCTTAAAGTAGAGGAAGTAAAAAGGACACCCTTATCGCTATGAGCGATCTCTTCCACGCAACCTTGACATGAAATAACACTTTACACACGTAAAGGTAACATACTAGATACTAAATTAAAAATCATAAAAATAATAAAAAATCAACGATTACTCTACTCAAAAACAAATTCTAGAATCTTATACTTATAACACTTGCGGCACAAAAGCTATGGCGAGTTAGAACAAACTCTTAGGAAAGTTCAGTAAACTATCACGATGATAAGACGTGTATGGCGTTTACAAGTTGCTAGTTATGCCTAAATGGACGTGGGCGACGTAAGGCTGTGGCACTCAGAATTCATATTATAACGAACTGGATTCTACCCGCTTTTGGATGCGTTTTTCTTGGAAAAACAATATCGCTATTCCCCTTGATATAAATAAATAATTCTGGACAACCCACCCAGCCTCTTCTAGCTCCAGCTAAAAAGAGCCTGTGTTATGGGTACTAGATGGCTGATAAACTTATTACGTACGTATTTAAGTACTTTAATTTTGTATGTATTTGTTTTGTATGTAGCTGTAACACTTCGCCTCTATACATTTTGATTTGTTTTCCCCAGCAGAAAACCAGCGCAGGTGTTTTTACTAACACCTGCATATGCTGAGTTGGGACCATTTTGTAGTTAAAACTAAGCTAAATAATATTATAATTATGTTCGTTGTAATTATTCTCTGTGGTAACTTTTTTCTGTTTGTATTTTTTTATTTATGTTTAACTACAAATAAACGCTTTGATTTGATTTATTACAATATTCCTATGGAGATATTTATTATTGTACTTTAAAAATGACTAGAACACCTGAAACAAATATCTGCATACAGTACCTACAATATATCACGAGGTAACAATGGTAGTGTACCTACTGAATCGAAGAGGCATAATACCTTTTTATTAAGTATGGATGACTTGTCTGCTTACTTGGGGGCTAGATGAAGCTGTTTAAATTGTCTATTATAATTTATTATGTATTTATTTATTTAAAAAACCGTGAGTACCCCACTGCATGGAAGACGCCTAACTCCGCCTCCCCTCCTCGATTCCTTGCGATCTTATTAAAGAAGAAAAACCAATACTTAGTTACCTTTTTAAACTTATGTAAATGCACACAATAAAATAAGTTGCATAAACTCAACCGACAACCTCAACAAAAAAATATCAATAGGTACTTACTTCAGAATTCAAAATATCAGATTTTTTTTTAAATTTAGAAAAGATTGAAGGCAACAGAATCGTATACCTGGTAGAACTTTTATTTCTTCGCTTTATAATTTTTAAATATTATACGAAAGTTGTATTCATTCAGGTATCTATAGAAGTTTTCCTGAAAATAAAGTATCATGAAAGTGATATTTTCAACTATATTATGTAGTAAAAAGTAATCCGTTTCTCTGGAAGAAACTTACAAAAACTTAATTATATTTACCCTATGGTAAAATAAAAAATAAGAGAATGTTAATCCATAGTTTACAGTGCAACAAATTGTATATTGTATAAAACACTTAATAATACACGCCCAAAATCAATGTCCTTTTTTAATTTTACTCTACAGGTGATTCTTCTTATTTAAAGTCGGAAAATCGTTCCCTGTTATAACTTTTGACAATATTCGAACAATTACCGGATGTTTACACGGAGCGGAAATGACGTGCTGAATTGACAGTAATCCGACGGAGACACTGTGTCGTGCACAACGCAATCTCCGGTGCTCGGATAAGCTTTCTAGTATTTCCGAAATTAACGTTACCTACCTTGTTTTACATAACTTAAATCGTATTAGATATGGACTGAGATAATTTAACTATAGGCTGATAAAACTTTTTAAGGTGTTAACTTCGAACCACAATCATCTTGATTATGGTATTAATGAGGGATTAAAGGATAAAACGTTGGTATTTTTCCAACAAGCTAGTTCGAAGTAAACCCGCTGACATTCATAATAGTCACCTACCACCTATTATTTTAAGGGCAATAACTCTACGATAACTATACGCTCTCAAAATGGAAACCAGCATTTTATCGTGAAATAACACGCACGGCCATCGTAATCGTTGCATGAAAATTTGGTAGTATTCAAAATGCAAATTAGGAAATACCCAATCGCTCTACCTATAAAATAATTTGTACAACGGAGTAATTTTATTGCATGCGACATGAAAATCTATTAGCGCGCATTTTCCTACTACTACTTAAACATTTGTGAAACGTAGAATTCCGTGCCCTAGTACCTAGGAGACCCTAAAACAAGAGACATACCTAGGGCAAGATATATAGACACAACAAACTGGGCTTAGTAATCAAATAATGCTGTATAATTCACGCAGCAACCGCTAGTCTCAGGCTAAGCAGAGCTTGTGTTATATGTAGGTACTAGATAATAGTTAATACAATACAATGAATTTAATGATTCACAGAAAATGCTCGATTATTCGGAACAAACGTCTGCAGAATATACATACATTTGAAGAATCGTGGAAATGTAATCAATTGATAAAAATATAGCATGTGTAAAACATAACAATATGATGAAGTTGGATTCAAAGAAATAATTTTCTAAAAGCATTTTCATCCAGTCTATCGAACAAGCACCTCGAGGAAGTATGATCGAGAACTTTTATACATTACGACTTTCAAATAAATGCTCTAGGGATTTGGTAATAAAGATAAAAATGTAATATCCATGCCTGTGGCTGGTTTTATGGCATTTCAATGTAGCACTTAGTCGAAATGTGCAGTTTGGACACGGCGTTTTATGAAGTGCTTTGGAATTGTATTTATTACTTACTTATGCCATTTAGCGTCCGAGTGGTCTTTGTACAGAATGTACCATTTTACTTCAATATAAAAGTCACTGGCCTTTGGCCTGCACTGAAAGACAGCACTGGGTAAAATGCCATATAAACAGCACAAGCCAGTCATAATTTGCGCTAAAACAAAAAGCAAACCACAAAATCGCAATTAGAAGCTAAGCGTGCCAATAAGCAAAAAACCCGTTTCTGTTGCAGGGTCGTTACTTAATAGAAAGCAAACATAATTTATTTAAAACATCAAAATACAAAACAAAGAAGTCCCAATCATAAAAAGACCGGTAAAAACCTTTACAGCACAAAACATAATACATTTGCAATATTCACATGGAGGAAAACCATGAATTTTATACGAAGGTAGTTCTAAAATATTGGACCGCTCGTTTCGGTAGCGTGACAACTTGACAGTAGGCTTGACAGTCAGCTTGACGTGACATGACATTCGGTTCCCGGGTTGAACGTCTCGACGTCTGAAAACACGCGAAGCGATGCAAAATCCGCTGAATTATTTTACCGTATGCTATGCTCGATGAATTTTGTCTGAATAGATGTATGGAACGGTTTTATTCATTGATCCTTCGTGATTTCATAATAGGGACAATGTAAACAATAATAATAAGATAAATAATATCTACGTCCTTAATAGATCACTAATTACGTTAGTTTTGAGTTCACACATTTATCGCGAGGCGGGAATCACACCGAAAACTCCTGCGTCGTAGGCAAACCTTGGCCCACCGCGCCACAACAACAACAACAACATCACCAGCCTATATAGTCCACTGCTGGACATAGGCCTCCCCTAATGAGCGCCACAGAGGTCGTCAATCTATGTACGGTACCTATACAACAAAAATTCAAAACCCACGGCGCGCGAGATAAACTAGCACTTGACGAATCTTGTCTTCTTAATCAACGATAATATAACACTATACTCGCCATTATTTAAACTATCGAACTTTTCAAAACACATTTTAAAATCACTTAAATTCATACCTACCTGAACTGCAAATATAAAATTCACTATTATAGAAACATTATTTCTAGAAGCGTCGTAGACTTTTCAAATATCAAATTTAGAAGACAGAGTTAGAAAATATCAATAACTTCTGAGTCTCAAAAGTATTTAATAAAGGGTAGTTACTAAAAGGCCGCCCAATAACTCTGTACAGAATTTATTACATTTCAAGTTAATTTACCGGAGTTTTTAAAGAGCTTGGGTACAGCCATACCCTAAATCCCAAAACGTATACCGTTTTTAATCGACGAAATATGTGGCGCGGTGGGCGAATGTTCACCTGCGATGCAGGAGGTTGCGTGTTCTAATTCCGCGTCTGGACAAATCTGCAGGTTTATTCAGCAGGTATTCCTGACGTTTTCTATATATAATAAAAAAATATCTGTTTATATAAGTATATTTTATAATTTATATCAATCATTCACTTTGACAACCTTCGTTAAGACATACGTATGTTTTTTTTATTCTTTTAATCTTTGTTTCTCATCTTGTCCATCAAAGATGAACGCATTTTTGAAAGTTATTACAAATACACTCGAGAGCAATGAATCCGGGTCACTCAAAGAAAAAAAAATCTCGGAAAGTAACCCTTAGTTGCATTAACCTAGCATTCTTACTTTCCGAGATTTTTTTTTCTTTGAGTGACCCGGATTCATTGCGTTAAAGAACTGTAACAGAGAAGGTATATAAAGTATATTCCCAAAATGGTACATTAGGGGTACGAGGACGAATAAATTATTATATACATACAAACATAGTACCAAAATGATTTGTAATTTGAGAATATTTTCACCATGGTTTGCGTTTATTTTAGTAGTATTTATGTATATAGGTTCCTACCACAAGCGTTTTTGAAAAAAATCTAAGAAAACATGTCTTTTCTAAGTAAAAATGCGATTAGGCTTACATACTTTCATTTCAGAAAAGCATTTTAAATTAATTTTGTGTCAGGAAGAAAGATAAATAGGTACCTACTATTTTAATACAAATAATAGCAGGTCTAGATTATGCGGTGTCGATTGTCCTTCATTATTTATTTAATATACTTTTTAATCGTGTAGACGACTGTAGATTTCCTACGAATCTCATTATTTCTATAGAGTCTTGCTCCAAGACTTTTCAAGCAAAATGAATAGCTCATTTGGTAATTTCTTTCCTATATAGGTATATACGATACTTCCCCCCGCCTACCGTAATCTAAACTGGCAGCCCTTTTAATATCCACCTGCAATAGGAATTCCAATTAAATTAAGCAACGGGCTTGTACCTAAAATGTTGTGTTATTGCGTCATACCTACCGTACTTATCTAAATGAATACGATGAGGTATGTGGCCGGATAGATCTGTGTAGGTATAAAAGGAAGTTAGAGTGATATTTAATACTTTTATAAGAACTTATCAAACAGATTGTAGCAGTGATGGTACTTAATTGAAAATAACTCTAGAGAAAGATTCAAGTGGTAGCTTTATCGAAACAGTATATTGATGATCTATTTTTGGGAAGTAATACCGTTAAATTATGGTACGTACCTACATCGAAAAAAAGACAATTAATTCAATTTTCTACTTCGATGAAGCGTGTAGCATTTCTCAGCAAAATCTGTAAGTAAAGAACAAAGCCGTAAATAAATCGAAACTCAATAATATAGATTGCCTATAATTCAATGGGTCTAAATTTGCATGGCACGATTACGTATTAGGGGAGAGCCGGGCAAAAGCGTACGAATGGCATTTCGAATGAATAATCGTCGCACAGATTTGACGGGAGGTATTTTTATTGCCCAAAAGTATGAGCAATATTAGAATCCTGTAATTGCTTATAAAAAGTTGTGAAAGTTCTTTTTTGGCGTAGCAATTTTTGTAGAGAAAGCAAAGTGATTTGCTTTCTCTACTTGCGAACATCAGGAGTTCGCAGAAGTAAAGAAAACAAACTAATTGACATGTCGAGTTTTAAGACAAACGCTTGAGTGCGTTAATAATTGGTTCCCTGAGGTAAATATAAACAAAAATTTAATTTTTTCCTTTTGGTCTCTATCTAGGTCATACATACGTCAGATATTCTGGTAATCTTCTAGTATTTCCCAAGACAATTCAACTGTAGCTCTTTTAATCTAGTTTAACGTGTATATACTTGCTGTGTCTGATTCTATGTATGCGGTTCTTATCAAATATCCGTATGATAGCAATTTCCATTACTCAAGATCACTCAAATTAATTAAATGCTTACTCAGATCACGAATGTTTCCCTCATACCACAAGGGGTAGGTCCACAGGGTGTTCGAAGTAGAAAGACAAACCTATATTCTTGATCTATTATTTTTATTATTCTTCATATAATATTTGCGTAGTAATTACTTCTTATGGACGGGCTCAAATCGATCTATATCTATACTAATATTAGAAAGATTTGATTGTTTTTTTGAATTGAATGATGAACATAGGCTATGGAATATTTTCAATAAAGTTAGAGATCCGCTGGAAATATAAAATTTTTGGTAAATACCCGAGCCGGGCGTAGCCGGGTCCGACGGTATTTTATAATATTCATATGAACCTTTCCACATCATAATATAAACAAAAACAAAAAAAGCATATAATAAACTCCGGATGTACGTCTTTTTTCTGTTTATTTCCTTTCAAACATTAACGGATGAGTAGCTTCAAAAAAGCCAAAGAGAAAGATCTTACCCGCAATTTTAATAAACAAATATTTCACTACCTTTCATAAGGGTTAGTAGGATTATGGTTGTTTTCCTAGACATGACAACCTAAGTGGCGCAGAGGTCTTCCTACGACGATGGTTGATGTCTAGATTTCAGCGATAATTAATGATTTTAACGTATTCATGTGCTACCCAACTAACACTTAGGCGCTAAGACAAGAGCTATATTAGATGTATAAGAGCGCTAACCAGATCTTACAGTTATTAATAAGTGTTACTATTTGGAGTTAGATCGCACTATAACTCCTCTATACCCCCGAATTGGGCACACTTTTTATATCGCCTTGGGTTATTTAATGGCTGTACAACAGAGTTACAGATTTGGTTGAGAGGTATAATAGAGCTATTAGAGAGCTATAATAGCGAAAACTGAAACTACAAGAGATAAAAACGTGATAAATAAGCGGAAGTTAAGTCCTTTAGTGGTAAAATAGATTAATATAGCGTTTATTAACTCTTTGGGTGCTTAGAGGGCTGCAAATAGGTGAATACTAACTCCTTAAGGGGTACAACAGAACTACAAAGTCACTCACTATGTCTTTAGGTGATTTGAGGGTGGCAAATAGGTGATTATTAACGCGTTGAGCTCTACAATGTATCCACAAGAGCGATATTAAGGTTCTTAAACTTTAACATCAGGATATTCTTTTTTTTATCAACAGAATAATTACTTCTAGTTTTGTGTGCGTAAAATGTTTAGATATTTATTAATCCAAAAGGGCGCCTCGTTTGTGAAACTGAAATGAAATCGTTTAGTTCCAACTTATTGACTACAGGAGAGGTTGATTTTTCACTGCGAACGTAAGTACATTGTGATTAAGTATATGTATTATTAACAAATTATTCAAGCGCCCGATGACTAATGTCTCTTTACTGAAAATAAACAATGTATTAGATATGGAGTAACATAAAAGTTTTCGAAGAATCGAATAAAATATTGTTTATTCCAGTTTAAAGTATCGTGCTAGTCGTAATTAATACACATAATGAAGCATAAGTAAAATACTTTATATAAATCATAGTTTCTTCTGTTTTTATAACCTTAGTCAGATCAATTCGCAACCTTTAAATGGTGGGCAAACAAATTTAGGGATCCGTAGTACTGTCTGTCCGTAGTTTTTTGAGTGACATTCATTACACTTCTATTTTACAGTAACGCGAAAGTAACGCATACTGCTACTTTAAAACCACTCAAAAATAAGAAAAAGGTCCTTTATATTATGTTTATGTTTAAAATTTATCAATTATTTAGAAATCAGATATAGATTTCTGTGTTAGGCTTATAAGTACTTATGATAGGATGCCGGCATAGGAGATTCAATTTTATGTATATATTTTATTCACTGTATCTTTTCTCTCTCCTCTCATTCATCTCCTTCATCCTCCTTCATCTCCTCTTTTCAGTGACGTCATGAAATAACTTGTATTTTAATTTCAGAATGCCGTACACAACAATTGTACAAACTATAGAAAAAGGAAAATATGTGCTGTGCACTGCATGCTCCATCGGATCCATGGAAACATAATAATAGTACTAAAATGGCCTAAATGCAATGCGTTAAAACTTGTAAAATCCACAAACACCTTACTACAACTTGATGGGCGACGAATAAAGTGTCAAGTAAAAAGAAGAAATATTTCAACTTATGCAGAAGCTGAACGCGAATTAGATTTTTTGTTATAACGATATGAAAACGTGTAAAACTTGACAAAAAAAAAACAAAGAGAAAGATGATGTTGATAAAGGACTTGATAAGTCGGAAGGCGGCCTCTGCAAAAGAGACCTACTCGTACAAGCTGTAGGTCTGATTGTGAATGATATGATACAAATTAATAACCTTTTGATCTTGACTATATTTTTATTGATTTATTACTATAAATCTTGATGATAAGCTGAATTTCATGAATCTTTATCAGATAATTTTTTTGCTTTATAGTTTTTAAATGACAAATATAAGGATTCAGTGTGATAAATAAATATATTTGAATATGATTCATTTAAAGAAAAACTAAGTAAAACTACTTTGTGAAAAGAATAAAAGAAATGTGATTGAAATATTGTGTTTAATTTGATTTATTATTTAGAAAATTATGTACGGGACCCAGATTGACATTTTCGCAGAAAACTCCCGCTTGACTACTTCTAGTACCTACTATCACTTCGCCATTGCTCTGATATCAACAAGTGAACAAATAAGGGTTACAGAAGAGGTATTGAGATCTATTACTCTACCTAAACCTATACAGAAGTGACATTAGGCACTAGAAGTTCTATGATAGCGAAAAATGTTCCCACTGTTACAACTTTAAGTAATATAAGAGAGTATTGTACCTCTTTAGGTATTTGGTGCTATAATAACCATTGTATAAGTAATTATTGCTTTTGTACAACTTTTAGTTCTTGGCAAGAGTTCGTTAGCGCTTGCATAGCACTTTGGGGGGTTGTAGTCAGTGCTTACTTCTTATTTAGATTCTATGGTTGTAAGATTCACTTACAGCTATAAAACAAGATGCTTAGCCTGTATTATAGCGTTACAAATTGCTGCTGTATGTCTTTAACCTTTAAACTCATCTTGTTATTACCCTTAAAACTATGCTGTATAGCTCACAGTGGAATATTTTGTTAGACTACACTCTTATGTTGCCAAAAGTTGTTATTGCTGCTGCTATAGCACCTTTATATCACGTTAAGGTCTAAAATAAGCTCTAATTGACGCCAAATTGTTTGTTGGGTAGTGTATCAGTCATCTATTACTTGAGCTGTGCTCACTCATGGTCCAGAATCCCAGTCCAGTCCAGTCCAGAGTCCAGAAACCAGTTTTAGTATTTATTATTGAAAATCGGCTAAGAACTGTTACAATGTATTTAATAACGTTGAATGATCGCGCGGCAACAATAGTTCGAAATTGGTTTGCCTCATAACTTCCTCTGTCTTCAAAATAACAGCAATGGTCGTTAATTTCCGAGTAGAGCAGTCATGCTAATGAAATCAGCCCTTATTAAATAAATAAATATAAATAAATAATGCAGGACAATCACACATCATCATCTAGCCCCAAGCTAAGCAGAGCTTGTGCTTTGAATACTAGATGACTGATATACCTACATAATACAATATTATTACATAATTATATAGACTTTTTTATACATAGAACACGACCAGAAAGCTCTGAACAAATATCTGGAGGTCGTACAAATATTTGTCCCGAGGCGGGAATCGAACCTGCAACCTTCTGCGTCGCAGGCAGACCTTCGTCCACCCCGCCACAGAGGTCGTCAAATTCGTATTCACACCGACACACGTGTCAAACACCACATCTTGTTCGAGGAAAGCAATTTTGAATACCGATCACATGGATTAAAGTACAATAAAGACTATCAACTTGGAATTGTGCTGACCACACGCGGTCTACATGGTGATAGCTAGCAACAAGCGCATTGCTTACGCAAATGTGCCCTAATCAAGAGATAAAGACCGTTGAAAGCTATGTTTGCAAAAACAAGGGAGCAGCTGCTGTGGAAAAGTATAAACTTTTCGTACAAAAATTTGTCCCATGTCGGGTATTGAACTCGTAACGCTTCTTGCGTTACGAGTTGCAGAAGAGCCTTGCCTTTTGCCTCACAGAGGCTGTCAAACTAATGAATACAAAGATTTAAGACGAAATATTATTATCAATTTAAACTTTATTATGTGATTATCACGTAATACTTGCCTGCAGAAAATTTTAATGTCCTGCGTGGTCCTCCAGTGCGTAGGAAATTGAACATATTTCAATAATATTATTTTGAAAGATCGGAAGCCTGATTAAAATGACAAAGGTTCGACAGGCAGCCTGCACGATCAAATTGCGCAAATAAATTTCAACTCTATTGCTGTTGACTCTGTCAGAATTCTTTCCAATTTCCCATGACCGAGTAATTCGACTTATACCCTCTGTCTCGCTTTCACGCTACATAACTTTTAGGAATATTTTATAACCTTAAACTTCTATGACACAATTTGGGTCACATACGTGCAAGTTGCTTACTATTCAGTAACATTAAAACAAAGAACGAGTTTTTAGATTAGACCAGGATTAGACAACCTACCTGGCTATGCAATGCCTGAGTGCTGAATAATTCAACGCACACCTATCCGAATATTCCAATAGAATCAATCGAATTCTGAAGATTGATTGACGACACTATAAAGTCTGGTTCGGCGTTGACAGTGCGAGGTTTAAATACGATAACATGCAATGCAATGTATTCTAAAACTCGATTATCAACGAGTACCACTTAAAAATGTCAGCTTCAAGGGGAGGAAATATCTCTTTGCACAAATTATTGAACAATGTAGAGTCACGTGGAGTCTTTGGCTTCACTATGGCATAATGCGCCAACAATCGCAAACTTATACATTGTTCATTTATTGTTCACCACGCAGGAACTTCAACCATAAAACTTTATTTTGCGCCGTTAACTTTGCTTAGTTAACATTTGTTCTTAGCTCCATGCAAAGCTATAGTTTTAATTAAAATTTACAATTCCAGTCGAGAGAACAATGCGGAATACTTTATTATAAGAAATAAGTAACTTTCGGATTCATCATTGTGAATGTATAAAATTGTTTTGTATTTATGAAAGGAAATCCCAACAATCTAACAAGGCAATCGTCTTGGATTCGGATCATCAAAGGAAAATGGGGTTATTCAGAGTGCCAACAGTTTAGGCGGTACGGTACGTGGGAGCTCTCGCGTCAAATGCGGATCAAGTGGTTCTAATTGCCTCTTGCCCAGTTATAACGAATGTTCGCCAAAATTTAAATCACGTTTCTTTTCCCGTCGTCATTGAAGAAATAAGCAAATTGATTATCAATTGAAAGGCTGAGATGCTTTACCTTCTTTGAACAGGGTAATTCTTAAGCATCGTATTAAGTTATTAACCTACTTCGTACTGCTGTGCAAAGGACTCCCGCAAGGTAAACCTTACGACTCGGTATTTATGAAATACCGTCCTTAGTACGCTAGCGTAATGATACCATTCGACATACTACTTACAGACTCAAATGAAAAGAAAACAAAATCCTGTTCCGATGTACGATCGAACTTTATAGATTGGACCAAAAAATGTCGTCGCAAACGTAAAATGAACGCGAATAGTGCTAAATCAGAGTTACTGGGCACTATCTCTTTTCAATTAGTCCGTTCGAAAAATCGAAGTCGTAAAGTGGGATTGATAGCCAATAGCTCCGTGAGAAGGTACTTAAAGTAGCCTTCGGGGAGGAAGTTCTTTAAAGGGTTTCTTGTTTCTTTCTTCCGATTATTAGCACTTCAAACGTTATTTGACTTTCCCGATAAAATTAGATAATGGTTTGGCCAAAGATAATATAGCAGATAAATTACATACAACTAAATAATTTCTTCCGGTTGTTGAACCTAATAAAAATTCAAATGAAGCTGTGCCCTACGACCAGCGGTTTATTATTTATATCCCAAACATCGCTAACTTGTGATTTATGCCGGAGAATGCTTATTTATTTTACGGTCTCGTTTGTATTGCAATATTGTCCGCGAACTTTCGCGTTAGCTCGGTCACGAACAATAGCCTGACCATGCCTGACCAGTGTCGTCTGAAGGTTTGGTTTTACAGGGTCAGGCATAGGAACATGCAAGTTGTAAGAGGGGAAAACAGTGAACAGCTTTTTCGTTGTAAAAAATAAACACACCTTCGAATTAGTTGTTCGGAACCTTTGCTTAATTGAGTTAACTTCAATAGGTAATAGGTAAGCTAAGTTATATAGTAAAAAAATTCTGTGTTGCTTCGGGACGATCGGGAAAACATTTAATAAGATCTAAAAGCGCATAGCCCGCGCGAAGTAAACCACTCTAACAACAAAGTGAAAAAATCTAGATTTATCTCTCCAAGACACATCATCAGGACACAACAATACTTCGACCCTGACACTGACAGCACCAAGCAACATGATAGAGTCCTTATACCACTGCAGGGGAAAAAGTTTTTGTGCGAAATTGTAACTAAATATTTCATAAATTTTAAAGTTTGTGAAGCTGGATCTCCAAAACAACTAAGAATTTTTTTCCGTAGTTAGCGCTGTGGTTAAGCCTGTATTCCAATAATTATTGTAAAATGAATAGTTTAGCTTAAAAAATACACACACATTCACTCACTCACACATTTTTCCTATTAATTTAAGCCTGACGTGCAGATAGTGCCTATAAGTGATGCGTGGTCATTTGCCTCATATTATAACTTTTAAAATCGCAATTAGGAATGGATTAGTTCAAGATTAAGGTTATTCTACTATAAAATAAGCTATATAGCCTACTGTATAGTTAAGCTATAAGAACTAGATGCCCATTTTCGGAAGTCGGATCTTTGGAAGTGGGACATTAATGTTTCCTGGGACATTAATCCGGGCTTTACTACTTTATACCACTGCCCCAGTGCCCTTTGACTGAATGGTACTTCAGCACTCTAGTTTCGTCCCTGTCGCTGCTTTATTTCGTCGTCCGTTTCGTCCACAATTCCCGGCTTAGTTGACTGCCTCGCTGTTAATTACCCGTTTGTTTTACGTTTTTTTCAACTCCCGTTTGGGAATTCCTATGAATCACGGCAGTTAGCATTACTACAATTCGTGTAAAGAGCTGAAACTTTGCTGTTTATGGCGTTCGATCTGTTGTTTAAAGTGGATTAGTTTTAACTGGGATTGCTCTATTGAAGACAAGTTTGAGCTTAATAGTGCATTGACTTTTGTGCTCTCGTTTTATTGGATTGGTAGTTTATGCCTCTGTTGGTAGATAAATACCCCAGCGTCAATAAATAAATAGGTCGTCCTTTTAATTATTGATCTAACGTGGTTTATCTAGGTACTATTTCAAAGCTTAGATAACCTCAACCCCTGAATAGGTTTTAGGTTTGAATTGAGTTCTTATTCCTATGATAAACATTACATTTAAAGTTTCATTCCACAATATATAGATAAAAGATAAAGATACATTTATTCAGCTCCACAAGAACAGCACAGAGCACAGCATAGTTAAAATATACTCAATCTATAAATAAATTGTTCTGTACGAAAGGAACTGACTAATTTTAAACTTAGGAAGGGTTCAGATTTCTTACATTATCTGTAGAAGAAAATCACAACAACAAGAATCAAATCATACAGCTCAGTGAAGAAGAAGGTTTAGCAATACAAAAAGTGATCTTGACTTGGTTTGACAATGTTTTAACCATATAATAGCGTAAGATGTAAACGATTTAGTACCTTGTCATGGCAAAGGACCTCGCCTTTTTTGGCAGCTTCAAAGTATCTCTCGAGGAAATCACTTCTAAAGCGACCTGCTATTAGATTTGAGAGTCAAAACTATAGTTATAACTATAGTGAAACCAATGTTATTCCATTCAAATTAAGAAAAAAAAAAATATATTATCACCAAATTCACTCAGTCACTGACTTCAACATCTTGTTTTGGCTCACTTTTATGGTCGGTTATAAAGTATCTACTATTGCGATGACTCAGCAAAATGAAACTAAAAACAAAACACAGACACAGATTCTAAAATTAAAACAGAAACTTTGCCATAAATAATGAACAAAACGGCGCATGTCTCAGAGGCTAGAGATTAACCAAATAAATTTGATTTACGAGAATTCGGTTGCCAGTAAACATGGTTTGTTATTAAAATCTGTTAAATATTCTAACAGTCTGCCACGGTAGGGATGCTCTGAGGGTAAGTCCAGCCGCACAAAAGCGCAACGTTGGAAATACATAACATTGCTTACCTACATTAGGTATAACCACTAGTCGTGCGGTGAGCAGAATGCTACTTGAAGTGGATCTTTTAGGGGTCAGTTCTCATTGAAACGGAACCCGAACTGTTTTGTCGATGGGTCAAAGAAGTGGAGTAGGTAGGGGTTTGAAGATAATTTTTATTTAAATAGATAAAATCCAAAACAAATATCCACAGATCTTACAAACACTAAGATATACTTTCGAGTCCGTAGCATTCTGCGTTGCAACGTCCGGTTCAAAGTTCAGTTCTCTCGCGGAAATTATTCAGTTTGCAGCAGAACATAAAAGAGGTCATTTCATTCTCTCACCAAAACAACTATAGAAAAAACACATTTCCAAAACACCGGTCTTTACAAACGGAATGGTTCCCCTCTCTACAGTGTAATGTAAGGTCACTCACAGGGGGGAAAATGGGGGTAAGGAGGGTAGGTGGAGGCAGACACCTTTACGACCATAGCACGTGCAGTGTACCGAGGTAATTTTTGATAAAATTGTATTACACTCTGGTACTGTTTGGATTTGCTAGGGAACGGGGGCTGTGAGTCGGAGAATCATTTTAGCGAGGTTATTTTGAATTTTTGGCATGTAAATTTTTGGTTAAATACCCGTGCAAAGCCGGAGGGGGGGACTTCTGATAAGTACTGTAATTTTATTTAGATAGATTGATAGAATTGATAGTAGGTATCTGTTGAAAAATTCATATGTAGTACATAACACTAAATGTAACAAATTTAAATAATAAATTATATTACCTATGCTTTCCCCTGTTGAAATAAAATTCCACGGGACCCGGTATTACGCGACGCGATGCGTTGAGTTGAATCTAATCGTACTAGTTTTCTATGTAACATTGTAAACACCCGACGTTTCGGCGCGTCGGGTGCTTATAAGTGATTCTGATGATAAGTCACTGGCGGGAACTAGTGGTAAAAAGAACCTTGTAAATATGGCTGAATTTGTAAGTATGTATCACGAAAGTGAACGAAATGGTAGGTAGGGTATCTTGCGCCATACCAAAAGTAAATTAAACTTATAAGGGTGATTAACCCCATTTCACCTAAGTGACATCAAGTGTTACAAGAAGCATCCTCGCGAAACAGTTGGCTGTCAACACGTATTACTCGCCCAAACAAATACATACTACCTACACTTGTCACCCACGCATGCAAATATTTGTCGACACTCGGGATTTGAACACGTCGCCCCTACGGCACTGAATCACGTGGAACGCATCGCGTAATCCAGGTACATGCGATGAATGGATACTAAGTTACCTACATTATTATAGATATACCTACCTACTGTATTTTAAACCCACGCGGTGCAAACAGAGGAGTTTTATAGGTAACGGTGTGTAGGCGTTGTTTTGTAGCAACGTTGATCAAATTCGATATAGTTGTTCTGTTTATCATATTTGATTCAATCTAGAGTACCTATCTATGAAATTGTTGATTGATGAAATTTATTGATGGCTTGGAGAGGATAATCCTGGATAATCAGTAACGCCGTTTTAAAATTACAATGGTTCTATCCAGTTAATAAATCTTTATTATCAAGGTTTTAAAACAAAATCGTCGGAGTTTTTGAATTTGCTTTAAATTTTTCTTACATGTTTATCTAGGAAGCAGGTTGTAAATATGTATTATGTGCCTACGTAGGTATAATGTAGTAACTACCTACGTGTTTATTTGGTCAGACCAAAACTGTACGCGTTTACGAAAGATTACGTTTTCTACTAACAGTTAGCTCCTTGCATCGCCGCCGGATACGAGATGCTCTAGTTTGTGGTATGGCATTGTGGATCCAATTTGTCGGTTACAATGTCATTTGGACAAGTAAACTGTTTGGTTCTCGCTTCCCTTTTCGATCACTCATTAAGACGTTGTGGTAGGTACCGTAAGGTGTATTATTAAATGAAACATTGAAATTGAATAGTGTTTTGTGTCTACAAACTCTCTAAGCATACATCCAAATTGATGGGAAGGTTTAGAGAGAGCTAAAACTTTGCTAAAATAAATTATAAACTAGCTCTAGCCCACGGCTCCGCTCAGATTTTCCTAGTTGGTCCAATTCTGGAAACTTTCAGCATAACTGCTATTTCTCATCGCCCGAGAGATGAAATTTGAACCGGAAACTATTCCGTAAGGGATCATTGTACCGTCACTTACGTTAGGTTAGAGAGTTGCGGTCATTTTGGGCTTTCTTTATTGCGATTTATTTGGCAATAATATGCCGTAATGTTGGGCTGGGAAACTACTTTTCTGCTTTATTTTTTTGTTTATTGTGGTACAGAAAAGTGAGCCAGTACCAGTCTATGTTCGGTTTTCAAGCCAAAGGCTCCTTGTCTGCCTGGGCTAGTGTAAAACCAATAATGAAAGAATATTTATTTTAATAGGAAACATATCCCATGCTTATGGTGGGAACATTAAGCACAAATAGGCTGGGATTACAGACGCTTGTATTCTGATTACAAAATTAAGTACCTATCAAATCTGTTGTAAAAAATAGTTCATTCTTTTTTGCAGAATCGACGTTCATTCAATCATTTAAAAATGTCCCAATGAGACAATCTGCGTACAAACAATCTGCAGCTCTAGATATATGTTTAACTAAAGGATTCAATAGAAAGCGGTAAATTTAAAATCCCTGATTATTCAGAATTTATTTATTATATTTATTTACACGAAACCATAAAATTACAGACCTCCAAATCATTATAGTCGTAATGTATAAAAGATCAGTCGGTCCTGACTGTGGTTTTGCACACATTAACGCGACAAACAGTAGCGTTATTCGTGGTTAAGAACTTCATGCGTACAAATTCCAGTATCTAACCACTTGAACGTTCGTGGGTACTACAGTGCCCAAAAAAAAAGTAGGCGACTTTCATTTAAAAAAGATTTTTCTTTTGTTTGTCTGCTGTTAGCTCAATTATAAATACTAGCTCTAACTCAGTTATATAATTATAAGTTTCTTTCTCAATAAAGGTTTTACATATGAAATACAATTACTTATTATTTATCCAGAAAGTACAAAACTACATTTAAATAACAAAATTAGAACCCGTATTTATAATTGTATGCAGTTATCTATGACTGCATACTATTGCAAACAATCTACAGAAAACTCAACTGATCCATATCAATCCAGGCGGAAGCGTTTTAACTTATTTATCATAATGAGAGGAAACGAAAAAAAATATTTATGATCTGAATTACTAAAATACCGAAGACGAGACTAGCGAAAGCAAATCTTTTGAAGTTAAAGCCAATATTACCAATGTTCGCAAAAAGGCTTCTATGACCTCTATCAAAAACCACCTAACCGAGAGAACCTATTATAACATAAAGAGTTATCTTTCAGATATATTTTTGTGAAAGACATCGGTATTTTTTCACGCTTTGTTTATTTAATTTACATTTATTTTGATAAATAGTGAGATTTGGTCAGTATCTGGTGCAGCGCATCAGCATTGCCATACAGCGAGGCAATGCAGCCAGCATCTTGGGTACACTTCCAACTGTTATTGAAATGGTCTGGTGTTATTGAAATCAGTTGAGCTACCTGTAGGTTGTTTGCAACAGTCTGCGGTTAGCTCAATTGTTTCAATTGTAAATACCACTTCCAGCTTAGATAAAAAAGTAATTTTAATTGTTAGTAAATAAAAATAACTTATAAGGAAAAAAGCGCTATTTGGTTACCACGGCAATCACTTGAGTTCTCGTGTTTGGGTACCGTACCCTTCGTGCAAAGTCCTCGGGCCCCTTGCAAATTGGAACACAAAGGGTAGGTCGTCTATAAACATTGAGCAAGGCGAAACGTATCATCTATACTAATATTATAAAGAGGAAAGATTTGATTGTTTGTTTGTTTGTATGTTTGTTTGTTTGTTTGTTTGTTTGTTTGTTTGTTTGTTTGTTTGTTTGAATTGAATAGGCTCCGAAACTACTGGACCGAGTTAAAAAATTCTTTCACCATTAGAATCCTTAATTTTCCGTGATGAACATAGGCTATATAATATTTTCAAAAAAGTTAGGGATCCACATGAAAAATTCAATAATTGAACCGTGGGCTGTATATTCAACCTCTTTTTCTATTATGGCGCGTCAGAATAGAAAAAGAGGTTGTATAGCGCACGGTGCTTGCTTTTTCTCTACGGCCAGTGTCAGTTTTGGAATGTCGAGTCAATGTCAAAAACCCCAATGCTGATAAAAAAGTAAAGATCCGTATGAAAACTGTGAAACCCATCGTTTTAGTGTGTATAATTTCTGAAATTTTTGTTTAATACCCGTGCGAAGCCGGGGCGGGCCGCTAGTTGTGTATATTTTAATTATTAGGCAGTATTCAAGGACGGACCCTTTTGGTACCGAGGGTCTGAAACGAGATCTTTTGCTGTTTCTCTGTTGTAGGTGCCATGTCTACTTGTTTTACAAATTGAAATGAATATGTTTTGTTTTTATTTTAAAAGTAGATAAAGTCACTCTTTTCTTACGCACTTGGGTTGTGCTAGGGACCTAGATTGACCAATACATAGAAACTACATAGAAAGACCCAAAATAAATATTTAAAGATTTTTGCAGTTCTAAAATACCAAAATTCTAAAATACGATACAACACAAAAATACTTTATTGTACACCAGAAAAAGAATATAACGAAAGACATTGCATAAGTCAAGCACAATGGGCGGCCTTATCGCTTATAATCGGTCTCTTCCAGGCAGATCCAGATTTTCTAGTAAAGCTTTTTCATAGGTATAAGTCTGCCCACTAAAATGACCGGCTCATCGACAAGAACACCAAAAAATCAACCTTCCCTGTGAGGGAAAGAATCGATTGCGGTTTTTTTAACTTGTACAAAAACGAATTTGTTTGCCCTTTTTCACATCTTTTAAAGTGAGGATGCCTCAAAAAACTCAGGATAAGAACTATTTAAATGTATTTTGATACCTCATATCAATATCGCTGCACCACACGTTCTCACCACAAATTCATTTTTACCGTTTCATACCAAAAAAGTCAGTGCTTCAACATAGACATACACGAAACACAACCCTCGTTGCTGAAATTCAACTTAGTATCCCGACCAAATGCGTATCAACTCGCACACGGAGGTTTTCTTTAACAAAACGTGTAATAAGTACATTTGTGTAAAATTGCTTTTTGTATGTCTGTTTAAAACTATCCATATATAAAATTTAAATCCGTTCTTGGTAGTAAGAAAAACATGTTTATTAAGTTTATGTAGAATGAGGACTGTGGATTTTTTTTTATTCATAAAATAATAATAAAATAAAACTACCTTGCAAAAGAAACCCTAAAATAAAAATTCGTCAAAACACTATATTTATATGTCTGGGGAATATTCTTTAAGGAATAACCAAGGGACATTTTTTTTCTATAGGTACATAAGAGAAGGAGTTTCCATAATTGACGAACATAGGTACATAAATAACATACGAAACTTTCTCCTTTTTTCTGAGTCGAATAAATAACGAAAACGTCGTATTCATATTTTCAAAAATCCTTCCCTCTTAAGTTACAAAAATTATGTTGTGATGAAGGAACTTTTAGAGTTTGGGAACGAATAGGTATCACAGCTTTTATCGGATATCGCACAAATAAAACGAATACATAGATAAAACCTTGCATTACGCGACTGCACTACCCACAAATGTAAATTAAATGATTCCTCTCACAGTAACCGATTTAAATAAAACGCGCTTTAAGGGAATTAAATATTTAATTTACTATTCGGTTACTTTTTTTAAACGTAAAGAATAGGGTTGTTTGCACGTCCAGACTTTGGATCAATCATCACCTCCTTTGACTTAGCAGATCTGAGAACCTGCACAAAAATCAACGGGTCAGGGATCACCATAAGCCACTTCCCACAACTGGGCCGTACCTCGGTAACCGAACCTAATACGTTTAACCTTCTTTGTTTCAGGTATGTAACCGGAGCAGTCACTACAACAATTTACATTACCGTAAGCTTTAACAAGATTTATAGCTTCGAGATTAGTGACGTAGGCTTAGGGCAGCCTGGCGGTGATTCCGATGCGTCATTGGAAAGCGTGGGCCACATGTGGGTGTAATTCTAGTGGAATAAGAGGGTATTGAGATCAAAAATAATAACACAAGCTTTTTTTCGAGAGAGTTCCACTATTGAAGCTCACAAACACTTCTCTCGCCTAGATTTCTCTGTCTTTATCCCTTTTATTCGTATACCATCCATCTAATAATAGATTCCAGCACACAAACTGAACTTGATGAGCAATCGATGCATAGATGAAAGGAAGTGAAAGAAAGAAGATGTAGCTGATCAGACATTACAAAAAGCAAATCGAAAAACAAAAGATTCTCCTGCAAGCATAATCAAATTCTTTCCTGAATAAATATTTTTATTTCATTCTCATTTCAGACAATACATAATGTTAGAGGTACCTCAACAAACACGGTAAATGTTAACTCTAACGCTGATAGTTCGCAACTGATATGTTAATTAGATTTTGGTAGTAATGAAGGTTTAATATACGGAACAATAATCATCACGTATTGTACGTGGGAATTTAGACGAAAACATTATGAATTAATGTTGAATGTGCAACATTATACATCACGTATTGCAAGTAGGACTTTAGGTAAACTAGATCTCTCTGATTACACATTGTACTTTGTACATCCTGGTAACAAAAAAGGGAAACAATATTAAAGTTTTAGAAAGAATCGATGTTACATAAGAATCCAGATACAACTAGACCCTTGCATCACATTGTACTTTGTAAACAAAAGATTCATAAAGCATAACAATGGACTATATATATTTTATATGGATAAGCAAGCTACAAGAACCGACAGAATTTTCAAACAAGCGGTAAATGTATAATTATATTAGCAAGTGTAAGGCGAGAGTGTAAGCAAGCGTGTCTACACTGTCACTCTGGAGATATTCGTAACATACACGTATCAAGCACAGAATATCCATGAGTACACCCAGAAGGATAAATCGTTTGTAGGAACAATCGGGATTTTTTTCCTGAATGTTCCTAGTAGGAACGCAGGGGGTAGAGACAATCGTTAATAGGCAGTTTAATGGATGACCAATCAGATTTCTATAATTGAAACAAGACTTGTTTAACTTATTGATGAAAACAAATAAGTTGGAATATAAAGTAACACATATAAAGTTGATGATGATAAAATATGAATATCTATAAAGATACAGATTGTAAGATCACGTAATTAGATGACATCTTCGCCTTTTCTATACCCTCTTAAGAATAGACAATATGGCCGATGCCGCTGGTCTAAGCCATGTTTTGAAATTGCTTTACGTACGCCGGAAATATATATTTTTAGCTTTCGTTTAGAGTGAGTAGTTCATCTGCTGTCCTTTTTCTTTTTTACTATCTATCAGGCGACATCTTTAAACTTAGATATTTCTAGTTTTTAACCTTTATTGACACAGAAAATTATAGTTCTTAGTGAAAATTATAGTTCTCAGTTTAAAAATTGAGCTAACTGCAGACTATTTCAACCAAACTACAGGTAGCTCAACTGATAAGTACTCGGGTCACACGTCGCTTGCATTGGAAACTCAGATAATTTATTAAATACCCGGAGAATCTCGGTTCCTTACTCTTCCGCACACTGCATCTTTCTTTTCAACTGTATCCATTTATTCTTTGATAAGAGTGAATTTTCTGGATAACAATTCAATATTCGTATGTTTTGTGTACAAAGGATGAAATCGATTGTCGTCTCCTGATTCGAACAGGATTGCACGAGTTACCAGGAATTACGGTGATGCTTTGAATAGCAGTCAAACGTATGATATAACCAGTGAGGTTATACATAGAGTTTAAGGATAATTGTTGGTCCGTCAACATTTTGGTCGAGTTATGAATATCGACGACCATAAGCTTCACGAGCCAGCTTATAGGCTGTTCAATCTGTCACGACAATCATTGCGAAATCGTTTAAAGGATTTAGTTGGTGTGTTGAAAGCCTTTTTAGAGCCGATATATTTATTTTTCTGAAAGCAAGTTACTATGTTTTTAATTCAACACGGCATAGTGTCTTTTTTGGTTCATATTTAGAGTCAATTACTTTTTTTCTTCTAGATTATACAAATACAAGAGTTTCGTTAATTTTTAATTATAATTATACCTACAATTTGATATTTCTAGTGCTTTTTTATATGGTCTTTATTCTAGTGCTATTTATAGCCATCATGATGAGTGTTATCAAAATACTCATTATTTCTAATGGAATCTAATCTATTAATGATTTAGTAGATTAGAGTGGATTGAAGCAATACGACGTAGCCGCAGGTCATCGCCAGCATCTGGTTAGCATGCTATTTTAAATTTTTCTAAGAAGTTAGCCGTAATTTCGTTATCAGACCTACGTAGCGATTCATCGCCAATTTCTACATATTCTAACAGGGTTGCACGAGTTACCAGGAGTTACTGTGTTGCGTTGAGTTGCATTCAAACGTGTGATGTGAGATTATACGTATCTCATGTAGAATTCGCTCCAGCAAAAGTTCCTACGTCTTATTTGGTCGATTACTGCCAAACGTAATTATTATCCATACTAGCGATCCACCCCGGCTTCGCACGGCTATTTAAAAAAAAAATTCATGCAGATCCCTATCTTTTTTGAAAATATTATATAGCTTATGTTTATAAGACTAAATTTAGGATTGTAATGGTGTAAGAATTTTTCAAATCGGTCCAGTAGTTTCGGTGCCTATTCAATTCAACAAACAATCAAATTTTTTCTCATTATAATATTAGTATAAAAACCAGAAATAAACGCCATGGGTTAAAGCTAGTTTTACACGAATTCGATGCTGATCAATCAAACGTTCAAACTTCAACCGTCAGCCTGCGTCCTAATTATCAACTTTATGCTATGTTCACATGCGCGCCGTGCAGCCCGGCGGGCTGCCTGGCGGGCTGCGCGGCATGCAGCTCGTCCCAGGCCGGCGACAATTCAAGCTGTTCACACGCACGCGCCGTCGCATCAGTCAGTGCATTTGGTTCGCGGCATTCACGTTCACAGGCGCGTTTACGGGCTCGGGCTTACTGTTCACACGCTCGTGAACGTGAACGTGCACGTTGAATGTCGAGTTGAACGCGCGCATGTGAACATAGCATTATGTTCATGTACGCTGTAGATCTTCGTACAAGTACGATGTAGTGACTAATTGGCAATTCTCAAAGATGTCTTGCTAGAGCGATTCTCGTCACGCGTCGGCCCTGTTTACAGATCATGCTTCAGCTGGTTTCTAGTCTGATATACAATGTTATGGGTTGGTCAAATTATTATTCTGTATTCGAACTGCCGTGAGGTTTGTTTTTGCATTGCAGCAGTATGTATTTATAAAACAATTTATAATTCGTGTACTTTTAAAAATTCACTACCTACGTCGATTATTTTAAAAAAAATATGATAAGTAATGAAAACTGACATAATAAAAACGTAAAAGCCATATTATATTATTATAAAAAATATGAAATTTTATATAGATCAAAAGTTTATCCATGAATACATACCGAGCTTCAGGAGCATCCCGTTTTGCTAAATATATTCATATTTTGTGCCACATTTTAGAGCACCATTATATTGATAGCAACTCAACCTTATGTCCATATATCGAATGGTTTTTGGCCGGCTTGAATTCTAGCCCCTTCTACACAGACAAGTCAAAATAAGGTGATCACGGGATGTTCCACGAATTTATCCACTGCTGACATGACCGTATATGGCAGATTCCTGCCGTTCCTTGTCTTGCATACCTTCAACTACCCTATTTGAGAAATCAATACCTACCAATTCAGGCAGAAATGCAAGCCAGATTAACGTGGCGTAGTTGCCTAAATGCACCTGGTCTACATTGCGTAAAAATTGTTGTGCTTTACAGTTTATTTAATAAAATCATCATCGATGATGCACTAAAATGTGACATGTAATAATATAACCATAAGGTTATTTCAAAATTGGTAATATCCAGGTTGCCTGACAGAGATCGCTCTTGAGCGATTACCGTAAATTATCTCTAATATTATTATTATCTTAATTTTAAATAATTGATCGTCTTAAAGTATTTTCTATCTCATTATAAATGTAAGCGGGTGGATAACGAACTTAGTTTGTGTTGAAAGAAAAGCAAATCCATTTATTTATCTTATTGGAATACGTATCTTAATAGAAACGCTCTAACTAAACTCTTGATTTCAGCTTATTGTTGGTGTACCGACGTACAACAGGTTGGTTAGCAAAACCCATCGAATCTTTTATCCGGCACAGCAAATCGGCATTAATCGTTAGCACGAACGCTGTATTTGCATATTCATGGCGATACCCCTTGATTTAACGACAGCCGCCGTTATCGTTAAGCCCCAGCAAAAAGTATCATGTAATTTTTTGGCGTCGTTGTTTTTCTTAGATCGTGCTATTAGATATTCTATTCAGAGTTTGTTTATCAGTTTTCATGTTAATGAAAGGTATCTATCTTCTCATCAACATTAAAATTTAACATACAAAGCACTCTCCCAAATTAATTCATTGTTATGCAATGTCAAAGGCAAGATAATCAAACCAAAACATTAAACAGTCGCAAAATAGTGTTGAAACATTTCAGTGCCATACCCTAGAGAATAATGAACTCAAAACACGTTAAATAACGTAAATAAACCCTGTACTTAAGCAAGACGACAGTGCCTCCTCGTATTTGACAGAACGTATAACTTATGTTGCTGCGTGTACGGCGAGGGATGCCCTGAAAGCTTACCAGTTTGCGAGGACGGAAACAGAGAATTGAAGTTTTTATAAGCTTTCATAGAAACTACAGGAGAAAATGGCGTCTAATTTTGTTTCTTAATCATCGGGCATCATTTATTTGGCAAACAAAATTACAGCACACATTTATGCACCTAAAAGCGCCTATTTAGTTATGTTATGAGATGGGGAGAGATTATTATTGGATGACATCATATTGTTGCGTTCTGACGAATTGCTCGTCCATTTATTTTAATTATAGAATTTGTTCCTAGTTAAGCAGTATACACGATTAATTACTAAATACGACTGCAGCAGTAAAGCGACTGCGTAACCACTCCAAACGTGACGGTTCAGTTTTGTTCTCTGTTCAAAAAAGTTCATTTCACAAAGTAGTCGCTACAACCCGCGCCTGGGAGCTGGGAGTGACTCGTCCACTCCGATCCTTCCATTTGTCGCACGTCCATGTCCACGTCCCTGCTCTAGTTGTCGGGTGTACACAAGATAACGCTCCTTGGCAATGATTAATGTCTACCCTCATCCAGCACACGTCATCTCACCACAGGGTTTTATATAATTACTGTTGAAAACTTTGTTTACAACGAATGAACATTGCCGCTTTTATAGCGTGCCCGCAATTTGAAATGATCTGCGCACCACGTCTATACTCCGGTTAATAGACCGGTGGTTTAAGAGTGCATTATGGTTTAGGCGGTGAATTGTATAAGCATTGTACTTATTTACTGTGTTTATGCTGCTTAAAATGTAACTGAACTAGAAAATATGAACAATGAAATCTTTCATCTTTATATTATTAGTATAATAGATATAGATAACAACAATTTAAACAGTTACGACTTATGCAAAATAAACATTTTATTAGGAAACCTAATACCGGCTATTTAGTGCTTAGTATTACGCCGACATTAGGTATTATATAACTAGGTTAATAGGTAACCAGTAGTTAGATCTTGTCAGATTATGTATAAATTAATCAATACAATTTTGAGTTACATGAATGTGTAAATTAATTAGAATGGCAAAAAGCCTTTATTAACAAAGAAAAATACAATTATCTAAGTACATAAAAACTAGTATTTACAATTGAAACAATTGAGCTAACTGCAGACTATTGCGAACAAACTACAGGTAGCTCAACTGATCCATATCAATACCAGTTGGAAGTGTACCCAAGATGCTGGCTGCATTGCCACGGTATGGCAATGATGTTGCGAATAATATATTATATATAATATATTCAATATTATTATATATTAATGTAAATTAATTAGTTTTTCAGTTACACGAAGTGTCAATATTGTATGAGTCACGAAAATAATTTGATATATCTCTATTTTAATGAAGGTTTCCAAAACCGTCAATTATTTGGTCCATTTTAAAATCTCCAGTGACCTGACACAGAAACCCTTACCCCATAACATACCTCATAAAGCATGCAAACTATTCAAGTTCCATCCCGCCCTGACATTCCACATGCCATAGAGACTCCAACAGAGCGTATCCCAAAACACTAGCAATAATAATTTACAGTATACGCCATCTTGCTTTAGTTATTGCCGCCTAAACGATAATTACTGTTCTGTTAAACTGTATACAGTTAGTGATAGTTTGTACAGTCGATTTCGAAATACTAAGTCTGGTTCTTGGTGAATTTGTGTTTTTTAGTAAAGGTACAAAACTCTTTTTATTTAGAACTAGCGGTCCTCCCCGGCTTCGCACGGGTATTAAACAAAAATTTCAGAAATTATACACACTAACACGATGGGTTTCACAGATTTCATACGGATCCCTTACTTTTTTTAGTAGCATTGGGGTTTTTGACATTGACTTGACACTCCATAACTGACACTGGCCGTATAGAAAAATCAAGCAGCGGAGCCATCATAGAAAAAGAGGTTGAATATATAGCGCACGGTTTAATTATTTAATTTTTCATGCGGATTCCTAACTTTTTTGGAAATATTATATATAGCCTCATCACGGAAAATTTAGGATTCTAATGGTTAAAGAATTTTTCAAATCGGTCTAGTAGTTTCGGAGCCTATTCAATTCAAACAAACAAACGAACTAACAAATAAACAATCAATCAAATATTTCCTCTTTATAATATTAGTATAGATATAGATTATAGACTACCTTCCGCCCACGCTCTCCCGTAGTAGTAATGTATTTCTGTTTATTTGTTAAATTTTGTTTTCTTATTTTATTTCAAAGATTTTGCTATTAAAATAAATTAATGTTGCCACTTTCAGCCAGATCCCACATGCTATAGCCGAGATTTCATCCGTCCATCTTAAAGATTGCTTCCCACAGCCTTTTAGATTGTCTATTATGTTCCATCTAGGGTACTACTATTTTTATAAATCCTTCAAATATAGCGCGTAGATACTTATAGGCCCATTTTGTGTTACCGGCTTTATACTTTTGAAAAATCGCAATCAAGTATCGATTGGTTCAAAATTAAGTTTCTTTTCAAGGCTACTGAAACTGATTACTGTTTTCGGCAGCTTGGTTTTACTTGATCCTTAATTCATACTTTGTCCTAAGTAGTTCTTAGCATATAAAAAAAGTGTTATTTATAGTACGATGTAGTTGCTCAGCGATTTGCCGATCAAAATCAAATCAAAATACACTGTACAAAACGTCATCCGAAATGATTTTCAAAACCAAGTAATTCATCAAAACAACTTTCTGCCGTGTAATCGTGTTAATGTTGCTAACTTTTGAAAACTTTAAATGTATTATATTTTCTGAGATTTAGTATTTGTTGTGATAGTAAAAAAACTAACATTGCATTCCAATCATTCAGCGCTTTTCAGCGTGAGTAAAAGTTCGTAGTACCAAAAGATCTTTTAAATTTTGACGCGTTCATAGGCTTTAAGCTGTACCGTATTTGAAAACTTTTTTGTTTGAGAATTGAAAGCTTGTTAAATCTGTGTTCGGTTGTACACAAGCTGCAAACCTACTTAGAGCAAGATACGGCTAAGTTCCTGGCCAATAGCAGGCTTATTGATTGCTCTATTCATCCTGAGCGTAGTACGTATGGATCTGTCCGGTCCTGGGAAATCCTGTTTGAGACTTTAATTATTCCTGAATAGCGTCATTTGATATGTCCAGTCCCAATCGAATTGGCTACGTATAGACAGGACGAGCTCAAAATTATAAACATCCTCAATAGCATTTACATCCACGAAGGATGGTTTAAATAGGGGTATTGGGTAATTTTCGGTTCCTAAGTAGATGATGCTATAGTATATAAGGGAACGTCAGATGCTGCCACACACCGTCATTATCATCATCATCTACAGGAGTGAAACGAAAGGTTCAGGATGTTTTCTTTTAGACATTTCAAAGTAACGTGAACAAATAATTTCACAAAAATAACAAAAAAAAAATACCTCGTGTGGAAACACAAGCTCTGCTTAACTTGGGTCTATAATGTGATGATGTGTGGATTATACAGCAATGTTAAATTATTTATGGATCGCCACAGATCAATCTGCTACGACGTGCAACGATGACAGTGGTCATAGTAATCGCCACAATGTTTGACCATACGCAACCTGTGTTTTTCTTTTTTTAAATTCTATCAGCTACCAACTCAGCCTTTCGCATAACATCGTGATAAACCTAAAATTCTCTTGCATATCTAAAGATCGTCCCACGTCCTGGAAATTTTTCCTCCTACAGGCTACTAAAACATTCAAAATGCTATTTTAAGATAACAAAATTTTACATCTGTCCGTCTTTGATTATATACTTGTCTAGATAGAGTGTTGCGCTGCAATCGCAACAAAAACAACAGGCCAGGTTTGAAGGGCTTGTGTGCGAATTACGCACACAAGTATGTGTAACTACAGGAGCGCAACGTCACATCTGGCCGTACCGAGTGATACCAGCTTTTGAATATTTCCAATAGGAGTAGGGGTAAAAAAAAATTTTATTTATTTTGATTCATCTATAATTATAAAAATTAAATAAGGATTACTAGGTAAATAAATCTTTTGTAAAAAAAACACACACAGGTATTATTGCAGATTATAAATAATATGCAGCTTATAATTTAGAGAGCAAATAACTGCTGTCTTCGCTGGGTTCCAGACATCCTCTTTCCGGCTTTTTCTTATAATGTCTATCCACTTTTTTCTTAAAACAGGATCAGTAGGTAGGAGTAGGTATTCTGTAAAAAAAGTAGACGACACTGGCTTTACCATTCAACGCAGCCGCAGGTTTTTGTAATTTAAATAGGTAAACTATAATTTCCTTATTTAGTAGGTATACGGTGTAAATGTAGATACTTTCTTTATCAACCCTAGAACCCCCCCAAATTGACACCTTGGTTGTATTTAATAAATAAATAATAAATAATGCTAGACAATCCACAAAGCATCATCTAGCCCCAAGCTAAGCAGAGCTTGTGTTATGGGTACTAGATGACTGATACACATAATAATAATATTATTAAATAGATAGATATTTTTATTATACATAGAAAACAACCAGAACCCCTGAACAAATATCTTCAGATCGTACAAATATTTGTCCCGAGGCGGGAATCGAACCCGAAACCTCCTGCGTCACAGGCGAACCTTCGCCCACCGCGCCACAGTGGTCGTCGTTATTTCGTATCAAACATCACAAAAAACCGCAAAATTAATATCAATTTTAACTACCGATTAATACATAAGGTTGGCATAATAATAATAGTAAATGGTTTCACTTTTAATAACGCTAATAGTTACGGAAAAAAATTGTTGGGTCATGACATGACTAAATATTTTTTTCAAATTAAAAATCACAAAACTGCGAAATCTTATACTCCAAGAGCTGGCAACCATGTAAACATGGCGTCGTATAAAACCACAGAAAAAACTTTACTTATTTAATTGTTTCTCTATCTTATTTAGTAATTCTAAGTTTACTTACCGATGATAAGTGATTTTTTAAATTGTTTTCAAACGTCCACGGTAATTCCTGCACACTTTTATGGCGCAAATCCTCATTTTTGTATCTCACAGATCGCGTGTTTACCATACAGTGACAGCGTCACGACTGAGCGGGCGGAACGAGCTTATAACCCATCAGTGGGGTGATACATTTTTAACCGTTTTGAAACTCGAACTCTCTATCTAGACAAGTATATAATCAAAGCTGTCCGTCAGAGAAATACAACGTTACAACCGGGAATGCTGTAAAAGATTTATACGATCCCTGCTACCGTTTTGTTGTGTACAACATGTATTAAATATACATGTAATATGTTACAGAAGTTGCGCGCCAGTAAGATTGTAAAGGGGTTGAAATGACAACAAAATGAAGATATTTTTGCATGAAAAACCGACGGAAAAAAGCAAGAAAAAGAAGTAGAGGTTCCAGACACAAAAGAAGTAGGAAGACAAAAGTCTTTTAACTAATTGCGCTGAGAAAGTGCTCGCCGGTGCCTAATGAAAAAATTATATTGAATCCTTGACATCATCTATACTAATATTATAAAGAGGAAAGATTTGATTGTTTGTATGTTTGTTTGTTTGTTTGTTTGTTTGTTTGAATTGAATAGGCTCCGAAACTACTGGACCGATTTGAAAAATTCTTTCACCATTAGAATCCTAAATTTTCCGTGATGAACATAGGCTATATAATATTTTCAAAAAAGTTAGGGATCCGCATGAAAAATTCAATAATTGAACCGTGCGCTGTATATTCAACCTCTTTTTCTATTATGGCGCGTCAGAATAGAAAAAGAGGTTGCGCACTGTGCTTGCTTTTTCTCTATGGCCAGTGTCAGTTATGGAGTGTCGAGTCAATGTCAAAAATCCCAATGCTGTTAGAAAAAGTAAGGGATCCGTATGAAAACTGTGAAACCCATCGTGTTATTGTGTATAATTTCTGAAATTTTTGTTTAATACCCGTGCGAAGCCGGGGCGGGCCGCTAGTCTTAGATATTTTTATTACTAGAATAGGAAAGATAAAAAGACAGCCTAAGGTCTGCAGATAGGAAGGTACTCGTGACACCTTGATTCAATATTTTATAGATTTCTTTATTCCAACTCAAAGACGAGGAATTTATTTGTGCCAAGTCGGGAATATTGCTATTGTGACAATGTCACTTCGATATTCTAAGTTTTACAAAGTATTTAATGCTGTAGAAATATATTTTCAAAAATAACTTTAACACGCAAGGCACATTTGCATGAATTTAATTTTGTAAAACCATTGAATGCAGTTTTGTTTCTTTAAAAAATAAAGGAATGATTCCTTTAAGTATCCATCTAAGGATTTCAAGTGATTTATTTTCAAGGACAGTTAAACCGTGTGTTAAAATATACAATAAAATTACTTGTCTTTAATTAAAGTAGTATCTACGCTTGCCACTGGCATAGATAAACTCGCCTAAAGGTTACGATTGGCCACTAGCAAGGTAATAAAAATATTTTATAGGTACCTTTCCGTATCTACGGAGACGCAGTTGTCACGCGATGCCGCCACAAACTAATATGTTTACTATAGCGATTCAGTTTAATTGTGATTACCAGGTTTTGTTTAGGATAAAATAACATACCAAATGCTGTATGGCAATTTTGATGCGCTGCGGCAAAACCAGTTCTCGGGTCCCACGTCGTCGTTCCGAATATTTGCTCAGATTTCTTTAAACCCGAATGCATCAGTTTTGGTTTTATATTTTTCTGACATTATTGATTAGTAAAGTTCATATATATTTTTGCTTGCGTATTCATTCATTCCTAGGTCTAAGTGAATGGTTAGTAAAGTTTTCACTAGGTACATGTACCCTAGAAGGGCACTGCAAAAGTGAGCTCTTTATTTATGTGAAATATAATTTTGAAATATTTACATAAATTTAAATGTTAATATAAATTTAATGAGACAGAATTGAGCTTCCTGCAAATAGAATTAAATGGACTGAATTTTGAAGCCATAATGGTCAGTTATTTGAGTCTCAGTTATTGTAATTAAATATTAACAATCACAAGTATAAATAAACTGTGTCTACCCACGGCTTCGTATATCTAATAAGCGGCTCTACATCAACCTATTATGATCCACTGGTGGACTCAGGTCTTACACCATAAGCGCTTGATATAAAAAATAGCGGGCTGCTCCGGCTTCTCATGGATATTAGACAAAAATTTCAGAAATTATACACATTAACATATTGGGTTTCACAGTTTTCATACGGATCCTTAACTTTTTTAGAAGCATTGGGCTTTTCGACATTGACTGTTTTTGTCAATTTTCTTGCCCACATAGAGACCATTTGTGAAGTTTATGACACTCCATAACTGACAGGGATGCGGACCCCTAACTTTATGAAAATATTCTATAGCCTATGTTCATTAGAAGAAATTTTCGATTCTAATGGTGAAAGAATATTTCAAATCGGTCCAGTAGTTTCGGAGCCTCTTTAATTCAAACAAACAATCAAATCTTTCCTCTATTATAAGGTTCGGTGGACAGCGCGCTGAGGAGCTCAAATGAATGGTGTGATCTCGTCTGATTTATTCTGACCGGCGCGGCGTCGGTACACAAACATCTCACTAAATAATATTTACAACAGCATTCATTGTTTTATTCAAGGTTATTCAAGGTGTTATTCAACTTTACATATACATACATACAAACTTTCAGGTCGATCTGTTGAAGGTTTTGGTGTAGTCTCTACCCAAATTTCTCAAGACCTCACATCTTCACAAACTCTCGCCTATCAATATTAATAGAATTGTTTCAGCCAATATCACACTTCTTTAGAGCAACACCTCTCGGTTTAAGCTTTAAAACATACCTTATTTTTATACAATATTTTAAACGGATTAAAGCCCGGAACTTCTTACCGCGGGGTTTATAAACTTTCCACGGTCACCCTTGGTCTTGCAAAAGATAAACGTTGCAAACAAATACCTGTTTGTTGGTGAAAATAAATTTATTCAATTTAATAATGAAACCTCTTTAAAATCTTACCACAATAACAATCAACTACACAAAAAAATTAAAAGGTTTTCTGAAGGAGGCGTTTCTATTTCAAAGCCTTCCAGTAGGATCGGACGGGAAATATCGGACAAAATGCCGTGACCGTCAGTGTCCACTCAAGAGACGTGCGGTCGCTACCGTGGAATATAATCTGCGTTAGAAATAAATCATATTGTTCGGTATACCGTTTTTTATAAGTTATAATCACCTAGCTTGCCATGCGTAATGCTATGATAAGATTATATTGTTCTACATAGTGCATTTGTAAACGATCAGAATTACAATGTGCATAAATACTTTAGAACATCTTCTTTTCAATTTGCTACAACCTAGCCGAGTGCAAAATTGTAAGGTCTATAAGAGTCTCAGAATAGGAATAAATTTATGTACCTCACCTACCTATAATTTATACGTTAATATATAATATAAAGCTCATTAGGGGAGGCCTATGTCCAGCAGTGGACTATTATAGGCTGGTGATGATGATGATGATGATGATGCACAAACAAAAACTATTTGGTAAGTCTTTTCGTTGTTAATATAAAATAATACAGTCTTTCCATCGATCACGTGAAGTTTCCTGTGGCGGGTTAGAAAATAGGCACTAAAAATTTACATTTTCTTTGTTCTGGCAAAGTTTCCGTACTTCGTACTCCTTATCTTGATAGGTCTGCTCTCGCAAGCGTTCTCCTCACCTGAACTGTTTGAATTAAACTCATTTAAACCGGGTCAAAGTTTTACAACTAACAATGCACATAAATAATTCCAGTCATGTCACATCGCAGATCAGTTTTCACCGTATTTTCCTTGGCTTGGAAAGAAATTAAATCAATTTATACTCGTTTCGGCGCATGTTGTGAATTCTGACAGGTGACGGGAGGATCACAATAGATGCGGTCTTATCGCCGAGAGGAAAATAAATGAGACGACTTTTTCCTTCTTTACGGATGGCGAATATCGTGCTTGTTTCTGCGAATCAAAATACTGTGTGAAACATTATGAGTTCAGTCAAACCCAGCTTAACGTTTTATGTTTTTTCATTTTTTATAAAGCTTTTATAGTAAACCTACATGTATGTTTTTTATTATTGTAGAAATATTATTTTCTTATTAAATGAAAAAAAGCACATTCAAAAAGCTTGATGGCTATCTGATTTCAAATAGGAATAATAAAAATATAGTGATATAAACTTTTGCAAATAAGACAGTACCTATCGCAATTATTTATACTTGCAATTTACCAGTAAAGGCGACAGCAAGAAAACAGTCCGTTCTAATAACAATGATTTTATAAAACTAAATTAATTGTAATTATATAAATATGCGATAAAATCTGCTCGATAAATTTTTATTCAATTATGTTTCCTACCCGAAAGTATCCCCGTACTTTAGTTAGATTACATTATTTCCATCTAAGTATTTTCAGTCTTAGGTACATTAATATAAAGTTGAAATCAGGTATATAGAGGTAAATTACGATATGAAAATACCTGTTTCATTTTAAGCGATGCTCAGGTAAGAAAACTTTGGCCGTGTTGGAGCTTTGCCCTTTAGCATACCTCAAAGAAAACGTGGCTTTGCATATTCCTTGTTTAGAAAGTTAAACATTGTTGGTAAATAAAAATTGTGCAATTTATTACACGTTTATACAGCCGAGGTTGGCCTGAGATTGCTTATAAAAATATAAAATCTGCTGAGTGAAAAATAAATAATTTTAGTGGTGACAAACAAAAAATAAATAAAAATTAAGGTATAACCAACAAAGTAAATATTAAATATTCTTAAAATACATTAAAGTAAGCAAAAGTCTAGTCAGGTATTTTAGAATATTCTTTGCCTCCTTCAATTAGCCGATTTTTACTCAGTCGTTTAGACTCTGGTACATAATGACATAAAATCTGCTCACAGTCACACTAGTGTACCATATAAAAATAATAATTACGACCAAGAGCGAGTAGTCCGCACCCACAATATCCCGTACTTAAATATTTCTGAAAAGGAATCCTAAAAAGGGTTTTATAATCGATAGAAAGTGAACATGATGCGGTCACCCATCTACGTACTGATCACGCCTACCATTGTTTAACTTGGGTAATCAGTACTCAACTTGGTTTAACGGAAGAAATATGTATTTCGGTCACCATAATATAACCAATACAGAAACTATTCATTACAGAACTCCAAAACAAAACTATTTATTCCAATCTGTGACTCGACTCACTTCTGGCAAATGGCATAATCATAAAAATAATGATACAAGAAAAAGCTCTCTCGTTTAATGATGGCACTTTTTTCTGAATGCCCGCAGAGTGTAGGCGTAACTGAGAAAATGAGGGATGCATGGAAAGCCCAGGAGTATTATTAATAAAGGAGGTGAAACCGGAACTCCTTGGTCCCTAACTAATTAGGGCAAAATTTTATTTCATGCGACGAAACACTGGTTGAATTTCTCATTTGTACTGGGAATATTATTTTACTTTCAATCATCACGCAATAATGTTGGTAATGTAATATATGATTAGCAACGGATTTTTTCCACTTTATCGGCTACTAAAATTAAAGAAAAATATCCAAGATATGGCGTTTTTTTTAATAGGTCTTAATCTTAGGCCCTTTTCACATGTATACGGTCTCCGTGCCGTGCCGTAGCCGAACTACATAATAAACAGCTTTCACATGGTACAGAAACCGTGCTTTGACCATGTGTCGTCCGTTACATACATTTCTATTTTACATGGCACGTGGCGAACGTACCGTGATCATAAGCATGTAAAAACGACCTATGACTTTGCCAGAAGGGAAATCAAAAAGGCACTACGTTCAACTCAGGTGCTAATTTGTGTTATGCCCAAGTGTGGCTGTTATCAATCCATGACAATATTTGGTAATTTATAAACTTAGCCTACTACATAGCTTCAGCTGAAATTAATGTCATAATTTCAAACCATCCTTACTACCTAATTAAGTTTACAACCCATTGTACTTGATTTACGTAATTTCTCTTGTTAATGTTGTTTTTATGGTGTTGAAAGAATATTATTTATTTATTTATGTATTAAATTAAAATTAGAATTGTATAATATATAATATACCAATCAAATAAACATAAAATCAAACTGCTTGTACAGAATCTGACCAAAAAAAAATAAAACATCGACAACAGGTTTTTGATCTCTAAATTTAATTTACCGAGTTTTACTGGAAGTGTGAGTGCCCAAAAAATTCACCTTCATTTGTATAGAATAATATTAAATATTCTATACAAATGAAGGTGAATTTTTTTCAGTAAAACTCGGTAAATTAAATTTAGAGATCAAAAACCTGTTGTCGATGTTTTATTTTTTATCCATTCACTCTTAGGTATATACCAAACATGTGTTTGATTAAAAATTTCAGTTCATTGCTTATAAACTGATCTATAAAATTCCATGGTTATTTAATAATGTAGAAAAATAATGTCTTCTCTTTTTTATCAAAATAAGAAACAAATGGCTTCAACATTTCTTTTCTTGTAAATATCAAAGAAATGTTGAATTTCCCATACTATCCATGTACATGATATTGGATACCTAAACCAAGAAGTGGTCAGTCAAAACTTGTCTTATCTACAAACTAAGTTGATGGATAGCAAGTGATAAATGTTTTAGACAAATGTTTTAAAGCCAGAATAACTATAACATTGGTTAACTCACATCAAATGTACGGTGAAAAAGGCAAACGGTGCGGGTAGAATTGCTTTTTACGGATCGGCTAGCATTTCGCGGCTCCTCGAGTGCTAGGGGGACTACGTGACGGAAGGGGGCGACTTTCAGAAATGAATTGTTTTCGGTTTACCGCAAGGTAACATAACGTTATTGCGTACCTTGGTAGCTCTTTAAGTGTGTTTATAGGACTTGGACCAACAGAAACGGTTCCGCTCGTCCGACCGGAAAACAGTCGAATGTTACCCCCAATTCAATAAAAGTTTAAACGCGTTATTCTACCCCATATTAAAATGTTTTAATTTGCTCACTGTTCGCGACATCCAATTTTTCGCCCTCGTATTTCGCTGTCACGAAAACTCGATAGCGATATTGTTCCAAAAGTTGAGGTTAATAAAAAATGTTGAGATGGGGAGGGAAAGGAAATGCAGGCATTTCAATTTTTGCCCACCTGCGAGTTTCGCGGACACAATAATTTAATTTCGCTCGTTACGGCAAGGCATTCGGCTAAAATCTGAGGAAAACTCATAAAGCTATTATTACCTTGGTAGAAACGCTGATGTTGGCGGTTACGAAATCAGATACGTAGAAGCGGGATGCTCTAAATTAATTTTTGAAATGCTTTAAAAGTACCAATATTCGAACAGGAAGTACTAAATATACCTTATTTTACGAACAGTGAATTCAGATGGCCACGAGTCCAGTTTTAAAACTACGTCAGTATATAGTACATAGCAAGACATTATATTTTTATGAGTTATGTTTATTAATATGTATTAATTATGTAAGCTTACATAATAGAGGTATATCAGTCAGTTTTTTCTATTGGTGAGCTTTCGAACAATTTAGATTATGGATCTATTAAATAAGTTCGTATTTAACTATTGAATGAAAGAAATGAAAAAATATAGGTACCGCATATTGTGAGAAAGTACTTAAATACAGCTGAGTTATGAGCTCTAGAGTTTCATGTCGTAGGGACTAAGCTGATTTTATAATGAATTTGCGAAAGTTTCAAACAAGCGCGACCTAGTTTTAGGTAATTAAAGACATTTGAGTCACCGCATAAGTATGCACGTTACCAGATTATGTACGGCATTTAGGTGATTTTCTTTGACTAAAATTTACTTAAATTTACTTCTTGAACAACGAGCTTCGTGACTTTGAACGCCTAGTCTCATCACACGCAGTGCATTATTTTGAAAGACTAGTCTATAATCTGTTTGTTCAGACAGAGGTAGAGTACATTTATCTCTTATAATAATAGTTTGAAGTGTGATAGTCCGTTTGTTTGTCACGAGTTTTGGAAAACAACTAGGTAGGTACATGGTTTTGGATGGCCTTGCTTCGGAAACAAAATACTCCGTTAGAAAGGTTTCATCAACTAACATGAAACACGGATTTATTGGATATTTTTAACAGAAAAACAAAACCGCCGATAGATTTATCAGCGGTTCTAACGTCCATGAGTGAGGGTATTGGTTTACACAAGACCAAAAATAAAAAAGATTGATTATGTGTACCGTTGATCTGAAACTTGCTTTGTTCTCTTGGAACTTCCTCCTGCGAACAGTCAGAATGTGAAATGATTTCCGAGTCGATGAATCCGAAGTTTTACCTCACACTATAATACGATTTTTTTTTAAAAGGGGTCTTTTAAGGTACTTAAACGGTCGGCAATGTGTGTGTAATGTCCCTGATATTGCATGTGTCGATAGGCTGCGGTAACCTATTCCCTTCAGGCGGGCCGCATGCTTCTTTGCCACCATGGTGCTAAAAAAAAATACGAAAATAGCATGTACCACACGACAAGTTGTCACTTTTTCTTGATGAAAGTATATGGCCGGAGGGTATACAATTTCGGAAGCATTTCGGAAGTTTATTTATTTTAATCGAGATATGTATGACAAAAAATGCGAGAATCGAGTTATTTTGAATGACAGGAACCTTGACAACTCATAATGTATGGACACCCAAACCACAATAAATATACTAAACTTGTCTATACTGATCAATATCTATACTAATATTATAAAGAGGAAAGATTTGATTGTTTGTTTGTTTGTTTGCTTGTTTGTTTGAATTGAATAGGTTCCGAAACTACTGGACCGATTTGAAAAATTCTTTCACCATTAGAATCCTGAATTTTCCGTGATGAACATAGGCTATATAATATTTTCAAAAAAGTTAGGGATCCGCATGAAAAATTCAATAATTGAACCGTGGGCTGTATATTCAAACTCTTTTTCTATTATGGCGCGTCAGAATAGAAAAAGAGGTTGTATAGCGCACGATGCTTGCTTTTTCTCTACGGCCAGTGTCAGTTTTGGAATGTCGAGTCAATGTCAAAAACCCCAATGCTGTTAAAAAAGTGAAGATCCGTATGAAAACTGTGAAACCCATCGTTTTAATGTGTATAATTTCTGAAATTTTTGTTTAATACCCGTGCGAAGCCGGGGCGGACCGCTAGTTAGTTACAATTTTGTAAAAATGTAACGCGATCAGCTGATTGTGTGCGAGATCTATGCCGATCAGCTGATATCATTGCCCTACAAGAGACGTGGTTGTATGCACACAATATAGCGTTTCTTGGCACTATTGATCCCGAGTTCGAGTTTTTTGGAAAATCATCGATGGATACGAGTGCAGGCCTACTGCGAGGAAGACCGTATGGAGGCGTTGCATTGTTGTGGCGGAAAAGTGTCTTCAAAAATGTGACTGTGATACAATGTAAGAGTTCTCGTATAGCTGCTATTAAAATAGCATTGATACAGCGTACGATATTAGTGTTTTCGTTACACATGCCTTCTGACGCGGATAACAATCTCCCGGAGTTTACGGAGTGTTTGAGTGAAGTAGCTGCGATTGTGGAGGACAGTGACGTCGACTCGGTATGCATTTTGGGGGATTTTAATGCAAAGCCTGGTTCGCTGTTTGGCTGTGAACTTCGTGAATTTTGTGTAGAACAACAGTAAACAGTAACGGACATTGAGCTACTGGGCCTAGAGTCGGACTCATATACATTTGTGAGTGATGTTCATGGAACAACAAACTGGTTGGGTCATTGTATAGTCTCCGAAGCAGCGTGGAGATCGGTTCTAGATGCTAAGATTCTATAATGTCAACTGGTCCGATCACTATCCTAAAGAAATAACTTGTAACTTGGACGTACTTAGAACAAAATGTAGTAGCAGTAACATAGAACGTAACACTGTGATATGGGGGGAAAGAACATCACAACAGATTGAAAATTATAAAGAATACTGTCACAATAAACTGAGAGTCATAGAGTTTCCACCAGAGTTTCAGGAGTGTAGTGACAGACTTTGTACTAACTTATAACATAGGAAAATAATAAATGAAATGTACAATAATGTTGTTGACATCCTGAGATCTGGGGCTAGTCTTAGTTTTGATAGGGTGACTCGCTTCAGGAAAAAACAGGTGATAGGGTGGAATAAACATGTAAAACAGGCACATGCAGACACTCGACTTGGGTTTCAGAACTGGGTACTGTCCGGTAAACCAAAGACCGGGTTCTTGTATGATGTGATGACAACTACTAGGAAAACTTTCAAACAAAAACTAAAATGGTGTCAGGAGCATTCCGAACAAATAAAGATGGATATTATTAGCTAGTCATCATACCGATAAAAAGTTTGGTAAATTTTGGAAGCAAACCAGTAAGCTGAGTCCTAGGTCAGGTCTTCCTGTTAGTGTGGCGGGTGTTAGCGAAACAGCAAAAATAGCGGACCTGTTTAAAGATCATTTCAGGGTGCAATCGCCTCTTGTAACGACGCAGGATACAAAGCCTAGGGCTGATGGATCACCAGGTGAATTGCATGTGTTCACTGCTAAGGATGTATTGGCAGTACTGAAAGGTATGAAGAGGGGCAAGTCACCGGGCCATGACTCCATTAGTATTGAGCACCTGCGATTTGCCGGGGTACATCTGCCTGGAGTGCTGGCCATGCTGTTCTCTCTGTGTGTTGGACTGCCTGCCTGACGATATGATGAAAACTGTGGTCGTGCCAGTAGTTAAGAATCGGACTGGAGACGTGTCGGACATAGGTAACTATAGGCCCATATCATTGGCTACTACTAAGGTGCTGGATTGTTTGCTTGACAAACAGCTACAGAAACATCTTGTGCTTCATGACTCTCCGATCAGGGCTCTCTACAGAAATGGCAGTCCTGTGTCTCAAGCATACAGTCCGGTACTACACGGATAGGAAGACGCCTGTGTACGCGTGCTTCCTTGACTTATCAAAAGCCTTTGATATGGTTTCCTATAGGGATCTGTGGAAGAAGCTCTCAGAAGACACAACAATGCCCGCTGAACTCATTGAATTGTTCAAATACTGGTACGGTCATCAGAACAATATTGTCAGGTGGGCAGACTCGCTATCCGAGCCGTATAGGTTGGAATGCGGTGTGAGGCAGGGAGGGTTGAGCTCAGCATGGCTTTTCTGCCTGTACGTCGATCGGCTGATCGGTGAGCTCAGTGGCGCCATGGTGGGATGCTCCATTGATGGAAAAATGGTAAACAACATTAGCTATGCCGATGACATGGCGTTACTGAGCCCATCGATCAGCGCCCTCCGGAAGCTGGTAGGCATATGTGAGCGGTATGCGGTAGCACATGGCCTCAGGTACAATTCTACGAAGAGCGAGCTCTTGGTATTCAAAGCGGGAAGTAAGTTCTATCCACCAATCTCACTGGATGGCATCGCACTCAAACAAGTGTCGCGCTTTAAGAACCTGGGGCACTGGGTTACCGAGACCCTCAAAGATGACATGGATATGGAGAGGGAAAGGAGGGCGCTGGCGGTGAGGAGTAACATGTTGATTCGCAGATTTGCTAAATGCTCCGAAAAAGTGAAAGTTACATTGTTCAGGGCCTTCTGCCAATCGTTTTACACCTGCAGACTGTGGATCAACGGTACTCGAGCGGCGTACAATGCCCTCCGAGTACAATACAATAACGCGTTCCGGATGCTGTTGGGGCTGCCGCGCTACTGCAGCGCAGCAGGTATGTTCGCGGAGGCGCGGGTGGATGACTTCCACGCTATAATGCGCAAGCGTGTCGCCGCCCTGATGCGGCGGGTGCGTGCCAGCCCCAACAGCTTCCTGGTCACGGTGGCTGAGCAGATGGATGGCCCCATCCTCAGACATTGGACCCAGACGCATGTGTTGCCCTGTAACTCCATGCGTTGTGCAAAATAACATTAGAATTTTATTATATTACTAGCTGTACCCGCGACTTCGTCCGCGATTGTCATACATTTGTTTCAGTTACAGTTTTTCTACTATTAAATAAAAACAAAACTTCAATGTGCTGTATTTGTCTTTTTACACTTTTAATGTATTTACATAAATATATTTAGGTAAATAGCAAAATTTTATATAAGAACTGTATGGATAGGATAGGAATAAATAACTAAATCAAATATTGATCTACGTGGGACAGTACCTATACTGTGCCGCAGTTATCTTCGTCAACATTCTGTACACGACTTATAATGGAAGAAATGTAAAAACAATTTAATGTTTCTAAATGCTGTTATAATTTGAAATATAACTTAATGAAAAAACATACCTAACATAGTACTGATTTGTTTGGAAATTACGCTTGATTTTTATATATTATCGCAAAGTAGTAATAAACAAATAAAAAAATAGTTATTTTAAATAAAATTTTACAAAACATTTAATAATTCAAACCAACTTAACAACACAAATAACAAACAATAAAATAGAAAAAGCAATCAATGACAGAAAGATAATACATAAAGCATTTGATGACCGGGTGGACTGGACAATATAGTTTAGGCTGTATTTAGTGCTCGACCGACGGTGAGCGCTAAGGTCGGTCGAGCGTATCTGTATTAATGAAAACGTATGAACGGCTACAGTGCAGCGCTGATGAATTCCTACGCGCGTACAGCTACGTCGCGCTGACGAAAACCGGTCGACTGACGCGCTAGTCGTTATACACGCGCATTTAGTGCGGCGCTGACCGAGCAACCGACCGTACGCGCGTACGCACTATCGCGAACAAAATGAAAATGAAAATTTTTCCTCGTATTGTCGCAATTTCGAATACCTACAATGTACAAACTTTTCCTTCAATTAGCCGGTCTACAATTATTGGGTGCACATGATATCTTCTCCGTTTTTTGTGCCGTAATCGTTTGCGAAAATAGTAAGCACATATTATTGAGTTAACAAATGGATTCATTTTTCATCGCAACTGCACACGTTTGGCTATGTTTGCCGTCAGTTATGCACTAAACGCTTTTTCACGACCGACGGTCAGGACGTACGGTCAGCGCGTACGGTACGCGCTCACCGTCGGTCGAGCACTAAATACACCCTTAGAATTTGGACACATCAGATGAGTAGCTCGCCCACAGGCACCGCGCGACATCACTGCAGCCGCCGCCACCGTCTCCTCTCCTGTCTTGCTGGGGAGCGAAAGATGTTATAAAGCATACCTATTTGGAAAAATATGTACCTACCTATTTTTTATAGAAAGTCTGCTCTAAGCTTTCTTTGCTTGACTTGACTTTTTTAAGCCCCCATGAGCCTTCTTAACTCTTAACTAAACTTAACTAAGCCGCAGACGTTTTCCTCCTGCCCCGGTGTAACGGGGCAGTTAGCGCTGCAGGGCAGTAAATGCGTTATGAAAAAAATATTTACTTGCTCTTATTTACGTTTTTGATTTCGAGACGTTCGACTGGGGCCCCTTTTCTACTGAACTAATCACATCAATATGCCTCTGGTATCGTCACATAATCACACGATACGTTTGAGTATTCTTCTAGCAGCGGAAATCTATAAAGATGGAGATAAAGATGGAGAGCTGCGTCTCAATAGTCGGTGCGGTGAGAGCAGCGCACGCAATATCATAAGTATTTTTGATCTTAAGGTTCTACTTGAAAATAGATCATAGATTAAGAACTTACTTGTAGAACACCCAAAAATCTAAATCAATATTTCCTTTAGACCTTACAGGACTTTTGGACACATCACCCAGTGTCAGTGTCCATACATATTTTACTGCAAAAAATAAAAACATGATTGGTTTAGTTTCTTTTTCGTGGTTCCGTTCAAATGGAGACAGGACAGAATGAGGTTTCCTTCGATGAAAGAAACTACAAATGACCAGGGACTCGCGTCAAGTGTCTAATTTTAAACCATCATAATATAAAGCGGAGTTTTTTTAGATTTACTAAGGGAGAAGCGTGGATCCCCATGGAACCGTGAGAGTTATCGAAAAGTAAGGAGTTATGTGCTAAATGTTCGACGACTTATTCTTAAAATTGCTCGTACCTAAACCTTGCATATATCTCTCAGTGCAAATAGCATCGGACGAACTATCTGTAGTTTCTTTGATCTAAGGATTTTAAGTAACATTTGAACATGTTTATGAAGATTGCATGGATCATACTTACATTTTACTTCGCCTGATAATAAGTTCTACCTATTAGGTACCTATTCAGGCGAAGTAGGGTGCAAAATTAAAGAAAATAAATACAACATAGAGCGGTACTTACCTGTAGGATATTGTGTATGACACATATTCAACCATTATGACCTTCCGTAACGTTCTTGGGAGAATATTTTACAATTTATAATTAAATAACAGAAGGATTTCTGCCAGTTTTTATGTCTCCATTGATCAAAAAACAGACTTGACTTGACTTGACTTCTTTGATATGGCAATATGTGATCAAAAAACAGAAAATAGATTGTCACTTTGACTCGTTGTCATGGAGAAAAAGGCAAAATGTCACGCCATCGAGAAAAAAATCTTGTCTATTAACTCTTTGGACTCCTTAGTCGAAGCGCAAGAGTGAACATCAGGCTTTAGTTTAGCCGGACCCTCGGTAAAAATAAAACCTAAATAAAACATAAAATACAATAATATGTTTGATTAAATGTATCATATGTCCTTACTCGTAGTATGAACTCAAATCGTGTCAAGTTTCATTCAAATACGTTCAGCGGTTTCGGTGTGATGCGCGGTCAAGGAACTTTACTTTCATTCCTCTCCCACGGGAACCTTACTGAGTTCCGGGATAAAATATATTAAATGTCCTTCCCCATAGTATGGACTCAGATTGTGCCAAGTTTCAATCGAATGCATTCAGTAGTTTCGGCATGATGGTTATGTTAAGGAATTTTGCTTTCATCCCCTCTCCCAGGGGAACCTTACTGAATTTCAGGATAAAAATGTATCCTATGTTCTTCCTTGTAGAAGGACCTCAAATCACGCCAAGTTTGATTCGAATGCATCAAGCAGTTTCGGCGTAATGCAACTATAAATAATTTTGCTTCCATCCCCTCTCCCAGGGGAACCTCACTGAATTCCAGGATAAAAAGTATCCTAAGTATGTCCTTCCTCGTTGTATGAACTCAAATCGCACCAAGTTTCATTCGAATACATCAAGCAGTTTCAAATTGAAGAAAGAATTGGTCCTGTTACAGTTTTATTTTAAGTATTGATAACTTTTTTATTTATGAACCGATTTACTTGAAACAAACACTAAATGTTAATTGAAGCTTACCATAACATATTTTTGAAAACCCCATCTAAATCGGATAAGCCGTTTCTGAGATTAGCGCGCACAAACGCACAGACAAACAGACAAACAGACAAAAATTCTAAAAATCATTGTTTTGGGTCCTATTAGCGTTAATAGAGGTCCCTATACTATTTTTTCTTAAATATCTTCCATGTACAGACAGGGTTCCGTTAGATTTTTATTATATGTATAGATGATTAAAGTAAGTTAAATACATTCATGTAAGTGACATAATTTGTCTTTTTGAGAATAAATGATTTTAAACCAAAAATACTCTGTATTTATTTTGACTAAATAACATTATTAGAATTTCAATTTTGTATGAATTAAATTAAATTTGCAATTATAATTCATCTTAATGTATTCTAAATTTAATGTAGGTTCAGTTATTATGATTATGATATATATTTTAATGAAATTTGTAATTTACTAACATAGTACATAGGTAGGTTTACTAACAATTTATGGTGTAAAACCGAAATAAATGATTTGAATTGAATTGAATAGCAATAGCAAACAGAAAAAGCCACACAATGTCAAAGAAACCATTGGTTCGACGTCATGCTACTAAAAGAAATTCTTGCCTATCCGGTAGGGGTAGGGCACAAACTAAATAATAAACCGAAACATAAACTTTTATACGTACCTAATCTATGCACAACTCATGCTAAGGACTATGGTTTCCAATAACCAGATTCAACATGACATTAAATTGGAAGCTTTTCTGTTTCTAGCTTTTATCCATATTCTACATTTATTTAAGTAAAAAGTACCAAAATATTGTTCCACCTCAAAATAAACAGAGAGGTATAGGTTTACTTTTGTTTTTTAGATTCTTGTTCTGAAATAATAATGTGTATAAGTACCTTTACGGTTACCGTGTACCGCCTGAGGCGTACCCGGAACATCTCTGCCCTCTAATTAGGTAAGTAAGAGAAACTGGGTCTATAGTAATTGCTTAGGGTTGGGGCACACGGACATATTGTGCGATCCCTTGCCTGCTTCTAGTGGCTGTTTCTCCACACTAAACGAAATTTTTACACACTAATAGAATACCATTTTGTGACGAGACGACCTCTGCGACGTGGGCGAAGTTCTGTCTGTGACGGAGGTTGCAGATTCGATACCCGCTTCGGAAATAGCTAAGAATCTGCAGGTGTTCTACATTTTCTATGTACTGTTATATTTATGTAATATATTGGATTAGTATATCAGTCGTCTACTAGTCATAATAAAAGCTCTGATTTGGTTAAGGCTAGATGAAGCGGTGTGGACTTTCCAGCATTATTTATTTAGTAAAGCTTTGAACAAAATCCGGTTTGAGACTTAGAAAGTTTCTGGACTGCCCATTTATGTAGGTGCCTGTGTAGAATATCAAGCATTCCTTAACCATAGATTTATGATAAGACACAAGTATGTGAGTACCTTAATTATTGTTTTATACAATGAACTGTACAGTGTTAGTTTCATTTTAGTTTTCACTGTTACATTTTTACCCTTCGTTGTACCTGAAAAAACAAAACACACTTGATGTAGCCGTATAAATTACTCATACGATAATTTTGTCAGACGCTCAGCTTTCTCAATATATAGAAACCCTTTTTGTTGATTTTATGAAATGTTGTTCTTATCTTATGTATTGCTGTTTATTTACCTTGTGTCAAGCGTTATTTTCTTCCGTGACGTCACGAAACGGCTCCGTCGGAAGACAAGTGTACAACCAGCTCATGCCAAAGTCCGTTTTGTTACTCATTGAAAAATAAATCTATTTATAGGTACTTTTTTTTTCTACTTTCATATGCACGTTTTTGTAATAGTTGCAAATATAATATTCTGTTATGAATTATCTAAAGTAATGTCATAACAGTTATTTTTGCCGTCCCATCGCATTATGAGAGTGAGAGAATAGAGAATGCACCTGTGCTTGCGTGCACTAAATATGTATATTCCGTGCACCTGGCTAGTTTCCCTTGTTGGCCGCCGTGGCTGAAAGTCGACCAGGATATCACAATCAAGAGTCAATTTCTACTTACATGTTTATTTCATAGACAAGTACTTGGTCTATAAGTAAAATAAAACTTCTACTAATAACTCTATGCCAACTAAAAACTCACATAAGAATCAGATAAAGCATGTGTAAAAGCCTTATATAAGTCAGAATGTTATCGCTAACGACTGTTGTTTTAGCAACAAAACAAAATAACTTCTAGGACAATTGGTAGTTTAATGTTACATCATCATTAGCCCATTATTTGTTCTTTGTTATTATATTTATTACTTATTAGTTTGTATAATGAACTGTTGCGTAGCAATACTTGAATACAGTTCGATTTTGTTAACCTATCGGTTTTCAAGGATTGGGATCTGAAGTAGTGCCTAACTGGCGTCTGGCTGGCCTGTACATTTAAGACTGCAATAACAGAATGGTTTTGAATATAGCAAACACCGCAAAACGTGACAATCCTAAAAAATCTCTGGGGAACGAATAAAATACACGCTCAAGAAAAAGCAACACAATTACAATATACATATTTGTTTGTACCGGGGATCGAAACAGCTTTAAGGTAGAACCTTACAACAAGCTATAGGTACCTAACTACAAAACATATAAATAATGTTGGACTCTCTACAGCATCATAATATAGGTAGATAGATCCTAATCTGATAAAATTTGTAAGTACTGACTATACTGACACGGATGTTAATGTTCTAATATAGCATAATAATTCTAAAACTAACATTTTATAGTGAATTTCCTTCGTTGTCATAGTTTACTTGTATGTTACCATTTTAGGGAAAAATAAAGTATGTTTATTTTGTGGCATATTACACTGCACGAAGTGTAGAAATAGTAATACAAGTTATATCAGTACCTACAGGTACTGAGAAGTTTTTTTTCTGTCTTTTTAGGATTTTGACATCGGTTGCAAAACCCTTATGAAATCGCTTTGGGTCTGTTTTGTGTTTGGAATCCTTAATATCTCAGAAACTACTGCAGCTATTGACTTGAAATTTGAAATAATAATACATTTTGTGCGCCCGCACATATTTATAGAAAAAAAAAGAAAATAAATGAAAAATAAATATGAAGATTTTCCATACAAATTTTGAAATCGAAATTTTAAATGGGACCTACAAAGTCGAAAGTGGTATCAAATGAAAGGTACTCGTTTGTAGATTTCAAAATAGTTTTTGAAATTTTGGTAGATTTTATACTTTTTAAAATATTTTGAAAAAGGTCAAAAAATTTACCATCCCCCCCCCCCCCCCCTTATCTCCGAAGATTGCAGAGTGATTGATGTAAAATGTACTAAGCGTTTGTAGATATAGATCTATATTTTACAGGAAAAATATAGAGAAGTCTATAAATATAATACTTTTTGAAATATGGTCAAAAAACTAATTTTCATACAATGGGGGCTATTTCATTGAGATATATCAAATCAAAGGTATGGAATTTCGACAATTCAAAACAGATTTTGAAAATCGTCTAAGTTTCATACTTAGTGAAATAGGTTGAAAAAAGCCGAAAAAAATTGTAGGTACCAACCCACTTACCTACCCACTAATCTCTGTAGTAACTGTAATAGGAGTTCCACAGCGCACCAAAACCGTTGTTCTCAAAATTTTTGAGAAGAGGTATGTACCTATCCTAGATAATCCACACAGTATCATTTACCCACAAGCTAAGCAAAGCTTGTGTTATTGGTATTACTACGAGTATCACATTAGGTGATTTATTTTTGTGTACTGAAAAGGACTAGAACACCCGAACAAATAATCTGAAGATCCTACAAATATTAGTCCCGAGGCAGGAATCAAACCTCCACCTCCTGCGTTGTAAGCCTACCGCGCCAAGAGGTTGTCATATACGTACCTACCTAAACGACAAAAGTTCAAAACCCTCGGCGCGCGAGTTACACTCGCACTTGTCGTACTTGTTTAACTTTCGTTTTGTTCATGAATAAAATTGCGGACCTACTCTTTGGTTGAGTTTTGCATATTTAGCTAGAAGTCGATTAAGGAAAGCCTTCTACAAACAGTATCGATGAATGCAAGGTTTACCATGTATTCAATATTACCGCTTTAATATTTGCGATGTCTCTGAATGATTTATCTCTTTTGCAATAAACTCATGTCCCTAAACCTGGTGGTTAAATCTCTGTTTTATGTTGATGTACTGGAAAAACAAAATAACGATTAAATTCCCAGTTATTTGATCAAGCCCAAGCTTTTGAAGGGTACAGATAAATATTGCGATAACGGAGTTCATCCTCATCCGTGCTTGCGGCCGCATATCGGGGCTACGTTGGCTGTTAAAGGAAATTAAACAATGTTATTGCCGATCTTTTGTAATTTTTTTGCTGATACGTGTCCGTTGATAAACCCTGTAACGCTGGTTAATCTCAAAGGTTCCATTAAATGGACCATTCTTTGTTCAGAGCTTATATACATCGTGCCTGGGACGTGATATGAGTTACTTAGTGGGTAAATTATTTATTTTAATGTATCACACTTTTGAAATATCAACACTTTCAAAGGTTCACCATCTTTAGACTTTAAAAAAGTGAAATCAAAGGCCGACATGACAAGAGGCTTCACTATGTGAACGTTGCGGTGATCCAGCTCTTCGACAAATTAACAACACTTTTAGCGTTATTGAACACACCCGAACAAATAATCTGCAGATCGTAAAAATATTAGTCCCGAGGCGTGAATCAAACCGCAACCTTCTGCTTCGTAAGCGGACCCTGGCCCACCGCGCCAAGAGGTCGTCAATATAGGTACCTACCTAAACGACAAAAGTTCAAACCCCTCGGCGCGAGAGTTACACTCGCACTTGTCGTACCTACTTGTTTAAATATTCTATAGCCTAACATAGGCTCACTTATAATTAAGGATTCTAAGAATTTTTCAAATCGCTTAAGTCATTTCGGAGTCTATTCAATTAAATCAAACAAACAATTAAATTTCTCCTCTTTATAATATTAGTATAGATGTGCACAAGTGTGACACGAGTGTCATACTTCTCACGTTCTTGGTACCGTATTATAATTTTATAAAATGATTAGGTACCTGTTAGCCAAATCTTAGGCAAGATTGTAAGTATCCTTTAGTGTATCTAACATTAACTTCATAATAAATCTTTAGTAACACAGAATATTACAATTATTACAATTTTAACTAAATTAGTACTAACTTTAGACTGTTGCAAACAAACTTCAGGCAGCTCAACTGATCCATATCAATACCAGTTGTAAGTGTACCCATTATTATTACATAATTATCTATACACAATATGATTTTTACCATCCCATTACACTTCAAATGTGAATGACGCAAGTTGAGTTCATGTCCAAACATTTGGCATGATGGAACTTTACTAAATTGTTTAAACTACTTTACTAAATTGTGAAAATGTTTCTAACTCCAGTCCAACTCCATGATAAAACATATCATGCATTCTCAAAAATATTTCAGAGGATATATCTTACAATATTCTTTTAATTTATCTGAAAAATTACTTGAGACCAACAATATAATGTATATAATAGCTTCAGTCGCTAACCGGGTTCCCTTCAAACCCGTTCGTTTTACAGTACCCTCATCTTATATTGGAGACTCAATTGCTTGAATGTGACAGGTGTCAGACCCACCCAAGTTTGCATCTTTCTTTCTTCTAAGAAACATCATATTATGCGAAAGAGAGAGAGCGGTTACAAAAGTAATTTAAGTAATATTTTAACAGTAATTGATATAAACCAGGGAGAAATTGCGCACGTCTTTCCATAACAACTTAATGGCGTATTTAATTTTTCAAACTGATCTTTATACCATTCCATAGAAAGAATCTTTAAATTTTCATAAAAACTAATACCCACATACTACTAGAAATCAGACCATTGCTATGCAATTGGATAATATTAACTAACCCTAGTTGTAACACGCTCTCAATGATAATGAATGATGCCAGTCTCCACAAAGACTCCAGGTGCGAAGGTCATATTATATGCCCATCATGGGTGCGCTCAAAAACAGATAAACTCTCTGTAAAACTCTCGTAAACCAGGAACTCTCATGGGACGGCAGACCGACACGACCAGGAAGAAGTTAGGTGCAGACCAACTCAACCAGACCAGCTCAACACTCTCGATAGGTACAAGTCCACCCCTATTTGTACAATAGCGAATAGTAAATAAATACAAATGCCCGGATCGAGCTCATACCTGTCAAAATTAACGCATTCATTAACCTACTTTATTATTATTTTAACGCGTTGGTGGAATAGGTGTTTCGTAATGGCCAATAAAACCGGTAGTATCTACTTACCTACGTTTCACAAATGCGCTAAAGCACAGCTCAAAATTGAGCAGCAGTAGCAGTAGTTAACTAAAATAAATATCATCAATTTTCGTGAGTAATCTTTATTGACCCTACAAATGAGATTACTCACGAATTTTTAATTGACGAAAATTTCAATACAAAATAGTAAATAAAACAAGATCCTTGGATGACTTTTCCTTGAAACTCGGGCACTGAGATGAATTTCATCACATTACTCGTTCATAAATGAATTATTTCTGGTCGGTATTTTCTGTTTTTTGGAAAGATGTTACATAAAACAAAAAATCGAAACCAGTCAATACTTTTGAGAGACTTAAGGCCACAGATACAACACTAATAGATAACTCAACTAAGAAGTTTAAATAAATAACATCCTTCAGTTCATCTCCAATTATGTCAATCTAGGTACACGGCACAACTTATGTTTCTCTTCGATTTTCCCCTATAGACGTCATCTTCATACATACATCTCTCTGACCCCTGTCCTCTTTCACACAGTCCATCCATGATTTTTTAATCTTCTTTACCCTTATAATCCACTACGTTTTAACCTATTGTACTCCTGCTATACTTACTGTTTTCGGATCATGAAATTCTTTCCTTTATGTCACATTCTATGCCTAAACCACATAAACTTGTTACTTCTCATCTTTTCCGTTACTATCACTACCTCGGGGGTTAAAAATATCACTCGATTGTCAGCATTTAATTGTTATAATTCAACGTAAGCAAAGTAAGCCACCGGCAAACTGTTAAGGAATAATAACCCAAGGTAAATCGTCCTGTTAAATCACAAGTGTCACAGCATTTAGTAGTTTAGTTTAAATCTTCTGAGCCACGCTTTAAGCAGACAGTTTGACCACGAGTAAATTTACTTATCCGAGGTTTAACAGTTGTTTGAACTCGCTGCAGCCGAGCAAAGTTAGCTAAAACCGAATCTTCTATTTGAAAACACTTATCAAAATTGTTTGGGCGTCGACCGATAATCTAAAACTCTATCGTTAAACTAATTTTAGCCATCATTCTCATTATTAATTAATATATATTAGTAGGATGTCGTCTGTGGAGGAGATCGCGGGTTCATTCCCGCCAATGTTTGTATTATCTGCAGATATTTTTATTCGGATTCAATTTAATTTATCATTAACCTAGTATCCATACCAAAAACTCTGCTTACCTTGGGGCTAGATGGTGTTGTGTGAATAGTTCATCCTTATTCATGTTATAGATTTATTAGGTTAGCATTATCAGTATGAGAGGTTTTAATGGCGTACTTCTCTTCTTTAATTATCTTATTTAATTATTGGCGTGGTTTGTCAGTAAAACTCCAGGCACAGATTTTTATTCGATTCAACATTATCGAACAGCGACACAGCCCGGTCGATTGGTACGATATTTCTGTGTGACATTTCTCTTTACGAATATTGGAGGTATCCGCCAGTTTTTCATTAGCTTGTGCGAGCGACAACTTCAATGTGTTCATTCACATGCCACTCTTGTCTCACATGTGCCTAGAAATGTCTTTCTTTTGGTATAAAAATTATTGACAAAGAACTCTAGCTGCTCTCGTTTACTGTCTTTAACTGACTGAATTTTATTTGAAAGCTCTGCAATTTTATTTGCCTTTTAATTGGATCTCTGCTTGAGTTGGAAATATTATTGAGCTAGCAGTAGTTTATCTCTAGGGATTGCAGCTTAAGCACCAATAAAAGTATTTAGCAATTTAAATGACCGATTCTTGCTCTAAGAGTCCCCGTAACAAGTCGGAAAATGCATGTATAATGTATATAATGGTGTTCCTATTACTCGTTTAGGTACGATACTTTTTAAATCATTGAAATCGGTCCATTGGTTGCGAAGATATTAAACATTTTGTAAAAGCCATCCGCGGGGCGGCCCCCAGACCGGTGTGACGTCACGAGTCCCGCGCGCGCGTTCTCCGCCATTCATTTATAGGAGTTCACTCGATCTGCACGGTTCATCTTGTGGTTTCGTGCAAATAAGTCGGATTATAAGTACTGTATAGTACCAAAATGTACTTCCACCACTTCTAGTACACCTGAAAAACTATTTTTCTATGTGCCAAAGGACCCGAAAGTGCGTAAAAAATGGTGTACGGTCATGAAAAGGGATGACAAATTCCCGCTTTCGTGCCGAACTGTAAGATATTGTTGCGAGGATCATTTTGATGTAAGTACCTACATACCTCCAAAATTATATCAAGTATTGCATCATTACTTACCTACTCGCGTGGTAAACAGATGGGTAGGTAACTTTGGTACAACTTTTTTACGAATGCTAAAGAAAAATACAGGGTCGTACTAGGTACATGTCAATGAGTAAGTAAATGACAAAATGTGTAAATAGTTAAGTTTCTAAAATACCCCTTTCTTGGTAGTCAGGTAAAAACCAGGCTCGTACTCAGGTCTAACTACAATAAAATGTGGCGTTCCCGGGAAAATTCCCCAATGCGGGAATATTTTCCGAAGTTCTCCGGAACATAGTAAATCATTCTGGGAATATCCAAATATTTATTATTTATTTATTAAAGCCCATTATTTTCTGTATAGTGGCGGTTTGAAAATAAAGGTGCGAATATACATGAACTTTTTATATTTTTAGGTGGAAGCTGATATGGAGAACTATGTCAAGTATAAGCTTGTGGGAGGAATGCTAAGATTGAAGAAGGGATTATTGCCTTATATTGGCGAAGAGTATATTATTATATAAGAGTATAAGTATAATATTCCTCGTAACATGTTCATTGTTCATATCAATATACGTTACTGGGAATATTCCCGGGCCTGAATACGGCCCTGTATTCCTGACCTTGAATTTATTGTATAATTTTTAACCTACGACAAAATAATAATGAATTTCAAATATAAAGGGTTTATTTTAAATTTAACACAAGGCTTTTATTTATTCATAGCTTAAAATTACGTGTCCAAAGAAAGTTAGGTAGGTAGGTACCTAAGTACCTACATAGTATTTTTCTTAGAACTGTTAAGTTTCTACATACATATCAACATAGGTACCAATGTTTAAAATAATGGCGTAGGTACCTAGTTAAAACAACAAACAAATGCCCTGGCTGATTAACCTAAAACTTTTAGGTTCCTAGGTAGGTACCTACTTTTCCTGCTGTTCTGATTAGGTTGATGAGCTTTGCTTACCTCTGAAGTTTCCAACCACGAATTTCAGCGCTTGTGTAGTTCAGATGATTACTTAGATAATCCTAATACCATGAAAGTATCAACTTTAGGTAGATTATCGGATTGCGCTTGGTCAAAACCGATATCTACCTTATTTCTACTACTCATTGATTCTAATAAAAACTTTATAATAATAAACAAATTAAATCACTTATTATTCGAATAGGGTATAATCTTGTGATTTTGAGCTCCGTGTTGGACGAGTATCGCGAACAGAATAAAACCGCGCGGGGCGCGCAGTGGTTCGGCAGCAAGCGCACGGGACTTGTGACGTATCGCTTGGCGTTCGCGCGGTCAGTGAACCTCGTTCGGTATTTTGCCCATAACTCTGTCAGTTTTGGTCGTAGAACAAAAATTTTTTCACTGTGTTTTTTAGTTTCTAAAGGTCTATAAAACTGCATTCATAACAAAAAACTGTACGGGGACTCATTGCCTCTTCATTTTAAATAATCATAAAAATTAAAAGCTGTTTCACTATATAAACTATCTTAGCTTGATAAGTTGTACGACACTAGATTTATGGTTAACCCGCTCAGGACTATTTTAAAAGCCTTGTAGTTTAAAATTACAATAAATAATTGACTCATGGACAATACGTCTAATAATTTCTAATAACTTAAATTCAAAGCATATTCAGTGAAAACGAAAACGTTACAGGCAAATGACAACACTCTGTATCAGGTTGATTCATAAACTTCATACTTTTTGTGCACACTTCACATTGAAATTACTCATCCGTGTTTAAAATAGATGAATTTTCATACCAAAAGTGGTCAAACTTTAATTAATACAGATTCAGCTTTTACCCTGAGAATCGTTTATGTATCGTATCTCATGTTCTTGACCTCGCTTATTGGAAGTTGTATGTGTTCATGCAACTTTATGTTATTGAAAAGGAAATCAATCTAAATAAAAACAATTTTCAACAAATTCGTGTAGTGGTACCAGTTGGACAACAAATAGTTTTACACGCTTTATACCTAATAAAGCGTGTGAACCTCTCAGTTCTCATAATAAAGCAAAATAAAATAAACTTAAATGTGAACCGCTAATTAAATATTCGATAGATGATTTTTGTCGTTAACTAAAAGGGGCCATGTTTTGGAAACTGATACGTGATTACTATCGTTAATTAAAAAGGTCAACTTTTGGAAAGTGATCCGTGGTTTTTGTCGTTAACTAAAAGGGCCATTTGCTAAGTCTAATGCTACACCTGCAATGGTGGATAAGCCGAATTCATATCAGCAGAATCGGCTCATCGATACCTAACCAAATGCATACCCTTGCATAAACGGTTGAATATTCCATATTCATAATGCTTTAATCCATATTGACTCACCTGAACAGTCAATGTTTAGTTACTTTGACAGTACGATATTCTGTGCTTTAGCTGTATCATTGTTGGTGCAATAAAATTGAAAATATCTAAAAATTCTACAAAATTCTTATAATTTTGATTATAACCAAACGAGTAAACTGCTTGGGTTTGATGGCTTTTATACCGGTTTTCAAGTTAAAACTATACTTTTTCGTAGTCTAATAAAAATATTTGATAAACTTTCTGCGAATTTGAATCAATTTGCAATAGTTACAGGTATAAAATAAAATTATAGAACTTTTTGAGGCCATAAAGGTAATAAGAGTCAATAAGACTCTTTTCTTGCATAGAACGACTATTGATGTGATGTGAAAGGAAACTTTTTGCCATATATAACTATAAATAATAGCCATATAAACTATGAAATGTTGAGATTTGAGGTATAAATTCTCATGAATTACAAGATTTTTTGAAATACACAAAACTTCAGCAGCACGGCTTTTAGCTTTTGGATTTGATCGCATTATGCCTAGAGCCTTCTAGGCATAATGCGATCAAATCCAAAAGCTTCCAAAACTTCCTCGCCAGACGACAATTCCTGCAATATCATAACAGGTTTTACCTTACGTGTCCCTTATAATCTCATAAAGCCTATTTTCGTCCCCAAGGTTTTTGTTGGTATTATTGCTTTAGATGCACAGAACAGGTAAACAGGGGACGATTCTTTGGTAGGATTATACAGAGGATCACAAATGCGCTTGGATATTCAACAAAGTAGGAATAATATGTCAAATGGATCTGTGCTTCAGAATATATTTATAAATATACACGATATATTAAGACTACTAGCAAAGAGTTAACAGCAAGCTCTTGCAAACAATCTGCAGGTAGCTTAACTGATCCATATTAGTACCAATCGGAAGCGTCCCCAAGACGCTGCCTACATTGCATCGCGTTATGGCAAAGCTAAGGCATTGCGCCAGATTCTCAATAGCTCGGATCATGGGTCACTTTAACCAGACGCTCAGATTATAAGAAAAGAATATACTATTATTGGACAACAATTTGACATGGACGAGCATAATACTAGTAATCAATCTCTAGCTGCTAACCTTTGGGTAGTGAGGACAACGATTTAATTGGTAGCGGGACATTATACAATTTACATAAATAAATAATGCTGGACAATCCACACAGCATCACCCAGCCCTAAGCTAAGCTGAGCTTGCGTAATAAAACATAAAAACAAAACCCACACGTACAATTTAATAATTCGTGTGCCAAATAATGATAAATAAAAATATAATAAAATAAATTTGTTAATATTTTTAATTAATTTCCATTGTTAGTTGTTGCAATGTGTTTATGTTAAAAAGCATGATTTTTTTTGTCAAAAAATAATTCTTTGCGTGTTTGTAACCATTTTGGCATCTTACTTATCTTACTTACAAGTAAATAAAGGGTAAAATAGGTTGAACATTATAATAAGAAGAGCCATTATTGTTGTCATAATCATGTCATACCCCGCGTTGCTCTATGTGTCATACTCATTGTTTTATTCACATAAATAAAAAATAAAATAAATTACAAATAATGGGTTATGCCTTAAATAATAATAGCCTTATCTATGTTACATTTATTTCTGTGTTGATAAAATTAATATTTGATAACTAGACAAGATTTATCGCTTTTCGGGATGAAAATTTGGCCAAGTTATTCCAAGATCTGCTTCATCTTTGTAGTTTTAAACCTGGAATTTTTTATTATTTTTATCTTCCTGCTGCTTTATTCTTCCAGAAAGCAATAAATATACTATGATTGCAGTTCTGTATTTTGATTTGGAATCAATAATCGGTGTAACATACATAGGTTACAATTTACTGGTGACCATATTATGTAACCGTATAGCAGTTTATGTCGTTAATATAAAACTTTTGTAAACAAACAGTAATTCAGGGTTTAGCAGCTTTTGTTGATAAAGGAAATGTAAACATCACTGCTTGTACGCAGTGTAACATGATGTGAGTCCGAGCCAGTACAGATAACTACAAAAGGTATTTGCGCAAACGACCGTGTGCGTGTAAAAAAAGTCCAACCCCGTGAACGCAACTGTACACAATCATGTTTTTGAATTTTGTTTGTTGAGCGTGTTGGTCGTGCTTTGTTTTTAAGCTGATGAACGGCAAACAACGAGATTACGTTTATTAATGAATTTTATGTATTTTTCATTTGGTTGGCCAAAGTAAATATTTTACCTCAGAGAATCGATTTTTGAAAGCCAGTCTTAAATTGCGTTATGGGATTTGCCACTTAGAATAATAATTTTCAGCTTTGTAATATCACGCCATGCTATATCTACCCCATCGCTATTTCTCTTAGAACCATATCATTTGTTCAATCTCGTCAAGAAGCGAGTATCAAACAAGCAGAACCAGGAGTTTTTAATAATCCAAAGTACTTGAATGAATTAATTCTGGGGCACAGTAAATCTTCCAAGTGGCGCAGACGGCTTCACATAGTGTGCGGTCGTCTCAATGCCAAAAGCTTTCCAGGGTATGACTGCGCGGTGCCCTGAGCATCTGTGGGGATACAAGATAGATACAAGTCATGTAAGTGTAATCTACTTTAGGAACTTAAGACCGAGTCTTAGGTGTGACTGAATTGCCTAACTAAACGATATTAAATTTTCGTTAATTGTTACGTAACGCATTGTAATGGGAAATATTAGGTACTTTAGTGGCCCAGAGTAGTTTTATACTATCCTTAATTTTTTGTATAAATAATTTATAAAAACAACATTTCATAAACATTTAGCAGGGTTATTGAACTTGTAAAATAAATTCATATTAATTTGCATTTTAAAGCCACCTCAGATAAATGTAAGTATTTTGCCGATGAAGGAATTCTAAGTAGAGAAGTCTAAAACTGAGAATGTTGGTTAAAAACTGGAAAGGCAAGTTATTGTAAAAATAACCGTCCTCAAAAAGTATTTTCTTCTCAACAAATTCCTTTGAAATACAGTCGCATTTTATAACATCAATCGTCAAAGTCATACTTCATTTATCAAATTATTCACAAACCTCTTACAAAATGATAAAAGCTCCATCTCCCGATAGGAACTGGAGTACTTTTTCATTGAGAGAGACACCGCCCGCCCCTTGTGAGGGGAATATCAGCATGTCATTTGTTTATATTGCGAAATTAATCCCCGAGCACACCGTGACTGATGACTCGAGCCAAACGTTGCTTACCAAACAAAGAATGCCAAGGTGTACTATAATCGATGTTCACTTAAACGACAGATGCTACAAACGGATACCATCAATCTATCCCCCCGCCACCCCGATCCTTCCCCCTCCCAGGGCCGAATTGTTATTCACGTTCCATTACCTCAATTTTTTAGAACCAAGGTGCCTGAAAGGAACCCTTTTACTTATTGTGTCTCAAGAATGAGGACTCTGAAGATTAAATTCATAAGATAATTCATTTTTCTGTTTATATTTCGAATGAAATTCTACAGATGTTTTGCGTCAGGAACGGGAATTGTTTTTAGGTGGTTGGGGGAGTTTTTGCGAGGCTGGAAGACGCGGATAATTGATAGAACAAACAGAAGACGAAGAACACGCACGAGCGCGGCCTCGTAGCGACAAGAATCATTCAAGAATCGATTAAAGTTCGCCACACACGTACGGGAATCGAGCAAACACCCAGAATTCGATGGCCCGCTCACGGCGCGCAAAGTCACGTCCCAACTTACAATAATTCAATAAGACGCGAACCAAACGGCAACAGAAATCATTTGTTCACTTTCACGATGCATTTAACTTCGCAAAGTTGATTGTGTTGCTTTACCGCTCTACTATTTAAACAGAAACTACGGAATTTTATTTAGCAGCGGTGGTCACGAAGAACCGACTTAAAATAGTTTCCTGCATTATAATGCATGAGATAATTTAAATTCACGTAAACCTTGTAAAAGCGTGTTATTTTGTCGGGCTATATAAAGAACAGCTTAGCTAACTCGAGCGTGCAATTTTCTTCGTCACAATAGAATGGCTTGCCGCAGCTTAGCAGCTGAAACAAAGCTTCATTATGCGTTTAGCTCATTAAGTAAATTAATGAATTCGACAAAAGGGTTTTTGGCACGCGCGCCTCGGAAGCCCATCATATTGATGGAGGCCTTGCTCTTCCCTATTGTCTCCTTGAAGGGGATCATTTCACATGGCCCAAGGTATTTATCTCTTTAAAATGTTGTAATTTCTGTTCCATACAGTTACGAATATTACTTAATGCTTAAAATTATACTGTCTATACTGAAGCAAGATCATCTCCGCGACTGGCGCTGACGTATTCTTTAACAGCATCGCTAAACTACACCAGTGGATGCTCATATTTTCTATTGTAATAATAACTTATTTTAAATTAATCTTTTACCTAACTCTTGACATCAAATGTTTAGTTTTTAATACACAGACACGTAAGCTACTCCATTCTTGACCTTTTCATAAATGAACCAATTCATAGGAATGATTCGTATCGTATTTATAAATTTACTAGCGGTCCGCCCCGGCTTCGCACGGGTATTAAACAAAAATTTCAGAAATTATACACACTCACACGATAGGTTTCACAGTTTTTATACGGATCCCTTACTTTTTTTAACAGCATCGGGATTTTTGACATTGACTCGACACTCCATAACTGACACTGGCCGTAGAGAAAAAGCAAGCACCGTGCGCTATTATATTCAACCTCTTTTTCTATTCTGACGCGCAGTAATAGAAAAAGAGGTTGAATATACAGTGCACGGTTCAATTATTGAATTTTACATGCGGATCCCTAACTTTTTTTAAAATATTGTATAGCCTATGTTCATCATGGAAAATTTTGGATTCTAATGGTGAAAGATTTTTTCAAATCGGTCCAGTACCTAGTTTCGGAGCCTATTCAATTCAAACAAACAAACAAACAAACAAACAAACAAACAATCAAACAAACAAACAAATCTTTCCTGTTTATAATATTAGTATAGATATAGATAAAGAATATCGAAAAAGTCCTCAAACCAGAATAAACCGAGAAATTTACCTTTGTTACACATGATTTAGTTACGTCTCATCCAAGCAAAGAATTAAGACTACAACTAGGGCAAACAGTGTAAATGAGCGAAATTTATCAAAGCAATAAGCCTGACTGTTAAAACGCTGCCTGAACTTTGGTTGGACAATTAAATGCAGGAGCACCTCTTATGGACACAACACTTATTATAGGCGTTCCCTGTCCGCAATCAAGCGTGTGGTGACATCGCTCAACAGCACGTGCAGAACAGCCGCGTTACTTTTAAATTTAATTTACAAATGCACCACCCTGCGACAGTGCATTTGTAAATTTCACGCCGCACGGGTTGCGGCGTCGGAATAGACCTCTAAAGCTCCGAGCGAGAATTTCTTTAGACGCGACTAAGGGAACCTTCCAAAAGAAAGCTCGCAGCATCTTACTGTTTGTTTTAATAACGTTACTGCAATTGTATAAACTTGACATACAATTTTTGTTTAGGAGAGACGTACAGCGCTTGTTACTGCTGATAACTATGAAGCTAACAAAGGAAAAATTATATTAACGACAGAAATACTGCTGTCATTGCCAATTATAGCACAGTATCTTTATTTATCTTGGAGCTTAACTATTTTCAGAAGTATCGAAAAAACTACTTGCAGTATTATCGTCATCGTTCGTCCATTCTTTTGGACTTTCGCAATCTCTCCAATTGAGCTTGCAACTCTCCTGGATGCTACCTGAATATAAGCTGAGCTTTAGCGTTTCAATTTCAAGCTACGTCGACGTGACTGGCTAAAGCTATTTTCCCGATAAACTGGTCTTGATTGAGCCAGCAGCTCTAACATGAGCTCGGTTGGCGGTGTTGGTGTCGCATCATGTCACCGTGACGCATCCCTGTGATGCATATTAAGCTACTCACCGAATTCAACCATTATAAATTCCGCGCCTTCGCTACCAAAACAAGCGCACTTTATGCTCAGTTCCTACATTATTTTAAAGCTCCCTAGAAAAATTATAAAGTGGTGAACGAAGCGTAGGATTTTTCATGAAAATATAACATATTCTGTTTGACCAGATGAAAGTGTTTCCAGCCCAAAAACCCCAAAGAACCCTAAATTTGCACATTGGTTGAAAACACCATGTTTTATAATGCACTTTGTATGAAACCCTACCAGTTATAGTCACAAGTTCCTATGATGCCTAGGTCGCATGTAGGTGTTTACGTTTGTCTTTTTGTGCTTATTAATCGTGTTGATGCTTCGTTATTGTTGTATCTGTAAATTTCTACTAAACTACGCTTTGATTTCAAGGAACATTTTAATTAGAAGCGATTACAATTACTATTTAGTCTATTTTATAAATAATTGTAACTCATAAGTCAGCTAGAACAAGATAGTTTTGAAAAAAAAAAACAAAATCTATTGTAACAAAGCTCTATGAACGAAATTTGATTTTAAACAGACCTCACAAACGTGCACTCAGCCCTAATTAATGTATTTGAGTGCAGCAAAATTTATGAGCAAGAACGATCCACCGGAGCGCTATGCATTAGAACTCACCTGTGAGTTAAGTTAAAAATCGTGTACCACTCTGGTCCCACGTGAATGCCCGAATGCCCGACAAAAATAGGGAGCCTCAAGGAAAAATAGGGAAAGCCTTAATTCTTTTGTGTAACGCCATGCATTCACAGCGTGTTGGTGCTCGCTGAACATGCTATCTGGATAACACTTCAATATTTATCTGTGTGTAGTTCTTCCAAGCGGAATTAGTCAGTTGAATATATTCGAACGCAGATTTGAATTGTATATTTTAAATTATTAATCGTTTTCACTGGGCATGCTAAATGAGTATTGATTTCGCAACGTGGATATCCGCTTTCTTTAGCAGTTTTTCTATCTTTGGACATTTTAAAGACTGAATTATTATATCCAGTGAAAATTTCAGCTACAATCTATTTATATAATCTGAAAGCAAGCTTAAAAAAAGAACACTAAAAATTTATCACAAAACCAAACAAATTAACTATTTTGGTAAGTTTCCTTCTGCGTATATCTATACTAATATTATAAAGAGGAAAGATTTGATTGTTTGTATGTTTGTTTGTTTGTTTGTTTGAATTGAATAGGCTCCGAAACTACTGGACCGAGTTAAAAAAATTCTTTCACCATTAGAATCGTTAATTTTCCGTGATGAACATAGGCTATATAATATTTTCAAAAAAGTTAGGGATCCACATGAAAAATTCAATAATTGAACCGTGGGCTGTATATTCAACCTCTTTTTCTGTTATGGCGCGTCAGAATAGAAAAAGAGGTTGTATAGCGCACGGTGCTTGCTTTTTCTCTACGGCCAGTGTCAGTTTTGGAATGTCGAGTCAATGTCAAAAACCCCAATGCTGTTAAAAAAAGTAAAGATCCGTATGAAAACTGTAAAACCCATCGTTTTAGTGTGTATAATTTCTGAAATTTTTGTTTAATACCCGTGCGAAGCCGGGGCGGGCCGCTAGTTAATATATAAAACCAACCTGTGCGAGAGTATTTCATAGAGTGTATTTATCTATGATTACAAGATTTAAAATAATATTTTCTTTCAAAACTAAAACTCAGCGAAATCCATTAGGCAGGATTTTGTATTGTTCAGTAGTTGTAGGTACTTACTGTTTTAAGCCGTATTTTCGCCGCCATAAGACGATCTATTTATTTATTCAATCGTTACTAATAGATATTATGAAAAAGTTCAATCAAGTGTAAACTTGATGAAACAGACTTGACTTCACTGAAAACAGCGTAGATTATGTTCGATTAGATATAAATAACGTTTGCCGGGAAACGATCTAATAAACAGAATTATGGAGGGTACGAGGGCTTATCGAATGATCTCAGATTGTCGGTTATCGCAGCGACTTTTCTATTTGATCAAATATGTAATCATTTAACGTACGGTACGATAAGTCATATGGCAACGGAATCGCAACAGCCGACGTTCTCGAATCATGTTACCTTACCTCAACATTGGAACAAATCTTCCAATTTCCCAGGTAATTCTTGTGAGATTAGAGTTCGATTGTCGTTTTGCTATTTGTCCTAGCTGAAGTTGCGATTCACAAGTTTTTATAGTCAAAGACGGTGAGTTCGTTTTTGAGAAAGGATCAACTCTGCTGCCGTTTGCTGCTAACAGACCGGAGAGTTAATCTAACTTTGTTGTAGGACGATTATTGTTCTTGTTTCCCACCTGTCAGTTACATAATAGGATACACTTGTTTGTTGAGATAATTAGTGAAAAGTCGATAATTATTCTCGATGCTTTACATCTGCCGTGGTGCAGTATTTATTCAAGCATAACAAAGGTTTCATGCTTTAGACAGAATCCATGTCTAAACTTAAACTTATGAGTCATAACTCTAATTAATTACCTTTGTTCTTGAGTGTATTAGAGTTACGTGCGTTGGTTTTCGTTGCTTTTGAACCCACATCACAGTAAAGTTGACGCTATGGGACCTTAATTACACATAGATGGGTCGGACTCGGCCCTTTTTCGAGGTTACCTTAGCAAGACCATCAGCAATTCAGAAGCAACTTGCTGGATTGCTTGTTCCGGTGTTTGACGTTGGCAAACTAAACTTGCTTTAGGTTTACGATTACAGTGCTCAGTTTATTTATAGAAGGGAAAAGGTAATTGCACTCAACATATTCAACATTCTTTATTTAATTTATATGTAAAGCATGGTTCAATCATTAATGACTTACATTCAACCTGAATGATATTTCCTTTTTGCTTATGCTTTTTTACGATCTATTCCTAATAAATTAGGGGGAGTAATTGCTTTAGTAATATCAATTTTAATTATTATACCATTTACCCATAATAAAAAAATACAAGGTATTAAATTTTACCCTATCAACCAATTTTTATTCTGAACAATAGTTACCGTAAGTATTTAACTGTTTCTAACATACACTTTGGTTTAGGCTAAAGTTCAATTCTTATTAATATCATAGGTTAACTTCTACCGTTTAGATATTTTTACTATAGGTTTACCTATAAAGTAGCGTTTTGTATTCAAAATTTCGATAAAATTTATTTCGAAATAAATTCAGAAAGCATGTACAGGCATTTCTGAATGTATTTCCGGAACTACAAATATCAATCCCGTAAAGTTTATGTGTGTAATTGGACAAAATTGAGAAAAGTATGCGTAGCTTTTAAAAACAAACAAATAAAAAATTTACAACGAATCTAAGCATTAAATGCGGCAACACATGAAATGAGCTGTTTTAAATTTTATTTTTGGGGGATGAACCTCCCCAAAAGTTGTATTTATTGAGTCTTTTATCTTTTTTATTTTGCTCAAATTGGGATAAAATCAAATTAGAGTATTATAATAGTTACATAAAAAAAATAATGTAGTTACAACAAAATAAAATACGGTGAATAAACGGTAATTTTATAGGTAAATACAAAAATAGATTTCCAATCCTCTTTTATACCCATCTAAACGATATAATCTATACTTATAATAAAACTGTAACAGGTCCAATTCTGTACATTGAAGATATTTTGAAAATTTTTATTGGAGGGCAGTCTATTATCGATACTGAAGCCAAAACTGTATTTTTTTTCATTCATGTCTGTCTGTCTGTTTCTTAAACGCGCATCACGCCGAAACTGCTCGATGTATTCGAATGAAACTTGGTGCGCTTTGAGTTCATACTACGAGGAAGGACATAGGATACTTTTTATCCTGGAATTCAGTAAGGTTCCCCTGGGAGAGGGGATGAAAGCAAAATTCTTTAACCTCGCATTATGCCGAAACTGCTGGATGTATTCGAATCAAACTTAGCGTGATTTGAGGTCATACTACGAGGAAGAACATAGGATACATTTTATCCTGAAATTCAGTAAGGTTCCCCTGGGAGAGGGGATGAAAGCAAAATTCCTTAACCTAACCATCATGCCGAAACTAATGAATGCATTCGATTGAAACTTGGCACAATTTGAGTCCATACTATGGGGAAGGACATTTTATATATTTTATTCCGGAGCTCAGTAAGGTTCCCGTGGGAGAGGAATGAAAGTAAAGTTCCTTGACTACGCATCACACCGAAACCGCTGAACGTTTTCGAATGAAACTTGACACGATTTGAGTTCATACTACGAGTACGGACATAGGATGCATTTAATCACACATATTATTGTATTTTATGTTTTAATTAGGTTTTATTTTTACCGAGGGTCCGGCTAGACTAAAGCCTGATCTTCATTCTTGCGCTTCGAATAAGGAGTCTAAAGAGTTAATAGACAAGATTTTTTTCTCGATGGCGTGACATTTTGCCTTTTTCTCCACGACAACGAGTCAAAGTGACAATCTACTTTCTGTTTTGTGATCAATGACGATAATAAAGACTGGCAGATAAATAAGAACATTACGGAAGGTCACAATGGTTGAATATGTGTTGTACATAATATCCTATAGGTAAGTACCACTCTATGAAGTATTTATTTTCTTTAAATTTGCACCCTACTTCGCCTGTATAGGTACCCAATAGGCAAAACCTATTACTACCTATAAATTTTTCAGGCGAAGTAAAATGTAAAACGTATGGTCCATGCAATCTTCATAGGCATGTTCAAATGTCATGTAAAATCCTTAGATCAAAGAAACTACAGATAGTTCGTCCGATGCTATTTGTACTGAGAGATACCTCTATAATGCAAGGTGTACCAGCAATTTTAAGCATAAGTCGTCGAACGTTTAGCGTGTAACTCCTTTCTTTTCTAACTCTCACGGTTCCACGCTTTTCCTTAGTAGATCTGAAACATCTCTGCTTTATATTATGATGGTTTAAAATTAGACACTTGACGCGAGTCCCTGGTCATTTGTAGTTTCTTTCACCCAAGGAAACCTCATTCTGTCCTGTCTCCATTTGACCGGAACTACGACAAAGAAACTAAACCAATCATGTTTTTATTTTTTGCAGTAAGTAAATGAATAATATATTTTATGGACACTGACACTGGGCGACGTGTCCAAAAGTCCTGTAAGGTCTAAAGGTTTGATTTTGGGTGCTCTACAAGTAAGTTCTTAATCTATGATATATTTTCGAGTAGAAAATTTAGATCAAAAATACTTATGATATTGCGTGCGTTGCTCGCACCGCACCGACTTTTGAGACTCAGCTCTCCATCTTTATCTATAATTTTCCGCTGCTGTAAGAATACTCAAACCTGTCGTGTGATTTTGTGACGATATCAGATGCATAATGAAGCATCGCCTAACTGCCCCGTTACACGGGGCAGGAGGAAAACGTCTGCGGCTATGAATGTTAAAAAAGTCAAGTCAAGCAAGGAAAGCTAAGAGCAGATTTTCTATAAAAAGTTCATTTTTAAAACATCTTTCACTCCCCAGCAAGACGGGAGAGAAGACGGTCGGCGGCGCAGTGCGTGTCTACGAGCTACATCTGACGTGTCCAAATTCTAATCTATACTGTCCACCCGGTCATCAAATGCTTTATGTATTATATTTCTGATTGCTTTTTTTATTTTATTCTTTGTATTGTTAAGTTGGTTTGAATTAAATGTTTTGTTAAATTTTATTTAAAATTACTATTTTTTTTATTTGTTTATTATTACTACTTTGCCTAAATATATATAAATCAAGCGTAATTTTCGAACAAATCAAGTATCACCTAAAATTACGAGCATGGTAGGTATGTATATTTTTACGAATTAGATCACTACTCGACAGTTTCTAAAATTGGTCTCTGTCGTCAACTGGTCACTTTTGCTATACGTCAATTTCCTTAAGTTATATTTCAAATTATTTAAGCATTTAGAAACATTACATTGTTTTTACATTTCTTCCATTATAAGTCGTGTACAGAATGTTGATGAAGATAACTGCGGTACAGTACTATAGGTACTGTCCCACGTAGATCAATATTTGATTTAGATTTTTAATCCCATCCTATCCATACAGGGCTTTTATAAAATTTTGCTATTTACCTTTATATATGTTGTGTAATTACATTAAAAGTGTAACAAGGCAAATACAGCACATTGAAGTTTTGATTTTATAGTAGAAACTGTAACTGAAACAAATATTGTGGCAATCGCAGACGAAGTCGCGGGTACAGTTAGTACAAGAATATAATTGAATTCCAATTTCGTTAAATAGACGTAATCTCTCAACAATAAGTCAAAAAGTGTCATTTGAATATAAAAAGCAGCTTTAGAAAATTTTGTTTCCACTAAATTGCATTACCGCTGCTATTGTGTTAAAATACTCCGTTTGCCATTTTATTTACAATTTTAAAGTAGAGTTGGAAAATTAAAATTGGCGCAACATTTTCACATGAGAACAGGAGTTTATTCAAAAATATTTCAAAACAAAATATATATTTGTTTACTCGAAAATTGCAAATGGAATAAAAACCTGTCTGAATGCCAAAAATTGTTAAAATAAATACACAAAAAATCCAAATACGAATAATACAACGAAAATTAAAGTTAGGTATGTTACTTTTATGAACAAGGAAAATTACGATAAAACAACCAAATAAAAACTAGTATTTACAATTGAAACAATTGAGCTAATTGCAGACTGTTGCAAACAAACATACACAACTGATCCATATCAATGCATACATATCAGTACTTACTTTTATGAGCTCTAAGTTTATAGTATATAGTTTATATTTACACTATTGCTTCTGCTCGTGGCTTCTCTGCACATGCTTTTTATTGCCCCAAAACCGTTTACCTGCCTGTATAATTTTATAAAGATTCGTACAGCGCAGCGTTCATATGCAGAAACAGTTACAAAAAGACGGAAATATTTTTTGTACATATAATACTATCAGTGCGGATAAAAAGAAAGAATAATTCATTAGCTACAAGACATGTATAGCTATTTAAGAATATTGGATTAGTTGCATGTATAAAAGCATTAAACACACCCTTGAATCAAAACAATTTTCTGAAAGAATAAGCTTAATGAAACTTTTTAATTATTGAAAAATGTATTGTTAATTAACTTTGGGTGGGTCCTACCTGTTTTTCATATTCCTTGTTATATTCTCAGAAGGGTCTTTTGAAGTCTCTCACTTAATTACCTACCCGCAGAGATGAAACGTGGGTACAGTCGCTAGCAAAATGCCTACAACACAAACTTTAACATACGTATTTAAAAAAAATACTGAAGCCAAAAATGGCCGAGTTGCTATTCTAGAAGATTTTCCGAATATTGTGAGTCAATTTAATATTTTATCATTATATATTCAATACTATTAACAGCATCTATCCGTGGAATAAATTAACTTAAAATTCTGACTTATCGTGTCCTATTCTACCTACCTCAAAAACGTATAAAGCGTTTTTTTTATACAATTGAGCTCACTGCAGACTGTTGCGACTCTACAGATAGTTTGACTGGTCCATATCAATACCAGTCGCTGGCGTCTATAAGACGCTGGCTGCATTGCCTCGCTATTTTAGGCTAGATGATGATGTCTGGATTGTAGCTTTAAGTTATATGTATATTTGTTTGACAATTTGTCAAATAATACAAAAGTCTACTGCTGAACATGCCCTGGCGCTTACGACAACAATGGGATGAGTTGGAGGGGTCGTGCTTGCGCGACGTCTTCATCAAAATATAAGAAAATTGGCTTTCTAGCGTGACTGTACCGACTGAGCCAAAGCATTTTTCAAGCTCAGCAGGTGGCTTATTGATCTGAATTGTGAGTGAATACGTCTCAAATCATGGAGCTCCTTTCAGCTTAATTACTTCATGTTTTCCGCTATTATGTTCAGAAAATGGTTTTATATATATATATATAAGTATTCGGAATAAGAAGAAAGATGGTTGTTAGTATTAAAAATATACGAGGGAAGAGGTGTTTTCAGCAGCGATATCACACTTGGATGGATATGATGTTGGTTGCCTCTTCAGGCAAAAAGCAGTTAACGGTCGAAATTTATTTGCAAGCCTGAATAAAACAGATTACAACTTATTTATAAATGTTAAATCCGTTGTAATATAAACAGAATATCTAAGATATTCTGGAAAACTCAGTGTTTAAGTATTTGAAATACTACTACTTACTCAGTTATTGATTTTGGCTTTTTGGACTTATCGTAACGTAAGATAAATGAGTACGAGTATAATAATCTACCCTTATTTGGTAAAACCAAAATGTTATCTATATACAACATTTATTCATAAAATAAATAATTCTCGTTTTTCCACACAGTATCATCTAGCCCCAAGACAAGCAGAGTTTGTGTTATGGGTGCGTAATGAATGATACTACATTACTATGTAAAACAAAACAATCTCGCTTCTCGCTGTCTGTCTGTTTATTCATGCTCACATATTTAACACTACGGATTCCGATACGGTTTTTTTATAGATAGAATGATTCAACAGGACGGTTTTTGTTACAGCATTGCACTAGTCGCTAGTATAATATAATACATTACAAAGATATTTTTACTTTGCATAAAGAAACACCCAGATATATCTATGAGTAAATCATACGAAATTCATATGATAGTACCCTCAGAGTAACCTAATCGATCCAGCGATTCTCTCCGAAAGCAAACATCTCTTTGATGTCCTAATACCATATTCTGTTTCCAAAATATAATACACTGAGATGGTTCAAGTACTCTGCCTTGCAACTTGCAACCGTAGTTTCAACAGATTCAGATCTGTTTTGGTTTGAATACTCGTGAGCTTAGAATGAATAAACAATATACAGTCGGATTACAGTGAAATCGGCTTGAATCTATTTTCAGTACTGCTTTATGAAAGGATTTTTTTGAATTCATAAAATATAATAGCCGACACAGCGACGGATGAAAAAAAAAATTATATGTGTACACAAATACCATGAACTCTTTATGAATGGATACTCGTTTTCAGAAACCTGGATATTTGTGATTTCTGGATATTTTTGTGTAAGTTTATTTTTTGTTTTTAAGCTTTCCTCCATATTCCGCTATTTTAGGGCTCTTTCAATTTAGACGTTTCGTGTCGGACCGCAGCAGTGCCGAAGCGGTACGTTTGTGCGCGGTCGTTTGATTTCATACAAAGCGCACAGTGCGGCAACAGTGCGACGTCGGTACCGCGAATGCTCGACAACAGGACGGCAACGTCACAAGCGTCACTTGCTTGAATAGTGCGGTGATTAATTTCATCGAATTTTAATTTTTTTCTTCAGTAATTATAAAACTTGCTTGGATTTTGTTTTAACGTAGGGTAAAGATTATATAATTCACCAGAATTACATGTTAACGAAAACATCGGTGAGGTGTCGTTTCCGTTTAATGTTTTTCAACAAGAGCACTAACAGTAATGTTTCTTTGTCAGAGTCCATGGCTCAACTGTTTTCAACCATCAATAGCGTACAAACGCACGGCAGTCAGATACTCTTTCAAATTAGGCGTTTAGTATCGGACTGCTAACGCACTGCAGCGGCACGGCAGAGGTTTATAAACAGCGGCACGGTAACCGTGCGGTAGCGGTCCGACAAGAAACTTCTAAATTAAAAGAGCCCTTAGACCCGTTTTTGAAATCTCCCAATGAAAACACTAAACTTTTCTATCTTTATACCTTTGCTCCGATCTTGTTGTTTTCTGTCTTCGGTTTTGTTACGTTATCATTCCTAAAAATTGTTATTGATATAAAATTCCAGGATTCTAGAAACAGTAATGTTGGGTAACAAACTATATATTTTACCACGAAATCCAAGAAATTTGTAATATTTCTAAGGCTTATGGAGTTAATGGTTTATAATGAGTGTGTGTGTCGACCACGATTTTCAACAGGTTGATGATACTTCCCGGTTTCATGATAATAATCATCAGTTTTTATCTAAGCTTACAGATTTTAAGGTTTCAAATATACTTTTATTACGTGTTATTTTAAGAAAAGAAGAATATGTTAACCTAGCTGTAAGTTTCTCTAGAATTTTGTAAAATTATAAATAATTTTATCACATCATCAGCCTTTAATAGTCCACAGCTGGACACAGGCTTCCCCTAATGAGCCCATAGATGGCATTATTTATCATTTGGGGGTTACTACCCATAATCCCCACGCTGGGCATGCGGGTTGGGCAACGCAGTTCGGTGGAGTTGCTCTGCAGAGGGCGCTGCTGCCCGCCCCCCGGTGTGTGTAATTGGTTACCACGGTCAGATAAAAAGTAAATTACACATACAAATACATTAATAGACCAACTGTTTACTTGTACTTATGTATTTATTTATCTTTTGAAGTATAATATATCCTAAACTATAAAGAACTATTTTCTGCTCGCGTCTTCGCATGTTTTGTTTCTATAGAACCCTTAAAGGTTACATAGTCATGTAATATGTTTTTGTGTTCCGGTCGTTTCAATCAAAACCTTTGGCTAGGCCTTTATTCTGTGTGAATTATCTAGCATTATTTATTTATTACTAAAAAAGTAGCTTTACATTTTACTAAAGGCTAAGCGCTGCATCAAAATTTAAGTCCGATGCGTTCAGTAATTTTGAAATGACGAAGTAACAATCATACAACATTCATCCATCCATCATATTTGATATTTATATATTTGGTATTTATAAATACCATCACACTAATATTATAATTAGGAAAATATGGAATTGGAATGATATAAATATCATTCCAAAGCGGACCAAGAAACCCTCCCTAGCTACTTGCAGATCAAACGTTGCCTGCGTTATCAGACGTTAAATTATAATACCCGTATAACATCCGACTTAATTAGAATCTTAACAATACATTATTATGCTCTTCACCGTTATGCTTAAAGACAAAGGGAGGCATGTTATGGATATTCTTTAATTAAAATATACAGGGTAATTTTTAAAACACATAAATTTTGTAGATCTGGCGCTGTTGCTGCTGATGCTAGAAATCTGGTCACAGAAGGTTGCTGGTGTTTTAAAAATAACCCTGTAATGCCTCCCACACTGCCGTCACCAGTGTATGAGTTTTGCATAGTTTACGAAAACTATATTTGTTTTGTTTACTTTGAAATAAATACGCCTTGTAGAATAATGTATTAACCCGCAGCTGCGACTACTTAATTACCTTTTATAGCAAAAAAAAATAATAAACACCTTTTTTATGACGGCCAATAGTTTCATTTTCAAATGATTCTGAGTGATTTGTTGTATTTTAGTAGTCCAAACGGCCACAGGTCGCCTCTTCAAGTTATCTTCTTCCATTATTTTTTATCACTCGTTACCTTGACACTCAGTCCTAAAACGCTGATGTCATATTTGACACAATCTACTCAAATCTTAATCTACTCTTCAATATATCTCTCTAAATTACTAATTCGGATTGCTTAGTTATACGTAAGTGTAGATATACAATAACAAAAAGAATTGAAGTAAACTCTTTACAATGTCCGATTAAATCAGTTCAATTAAAAGTCTAATGTCAAATTATACTGTACCAAAACCAGCCGACTTTGACTCACTTTTAACCTGCAAATTATCTACATAAAGCTGCTAGATCAGCATGGGTATTGGTGAGTTTTATTAACTTAAGTAGTAATTGTCCGGACAAAACTTTGCAAAGCACACTTACATTATATTTATTATCTATTTATACTACTAGATAACCATTCGAGGTGGCAATGCTACCAACTTCTAGGCACTCTTCCTTCGGGCGACGGCTTAGGTCTTTAGGAAATATTGTAGATATAATAGTAAATACTAACAAAGTAAGAATTTTTAACTAAGTGAAAAGTACCAACTGAGAAGTAACGAAATAAACGTGTATTTCCCAGAAAAATAATGTTTGTAGAAAATACCTCCAGCATGCAGCATGTTGCAAAAACAATTTGAGCTATCCGGAGGATTTTTTCGCTTGATCCGAAATGATTGATAGCAGAATGCTGTATCGAATATATCCATCCATTTCTGAACCTTGTATAATTGTTATGGATATCGGATAGCTTCATCGGACGCCTTAGAAAAACAAATACTATGGGTTTGTTTTCCAGATGGTGAAAAACACAGGCTTAAAGATAGATGACTCAAAATATACAAGCTAGAGGTTTAGTTTTAACTTCTTTTCTCCAGACCAAAACAATCAAAGGAATAAAAATCTAATACCATTTTGAATCACAGCAAGAACTAAAAGAATGGGTTATTAAACAGAATATCTAGCTTTTTTAGAATATCCACAAAATGTTCTACAAATAGAAATTTATTTATTTAGTTTGAGGGAAACTATCAGCACACTAAACAGAAATTCATATTACAGTAGATAATTTATGGGCTATTAATAGGAATCTACAAACAAAAATAAAGGACATAAAAGTAATTAAACGATTTAACCAGAAGGGCGATAATGGTCGCTAAGCGACAAAGTCCGTTTAAGTTGTGCGTGTTAAATAAAAAAAAAGACTTAACCGATGAGTAAAATTGCTAATGATGATGATGTATAAACATTAGCATACCTATTAATTCCGTTAAATAATCTACGAATGCATCTGTTTCCTTTAAAATGTTCTATTTTCCTGTAGAATATTTTGGAATGGAAATCCGATACGGCATCCAAGTGCCGTGCCTCCCCCGCGCCCCGGTATGCTAATTACTGTAATAATAACTGTAACATCCTGTAGATACTTCGTAATAAATGGTATAGACACGATTTATGAGTTTTGTGTTTCCCTGTCTTAACTCATTGTGTGTATGAAACACATTATGAACAGAACACAATGAGTATAATACCTAGATAATTCAAAATTGCCATTACGTATTAGAAAACCCGATTTTGCCTATTTCTTAAGGACATCATCCGACCTCAGTTGTTTCAAAAGAAAGCACTTTGGAAGAGTATATTTTTGCCCGCTCCGTAAGGTTATGTTATGTTAAGGAGATGTCCTACATGGTTGGCGACCCTTTATTACCTTCTAAAATCATCGATTTTGATAGATGACGTATTAAAATACTAGTCCAGTCTCATATATAATTCTCTTTGGCGAAAAATACAAGCTAAGTTTTGTATTTTTTAGTTTAATTTCATCTAAACTAATAGTAATAAAAAGGAAAGGATTTGATTGTTTGTTTATTTGAAAGGCACCGAAACTACTGGAGCGATTTGAAAAATTATTTCAACGTTCGAATCCAAAATTTTCCCCAATAAACATAGGCTCTGGATAAAATATTTTCAATAAAACTAGGGATCCGTATAAAAAATTTAATTGTTGTTAAATACGAAGCCGAGGACGTTAGTCCGTTTGCTAGTGCAGTTTATTTTTAAGCCAAAAGTAATCCTAACACTTATAATTCTGACACCAACCTGTTGATGATTATTGATAGATGACTTACTATATTTTATTTATTCTAATTGCACACCAAAGCAATCAAAACCTGGTGCAAAATACAAACTTCCTAAACTTAATATAAAACAACTTACTCAGCATTTTCCAAGAAGATATAGTTTCGCGTCTAGACCTAGAGTCGCAATGTAAGAGCGAAACGAATCTCGTCATTTGCATTTTATTGCCAAAGTTTCTGGCCACAGAATGCCTATTTTTATGGTAAACCTATTCAAAAGCACGATGATGTCATAAATTCGCCAAAGGGGTGTGTGGCACGCGAACTCGTGGGTAAGTAAGTAGCTGCGTGCCCTTCAAGGCAGCTTTAGGGATATGTTTGTTGCCATAGAAACTAGTATCGTCGCTCTGGGAGGCACATAAGGTGAGAACGTGATTAAAAGGTGTATCTTACAAATATCATAAGAGTGAAAAAATCCGAATACAAGCCGCTGAGAAGTATGGCCGAAGACAATGACGAAAGTAGGAACTGGTCGGGCTGCAATCTAATTTGCATAGATAGATAGATAGATAGATAATGATTTTTGCTATTATAGTGCGGAAGCCCACGCACACGGGATAATCTACCGAGGTATCTAATAACCGCTACATCACGAAATCAAGTGATCACTTGATATCGTGGTGTAGCGGTTAGTGCACTCCCGTACTGAGGGAGGGTCGCGGGTTCAAATCCTGTCAAAATCGATTTTTTTGGGATATTATTTAATTTCCCAGATAGATAATAATTCTATATGCTAATTCTACACACAATAGTCCATAATATGGGTTGTATATGTACCCACATTTGAGAAAGAACTAAACAGATAGCAACAATTATAATAATAAGTATGCTGAACAAAAATGCAATACCACAACGTTTCTCTACGCAAACACTGATTTCAATATTACCCTCAGTAGGTGATATATTTCTAGATATAAAATAGTAAGGTTATTTTACACTGGTAAACGCATGCTTAGTCGTGTGGTCTAGTTTTATGGAAAAAAGTAGTACACATCAAGCGCTAAAAATCTCCCTAGCTCATAAGAGAAAATTGTATTAAGGTAACAAAGAATATACCTAATTCTAAACAATGAGAATTCCTTCACATCGAGCTACTCGTAGTAATAAAATGAAGCAATCTCCAGAAACTTTTTAATTAAAACGATCCTACCACATAAAATTTATTTTGGCAGGTAATTCAATACCGCCGCCGAATATTGAATATCAAAAATGAGAGGGAATGCAAAGAGTTTTTTAAGGTAAATCAAGTGAAAATATTGGTTTTTGTTCGAAATGAGTTACTAACGCAAAATTAATCCAGCATCTCCAGGTTCTCGGCATATCGTGTGTTTATAGAACTCATTTGCTCCAACCTTTCAAATTCTACTTCAGCATTGCTTTGATTCGTTCAGTATTTAATCCTGAGTTAAGTTTGCTTTCTTACCTTGATTAATCAAGACAGCTGATTCTAGGTTTGAGTGCAAAGTCGTTCCTACATAATGGAAGGGGTGGCTATTTTCTCCTACTGAATGAAAATCAATTTCCTAGAGCTGAGAAAATTCATTTGTCGACCACCTGCGCGATGGTGCTCGATCAACCGACTGCTGGTACAATAGAGCCTCGGTCACGCTCTTATCTTAGAGAAGGAGCTTTTAAAACCAGAGATTACCCGCCGGTCACTGCGTAGAAAAAGGTTTGTATACTTGTGAACCCGTAGCGAGAAACTTTTATACTCCCGAAAATACACGGTCAAATCTTTTGATAAAAACTGGGACCCCCATCAAATGTCAAAGTCCAAAGGCAAAGAAGCGCTTTTGTAAATTAAAGGATGACAAACCGCAGTGGACACCGGTTCGCGTCCTTTTGAAGAAGGGTTCTGGATACATTAGCGATATTTTATTTAAATGTTGATCTATCCGGTGTCTGGATTTATTGCTTATGCAAATCTATATTTACAAACTCATATTTGAGTAACGTTTCCTAAATTGATAGATTATTAATACGAAACCAGTATCTACAGCTGCTGCTTTGTTTGCATCATCATTCATTGAAATGCTTTAAGTGAAATGTTGCCACAGCTGCTCTGTATAAAGCTTAACTTGTAGCCAAGATTACCTCGAAAACAAAGTACTTTCTTCGCTGGCTCAGTGAACCGAAGTAGGTATTAGCTTCCGATAGAAGAAACCACCAATTTGTTTTGTTCTTTGCAGTTTTCTGCCAGTTCTGTGTTTGTAACTATCGCAGATTTGCATCGACGAGGTCTTTATAACGGTACCCGGTACTATCCAACGAATCTTCTACCAATGAGGCCAAGCACAGCAATATACTCGCTTCAGACTTCTCAGAGCCAGCGAAGACTGTATTTTGAGTTTCACTAACTCTTCAATGTCAAGGATTCTTGCACTTTATCATCCGTTCTCGAATTTTTATCATTTAAAGGTATGGTATTCTAAAATATTCGTACCACGCGCTTTGAAATAAATATATTGTACCAAGCTGCTTTCCACGTGACTCGAACCAACAAACTGGCTGTGTTGCGATTTTGTAGTATTAGAAATATTAGTATTCTTTCTTCGTCAAACGAAACGTTTTCCAATCGTAATTACATGCTTTGCGCTAAATGACATCTTAGTTTATATTCACATAAGCTACTTACTTTACAATGTGTAGCATCAGAAATGAGCTTTATGTGAGACAGTTTAAAGGTTATTATGGGAACCTATATTAAACCATTACTAACTATTGGTAGGTAGGTATTATATTTGAACTTTCCTAGGTGCGAAACTTCTAAGCAGTTGCATTTGTATAAGAAAATTCTCATATCGTCCCAAAAATCTATCCATACCAAAACTTCTTGATTTTTTTTCCGTGATATATTTATTTCTTTTTTATGTTATTTATTTGACTAAAATATGTTTCGTACAACTATCGAATGCAAATCATGACCAAATTTGCCTCTGCCTCCGACATTATGATATTGTGGTCTTTGAAAAGAATACAACAAGTACATTTACCTTCCCTCTGTTAGATATCCTAGCATAAAATTCCAGAAACGATAGCACAAAAATGGAGCTGAAAATTCTGAAAATATGACATGAAATTCATTGTTTTGGGAGTATTTTGGAAAGTTCTCTCCATGAGGAAATATGCAAACCTCACAATAAGCGGTGTGTTGACATTTTTGGCACTCTCTCAAACAAACCGTCTTGTTTCGGACCGCTTGTTCAATTTGCTCGTAAATAGCTAGCTGGTACAACGGTCTTTTATGGTTTTGTTCGTAATAAAATAAGTTTTGTAAATGAACATGCAGTAGAATATAATATGATTGTAACATTTTGTAGCGTAACTTTTATCAAGCAAGAATCAGATAATGACCCCGGCGACACAGATAAATTTCCCAAATATATACAAACATAATACCAAAATGATTTGTAATTTGAGAATATTTTCACCATGCTTGCATGCTTTTCTTTGTATTAAAATTGTATTTATCTAGGATCCTATCAGAAATTTCTTTTCAGAGAAGACGTTTCTTAGATAGGTAAGGTTATTCTTAGATAGGTAAGTATTTGCAAAAAAGCTTGTGGCAGGAACCTGTATAAATACCTCCCAAACACAAATGATAGCAGATCATGGTAAAAAAATGTTCAAATTACAATCATTTTGGTATTAATTTTCTATGGGAAATTCATACGTCGCCGGAGCTTTCGGTACTAGTACTTTCGGTACTAGGTACTGGAACAGAAAACATAAATGTGGAACAGAAAAAAATAGTGTAAATTATCGCAACTAAATGTGATCAATACCTACATGCAAGGCCAAGACTCATCAAAATATCTACCATGTCAAACACACGTAACATGATATGTTCGTCGTTGAACTTTAACAATAACCCTTTTAACTAGTGACGTACAAAGAACATCATCAGCTATATCGGGCTCTAATAAGAAAAGCTTCTCTTGTAAAAATACAAAAGTGTGACCTGAGCTCGGAATCCAAGAACCATTATTGAGTGCCCTTATCGGGCTTTCTGCGTGCCGGCAAAGTCGTCGAGTGCGTTTCATCTAACTCGTTTAGAATAGAAACTGCCAGAATTTCCTTCCTTTGTGAAATCAAGGAACATAGACGGAAGAATATCGACGATGAAACACTTTGACGGTTTCAATAACTGCAATTACTGTTCTTTCCGCGGGTGTGTACAGTCGGTATGTGAGTGGGTATGCATTCGGAGTAAATTCCGATAAAGCTCAGTCAGGCAACACACATTGGTTTGTAGATGGGTACCATTAAGCCGAGTTCTAACAGCTGATCGTTTTGCGTCGGGAGTTTAGGTATTCATAAGTAACAGAATAGTAGGTATGCAGGATTGTACACAGGTTCTGAACCATCACAGCGCCCCTGGGAGAGTAAAGCTTTTCTAAAGCAACGTTTCATTGCACAAATTATGATCGTGATATATCCCGGATCCCTCAATCCAATCTTAATCTGGTTTGTTTGTTAATAAATACAGGTAGAGCCCTATTATTTCTCCTTGGGTGCGTCTATTATCTATCTCTCTCTTTTTATCGCTAGTTATCCGATGGTGGGGTCAGTTTTCTTAATTTAACTGCTCCATTTCGCTCTGTCTTGACGTCGTTTTTGGAAACTTGACACTTTCTTTATCCTTTGTATTCGTCTTTTATGAACTCTGTTATTACAAAGCTATTAATAAAATCAACATCAACAACATTATATGACTTTGAAAACGTACATGAACCCAGAAACCATTGCTTACCACTAAAACACCCAATACCGTCTCGGAAGCACTAGCTTAATATTTTAGGGGTTCTTAATACACCACATTTTCAAGAGTGACGCCTTCTTACAGGGAAACTCCATTTGGCGAGCTAGGTGGATTGAATGCTATAAAAAATTTACAGTGATTCTCTGACCCGTGGAACATTAGCCGTCTTGCTACTTATGTACTCCACAAATCTCATGATAGCGTAGGTGTTTTTTTTTTAATTCCAGTTGATAGCTTAAATTCAAGATCTAGCCAAATATTTTACTAATAATGTTTAAGTTATATTTTTACGCATATATGAGTAAAAATACAAAGAAAAACTTACAGCATATATGGTGTTGAAGTAGACTACTTTTACATATTGGTGATAGTAAATTCATTAAGTAAGTATGTACCTATGTACTTCAATATGAAATTTTAGCTGATTCATTAATTAATCACTGAAGTGAGTCCAAGTAAAGTTTAAGTATTGTTTATTTCATTGTGTACTAGCAACCCGCCCCGGTTTCGGACGGATGTAATTCTGATGCATGCATTTTATGCATACAGACCTTCTTGAATCACTTTATCTGATAAGGCTCCGGCGACACGGATGAATTTCCCAAATATATACACCTTATACCAAAATTATCTGTAATTCAAGTATATTTTCTCCATGACCTGCTGTTATTTCTACTAAAATTGTACCTATTTAAGGTTCCTATCACAAAAATTTTACGAAATACTTTACTGAAATTAAATTAAACCGAATGGAATTTTTTCTGTCTGTCCATATGTATACTTAAAAGTGATACAAACTAGGTTCGTTTGTAGTAAAACCATTAACAATGAGACTGAAAGCACTAGGTCTTACCTTTATTTTATTTCTTTATCTCCGTTATGACTGGTCGACGTCACCGAAAGTTCAACAAGGAAGGAATGTTCTTTTTATTTCATGTTCTTATAAGAACTGTTAACCGATAGTTGATGGAATCTATACCCACAATGCCAATAGAGGTTGTTTATTCCCATGACCTATATCTAGCAACAAGGCGAATCAATCGGAAACCACCAACCTCTAACACAAACACAAACTCCGTATGTTGAAACTGAATTTAGCTGGTCATATTGCTTCGTTATTTGACCGCAAATGCCGTGGAATACTGTGATTTTCGATTGAGATTAGGTTACCGTTCCGACGTACATATCCGAACGTCAATGCAGAATGCGAATATCGGGCTTCGTGATTGAGTTTTCTATAAATTTGAACGTCTTTTATACAAATTTTGGCTGCAGTTTTCAAATATGAAAAGGAGCTCAATACCATCGTTTTATTGAAAAAGGAAATAAAAGTACTTATCGGAATTAAACAATTACAGCTAATATTTATACTTTATAATTATTGACAAAGGATATAAACTGTCATCAGAAGAAGTACCCAGAATTCTGGCAGCATTGCCACGTCAATGGCGATGCTAATTCGTTAAGAAATAAAGTCAGCATTCTGATCACCTGTAGACTCTATGAGTAGCTTTGTGAGGTCTTTATAATATTGCGTGTATCCCAGGAACACTTGGACTTAGTGTTCACCAATTTCTATCTTTGGTCATGGACAAATTTCATTGTATATCATTGAAATTTTCATTTTCTAATCGAAACATTCCTTTCTCTCTTCCCTTTAATGGCATAGTACTTTTTTGCCTAGAGAACGTAGTTTCATGAAACATACAGAAATTTAAAAAACACTTGTCTCGCACTTTCACTAATGCTTTTTCCTTAAAACATAATCAAATGGTTCATAAGTACATTCATAAGTAGAACGTACTTATGATTGTACTAATATATACCTAAATTTTTATAATAAGTAATTTTTTCATTATAAATATCAATCAAATAAAGATGTTATTCGCAAAAGTTTAAAACATTAGGCGCATCAAAGTGAACCAACAAAGCTACTGATCGTCCGATCCTTTCGTTCGACCCTCCGCATAATGATTCCACAGAATACGTCCCTTCGCAAAATGAGAGCAATTAAACCATTGTTAATAAATCAATTTTGTCCTCAGGCACCATGCGGCGCTTAGTGCCACTGGTGATACGGTTGACGGCTGTGTCACTGGTGGCATTGGCCCTAGCCGAGCCCGGCCCTAACTCCGAAAGCACCACCGTTGCCACTACCCGGGTGACCACCAGCCGGCGCGTGGTCAACCATCCGCCGCGACGCTCGGAACGCAAGAAGAAAAAGAAAAAGACGACTACGACCACCGAGCTGTATGAAGAGGACGATGATTTTACGACGATCACCACGACAACGATAGATCCGCGCACGTTTGATCACAGTAAGTTATTCCGTTTAAGTCTACTAACCCTTATATCTTTAGACAATTCTTCAACTAATCCTTCACACAAACTTGTCTTAGGGTCTGCAGCATTCTTCAAAACATTCTCGATATCGATTTCATTGGTAAACGAATAATGTTGAATCGATCAATCATCATCATCATCATCAGCCTATGTTAGTCCACTGTTGGACATAGGCCTCCCCTAATGAGCGCCATAGCGCCCTGTCTTCGGCTTGTCGCATCCAGCATCTGCCAGCAGTCTTTCGCAGATCGTCATCCCACCTGGTCGGAGGGCATCCTACACTACGTTTACCGAGTCGCGGTCTCCACTCAAGAACACGTTTACCCCAGCGGTTATCGGTTCTTCGCGAAATATGGCCGGCCCACTGCCACTTCAGTTGGCTAATTCTCTGAGCTATGTCGATGACTTTAGTTCTCTGTCGGATGAATTGGTTACGAATCCTATCCTTCAGAGAAACTCCGAGCATAGCTCTTTCCATAGCGCGCTGAGCGACTTTGAACTGGTGGACCAACTCTATCGTGAGTGTCCACGTCTCAGCTCCGTAGGTCATGACTGGTAGGACGCACTGATTAAAAACTTTCGTTTTCAAACATTGCGGTATGGATGACGAGAAGACTCGACGTAATTTTCCGAACGCTGCCCAGCCTAGCTGGATCCTCTTCTTGGCTTTCTTCTCGAAATTGTTTTTACCCAACTGCAAAATCTGCCCGAGGTAAGTGTACTCAGAAACAATTTCGAGAAGGTGGCCATGTACGATCACCGGTCTTGGATCAATGTGGGCATTGATCATGACTTTGGTTTAATCCAAATTCATGCCAAGACCGAAACATCGGGAGGCTGAAGCTAGACTGTCCAGCATCCGGTTCAGCTCCTCTAGCGACTCCGCCATTAAGACTATGTCATCAGCGAATCGCAGGTGTGAGATGTAGTCGCCGTTTATGTTGATGCCCTTGTCTTTCCAGTCCAGCGTCTTAAACATATCTTCCAACGCGCTCGTGAACAGTTTCGGGGATATGACATCCCCCTGCCTCACTCCTCTGCGCAGTTGGATCGGTTTAGTCTGCTGGTCCTGTACTCGGACACTCATCATAGCGGCTTCGTAGAGACATCTCAGTCTTCAGTCTTCTGGCGAGACGGTTCGATATAACTTGTGAGAAAAGCTTATAGACGTGACTTAGGAGCGAGATGGGTCTATAATTTTTAAGAAGGGTTTTATCTCCCTTCTTAAAAAAGAGCACCACCAAACTCCCACTCCACGCCTTTGGAGTTCTCCCACTGTGAAGGACGGCGTTGAAGAGGCTCTGTAACCCCTGTATAACAGGGTATCCTCCAGCTTTCAAAAGCTCTGATGTTATTCCGTCCTCACCGGGGGCTTTTCCATTTTTAAGCTACCTCAGAGCTAACACGATCTCGTCTTGACTGATGTCTGGCAGTTCGTCGGTATAGTGGCGTATCAAGGTGGCTCTAGAATCGTGGTCGTCTCGTTGGGAACGGGGAGCATGTGCAGCGTATAAACGGCCATAAAAGTCCTCTATCTCGGCCGATATCTCCGGCTTCGACAATACGGTCCTTCCGTCGTGCGTTGAAAGCTTCGTCAGGTGGCTCCTTCCAAGCTGCTGAGTGAATACTTTGGACCCTCGGTTTTGCTCTATCGCCTCTTCGATGAGGCGTGTATTGGAGCTCCGAAGGTCGCGTCGTACCATCTTCGCAATTCGCTTATTCAGGTCTGACCTCTCTGACGAAGTCGCTTGGGTGGTTTCCCGTCTTTTTGTCATCAGCCCAAGAGTCTCATCCGAGAGTTTGGACTTCTTACCAGTACGCTGCTTTTTGCAAAACTTGATGCCCTCGTCCCTCAGCGTTTCTACCAGATTGTGTAGGGTCTCGTCAGCGTCATCAGTGGATTCCAAGGCAGCGAATCTATCCCCGAGAAGCTGCTGAAACTTCTCGGTGCCCGCCATGATTTGGATTGGGTTCGGTCGGAGCGTGGACTTCATCAGACGGTTTCTTTCAAGCTTCAAATTTATATTCAGAGAGCCTCGAAGGAGTCGGTGATCAGATCCGGTATTAAACCTGTTGATCACTGAGACATCTCTGAATATATGCTTGCTATCCGTCATGATGAAGTCGATCTCATTTTTTGTCACAGAATCGGGACTCCGCCATGTCCACTTCCTTTGGGGCTGTTTCTTAAAGAAAGAGTTCATTAAGAACAGCCCCTCTTTCTCGAGGAAGTTGACGAGCATTTGTCCCTTGTGATTTCGAACACCAAAACCATGCGGGCCTATTCGGGATTCGTTGCCAGTCTGGGTTCCCACCTTGCCGTTAAAGTCCCCCATAACAACGTTGAAGTGAGCCTTGGTGGTGTGATGTAAGGCTTTGGATATGTCTTCGTACATATCCTCCACTTCATCATCCGAGTGTACCGAGGTCGGTGCGTAGACCTGAATGACATTCAAGCTGTAGCGCTTAGACAGCGGAAGGATCAGGTACGCTACCCTGGTCGACACACTGGAGATTTCTTCGACGTTGTTAGAGAGGCTCTTATTGACGAGGAAACCTACGCCACCCTGGGATGTTTTATCACCCTCGCGAAAGTAGAGAAGATGGCCCGAGTCTAAGGTTACAGTGTCCTCCCCCTCTCTACGGACTTCACATAACCCTAGAGCATGCCATTTAATGTTCTCTAGCTCCACTTCCAACTGCGCTAGATGGTGATCAAGCCTCAGAGTGCGTCCGTTAAACGTTGCCAGGGTCAGTGTGTGTGGGGTGTGGTAGCCTAAATGTAGCCCGGAGATTCCTAGCACCCCCTGCCCCGCCGTTACCGTGGCCGCTACCATGGCCAGGAATAGCGAGGCGGCCGGGAACTGGGGGCCATTTTGTGGCGGTTCTTATCATTGGGGGTAATTGCCCATAATCCCCACGCTGGGCATGCGGGTTGGGGATCAATGAATCGATAAATGCGTCACCATTATTAATTGTAGGCTTCATCGTCGTAAATGTATCGTGATTGTAAAATCCATTAAAACAATCACTTATGAGGAGTATTCAAGGTAGATCACGAGGTAACTTGAGATGACAATTCATTTCTCCACTTGTGTGAACTAAGTTATAATTATTGTACTTTATATTTATTTGTACTTTTCTCGCTATGTTACGTTTTATAGCTAAAAACCTCGTTTACCAAAGGGTATCAAATCCCACTCGCAATTGGCCAGTCTTGTTTTATTCCCAACATAGCTAGAAAATAATGCTAACAAAGAAAATCCACTAAGATTTATTTCATTTACGTAATGTAAAAAACTTACTAACATTTTACGACTCCGACAATGTCTCAGAGAAATAAAATTGTGAACGCGAAATTATAAATATTATAAACCTGAAAGACCGTATTATCAACGTCATAAAGGTGAGATTAGGCTTCTTAGCTTTTCTGTTTACGGACCATTAGGCAGGATTCCGTGGATCCGTGAGCTTCCAATAACACCGCAATATTGGGGTTTTCCAACTTGTGCCATAAACATAATACCTATTTAAAAACAATAAGGAACCAAACCTATTTTATTCCTTGAGTGCCATTATCATCAATTATTTACTTATATGCCACCTGACAAGGGCGTCGCCAGCCCACGGCCCAGGGGGGGGGGGGGGGGGGGGGCAAGCCGTAGCCAGAAATATGTGCGTATAACATAGGCTGATGATTATGTACGCTAACTTTATCCAAGTAATTTTCAAGGCAAAGTGTTTAAAATTTTCCTATTTACCTGGTCCGCAAGCAATATGATCTACAACTGGCATTCAACGCTGCAAGTGATTGAGCCAGCACGACAACTTTTGTAACTTTTTCGGGTCATTAGGTAGTACAAAAAAATTATAACAGAGTGTAATGAGCGCCGATATTTTGTAGTGTGCGGCCGCTGGAAATAGTCGAAATTGAAAACTATAGAATAAACGGCGAGCGGAGCGAGCAGCGATTCTTTTTTTAGACTTTCGGACGTATGCTAAAAATTTAGAAGAGTTTGTATATATATCTAAAGGAATAACAGCAAACGGAGGGAGCAATTCAATAACGGCAAAACAAGAAAATAGGTAGGTACTTAATACATTCATCGATTAAAAATTAAAATTAATTGTTGTGATCTGCCTTCCAAGATGGAGTCCGGCGTAAATGAATGTGATGCGTGCTCACTTACATATAAGATACACTTATATAAAACGAATCGAATGAAACAGCGTGAGAGCGAGCCACCCGCCCGACGAATTTTGACGAACTAAAAATTGAGTTTTTAAGACAGAACAACCACTTCAAGTACTCCCACGTATATAATATTTTGTTGCAAATGACCGACCGAAACATCCGAAAAAAAAAATTACATTAGATACAATATTTTTTTTAAGATATATTATTGTACTAACTGTCACAACTTATTCCTAGTGATAGTGGATTTATATGCGGGATTTATCGGCAAAGCAAGACAAAAGCAGGACTTTCGTTGTTTTGCAGTTGGCTAGGTACATTTTTTTAATCTCTAGGGGGGGGGCAGCTGCCTCACTTTGTACTGAAAATTAGCACTACCATTATTATTTTAACAATCCTACAAAAGGTATTATTACTTTAAATTACAATTCAATAGCTGCGATAGTTTCTGAGATATTAAAAAAGGAAAAAGTACCTACATACTACACAGCCATACCACAGGGGTTTCAAAACCGATCTCAAAACATAATTATACAGGTGAAACCATTATACATATTTCACTGATCAGCGGGTATAATTGATGCAGGGTATTTTACCCCCGATCCATATTAATTACCTATCATAGTGATGTGTTCATGCGGTTTTTATTCCTGGTATTTTTGAAAGTGTGCATATTAAAATTTTATGTAATAAAATAAATATTTATTTGAAACTTAATTTCCTCGAGAAGGGAGTGTAAGTAACAAATAAAAGACAACCGTAAAAAGATTTTAAAAAATCTTAATATTAAAAAGAATATCTCAATGTTACAATTATGCAGAACCAGAAACTTTGTTGCGAAACAAAATGTTTCGCGTAGTTTTCTGAAAGCAATCAAATTATTGAAGCAAGAACGGGCTTTAAATTTAACCCAGTTATAGAATGCTTAAATTTGTTCGAATCGTTGCTTGTGAATAAAATATTCTGTGAATATACACATGAGCTTTAGAAAGTTAAACGCTGCATTCCATCCGAGGCAAAGTGGAGTGCTTTTCCTAAATTACCACTAGTAATCGATACTTGACCTAAGATCCCCGCGCAAAACCTTGAATAGTTTGTGCTACAAGTATGTTCGGGACATATCAAGGCGTCGCGTTGCCTTACCACCCGTTTTAAGGCGCATAGTTTAGCAAGGGGCCAGAGGAATAGCAAGACCCCTTTCCGCTACGTGAAGACATTTAAATTGTTCACCCTCGGGACGGGTGAGCGTAATTTGAGAAAGTAACTGTCCACTACCGACGGAATGTGCTGATCCAGCGTTTAAAATACACCTTCGCAATCCGAGGTGATCCACTTTCCAGACCAAACTGATCCATCGAACGCAGTCGATCATATCTGACTTATTGGCATACAGCCATCGGCTTGTGCCAAGCCCTGCACGACCAAATTCATTTCGGCCAGTAAAACGTTTGAAAACAAATAAATGTATACTCGATTAAAATACACCTAAAAAGTTTACACTTTATCAGTTCTTTATGTAAAGTAGGGTGTTGCGAAATGTACGACCAGCGAAAGGAGATCTGCGAAGAGGACCGTGTCAATGGGGGTGGTGATTTCTTGTTGAGTAAAATAAAAACAAGGAAGGTCAAGCTCGAGTGGTGATTGCGTCTCCCGCGATGGGTGCCGAGTGCGCCGTCATTTCACGCCTCTTGAGCGCGTATCGAACCAATATTAGGTTTATTAGATAGATGGGCCATCGTGAAAAGCGATTTCTCATTTTTGTGCTTTAATTTTTATCGCTTTTAGCGGGCTTTCAAACAGATTTGTCGGGTAAAGTTTAAAAATTACGTTATCCTTGGGGGCAGAGTTAAAAGCTTATTAAACTTTAATAAAATACGTGTGATAGATTTTCTAAATACATAAACTCTATACATTTATTTTAGTGAAGATTAAGTGAAGTTGCAAATAGCACTTCCGAAGAGATTTCATGGAAACGAGGGTCAGAATTCTGAATAGAGAGGTGCTTTCCAGCTGTCAATTTTCTATAAAGGGGTGCTGGCAATGTGAGATGCTGTCTGCAGACTTTAACGGCATTCTACTTACAGTAAAATTTTAAAAAGATTTAGTTAGAACATGCTGTATATTTTTAGTCTGTCTTATAATACGATGACGATCAACACATAAACCTTCAGTGTGTAAAAGTGACAAGATTTTTTAAATTTAACTAAATAACATTAATGGAGTATGTAACTAACTATAATAGTTCCTGAATTCCCAAATCCCCTATAACATGCGAAGCCTTAGCATAATACTATAAAATAAAAGTTCCTGTTTCATTTTTACGAGTACGGAACCCTCTGAACATGACAGCCATGAAACGTAATGACACCCGAAATGCCAGTAGCCGTAATAAAACAATAATTAAATAAATCCCATTGTTAATGTAAAGGGCGGTGGGGAAATGAGGGCTGTGACTCATAATAAAAAAGGATAAACTAAGAACAAGCTTCAGTTCAAATAGCTAAGAGTTGCAGTAAAAGATTCATAACGGAACTATCCAGCTGATAATCTTTATCAAACAAAATTGTCACCTGAATTGCCAGTGTGCTGGCCCTATATTGCGACCGATAACTGACAACTGACAATCGTTGAGGTAAGCTTGTGGAGAGGGTGACTCTCTGACATAATTGTGAAACAATGTGGCCAGATGGGATGATGGTCTGAGAAAAACAGTGAACTTCTTAAATACGATATCAATTTAGAGTGAGTTCAAATATAGCCAAGCTCAGCTATGTTCGCACATTTCTCGTTCACCAAATAATTGATACACATGGTAGATTTTTATACAAATTGTATCCGATAGTTTTGATGCGTATGAAATTACGAGGCAAGTAGCGTGAAATAAGGGTCCTGCCTTTTTATGTTTCGACCCAGTTTCTAGCTTGTGTTAGAGTATACTCGTATTGTTTGTCTATAGTAGTACCATAAATATTTTCCTGTAAAAAATATATTATAATATATTATCTTTTATATACTCGTATCCACAAATGTTTGGGTTCAATGGTTTATTTATTCATGAAATATAGTATTACACTTGACATATTAAGTACATAGTACAACTTAAAATATACGGTAATCTAGATGGTGGGTAGGTACTTAGATACTGTATTAAGAATTAATAATAACTATTAATTATAATCTTTAAATTACTATATTACAAAGTTAAATCCTAATAAATAATAAATATGTATAACGGCATTGGAATAATACGAGTAGTACTCGTAATTTAAAATAAAGATACAATATTATATTACAAATTCGTTAATATATATTATATTGTTATACATAACATTTAAAATAAAATTAATTAATGAATTATGCCGGACAATCCACACATCATCTAGCCCTTAATGGGCAACAAACATTAGATATTAAATTTCTAATATTCTTTGGGAATATCACTTAGGCCAGTCATGAAGAAAAGAAAGCAGTTCTATATTATTCCAGGAACACATACCTACTCCACATTCCAGAGTGTGAGTGAAGCGAACATACAAGCGTAAGCCTCTAGCGGGAACAATTTATCAATGTCCCCACCAATTTCCCGTTGTAACTAGTTTTTTCTTTACGTCTTGTAAATTTAATTTAAGGCTCTGAAAGACCGCAAATATTGTTTGAGTAAAGCTTTGTACATAAAAGCCCTTCTATATAATATTACAGTTTTTAATATAAGCGCTTTCTCTCCAGTCTTTCATTGTATTTCATAAGTTCATGTGTAGTTTCTTAAGTTTTATTTACGTCAGTAAAGAATATAAATATATTATAAAAAATAAAAAATAAAAGCTTTATTCCATTTCACATAAACAATTTATAAGTCTTTCTTGTTAAAATTAATTACGATTCGAATGTAAACATTGAAAAATATTAAATAGCGATGCGTAGAATTACAGAATTGAAAAAAATAATTTTAATTAAATATCTTGTTTCCGGTCAGTATAGTTTTTGATTTCAGTTTCTTAATGATATGGACCGCCTTCAGCAGTGTATGCCACCTCCAAGGATAAGAATAATTCTACGAAACGATATAGATACTTTTCGCCAAATATAGCTTTTGCTTTATACCCCTTTTTAATTAGTCAGTATCTCATTTAAGTCAATCAACACTTATAGAACGGCAATGCATTCAATATCCTATATCCTATAGTAATTTCTACCAGGCAACCGAACAATAAAGAAAGGTAATAAGAATTTATTTAAATTCTTTTAATAACGTCATGGCATATTTGTAATATTACTCAGGAATCTCTTTGTAAAATCATACTGTTCTGACTTATGGCTGCTATTTTTAATAATTTAGAATACAATGGGAATACCTCTGGGCTGGTAATTAAATACACAAAAGCTAAACATAACGCAATGTTTTAATGAGTTAATATTAAAAACGGTAATTGCTATCACTCATCAAAGCCAAGGAGGCACCGAGAACGTTAATTACTTAAATTCTTGCCAGTAATAATGTAATTAATATTTTCAATTGAAACGTGAATATACTGAAAAATAAAATATCTCTAAATCTTTGCCTGAATGAGTTTTGAAAAGCAAGAAGAAAATTAGTAACAGTCTAAAAAAAATTACGAACAAAGGTCCATCATTCACAGATACAAATGTTAAATATACAAGTAAAAGAGACAATACATTGTTTATTTAACATGTTTTGTCATAAAGCGTACAGGGCAGTACCTACCAACCATTTACCTGACGACCTCTGTGGCGCGGTGGGCGAAGGTCCGCCTGCGACGTAGGAGGTTGCGGGTTCGATTCCCGCCTCGGGACAAATATTTGTACGATCTGCAGATATTTGTTCAGGGCATCGTTTTCTATGTATAATAAAAAATATCTATATATGTAATAATATTGTATTATGTATATCAGTCATCTAGTACCCATAACACAAGCTCTGCTTAGCTTGGGGCTAGATAATGCTGTATGGATTGTCCGGCATTATTTATTTATTATTTTATTATTTAACGCATTCACTGCCCATAGATGATACCTGCAAGAGCCGCCCGCTACATATCATGTTGCTCTACTTCAACATATTATTTTGCGTCATAGGCACTAGCTATGTCTAAACACCCCTCAGTCACTTCTCGCATAAACGGCCTCAATTGCTTGCGAACGCTAAAGCTAGTGAATATAAGTCTTAAAATATATCAATCATTCAATTTAGATTTGTTTTTTTAATAAGCGGTACTATAGTGTGTTTACTAATTTTATTAGGTAGGTATTGAAATATTTTCTTACAAGTCCTATTTCAGTAACATAAATAAGTTCAGTTACATATTTGTATACACTTTAAGTAGAAACTGTAATTAGCCTCATTTGTTCTAATAGAAGATGCTATTGGTACGTATAGATAAATTTTTGGTTTCTCAAATAAATAAATAACGCTGGTCAAATATACAAGTAACGTTATAAATAAACGTTGGCCAAATAAGTATATAACGTCATAAATAAATAACGTTGGCCAAATAAATAAGCAACGTTATAAATAAATAACGTTGGTCAAATAAATAAGTAACGTTGTATACCAACGTCAGTCAAGTTCTGGCATGTTGGTAGCTAAGGTTGTCTCCACATCTCTCATATTAGATTTTCCTATGAATAATAAATAGGTAACGCAATGCGGAAACTGCGTATCGACTAGGTTCCGGCAGTTGGGATTTTCAGTTGCACTTTTCGTTTGTGTTCAACAAAAACGAACCGAATAGTAATCTGACTCAGAGCTGGTTTTACAACTTCGCGTAAAAGCTTATCACCTCATAAAGCTTAAAGAAGTTAATGAGTTACGGACAAATTTAGTTCCCGGCTAGCACGAGTGCGTAAAGCTCTCAGTATAAGCAGGCGTGTTTGGATAAAACAAGATTTATCTGAATAATTAGTAGCTATACTCCATTCTTAAATGACTCTACCCTGTCTTTTAGTAACACACAGAAAGCATTCTTTGTTTCTGCGAGAATCAAAATTAGACAAGCAGTAAATAGACGATGAACGTGAATAAAAAAGTGACTGTCATTTGTTTTGATGAATCTATACAGGTGAGTTATTTTCAGGGCTACTATGGAGAAGATTGAAACGAAAATTATCGAAAACGCAGGTTAGGAGTGCTCGATTTAAAAAAAAAATGTTTTGCATGGAAAGATTTCATTTGTTTGTATTGCACAGGCTCCAAAACTAATGGACCATTTTGATAATATTATAAAGAGGAAAGCTACGATTGTTTGTTTGTTTGAATTGAATAGGCTCAGAAAGTACCTTTTTGAAAAATTCTTCCACTATTAGAATCTTTCATTATCCCTGATGAACATAGGCTTTAGAATGTTTTCAAAAAAGATGAAAACTTCAATAAAATGTGTAAAAATTTATAATATTTGAAATTTGTGATATCCGTAGGTGGCCTGGACTTACCGCTACTGTTTAATAAAATCAAAAATTGTCGGTTAATAGTCGCATTAGGAAATATCTCACATGCTGATACACAAATGTGAAATAAAACATGGCGTTTCGTGGTGGACGACACAGCTAGAGATTATTTGTAGGGTCATTCTTCCTAGGTGCTTGAATCTGAATGTACTAGGTAGGTCCCCATTGCAGTCTACAGAGCCATAAATCTGGACGTCAATTTCCGGCACCGAATACAGATCAATGGACTCCGAACCTCTCTAGAGTTTAGTTGCTCCGCGTTATTCTATGAGATTTGAATGACTAGGTAGGTAATACATCAAATTATAAGTAGATAAAATTACGAAGAACTAAAGTGTAGAAAGGTTTCGTTTAAATGGGTTGAATTTTATAAAATAGTGCGAAATGGAGGAGAAATCGAACCCAACCAGGAATAAAAAGAAAATCTCGTTCTTGAAACAAAAGGAGCTTTTTGTTCAAAAGGCACTTAAAACTAGGTACTTACATGAAATACTCGTCCAATTTGTGAAGAAGTCATTATAGCGCCGTTTATTGGATGCACTTACTTTAGCGTTGTATAGACTGAGTAAGATATTAAGCCTTAAATTATGTTGAGTAGAAGTTAAATTTTAACAACTTTGTGCACACATACATATTTTCATGGTATACAATTTTTTTTTTTCAGATACCAAAACAAACTTTTTATGTTCCAATCTTTTAAGTACATACGTGTCGATTAAAAATCCTTTTTCAATGAATACCAATTTTATTATATAATATTTAAACTTATGTCTTGAAGTCAAGAAACTCCTCAAGCAAATCCGGTGATTTGGATTGATGCTCCAGTATACTCGTAGTTGAAAGTTAGCATAACCTTCCATATCATATACAAATTAGGTACCTCTCATTGTATGCTTGAATAAAATTTAAATCTAACATCAGGGCTCACTTCTTTTCTAATCGCATTTCAAGTAAACCTGTCAGTTCTATAGGTACAGATTTATATCGACCTAGATTACATAATTAGGTATAAGATGAGCTATTTGCGCAAATGGTTTTATTTTGTATGTTGTTATCGTACTATTTTCGATAAAGTTCGATAAAGTTTACATTAGCTTGCTTGCAAGAAATTTCAGTGTGCCTTTACAAAATTATCTATGAAGCTGTCATTAATCATTATACACTGCCACCAACCTCAGTGATTTTGGGTTTGAGTCCCACTTCAGGGCAATGGTTTTATGCAGATTGATTCCGGGAGGTCTGTGTGTTTTCTAAGTACATATAAATAAAACATATATTTTTAATATGTAATGCATTAAGTACATCAATTTAGTACCCATTTACCAGATTTCTGGGAAAAAGGATGTTGTGTGGTTTGTCCAATATAAGGATTGAATATATAAATTAATTATTAGTATAAATTAATTACTTAATTATACAGTTCTGCCTTTCACAGTCCAAATTATTTATAACATTGCGCAGCGCCTTGGCCATAAAAATCAGATAATCTAAATTTACTTTCAAACTTTTAAGTTACCCAAGTAAAAACAACAAAAAGATGTTTGTTGCCAGATGATATAAAACTCAAATATTATTACACGGACAAAGTTTCCATACATTGAGATACTTTTTTGTAAGTTACGAACGCAGAACTGTTAAAGCCCCTTGCCGACTTTCTGACTATGCATTTTATGGCAGTCACGGTTTTAAATGGGGATTTTTTTATTTTTCGTTAAGTAAATCTTAGTATCTGTAGTAGGTATTAACTATTAAACAAAACATTTTAGAACTAAAGATTTTTTTAACCTGACCTAAGGTCTCGTGGGTATCATTTCATTTAGGTACACTGCTTTTCTTGATTATTTTATTAGTTTCAATAGTTGTAACGAAAATGTATGACTTTTATTCACCTACCTATTTTTTACGACTATTCAAGAGATTGGCAACATTGTCACGAGCTAACTGACTCCATTATTTGGAACTACCCTCAATTGGTTTTCAGGTGGTTTGTGAGCAGTATTCTGTCGCAATATAGTTTCATACATCGATATAGCAATACTAAAGTATAAAATTATATTTTATGCGCAATGAAAACTTTTGTAATCTTTAAAAACAGTGGTTGACATACACGGCATGACATAGACGGCGCTGTATGAAATTCAGTGTCAAAAATCTGAAAAAACAAATATTATTATTTCGTTGTTTATTTTATGACACTTGATATTGATTTTGTGCAGAGCTATCAGGGTAAAAATAAAAAGCGTTGTTGTTTTTTAGTTTTAGACAGCATTGGAAAGACCTCATTAGAATCAATTAGTTTATCTGACTTAGATCTGTCACAAAAAAATATTGTGTAAAATTTATTCGAATAAGAAAAATTTATGGAACGTAAGTCTATACCATATATTCAAAGCGCAAAGCTGTTTTGTGGTCGCAACCCTCTGTAATGTTCCTTGAAACAATAAATTACCTTAACTTTCGGCGGAAAGGGTGCACTTTCACGCTTGCTGGTAACATTTAAAAAGTTATAAAATCTTCAAACAGCCTCAAGGGGGATTATTATTGAGAAAATACACGCTAAGTCATATCGTAGGGAAAATCTAGATATGCCATAAGCGTATATCTACCTTATTGTGTCCCCACGGCATAATCTTGTGATTTGATAGCAGACAGTGGACCAAACTAGGTTAAACTTAAATTCGAAGCTAATCGCTTTGACTACCCATCGTCCTTATCTTTTGTAAGATAGAGATAAAGTCACATCAGCATGGTCTGTCAATTTAACAAAATTTCAACATTATACAGGTTTTTGGAAGCTCGTTGCAAAGCCTTGAGAGGAGGGGTTAGGTTACATCGTTAGGCATATATCTAAGCTAGAATTCCTTAGTCTAATGTCGTAGAACTTTTATATGATTGGTTTGTATGATTTTTGAATCAATGCCGAAATTGTACACTTATTCGTTCATAGTGGACAAACAGACAGATATTACAATCTAAAAACTTATTTACTTCTTAGTTTAATGTGTATGCAATCATTAAACATCATAACAATCATCTGTTTCACTTTACTGATTACATGAGACGTGTTGCAAAATCAAACACTACAAAAATTCAACATACTTCCTATATTATTGCTATTTAAAAAAAACAGAGGTGACTAAACCATTCGAACATGTATCAAATCATAAAAAAGAAAAGATAAGAAATTCCACATTATTGGACTAAGGTAATCTAGCTTAGATTTATGCCTAACGATGTACCCTCAAAATTAATTTTTACTCGAGTGACAATGATTCATAGACTAGGCTGGGCGTGTACCCTAGTCATCAATATAATTAACAGGTAAAAAGTAAAAAGCCTGACTTAGCAGTGCAGTAAACAAAGTAATATAAAAATAATAAAAAAATAAATGAAGTTAGAAATGGAATTTAAGAAACGAATTTTTTTTCTTGTTATCTTTTAAACAAACATAAATATTTATTTATTCTTTGAAAAGACTTATTAGGTAAGTTGGTACAGTGCTTCTAGTATAAGGTAAACATTAGTAAGTAGGATACAGTAAAGAAAAGGAAATAGAATAGAAATGTTATAGTTATGCATCTTACGTGAAACATTGGGAACATCTCCATTTTCTTAGTTAGGTTTTTGCCTACTCTAGCAATCTCTGAGCGCAGTTTTTGGTCATTTATCATATCTATAGATAACTTTTTCGCTAAATGCTTAATTAATGCCGCTTAATTCATTCTTGACTATACTCATTTCAAATTCAATGTAAGTAACCAGATAGCCCGACCGTCCGTATTAATCATACTAGGGTGGCAAGTGCCCCACCTTTATACGAGTATCTTTGGGTTGTTTTAAAAATTCATCAACCCAAAACACTTAGGGCTGGTCCAATAACCCTGTTGCCAGTTTTCTGTCTTGCTCTAATGCCCGGCAATATTTATCACCAGAGCGAGACAGACTACTTGCAAGTTTTCAAACAAGTAGTTATACAGCCTCTATGGTACAGTGGGGGGTCATAGCTGAAACCAACATAGCTAGATTCGGCTTTTGAACTTACACTCCCAGATGGTTGAGATAGAGCAAAATTTAAATATTACACAAACACAAAAACACTTTATTTAATACAGAAACTAATTTATCTTTTTTAATATAACAAGTAAGGTTTCTAAATATTCATGTTTAATTTTGAACCCAGCTTCATTCTGCCATAATAATGAAGTCAGCGCTTCCTACTGAATTTGATATAGATTCGTTGAGCTACCTGTAGATTTCTTGCAACAGACTGCAGTTAGCTCAATTGTTTCAATTGTAGTTGTGATTTGTTTTTGTAAATTGGTTGAAATTTTCTTTGTCACTAAAGCTAATCATCACGTAACATTATTTTAAGATATTTCGGTACAATAAGAAGAATAAAGGAAACGCTCCAATACAGTATTGTAAACGCGTGCCAAAACCAATGGTAAGTTGCCATTCTCTGCGCCATTCATATATTGGTGAGCGACATTCAAATGCTATGATTAAGTTTCTAAAATTGCAGAAAACGGGAATACTTGTCCACGGTTAACAAGAAAGTAGTTCCTACTACATCTCGTTACAATTTCTAGGGGTAACGAGCCAAGCTTCCACTTCTTGCCAGTCAGACCAAAGCTCCGGGCCACATCATTAATATCCGCCTTATGTCTGGAACGGTAAACCTGCCCCGCGTTTTGTGTTCAGGACAATATGTTAAGCGGTTACCTGTTATTGTATATTTCTAGTTTACATTATTGGATTCAATTTTAGTATGTAATCTAGTCAATATTTTGACCTTCTTAGATGGAAAACTGGACAAGAGCGTATTTGTACTCTCTTGATTACTGTCTATGGTTGTGTGGTAGAATTATAATTTTGATGTTAGTGAAATTTTTGATAGTGATTTAAAAAAAAATTATTTGCATAAAATTTTTATTTTGTAGGTATTTAAGTTTTATTTTTATTTAATTTTGTATTTTATTTTGATGTTCATATTCATTTTAATTTTCTATTTAATATTTACTATGTTTTTATTAGTAATTTGAATTTGTTTCAAATGGACACTTTCAAATATTTCTGTATTAATGTTGTATGAAATAAACGGATTGTATTGAATAAGATCAAATTCGCCCTTTCCGGTTAATTCGAAAAGCCGCTTCTCACTATACAAGCCTGGGTCCCAAATTACTGCTCTGCTAGCCACGCTAAGATGACCTCAAGCTAAGTTTGCTATGGTCTCGGTCTTCAAGCTTGTTTATCATTGCAGCCCTTATTGTCTGCGCTATAAATTTACTTTCAGCTTGTCTATCAAGGGTTGCAACGCTGCGCTTTAAGCCATTATCATCGCGGCCAGCAACTCCTATTTCTAATCTCGTCACTTACGTAGTAAGGTCTTAGGCATCAAGGGCTTAAAATTATATCAATAGTACATTACTGATATACCTAATGTTAAGCCGTTTATGCCCAAGACTAATCAAGGTTGTTCTATATCGAAATGTTCTTTACCTTTTCTCGTAAGAGGTTTCTGCTTTCTTAACCTTATTAAGAATAAGGCCATCAATAACAAACACGATTAGAGTAGTCAATCAACATCTGCGTACTGCTTCGTAGTATTAATCATTTTATATAATATTATATTGATTCACAGCCAATCAATATTTGGAGATCTTTTAGTATTTGTACAGTTTCAATAATTATCTTGATTTACTTCACTCCATAATTATATAAATTATCTTTTTGATATCGAGTATTAAAATAATTATTGTTAAGAAGAGCTCAAATCGATCTAATTCAAATTATTTCAAAAATAACAAAGAGACATTTATTTTTAGGTTGTTTCTGGGAAATGTTTTCATATATGTATTTCATCTTGATTCTTGCTGGAGAATAGGAAGCTGTTAGAACAAAGAATGTTAGAGCTGTAACAAACGTACAAACGGACAGATCATGACGAAAATATATGAATATCGTGATGTTTATGATTGTAATATTACTTCAGTATTGCATTTGCAGTAACATTCTTTTACTGCAGTATACGAGCACTTACTCGGCGAAATAAAGGGAATTGAAACGTGCCTATATTGCAGAAGTTCCTGTTTATGCACAAGTTGGAATATTTGTACGAAACAGTAATTGGATATCCATAGTACATACAGTGAATGGAAAGTTTTTGTGTCTATAGTGGTTTTAGGGATCTTTAAATGAGAACGAAATGATTTTCATACAACTTTGAAAAATGAGTATCAATGTTTTGAATATTCTTTGCACTTTCTCGCACAACTCGAACAACTAAGAAGGTGTTGGTTAATTTGTTTATCTTACCCATAATATGCCGCATCAGATTAGTCCTTTCTGGAGTTATATTAATAATAATAAATACAATATACTGGACCGTCCACCCAGCTTTGTAATATGCTACCTTGCGACTCTGCCGATATGAAACCTAATCTAACAGACGCCTTATGCAGTTAAATCCTTCAAAGAATTGTCCGTAGAAGCTTAGTAACTTGAATTTGTGTTGTAATCCTACAAACCAATTCCTAAGCTGTATTCTAAGAGAAAACAACAAACGTCAACAACTGAAACCGAATAAAAAGTTTAGTTTTACCACTCTTAAAACGCATTTCAACTCCTAAGCTTGGGTGTGAAACTTGCACCTGAATACTCTGTACTTGTAAACCTGAAACCTTGCATACGTTGCAATACTTATATCTACTATATACTCTGTGTATTTCCTAAAAAGCTAAGCCATCACCAGAGGCCACAGTGCCTAGAATGCTGGCGGCATTGCCACGTTGAATTGCTAATTTGATGACCGAAATATTTGTATCTTGTAATTTTTTTTTAAATAGATTACAATATAAAACCTATGAGAGATAATAATAAACAAAAATCTATCAAAATGATATGCGTAGAAAACACAACAGTCTCTGGCTTAGCATTAAAGGCTGTATTGACATTACAGGATTACCAATAAAACGCTGGTTCGCAGCACCGAGGGTACGTTATTCAGCACTAAGTACTATACATCAATCACGACAAGTGTACATTCAACACCGTCGCCACTCATTCCAAATTTTAATTGACCTCAACTTGGTACGGTTGACCCAATTATGCAAAAACAAAAGCAACTAACAGCCAAATGCAGTTCCAATATCGGCCATTCAAAAATATATATTGGCGGACTGTTTTGTGCAAGGGCTCTAACCGCATAAAATATTTACAAAGAAACGGCATTCAGGCTCATCCTTTCAAAAGCACAATGCTTTCAACCGTCGGCTTGCTATGAGATCAATCTGAACAGCCAATGTTTTGTTATTACGCGCAACTGCTGCGTTGTCTCTTTCAAAATCTGTTTTGTGAATGTGGTATCATAGTGGATTTGCTGGTAGGTTTTGGAAGTGATGTGTAAAACTTCGAGCGAGTCGAGTGTCGACGCAGAGTCACGTTGACGCAGGCGGAACCATTCAATTTAACACATCACTTCTGTAACTTTGACGACAAAAGCATGTCTCAGGCATCTATGTATCTACACATAAGCATTTTCTATATTTTGTTGTGGTTTTAACCTTTAAGCTTTAACCCAGAAAAGATCTCTGAATGACCAAATGCATAAGGTACGAGTAATTTATTTGTGAGCTCATAATGCCATACAGCGAAGCAACGCAGCCATCATTGTCTTGAGGACGCTTTCCACTAGTGTTGATATGGATCAGCTTACCAACTTTTAGATTGTTTGTAACAGTCTGCAAAAGCTAAATTGTTTCAGTTCTAAAAACTAGTCCTAATTTGATCCTCTTATTTAAATATCATTTTCTTTGAATTAACCTCATAAATTACTGATTATGATCTTCTAAATTAATTCCAAATTAAGTCACAGAAACCGTGTTGCAATTTAAACCGTATTAATCTGACTTATAGTACTTTACCAGCTGTATAATGCAATTTATGACCATAAATCTAAAATGCATTAGCGCATATGAGAATGCCATTAGTGCAACAATTGGATGCATACCAATGTTAATACACCGCAAGTTTGCATAATGGTTCTGCGTATCACTTAAACATATAATGTATTTATTATTATCAAGTCTCTATTAAAAGCTCGGCGCTAACGAGCATTTATATAGAAATGTGAGGGTCGCCAAGACAAAAAGTACCTAAAGAAAAACTCACCAGTGTTAAGGGGCGTAATATAATGTGTTACAGCGAACGTTCGTGTAGACAGCACGGGGAAAGTTCACTCGCAACAAGCAAATAGACGGATTTTAAGCACACGTAGGGCATGCAATATCGGAATGTTTTCGATTCCGGAACTGAGTTCCGATATTGGAGGCCTAATTTCGGAATTCCGAAACTGGTTCCGGTATTGGAACTTTTTATTTTGAGGAAGGGATCGAGTAAACTGAATGTGTTATATTAACAGTCTTTTAATCTATTTAGGAATATATATCAAAATCTTACGATAAAACACGAATAATATTAGTTTCACATTTTAAAACTTACATAAACTAATAATCCGTGATAGGAATAGGTAGTGCAATTTGCCGAGACTTCAGAAGGTTATCTTAACATGCCACAAGTCCCGGGAATTGAATGAGAAATTATTATTCCTAGTTTTGTACTATGTAAAATAATATTTTAAATATACAATAAAAAGATTGATATTATCAATTCATCATTATTATCAACGAAGATAAACTTGCCGCCATATTGGTATTCACTTTTAGTTAAGGCTCCGGCGACACGGATGAATTTCCCAAATATATACAAACAACACCAAAATGATTTGTATTTTGAGCAAATTTTCAAAATGATCTACTATTATTTGTTTCAAAATTGTATTAATGTAGGTAGGTTTCTACCACAATTTTTTTCAAAATACTTTACCGAAAATAAATTGAACTGAAACCGGATTTACCTAATCAAAGAAAACACGTTTTCCTATTATTTGTGTACATAGGTAAGCATTTTCAATATAGCTTGTGGCAGAAACCTAGATAAATACTATTACAAATAATATCAGATCATGGCGAAAATATGCTCAAAATACAAATGATTTTGGTATTACATTTGTAGGTATGGGAAATTCATCCGTCGCCGGAGCCTCAAACCAAAATTATTATGGAATGCATTGTTTCGACTTCACGACGGCGGCGATAAGTGAAGAAGGGGTTTAGGCAGTAACAAAGTTCGTTCGTTTTGTTTATCCTAATAATCTAACTTACATTTTATAAAAGAAACTTACAAAATACCGGAAGTGTAACATAAACGATTCTCGATCTTTTTCCCGGAATTCCGGCGCGTATCCATACTATTGATAATGTTTGAGGTCATTAGCCATAGATTGCACTACCTATTCCTATATCTGCTAATAATAAACACAACAATATTAATTTGGTAATAAACTGAGAAAAAGATTAACACTTGACTTATAGAATTTTCACTTTGAGAGGAAACGCTGTTCTTGGTAGTGCGTTTTCAAGAATAACAATGCATCTAGCATTTTGTCAGAGAGCGAGCTTCTAAGTCTGTTACAAATGTAGCTTGCACTCGAAAATACTCTTTCACATTCGACACTCAAACGCTACACGCTAGATGCACACCTCGTTGTCCTCCGTTATAAATAACACATTTATTTCTCTACTTTCACGAACCCTGCAAGGTCAAAATTGGTCCTTAGATTCTTGCGACTTTTTTGCATTCATCCAGTTCTTTGTCTAGCTGCTCTTGCAGAGTTGGTTCATCAACTGCAACGTCTTCGTCAGCAGGAGACGATGAATCGTTTATTTCGAGCTCGGAGGACACGGCGTGTGTAGGATTAAGGTAGTTAGGATCAGTGTTTTTATTAATATCGGAATTCCGATATTCGTCTCAATTCCGGAATTGAAATATAGTAAAAAACTGTCTGAGATTCCGGAGTTGCGAAATTCCGGAATTTCGGAATGCATGCCCTAAGCACACGGCGTAACTTTGAAATGCTCGTTGCAAATGGTATATCAAACCCATCACACCAGTCAGTATACGACTTTCTAATGTCTTTGAAGTAATAAAAATTCCATTTTATAATTACAGATGGTAAATAAATGTGGTTTCTAGATACTTTTTGCTTTTTACAGTGGGTGTACTAACTGTGGTTGTCAAATATGCATTTTACTTTTACGGAGGATGTAGAAACTATGGTTGCTTCTAGCAATCACAGTTTCTACATGCACTTTCTACTTTTACAAACATTCGGATTTATAATGTTAACCCGCCGCTGCTTACATAATTAATAAAACATTGTATTCTCACTCATGATTAATGTGAATATGGACGAGGGAAAACTGTAAATTCAAAAATTTACGAATGTACCTTTAATTAAATAAAATCCCTTCTAAATACATCTTAATTTACAATTTTACAAGACATCTTTAAAATATTAGCAGTGGAGCTACAAATTGAATACCTAATGCCTAGTGTCCTGTTGAATACCAGTCCAAACTGTCCAACACCACTCGGCAAAGGATTAACGCGATAAACTTCATATTCCCATGAGTTTCATCCCATAAATCTTAATAGCTTCTACAGGTGATGTAACCGGGTCGAGCTCTTGGGTAGTCGAGTCCTAAACTATATCACGAAACGTACCACGCTGGTTTTTTTCCACCCCAAGATTTACTTAATTACTGAGGCAGTATTCGCTGCTTTAGAATTATCCACTCGAATCGAACCTAGCCCGTAGATGATATAAGGCATCCTACCAGAGGAAATACTGAATCTTCTACTTGTTTTAAAATAAACAAGTAGAACACCTCCGCTGCACCATTCTGCTTGCCGAGTGTGGTGGTAATGATTGCAATACCTGAAACAAAAGGTAATCAAAGTAAAGTAAAAGTATTAGGTATTCTCTATCGCATATAGTAGAGTACACGTGAACTAAATGTGGTAGATTACAAGTGAACTACCGTTCACGTTCAAAACAATGTCAGTATGAAACTGCCTCTAGGGAATTCAAGCAATTCCACGACATCACGTCGTCTGTCCAGATAAAATGAAACATCCGTTTTCTGTCGTGATTGGCACTTAGCCCTCCGTGCTAGTGTATTCGTCATTTCCTACGCCAGCTTTCCAGATTAATTGTCTAGCTTTCCATGCTTTGCATGTCGATAGAGTCGGAATTGTCTTTCAAAGGTTCTTCCTTTCGATAATTGTTAATCATGTCAAGAACATGGATTTTCAAGGTGTTTTACAGACTTGTTGCTCTCAACTCAGCCGTTTTGGTTTGATGTGAGCTTAAACATGAATGTAATATTAAGTTATCCAAAGATTACAAATTCATACATAATTATTTGCCTCCCTAACTAAGTGTATTAAGGATTATTAGAATATAATAGAATATAGAACAGCGTTGGTAGACGTCCATTCCTGCGTTAATTTGAAATCTCTACTAAGTGTACTAACTGAAAAACAACAAACAACAAACTCTCTTATTGGCTAAAGTTTTGGCAGAAATAAAAGAAAAAATAAAAGAAAAAGACATTTATCTCAAGACACATCCCCGAATTCATTACTTACCGCTAATCAAGTGTACGACAAGTTAGTCGCAGCGAGCTTTAATCTGACAAACAGTCTTGTGAGGGATGTGCACATAATCCTACCAACGTGTGATAAATTACACCAACAACGTACATGTATGAACAAAACCTCGTTACAAACTTATTGTTAAAACAGCACAAAGGAGTTTTAAGGTAGAGAAAATTTATAGAGAACGAGATCGGACGGAGGTAGAAACCTCTTTGCAATTCGCAAGTCAAGTCACTGTCAAATCGAACGTCGAATTTAAATTTGAATGTTCGAATTGGATCTTCAACGTAAGTAGGTGCAGTAAGTTCGTGAATAGTTCCGGTTTTATTCTACATTCGAATATTTTTATCCTGTGATTACTTTTCGCAATTTGGATTCTTAGCGAAGTGCAATAAAGTGCTTTTAGGGCTTCTCGTGAGAGATTGTGCGTAATCGCGCGAGTTGTGCGACACGTAGTTCCCAAGTCATAAACCGGAGAGCTTCGGTTTATTGCAGAGGCTCGCTATCCAAAAATGTAAGCTTAATCTTTTGCTACCGTTAATATAACTCCTCTCAAATTGGAACTTGGATAAAGTTATTTCAAACGAAGTTATTATAAGCCACTTATCCACGAAGACAAGTTTTAATTAAAATGATATAGTTGATTTAGAACTGGATTTTATGCTCTAGTTTTAAGATTCTTCTTCTGAGAAAAATTATGCACGAATGAAAAAACATAATTAGAAGATTTTAAAATTTAATTCGCTAGGATATCCTCGAGGAAATTAACTTCACTTTGGAGACCCGGGGGTGAGCTAAACTTGCTACCTCATTACATTAATTGCCCGTCGCAAAGGAGAATCACTATTAAAAATTCATTGTTTTCAGCCTTCCGCCAACTTGGTTCGGATAGCTTTATTAATATTTAATTCTACCGAGACGCCGGGCCTAATGCCCTTCATTTAAAATTCTTAGGAAACTTAATATTTGAGCGAGGGAGGTCCCGGTGGTTTCGCGTGCGAGCGCCGTAACCTTTGTTTATTCGCAGTCGTTTCCTATCCAAGGCTGCGTGTGTGGGCAGGCCGGGCTGCTTTCGGGAATGTGTTCCGCAATAGAGCGCGTATTTTACTAAAATACCTCGCGGCCAATGTTTCACGAGGGGCGACTGGGTAGGGGACAAGACTTGCACGCTCCGTGGTACATAAATTTTCCGTGGGTACCGCATCGGAACCGCAGTAGCTGTGGAGCGACAGTGCCTCGCCTCGTACGTGTTGCGCTGCCAAATAAAAACGTGTGCTACTCATGGCGTAACATTAGGTACATCGCACCGCTACTTGTTCGAGACATTTCTACACATTTTAAATAATTATTGACATGTATCTAAATAATTTTAAACTTAGATTTAGATAGGCAAAAACAAACACTTTATTAGACACATAAGTTATATATGAATGTACTAGTGGTTTCTTTTTCACTTCTTCCACTAGTGGACAAAAAATTGAAGTGAAGAGTAATCAATAACATATTTATTTCTTTTTTATAATAATTAACTGTATAAAATTTGACTTGTCTAAGTGCTTATTTTGTAAGCCTAAAGAAATAAAGTTATTGAATCTGAATCTGAATCTGAATCACAGTCGTCGCAACTATAAAATCAAAGCTACTCATTTATTTGCCCAATACAGTGTTAAGGTACATGTCAGATCTTATAACTGGAGTAGTATCAATGTATTCAAGCCGCAAGCAGGTGTGCAAATATTAAATAGCATTGAATCAAAAACGGTAAATTATCAAATAGGTAATCAATAAGTATAATAAATAATCAACAATACAAATTTATATAATAAGTTGACTATTTTATATACTCGTAGTTAACTATGAGACAATCAATTAACAATAACAGACAAAACATGGTAAATAATTCTACTTAAAATTAATAAACTAATCTACACTATAAAAACATTTGTAAGTTAGCCAGTCAAGGTGTCACGCTTTAAACAAAGGATGGATAAACAAGTCTCTGAAAACAACGATTCCAGACCTTTTTGTTATTCGCTATTCTCAGGCGAAAGCTAAGTAAATTAAATTTTCCTTTTATTATTTTCAAACTTAACGTTGGCAACCTTCACTTCTAATCACGAACTCCAATAACTTGATCGCTGCAGAATTAAGGTTCAAAATCGCTTAAATATTTACGTAAAAGTGGGTACTGTTTTATTTGAGAGCTATAACAATATTAGCAGCCGCAGGTCAGGCGGGCTATTACAGTTTGTTTGGTTTATTTTTACACCCTCCAGCTACCGAAAATGTTCGGATAAACATTTTTACCGACGAAAAACAAAAGAGGTTCTTAGTTCGACTGTATGTATGTTCGTTAATGACTTCGAGTTTGAGGATTTTTTTCGCTATTGTATCTAATGATCTCGAGGTGCTCCCATATTCTAATCACGAGGTACTTATCCCAAAAACGTAAAAAAACAGCGTCACACACAACATCAGCCTATAATAAATAGTCCACTGCTGGACATAGGCCTCCCCTAATGAGCGCCATAGATGGCAATATACAGGGCATCCCACAGCTATGCAACATGCAGAGAAATTACCTTAAATATTGTATATTGAACATTTTTTTAACGGGCAAAAAGCCCTTACAGATATCTAGCGACGTGTGACCGAGAGGTGGTCAATATCTGGCGCAGCGCATCAGCATTGCCATACAGCGTGGCAATGCAGCCAGCATCTTGGGTACACTTCCAACTGGTATTGATATGGATCAGTTGAGCTACCTGTAGTTTGTTCGCAACAGTCTGCAGTTATCACATTTTACTGAAAGAAGACATTATTTTAAATTAAAAAACAATTTAAACTGCAGTCATAGATTTTTAAATAGTTACATGTTTGAACCGGGAACCGAACCCGCTACACGAGAGAAAAAATTATTCTATAGCTTTATCATACCAATCGAAAGTCTTCATCACAATGATTATTTTTTGCTAAATAACATAGTGTCAGAACTTTTTTGAAAATATGATGCCTATGTTCATCAAGGATAATTTAGAATTCTAATGATGAAATAATTTTGCAAATCAGTCTAGTTGTTTCGGAGCCTATTAAATTCAAACAAACAATCAAATCTTTCCTCTTTATAATATTAGTATACATAGAAAATGACTAGAAAAGGCGTTAGTTTATGTCTATTTTTATATATTTATTTTTGATTTAATAGATAGATAATAAATTGCATAACTTTCACAATAAATACTCAGTTCTATCTATCAGTTATCTTCCTAACTCTACCAAACTAGATAAATCCAGCTTAGTATTGAAATGTCCCTATTTTCTGCACTCGGAGTGCAATGCTTAGTTTAGAATAGCTTCTATCGAGAGCATTTCATTCAGCGATATCAAGGCTTTTATTCCTATTTGGTAATAGTACCGATTATTGATTTTAATTTGGATATTTTTATTATTTCCGGGGAAACAATATTAACAGAAACAGTGGTGGTATAACCATAAAGGCAGGCTTTTAGGAACTAATTTCCATAATTTATCAGTTCTCGTTACATAGAGAACTTATTTAACAAAAATTTAAATAGTCATCTATAGTCTATAATCATCAGGGAAAATTAAGGATTCTAATGGAGAAAGAATTTTTCAAATCGTTCCAGTAGAGTTCGGAGCCCGTTGAATTCAAACGATCAAACAATCTAATCTTACTTTTATAATATTAGTATAGATACAGATATGTGCAAAATTCTTTAGCTCTTTATATAATTTTCTGCTTTTCATTTTAGATATTATTTTCAAGGTGACATTATAATTCATCCAAGCCTCATTACAGATAGATTATGCGCAAGCTTTTGATAGAAGTTTTACTTTTGGTTTTCCTTCTAGAAATTAAATTCAAGATAAAATACGGTACAATGATTCATGATTCATCAAGGAACGTTATGTTTTTTAGCGTATAATGGACTTTTCACACAGCATTATCTAGCCCCAAGCTAAGCAGAGCTTGTGTTATGGGTCCTAGATAACTGATTAAGGTACATAATAATATACAAGAACATAGATTGATATTTTTTCTATACATAGAAAACGACCGAAAATTCTGAATAAAATATTTGAATCTCGTACAAATATTTGTTCTGAGGCGGGAATCGAACACGCAACTTACTGCGTCGCAGGTAGACCTTCTTAATTGATCTACATCAATACCAGTCGGAAGTGTCCCAAAATGCGGGCTGCATTGCCTCGCTGTATGGCAACGCTAATGCGCTGCAGATACTGACCAGCTCTAAATGTTCTAAATAGTCTTAAGTCACAATAGTCAAAATTCATCAATTCTTATTGAAGTACCATAATAGTCTCAAACTCGATAGTGTAACCTTCCAATTGGTAGATCTTATAAAGGGTTATAGGCCTTATGCCCCGTCATTTATCGACTTGTCTTAACCTGTTACTGGCTTGTGCTGCGTTTGTAATATATCTTTAATCTGAGACGGGCTATAAAGAGCTTTGAAGATCAGAACTCGAAATATACCTATTTATTTTTTTGTACGGAAAAATCATTGAATTAGACAAAGTTATAAAACAAAAGTTATTAATCTTGATCTACCCAAGTCGTCTTTAGAAGGTTATTGATCAACTACCTGTAACCTGTATAAAGCTATGTGTAGTAATGCGTCGTAGGAAGCAATTGTTAGGAGCAGACGGCGAGAAAATCAGTAGAAGAGAATAAAAAAAAATTATTGTAAGACCATGTAAGACGTACAAAATCCTCATATACCTACCTACCTTAAGCACTACCGAAAGCGATACAGGATAAAACGATTAATAGCAAAAAAAGGCTTATTATTGGATTGTTTTTATGACCAACTAATAAAATACTTTAGCTCACGTTATATATAACTAGCGGTGCGCCCCGGCTTCGCACGGGTATTAAACAAAAATTTCAGAAATTATACACACTAACACGATGGGTTTCACAGTTTTCATACGTATCCCTTACGTTTTTTAGCAGCATAGGGGTTTTTGACATTGACTTGAAACTTCATAACTGACACTGGCCGTAGAGAAAAAGCAAGCAGCGTAGCCATAATAGAAGAAGAGGTTGAATATATAGCGCACGGTTAAATTATTGAATTTTTCATGCGGATCACAAATTTTTTTGAAAATATTATATAGCCTATGTTCATCGCCGAAAATGTAGGACTCTAATGTTGAAAGAATTTTTCAAATCAGTGCAGTAATTTCGGAGCCTATTCAATTCAAACATACAAACAATCAAATCTTTCCTCTTTATAATATTAGTATAGTGGACTATTATAGGCTGGTGATGATGATGATGATAGATATAGACTAATAAAATACTTTTGCTCACGTTATACTCGTAGGTATATAATTTTATTTTATTTATTTATTTTAATGTCTCTCAATCGTTAAATCCGTCAGTTGTAATGAGATTGGTTGAATTTACATTAAACGAATATTTGGTTTGTTCTCAAAAATACAAATTGTATAGATGCACTCGTTTGGGATAAGTCACTTACGAGTACATACTCGTCCTTTCCTTAAGAGAATGGTGAGACTCATGACTAATAACTAGTTTCTTTCTGCGAGTTCACAAGCGTTTACCTTTTTATACCTGTAGATACCATTAGCGTATATCTGACTAATATGACTAATAATTATCATCTTTTTTTGCTCCCTGTCTTAGGCGGTCTCATGCCACCTATGAACTTCCTCGTGCCCCCACAAAAATTAATAACCTATAAAAGGCTTACTGCTTTTTCTACAAAAAGATAAAATCACGAGAAAAACATTTAGCGGAAAATTCGAGGCAGTGAAATGTAATAACATAATTCATCCGAAATCGCTAATGATTTGGGGCAATTAACCTTATTAGAGTTAATTTGTTTTTCTCGGGCGGTAAATAATCCCTAATCTTCTTATTGATGAACTCCTGTCAGCATTATTATTTTGTTTCTAATTCACTCAAGAAATTATCTACTATCGAGCTTCAATTTGATTTCCTCCAGATGATGATTGATTGGAAATGATTTTGGCCACGCCTCTTATATCTACTACTGTCTATCTACTGTGGCCAGGTATTCACTTACGGTTACGGGTATAAATTTAACTTTTCAGGGTTCCTTTCAAGTCATTCAAGGACGCATATGGTTACAGTCACTTATTCGCTGTCTATACATCGTAAAATTGTTTTGCACTAAGTCGTTCTGAGCTTATTTATTAGACAATTATTTTAAAATGAAAGAGGTTGATAAACTGTTTGTGTTGTAATTAGGTATTGTAAGATAAAAGGATTTTTTTTTTGTTATAATAAAGACATAACGTGTAGCTAAAGTGTAGCTAAATAAATGTATCTTTATCTTTATAATTTATTCACGGCAACATTTCAAACTTATCCATTCCGTAGGTGTGGCGTTGCCTTAGAACAAACATTTCACTGCGCAGCTCAAAATTTCGCATCCGAAGTATTAGTAGGAAGTATGATGCAAGAAAAATATCAGATCCTCGTAATAAATTCGTGACCCGCCGCTGTCACATTTAATAACTTTACTTAGCTACAAGTTTTATTCACAACCAAACAACCAATGAGGAAGTTTATATTGACCTCACTTTATGAATATTTCATCGAAATCGGGTCCGATCACGAAAATGATATGGATAATGCGGGACTTTCATTTTCTGTTCATAATAATAAATGTACAAGCTGGGAACTCAATGTTCCCAGCTTGTACATTTATTTTTATGTATGTGTATTTTAGATGACCTAGTTCAGTAATTTGCTTGGTTACAAAACATTTCACCGATGCAATATTGAGTGCCCACTCACATCTAATCAATATCATGAAATATGATGTATTTTACGTACTAAATGTATAAATCTTAGGTGGTGATACATTTATAAGTCGAACCCATTAAATGATGATGTGAATTCGGTTTTGTAACTTAATTTTTTTGATTCTCGGTGTTGGCACTCTATTCCCCGTAATGTGATGCTCTCGCCGTTAGATCAACTTCGAAAAAGTTAGAGATCCTTCATACAAGTCTAAATTTTTTTTAAATATTGTAACTAGCTTCTAAAAGGTAACCCAACGCAGCAACAACTTGTCAATTTTTGTTAAACACCCGTGCAAGGCCGGGGCGGGCAGCTATATTGTTTATAACAATAATAAATTATTTATTTCAGGCAACATAAGAACAGTTATGCATAGTAAAAACCTTATTCTAGAGCCCATTTCAACAAATACCGTACAGACTACAAACAAATATAAAAAGTGTTAATAACTAAATGGTTCACAATCGGCGAGGCGACGTGTGACGCATCAAGGTGTCATCTGTCGACGGTGCACGGCGGTGACCCCTTGCTTTGTAAACTGGTGCCTATATCGATTTACCTAACCTGTATTATTCTTTGTCTATAGCGGACCTGGGGACATGCGGAGTCGCCCTCGGCATGGAAAGCGGTCGGATCCTCAACGAGTCCCTCTCTTCCAGCTCTAATTATGACCAGAGCGTCTCACCCCTCAGCTCTCGGTAAGTCAACCACTGTTTATCATAGAGAAACAACTGTGAGGTTTTCAATAATATATTATTCAGACAAAAAGCTTATATGATGGAGTCCTAACATTAAAATCCCAAATCAAGCAAACGAACAAATCAGAGTTGCCATGGTGATTTTGATGCGTTTATGGTCTAAACCTAATTCTCTGCATCTATAATATTAGCCGAGCCTATTGTAGGACTTAATTTCTCTCCAAAGATTGCAACATAATTTATCAAAAGTGATATAAATTATATTAATTTAAGATATAGCATAAATCATCACAGTTTTACCTAGTTCAGGAGCCTACGCAATCATCTCATCCAATAAAACATCACAACCGAATTCTCTGTTCTCATATCCTAAAATAATAAAGATTGCAGACAAAATACTGAATTTAAGTTATAAAGACTCCAAATGAATCGAAATAATAAGAAACGTCTAAACAAGGTGCAACTAATAAGAATTGTTTACTTGGAAGGTGGTAGAAAGCTAATTTTTGATTACGAACTAATGTAGTGAGTCAAGTGCAACTATTTCAACTTGTCCTGGCATCAGCTGGAGCGACTTAGGAACTTTGGAATTTATCGCTTTGCAGACATGGACTTGCATAACCTACAATGTTGAACATAAATCTACAAGATTCTACAGATTTGTGAACTATTTCAAGAAAGGATTTGGGTTTCGTCTTCATGTATCAGGTGTTTCATATTTTGATTTACGATTTACTGAGTCGCCCCAGATTTACACTAAATTCATATTATAGATTATTATTAACATTCAGCAGAGGTGTTCTGAAAACAATAGCGGAATATAAACACGGGTGGAATCGTTTATCGCAAAAACCACTCACAATATACAATTGGTTAATTCGACAGGCAATCACAATAATAATTTCAAACAAGGTAGCAATACTCTTTGTTTGTATCAATAATTTCAAACAAGGTACCAATACTGTTTGTTTGAAATTATTACTGTGATTGGCTCCTGCTTGACTGATATTTTACTAGCGCACAAGGTAATGACAACCTTCTCAACACAAAACACGAAATATCTATAAACAATTCTCTGCCAAGGGCTCAATGATTGTTATGTGAAGATAACATAAATAGATAACATAAGTTACCACATTACCGTGTTTCCCTGTAAACAAGCATCTATTCGACAAATTTTCGGCAAATAGCTCCGTAATCGATAAGCGTCTTTAGGCAAGCATTGTTCACAACAATACGCGCTATGATACGGCCAAGTTGTAACAATAATTGTGGATCCGGGAACCGCAGAATGCTCACACTTAGCTCAAACAATTAACAGAGGGTCTCACATTTGAGCCTTGAGCCCGCATAAGCCGACAAGAAACAATAGACCGAACTCGTCTACACTTTGCGAAATTCACTAACAGAAAATTAAATTTTCATATGAATTCTGAGCGAGCGTGATCCTACAAAAGCCTTACGGCTCGACTGCCGAAGATAACAAGATGTAAGTACGGCCGGATGTGCCGAAGGCTTATCAAGCGAGCCACTTTACATAGGGTCAGAGGTGATTTGCGAATACTAGTTAATTTAACGTTTAGCACGCTTTGTTCGCTCCGGAGCGAGCGGCGCGCCGATGAGATCGTGCCGTAGATACCTATTCAAATGGAACGGCCGACAGACGGAGTCCCCACCTCTGTTGACAAACGAAACACAGGAACATTTTAGTCTATTTGCTGAGACTATTACGCTAATTTTATTTGCTTATGCGCAAACGTGCCTTAAGCGGGTATTTATAAATGCCGAGTGACTCAGCTCGAAGTTGCAATTTTCTGAACTAACAAACAGCACTCTCAGCTGTTTAAAAAATGAGCACAGTTCTAAAGACAAGCAGACTTTTAGTAAGTGTCCTTGCTTATTTCGTAAATTGGATTTGTTTCAATGAATGCTTTCGGGGCTTCACCTGACATTTATTAAGTTTCGAGTTCAACAAGTAATATAACAGGTTACCAATTTAACCACGAAAGAGGCCAACAAAGATGCTTTTGAAATTTTGTACCTTGTACCATTGGAACGTTTTAGGGAGTTTAATTTTTAATTTTTGGGGTTTCATAATGTAACAGTTAAAATTTTATAGCATATTAAAAAAAATACCTTTCAAATTTTCGTATCTTCACATTAAGATTTTAGGATTTCTTGTAGTATCATAAGTTCACATCAGGCTGCAAGCCTTTTTGATCCTTCTATGGCGCACACTTTATGTATATTTTTTGATCACAATTGTTGTTCTCAGCATTCGGACCGAGATACGCGGCGGGGCGTGGTGCCCTAACGGGCTAATTACGCCTAAAAGTCGCCAATACCTGGAGATAGACCTTCGTGGTGAATACCTAATTACCGCGACCGAAAGCCAGGGGCGGTTTGCCAATTCAGTGGGCGTTGAGTTCGTAGAGAGCTACTCTGTCGAATATTGGAGGAAAGCTCTAGGCCGCTGGGTTCGATACAAGGACTTCAATGGGAGTACTGTAAGTATTTTTAATATTATTCTGTTTTACGTTTTATTACGGACACATTAAAATGTTTTGAACCTCTTTTGTTTATGGTACTTCTTGTAGAAAAGGTTATCCCATGATACGGTTCAAGCTGAACTTAGTTTAACAGAGACATTAGATTTTTTTTCTTTAAAATTAAAATGTCTATCTTTTTTTGAACATTTTTTATGTCTAAAATAGACTTGATCGCGTAGTTTTCCATCAAAAATATTATTGAAGAAGATTTTCTTTTAAAATGAGAGAACTCAATCTCACAAAATTATCATCTCAAGTTCAGAGATAATCTTGGTTTAATGGAAATGGATTTAGTGAAACTTTAATCAACAGTTAATATAAACTATTATTTTATACATTTTGAAACATAAATTTCCCGAAAACTTTGTATTATGACTTTTACAATATTCAATAAAACTATTTATTTGAACCACTAAACGATTACCTTGTAAATAGAAATGAAAGGTACAAAAACTATTTGTAGGAAAACAGCATGATGTAAAGGTTACAATTATGGGCTGAGTACGGCTAAAGTTGAAAACTGTGTAGCGAAATGCTCATGTTAGGCATATAAACAAAAACAAATGGGACTTTTTCAGACATCTGACTTCAAAATAAGCAAACCTTGTGATAAGGAAACAGATGACTGGTGTAGGGAGCAATGTTTTTACAATCTGCAGATATTTGTTCAGGGTGCTTTGGGTGTTTTCTATGTATAATAAAAATATCTATCTATGTTAAGTAGTATAATGTATTACGTATATCAGTCATCTAGTAACCATAACACAAGCTCTTCTTAGCTTGAGGCTAGCTGATGTTATGTGAATTGTCCAGTATTCTTTGTTTATGCATTGTACTACAGTAAGCACGCACTCAGTTCCAAAAACAGCACATTTGGTGACTCTATGAGTTTACGTATAGAATTAAACTAGCACAGACCGTAATTCAAAGAACAAGTTCAGTTCTAAGGAACGTAACGTAGAACCGTTCGCGGGTCATTAAAAACAAATTAATTAACCCAAACGAACGTAATCAAGCTAACTGGTGGGTGTAGCCACTGTACCCCTCTTTGCAAACGTATCAAAATAACAGTGATCTACTTACTTAATTTACTTAACAATTTTCTACAAATCAGTAGGTATACCACCAAAGTTTTCCTTTACATCAGAAAGTTAGTAAGGTTTCTGATGAAATGCTCGAGTTACTCGAATAAGGGCCTTTGGGGATGTTACACCCTGCCCTGTTATCAGAATAAGGGTACTATAGAGATATATTTCAGTAGTAGAGATGAAGTTTTGGATCTTATTGATATAATTTTTAGACTAGTATTAAAAACGACGTAATTTGCATTGGGCATTAGCGTCGTAACATGAAACGTTCCACTTTATCTGAGTTTTCAGTTTCCCATTTTGATCTTGATAAAAGAAATTTGAGAAAATGACGTATCCATTTTGATTCAAGAATTGAGCAGGAGAGAATGAGAGACAAAGTCATTCTCAGTCTCATTCTATAAGTACCCAGGTACTAAATCTAATTTGGTGGATAACACTATCACTATAACAGAAACAAAATTAATGCGTGTCATATTTCCTTTTTGGTAGTCAATTCAAGGAACGAACGCAACAAGTATCGATTCAGACAAATTCATTTTTCACGTTCTATGAAAACAGGAAATTATCTGAAAAACACAGATTTGCTTTGAGAAATATTCCTAACTGACATAAAGAATACCAAACGGAACAAAGGAATTGAATCAAAGCGTTCGAAAATGGTACGCATTTCCGAATATTCTTTTGATCAAAGAGACAATAACGTAAAACAAACATATCTACGAGTTACATACCTTTTCGGAAATTGATATTCTTGTTTTACTTACCGATTGGTACTTGTAATCTGTAACTTAAATAACTTACTTTTACTTAGGAAGGCACTGTAATTAGTTATATGAACCCACTCCCAACCCTCCCAAAACAAAAACTATTGCTTTTAGTTAGTATTTGAACAAATATGTGATCGTAGTAATGGGACAAGTATAAAATATACTGGCATCATCACACCAAAAACAAATAATTGTCCACTGCCCAACAAAGGCCTCCTCTGATAAGTGCCAACATAAATGTCCTTCTCTGGCATAACATTAACAAAATAATACATCTTCGAGAGTGTGTGTAAATTTTGCTGCCAGTATTTTTTTCTACGCTAGCATACTTGAGACCACCTATGTGAGAAAACTCATAGCAATTAACAACAAGGGCTAGTGCAACCTATTCTATCTTAAAAAAATCCACAGTCGTTAGTGTTTTTTTATTTTTCTCTTTTGACACAACGTTCGTTTTTCACAAATAATAGTTGACTAGCGGTCCGCCCCGGCTTTGCACGGGTATTAAACAAAAATTATTTTACAGAAATTATACACACTAACACGATGGGTTTCACAGTTTTCATACGGATTCCTTCCTTTTTTTAACAGCATTGGTGTTTTTGACATTGACTGACACTGGCCGTAGAGAAAAAGCAAGAACCGTGCGCTATATTCAACCTCTTTTTCTATTATGGCTCCGCGCCAAAATAGAAAAAGAGGTTGAATATATAGCGCACGGTTTAATTATTGAATTTTTCATGCAGATCCCTAACTTTTTTTAAAATACTATATAGCCTATGTTCATCACAGAAAATTTAGGATTCTAATGGTGAAAAAATTTTTCAAATCGGTACAGTAGTTTTGGAGCCTATTTAATTCAAAAAACAAACAAACAATCAAATCTTTCCTCTATTAATATAGATATAGACAAAGTCTTATATTTTATTAATCGCAGATTCCGTTTGATTTCCAAATAAGTTAAACGACGACAAAGATATTAAATTAGCTGTTGTCGTTGCTATGCTTGAAACGAATTGAGTTTGTGGCTATCTAACTTATTGAAAATTGCTTTAAGTACACAATTTCAGTGTTTATTTTTGCGGGAAATCCAAGTTCTTTTTCTTAAATAATATTAGCCATATTTAACCGCCATTATACCTGAAAATCTGGCGGTGAATGTCTAAAACATTACAGTGGCATTGCAACTTAATATAAACTATGTAGTACAGTAGTACAATATTTGGATAAATAAATAATCAATTTCGACGTATGTCGCTTTTTGACGCTTGTTGACGTATGGAGCTTTTACCTTCAGCCGTTTGAGCGTGAAGGAGTCACTAGCTCAACTCCTTCAAACGGAAAAAATAAAAAGCTTTTGATCCCGGAAAAGTGCAGTGTTCCCGTGGGTTGATCAAATATCGGTCGGTCGGTTTATATTATAGTAATAAAATAAATTCGAATAAAGACACATCTGGGTCCTTAGCCAACCGGCATTCGCTATGAAGCGATTCGATTTTGAAAATTGTTATCGCTCTAGCGATGGCAACCTTCAAATGGATTAAACGTCAAGATTTTTGGTAGGCAATGTACGAATATTTTGATTTCACCGAGATTTCACCAAACCGATTGACAACATCGAACGATCACTTCTATCAAATTCCTAGCCAAGTGGCAGTTTTGAGAAGCGACTTCACGTAGTTGTCTATTCTCTTGATGGATACACTAGCGAATGCTAAGACCCTGTAGAAATCGAATCGAAATGGCGATTTCATAAAAAGCTGTTGGAATTACGTCAAAATTTTAAGTAGCCTTGCGCTAGCGTGGATGTAGCATTCACGACCGCACCCTTGTTTCCCTGCGTCCATGAGGGATTAAAAATAAACTTAACAACGAAAAAAACAAGATAAAGCTTTTGCAAATGATCGGCAAAAATTAACACATTTGGCTTCTAAGGGCGAGAGTCGAAAGAAATTACAATACAAACTAAAACGTCTATTGTCAAAATGCAAAATAGTTTTGAATTTCTGTTATTTACTCCAATATTACCGAGATGATACGAGTGTCGTAAAATGTGTATTTTCTCCTAATTATTTATTTCTTCATGATTTTAAGAACTTGTTGAAAATAATTAAATAATATAATTATATAGCTCAAAACCATTGTTATTTTCTTTCTATTGATTTTAATTACACAATAAACACTGCCATAAGTATTTCAAAAGATTGGGTAAACTTCCAAATCGAAACAATTTTTTTTTTTATGTATCACGTTTGTTTACAGAAATTCTATCTGAAGTTATAGGTAACAACCTACTTGGCTTGGTACTCCTTTTTATTTGACCCGTCATTTCATGAACGGTGAACGGACGAAATAAGCGAATGATTGAGTTCGATAACTATAGACTACAGACCGTACACCATAAATTGTCCTGCCTCAGGAATTGGCAGCATTATATTGGCAGCACGATATTGCCAACATTATGAACCTTTTACCCCATTATGTAAACGTGTGTTTATGTTTTAATTTCATATTTGTATATAAATATATAAGTAGTTAGGACTAGGAAAGTTTTAAATTATGAAACAATTAAAATTTTAAATTATTTATTGAAATTGTTCTGACACTAATTATGGTCAAAAAGGAAATAAACAACACAAAAAATGCTTATAAATCGAAATCTTCAAGATCCACGACGATTTTCAGCAGAATTGACTTGTTGCAGGCAGCAATAGCTTCGCTTCTTTATATATGTATTCTACTCGTGGTTTTCTCCGACATGACTGAAAATGACACATAAAATTTGTATTAGTATAATATAAAATTCTAAAAATTCAATATTAGTATATATACAAATTAGGGATATCATAACAAGATAAATTAAATAACCTGAATAATTTACTTTTTTATTTTATCTTTTTATGTGAGTAAATCTTATGATCCATACTAAAGGTATCGTGTATAAAGCTGGTATCCCTATTTTACTTACCAGTTGCATTGATGGTGCAACGCGAGATCGCACTAGATTTAATGGATTTAACTGGGCATGGTCTGCCTTTTCTTCCTCACAAAAGGCACGCACCTTCAACACAATCTCTTTTGCACTGCTTTTAAAAGGCTTTGGCATGAATAATTCGAAAAATATTAATTAATAACACAAATACGAGCGCAATACTTCAATCAAACTATGACAGTCTAACAACAAAAGATTGATAACCAATTGTGCCAACTTATCGGCATTTAGCGATCAGACGTATAGACAAGGCGATAGCTACGCGAAGGTTATTTTGTCTACCAATTGAACTTCGCCATCATTTGAGCTATGATGATTGTCGTTGCGAAGCGTGATATCGATGGAATATATGTCAAATCCATACATTTTTGTACTTTTCTACCATCGCTTTCGCTAATCAAATGTTACTTTGTCTAGAGCCCCTGTTCTCCGTTTATAATAATGTCCTCTTAAAGTTTGAAGTAATAGGGCGCTGTTTGTTTTAACATCTCAGACCTAACGGTAATTTCGGAACCATAATGGTTTTACGTTTACCGCTGTGATTACATCCTAGGGTTTTATGGGAGAGATTGTTTAAAAACACTGTAATTTTTATTGATAATGTGCTATTTGATAAAGTTTTTTTATGTTTGGCATTGGGTGATATATTTTTAACCTTGTCATACCTACTTAGAGCAATCAACAGTAATGAACCTTATCGTAAATATTCTATGTTAATGCGAGTGAACAGAATGGGATGGGACCATTTTGAATTCGAACAAATACGGTGGGACAATCACTTTAACAAAGTTCCATCGCATTAACTGTAACAAGGCTCCATCCTAATCTGCAAACGCGCAGGTTTACTCCAAATTCATCACTTGTCACTTGCATCTTCAGAAGAATGCTGAACATTCCATCATTTTCAGCTTATACCCGGAAATACGAACACGTACACTCCAAACAAGTCAATATTAGAAGCACCTTTCATTGCTTCGAAAGTACGCTTCTTCCCGTACGCTGCCCATCCGAGGACCGCATGCATGCGTGTCGAACTCTTCGGATGCAAATGGAAACGTATGTATAAATTGTTAGAGATCACTTTGCATCATGCTCTACCTCCGGTATCAGAGGTTAGGGGCTAGGGTGAAGATACGCGTTCTGATTGTAACTTTCTGAATTCTGCGCTCTGACAGAAAGTATTAAAATTATAAATTTATTGGGATACACTCGATTGCATTTTTTAATTAAAATTATTGCCTGTTAATTAAGTCTATGGTTTAACAGTTAACAAATGATAACCGTCAGTTTGAATACAGAACACACATTTCCACCCTAGCACGGTGCGGAGCTACCTCGCCGTGTTATTTTACAAACGCGTTTGCGACGAACTCTGCTTTGAGGCGATTGTATATTCGCCAAGCGCATAGCGCACGGCGATTGGCGAAATTTGCGTCTTTTGACGAATGTACTTATACTGTGTAATTTCTCCAGAGGCCATAATCGCATACTCGGCTCCTCGAGGATGTGAAATGCAAGCTATGACAGGAGGTGCGGTATTCTTGGATCTCGCCTACGATGGAAACATGACTGCGAAGTGGATATCTATTGACGGGCTGGGGCAGATAACTGATTCTTTGTACGGCCCTAACGATTTTGAATTGGCGGACATCCTCGATACTACTGGTAAGTAATAACGATTTCTACACCAGTCTGGGAAACTCAGAACGAAAGATGAAGTTCTTCTAACTCTCTCTCTCTCTGTGGCGAGCTAAGCTAGACAGAGAGAGTAAAGGTTGAATAATTTTCCTTTGACATTAACTTTTCCATCTGAATTTTTGTTCTTTATTACGTCAGCTAAAGGTTGATTTTCAAGCAACTCAATTTGCAGGGAGTCGATGGATGGGATGGAACAGGACCATACTCACGGATGAAGGCGTCAAACTCACCTTCAACTTTACCGATACCAGGCTATTCCATCATATTGATATTCACACCAACAATATGTTCACAAAGGATGTACAGGTACTTTTATTGCAAAAAGAGCTTGCTGAGTTAAAATCCCTTCTCAAGGTCTCTCCTTAAGTCCGCCACATAACTTTCAGAGAGATGCTATAAAATAGAAAACGAAAAACTACTCTTCACAATATCCTTTGTAAATTCGTTAAAACTCCTATAATCAAAAGACATAATAGACATTTTGAACAAAGTATAGGTTTGGCAGTAAAAGAATATAAATTTTACAGCTCTTCAAAGAAGTGGAAGTCTACTTCTCACTTGAAGGAGAGCGTTGGCAAGAAGATTTCATCGCCTACGAACCCAAACAAGATAGGGTGTCGGAGCATGCCCGCTTTGTTCATGTAGATCTGGAAAACCGTACTGCCAAGCATATTATGCTAAAGTTGTACTTCCAGCATGAATGGATTCTCATCAGCGAAGTCACCTTCAAGACTGGTGAGTTAACTGTATAAGATCTAAATATTATGTGCCTAACGTTTTTATAACATAGAATTTGTAGTAGTTATTTTTTTCTGAGAAACAAAAGACGTTAGCTTATTGCATCGTCACATTAAAACGAGAAGCCTATCTCGCACTACAAATAGTATGTAAAACTCTAACATTCCACGAGGGAAATTATTGAATTATCAGCAATAGTAGTCTAGAATAAATTTAAATTAAAGTCACCGTAGATACCTAAATACACATCCCGATCGAGGATTTAATGCCCCTACTTAAAAAAGAAATAAATCAGCGCGAACGGCAGATAATTTGTTTGGAATCCATTGGCAGCTTGCTGAGTTCGCAGTCCGAATCAACGTTCAATTCCAGAGATAAACACCCTCGATCCGCACTCGGGATTCCAACAGTTTATCGAATCTGATGTTTTCTGCAAATAAATTATTCTTTCGATTAAATAACGGAAAAAAACATAAGCGATCGGGTAATGTTCGTTTCGAACAAAACTCTGCGGGCGGAACACTGCTAATAGATCAATTACTTCTCATCGAACCCTTATCTGTACAGGGCACTCGTGAGCCCGCGGCTATTTCACAAATTTTATCTTTCTCTAATTAATCCACAGCTCTTTTGAGGGTATCGCCACTGGAGTGATAAATCGCCTCAGCCAACGAAGAAGTTGTAATTAAAGAGTCTTTGATCTGTACGATTTAGCTCCCAAATTCTTCCGGTGGCTTATCCAGCGTACGATATTGATAGATTATCCACGAAACATGTACTGCAGCACTATTTCACATAGAAATGACCTGTCTTTTGTTTTGTTTCGAACTTTCCATAAGAAAGTATTAAATAGAGATCCATACTAAAATGTTCCACAAATTTTATAAACTCTACCAATCTATCAAGTGGATTTGCCGCAGGCAAACCACTGTTATAAATCAGGCTGGAAACAGTCTTTCTTGTGTTAAAAATCTATTTCTCGAGTCTATAAAATAAATCGGCACTGAACTAGGTCCATTTTAAAGAATTGTCGCATTCGAAGTGTATGAGAGTTCGTGTATGGGCTAGTTACTAAAATTGGGTTGAAATTGTTGGGTAGACTCTCGGTAATTGGAACGATGTTACGTTAAATATTTGGAGGGTAAAATTACATTTTGATTGCAATAACGCGGTTCGTGCTCACGATTTCATAGCGTCGTCACCAAATTAGGAGGCACATACTGTCGACTAAACGTTTATCCTAATCCCACAAGTAGGAACCCATACTAATATCGTAAGGTATCATATTACGTAGGTAAACCAAATCCGGGATAAAAGGTTACACTACATATCGGGAGATATTTTGTGAAAAATTAAGTATAATTCCAATCAAACACCGTCAGAAAGCATAGCTATCTGTGTATTCGCACAGAATCTACTTAGATAAAGACAAAAATCACCGATACGTAGGTACGAATCTTTAATTTTCATAATAAATAACCACCATATATTCTACGAGTATATGGTACGAATTGTGAACTGCACGAGTAAAATATAAAATCATTAGAAACGCAGTCCAAGCAAGCCCATACAAGAAATATCGCTCTCAAAACTTTAATCACTCTAGAAAGCTATGTACATACACAGTTTTCGAAACCATGTGTACAAATATGTTCTTTTCACACAATATTACATAAACTGGGCTGTGTAAATATTATATTCAACGCTATTTTCATCCAATTCATTACCAAAATTACATTTTCCGGGAAAAAGCTATTCAAATCGCGTTGATATTTTAATAAAATACGTTTACTTGATGAAAGACGACTCTCATAATTTTAATCGCTAAAGATAAAATGAATTCGTGTGTATACTCTGGAAAGTTAATTCTAGAAATTATTAGCATATCTAAATCAAGTAAGTACCTACTTGTGTTGATTTCTATTTAGGTCTAAAAAAATTCTTAACCAAATCGCAATCGTGTTCAACAATAAAATTAAAAAAAAAACCATCAAAAAATAAGCGAAAGAAAAACTCTGATTCACTTTCACATTTTAGAGATGACTTATCTCTTATCGAGCCACAAAATAGGACCGTATAACTTTTTCATCGATAACGTCGTGAGTTTTTAATCAACGTAAGTGTTCTAGCCATGTTGTAAAGATCCGCGGTAAAACAGTGTATGAACTTTCACCTTTGACGGGCCGATGACCTCACGTGCTTGGCAACGGCTAAGCAATTCTTAAATCTGCGTTCAGTATATAATCACTCAAACATTTCGGACGTACTAAGCCCTAGTTTATAGAGCGTACTTATAAATTTGTTTGTGAATCAGCCTTATCTGCATAAATTTATAGAACGTTTTGATAGAGCCGCACGCATAGCTTTTAATTAAACTCTACCTTTATTCTCTTGATAAAATTTTTATACTATGATCGATTTAAAAACTACGTTTTCCGTGAATGCAACACAAGTTAAAAAAGCCAAGATATTTTATGATTGAGAATGATTGACAAAGAAAATTACAACACTTAAATAAAACAATTACAACTTATAATTTACACTGTAGGAAAGAGATTTGAGGAAATAATTATTTGGGAAATAGATATGCTAATAGCATTGCTTATTCGTTGACCAAAATAGAAGCCAGCGCGGTCAAATCACCTGAAAACTCTATGAACAACTTTTGTATAATTTTCGTATATTGCTTGTACCCAAAAAACCCAAGGATCTAGGTTTCCGCCCCATAACTAACCTCGGGCAAGATTAGTGCCAAGAAGAGCTAATATCAGCTATAAAGAATCACCAGCACGACTAACCTGTCGAAGTAGTCGAAGACGGCAAAAAGGTGCATTTTGTCATATTATTCCGTATTCGACGAATGGAAATGCCCGAAAAATTCGGCACACGGAATCCATTAGTAAATAGGTAGCGTAATACATGTGAAAGGGCTGTGAATACGGAATTAGCGAGAATGAAAATGTACGTACGTTTTGGAGCATTAATAAAAGAAGATATCAACCTACTTTTTCTACGTGGTTATGTCTGTTGTAAAATTTGCGAATTCACATGATTTTTGGGATACTATTTCAATGTTTTTCAAGGTGTAAAGTCTTGACTTATGATTGCTGAAAAATTTTGAAAAAGTTTAATATGCAGGACAATTCACACAGCATAGCTAGCTTCAAGTTAAGCAGAGCTTGTGTTATGGGTGCTAGATGACTTTTTGTGTAGAAAAAATAACCAAAAAAAATATTTCTTTTACGCTGTGATATAAGTTAAATTATGATCTCTACACACCCAAACTACCAACAGCACAGCCCGGGGCAGTTTAGTACCTACGACATTTCAGTGTGTGAATATTGTTGACAGCCGAAAGACGTATTTATTATAAGTGTGTTAGAATCGGCGAGTTTAATTAATGTGAATTTGATATTAGAACCTTTATGCTGATTTTGTAATACAAATCGTCCACACGTTTTATAAAATATTTAGTTAGGTACTCCTTGTTCTGTAACTACCTGAGAGTGGCTGACTGCCAGTGCAGTAACGGGTTTGTGCCAAAAGTCAGTTAATTCTACACTCATTTCTAATTGTACTGGTAATGAAGCGGGGGATAAACAGATTGCGCTGAAAATCGTGAATTAAAACATTGCTACTTTTTTGGCAAAGCATGCTTTAATATGTCATGAAGGACATGCGCTACAAATAACTTATTTTGGCACTTAATTTTTAAAGTTTTTCAAATTTACTACTTAAATATTCACTAGAGAATAAATTATGTTAGCTGTTCTGCCTGACTTTAGATATCCATCCTATTTTGCGACTAAAAACTACAACTAAAACGAATGAAAAAAAAAACACTATTACGTACGCATCACAATGAAAAAAAAAACATCACAATTCGAATTGTTTACATTAAGGGCTGTTGATTTTGTTAAAACAATAAATAAATAAATAAATCACTTCGATTCGAAAATCCTATACTATATGACGAAGGAAGAACCCTCGTTACGCTTTTTAAATGGGTGACGTCACCAGGACTGACGTCACTATCATCATTGTCTTGTTGGTAGAAGTCTGCTCCATCCAACCGGCGACCGAGAAAGAGATTCCTGGCCCGAACGATCCCACGACACAGTTGATGACGTCAGCAGTGATGACGTCAGCAGTGATGACGTCACGATTTTCGTTGTCCGGATATTCCTCGATAGAAGGTAGTCCCAATGAAACAGCAGTTAGAAACAAGAACGTTTGATTTATTCCAGGGAGGTCCGTTCCCTCCGAGTGCTCGAGCAAGACTGAATGTTTTACTCGCCCGGTGGCTTTATTTATAGCAAAAGGTTGCCTAGCGTTTTCACAATAACAAAGGAGCAAACTCGGGGCGATGTTTTTGAATTATCACAAAGTTCTTATAGGAAACCTAACCAAGTCGATGACTTAATTAATTTTAGAGGTTTAAACACTCAGTTAATTCTTAAAACTAGATCGTAGTGTAGAAATAACGTCTTCGCGCCGACACGGCCATTCTGCACGGCGGTGCGCGCTCTGCACCAGCCGGGTCAGCGGTTACTGTAACTGTAACAAAGGTTTTCCTTTTAAGTTTGGTATCTGTGTACAACTCCATCGAGTTGCAAACAAGGTTCTCGTAGAAAGTCAGGTTTAGTTTGTAAGTTTCTCGAAGGAGTTAGTTTAGTTTGTTTATCGAAGGTTCTCGGAGGTTCTCGTAGATGGTACTCGTAGATGGTACTCGGAGGTTCTCGTAGAAGGTCAGGTTAAGTTAGTTTGGAAGGTTCTCGAAGAAGTTAGTTTAGTTCTCGTAGAAGGTCAGGTTAACTTAGCTTGGAAGGTACTCGAAGAAGTTAGTTTAGTTCTCGTAGAAGGTCAGGTTAACTTAGCTTGGAAGGTACTCGAAGAAGTTAGTTTAGTTTGTATATCGAAGGTGCTCGGAGGTTCTCGTAGATGGTGCTCGGAGGTTCTCGTAGATGGTGCTCGCAGGTTCTCGTAGATGGTGCTCGCAGGTTCTCGTAGATGGTGCTCGCAGGTTCTCGGAGGTTCTCGTAGATGGTGCTCGGAGGTTCTCGAAAAAGGTTAGTTTAATTTGGTCATGGCTGTGTCGTTCTCGTATGTTCTCGTAGATTCTGTAACAAAGAGAAATTGCTTTTAAGTTTGGTACCTGTTTAAACTATAACGAGTTGTAAGTATTACGAAAATGGGTAAGGTCTTTGGAGGTTATAGGTTCTCGGAGGTTATAGGTTCTCGGAGGTTAAAGGTTCTTGGAGGTTATAGGTACTCGGAGGTTATAGGTACTCGGAGGTTATAGGTACTCGGAGGTTCTCGTAGATTTCTCGGAGGTTTCTCGTAGATTTCTCGGAGGTTTCTCGTAGGTTTTCTCGTAGATTAGGAGGATAAGAATAGGAAGGGAGATGTAGTTTGTAATGAAGCATGAACGCTCGCAAGTAAAAGTGGTTATCAACTTATCTGTTTGTCCATCGTGTCTAGCTGACGAAGTACACAGCGCGGGAAGTAGATTGGTTTCTTCCACCGACATGGTTTGTTGCACGCCTGCTCACAAAGTACAGCACGGGAAGTAGACAGTGTTCAGAGGACCTTCTGGACTGGTTTCTTCCGCCGACATGGTTTGTTGCATGCCTGTTGGGCGGAGATAATCTAGGGCCATCTTCCACGGTTGTTTACCCATCGTTCTAGCTCACAAATACAGCACGGGAAGTAGAAAGTGTTTCGAGGACCGTGTGGATTAGGTTCTCCCGCCGACACGATTTGTTGTTTGCCTGTTGGGCGGAGATGATCAAGGGCAATTTTCCACGGTCGTTTATCATTCTCCAGGACTGTCTATGCGTTCGGCTTTTCCTGCCATAGAGGGGCTTGGTGTATCCGTGGTTGTTATACCCCGGAGTAGTGGTTTTACTGGCTGGTACGCGGTTATGAAGTTATTGAGGCAGTGATGACCTCGCTGGGGTGGTTTGGATCAGAAGCGCTAGCAGGCCCTGATCCCACTTCTGATGACGAAGGAAGAACCCTCGTTACGCTTTTTAAATGGGTGACGTCACCAGGACTGACTTCACTATCATCATTGTCTTGTTGGTAGAAGTCTGCTCCATCCAACCGGCGACCGAGAAAGAGATTCCTGGCCCGAACGATCCCACGACACAGTTGATGACGTCAGCAGTGATGACGTCACGATTTTCGTTGTCCGGATATTCCTCGATAGAAGGTAGTCCCAATGAAACAGCAGGTAGAAACAAGAACGTTTGATTTATTCCAGGGAGGTCCGTTCCCTCCGAGTGCTCGAGCAAGACTGAATGTTTTACTCGCCCGGTGGCTTTATTTATAGCAAAAGGTTGCCTAGCGTTTTCACAATAACAAAGGAGCAAACTCGGGGCGATGTTTTTGAATTATCACAAAGTTCTTATAGGAAACCTAACCAAGTCGATGACTTAATTAATTTTAGAGGTTTAAACACTCAGTTAATTCTTAAAACTAGATCGTAGTGTAGAAATAACGTCTTCGCGCCGACATATATAATATACTATTTAAATCTCAAACAAAAACGTTGGCTATGTACGTACATACATGTATACATAAGTTATATGAAAATAATATCAAAAACAAGACTACCTCTTTTCAAACCTTATAATAGATAAAAAAATAATAGTTTAAGAAAACCAACTACTGAAAACTCAACAGCCAACAAAGCACCCAGCTCCGAATCAACAAGAAGCATGATCCCATTGTCAAGATGACTATCAAGCTCAGCGAAACGCGATTCAAAGGCGTCTAACTTCTATTGTGGCCCACAATTAGCCTTGTGCTCGACACCCATTCATTTCCCTTCATTGTCTGTAAGCTTTCTGCGGCTCACTATGGCTCTGTATGCATATTAAAACGAATTGAAATGAAATTAAAATGTTCCAAGTTGCACTATGTTGGTGTCGCATTCTAGGACGGAAAGACTCGAAACAAACTTTTGTTAATGACCTAATTTTTGTCGTCTTTTGTTTTTTCTTGTTGAAGTAGATCGTGAAATTTGAATAAAATAAAATAAAAAGACCTTTATTCAATTTCACAGTGATAAACAATTTCAAAGTCTTATAAAATATTAAATAATCATGCATTATATGTATAGTATACAGAATTGAACAATTTAATTTTAATTGAAATTGTAATAACTGACCTAAAACCTAGACTATTATGTTATAAAGGTACTCGGGAACACATTTTATGCATTTTTTATATTATAATCTTGCTCCGCGCTATCAAACTATTAGGTCGAAACCAACTAGTTAATCAACTTACGGACAAACCGTATCACGCATTAAGTTAGTTATAAAAAAACAACGAGCAAGCGTTCAAAATCCTACTAGTATGCTGTTCCGGTTAAAAACATTCCGCTTCCATTACTGAGTTTTTCCAAAATCGACTCGATTGCTATTAATCGGTTATTAATAATTAAACTTAGCGGAGTGCCCAAACCTGTCAGGTTAAAAGCGGGTGTTCCATAATCCGATTGCGAAATATTAATATAGTTAGAGCCCGCTAGACCGTGCATCAACTACTCGTCCAGTCCTGCCGTTGTATCTACATGGAAGTATCAAGACCGCTAGTTCCGCACATACCAAAGATCCGTTCAAAATTCCGCTGTAATTCGTAAACCTAGGACTTAAATTTTAATGTAGGTTTTTAACAGCGGGGTGTACGTGACTTAACCCCAGGTGATTTGGTTATGTTGATCCTAATATGAAAGTTCAAATCTACTTTTACGCAATGACTCGTTACAGTTTTGTATGAAACTCTTTCAAATAAACTGAACCTCTTCTCTTACAAACTGATTGGCTAAATGAAGAACTTAAGTAGGTACTTGATTGTTAATCCGTCATTAAAATTAATAAAGCCCTTGGTAAATTTTGGTATACTGAAAATAACTGCTCATTACAGGAGATTTGCAGAATATTAAATCAATGTAGGTATCATATATACATTTTATGTCATTAATTATCCGTCTCTAAAATGTACACATTCACATTACAGTAACATGATAATCCCTTTCGTCCAGAAAATGCAGTTGTTAGATGGCAAACTTATAAAGGTTTTCTTTCAACAGTACCAACAGTCATCAATGGTTCCGCGGAGTTCTTGGAAGAGTACTACCGTTCTGACTTCACCCCATCTTCACGTAAAAAGCGTAACTCTTCAATGAAAGTCTCCGTCGGGGTGGCTTGCTGTGCTTTGGTTGGGGGCGGCGCTTTTATAGCGTTGACTGCTATTCTGCTAACTAAGAAGACTCGAAGGAGGATCCCAGCTTTGCTCAAGAAGCCTTTCTGTCCGTCGTTAAGAAGTAACGCTAACTCAAGGAACAATCGGCGCGCGCCGCGTCTGGCATTGGCGCTTGCTAACTGTCCGCCAATCCATATGCTTCGGTGAGTTTTTTCTACTTCAACTTATGCAAGGGCAAGTCACCTCCTACGGTATGCTGGTGGAAAGAGTCCGCGACAGAAAACTATGCCAGCCAAAAAACTAAACTAATTTATATCTACGCATTTGTTTGTCTGAATTGGAGGCTTAGCTGCCAGTTTCTGGGCTCCTCTTTCTTTATACTCTCTTTGCTCTAACGCAGGGAGGTAACTAGTCCTTGTGATTCTTATATAATAGTTCATTAGTTGAAGCTCTTAGTTCTAGATTTAGATTAACTCCCTAGGGATACTGATCGGGTATACTACAATACTACAGGGTTGCCTTTGGTTTCTGTTCTTATAAGCGCTAATTATTGTTGATACGTCTTAAGAGCTTTGACTAATAAATTTGTGTGCATTGCAGGAATATAAACGTATAACCGGCATTGTTAAGGTAGTCGGTTTGAGCATGATGTCATTTCTCTTTCTGTCCCACGTCAGATCGGTTTTGAATGGAGAAGGATATCATGAGAGATAACCTCATGCTTAATCCCATTATTTAAGAACACAGGTTATATTTGAAATTTTTAAATGGTTTTCAGAAACATTGATATTTTATGTAAGTAGACCAGAGGTGCTCCGGCGACGGATGAATTTCTTACAAACGTAATACCAAAATGATTTGTAAATTGAGCATATTTTCACAATGGTTGCTGTTCCTGCCACAAGCTTTTTTGAAAATACTTAACTACGAGTATATATACAAATAATAAGAACACGTGTTTTCTTTGAATAACTCCGATTTGGTTTGATTTAATTTCACTAATGTCTTTTGAAATTAAATTGTGGTAGGAACCTAGATAAATACAATTTTAATACAAATACATTTGTATATATTTTGGAAATTCATCCGTGTCGCCGGAGCCTTAAGATACTGTTATAATTTTCCCTCATAATTGTATTATTATGCCTCTACGCAAGAATTAGCTGTGCCAAAAGAACTTTTTTTTATTCCTGCATGGTTTACCCTTCTTTAACAAAAAGAAGAAGTCCTCAATTGCATTATAATATTTTGGAACAGATTTCGTAATTTTTTGAAAAAAGCTTTCTCTGAGACCACCTTCATATTTATATGTTGATATTTAGATTTTGCTAAAACAGCTTTTTTGGATATCCACATTTTTGTTTGTATAAACCCCCAATTAAACTGGGAGGTTCCGCGGCTCTATTGTCTAAATCATAATCGGCTTCAGTTTGGCATTTCAAACCTAGCCTGGACTTCGATTGTCACTTTCGTAATGTGTAAATAACTGAAACCGAAGACCAGTTGAATACCTTAGGCAAAACCGACAACATTCTGACTGGGTCTACAACTGGTAATCGGTTTGAAGTTCACTGGTAATGGATTTCAAGTTAGACAATAAGGCTGCTGGTTAAGTTTTTTCTTCAGACGTCTTATTAAAGCTGTAACAAAAAACACAGAAATGACGGCAAGAGGTGTGAAGCAATAATTTTTTCGAAGATACAAAAAAGAGTAAGTATTTTTTATTTTCTGAAACCAACTATGTTGTCTGTGATTAATAACGTCTGTGCTTAAAATATACCCATAAATCGGAAGATTTAGTAACAGTGCTTTTCATCGAGATTTAGTAACAGTGGTGTTCACCGATATTATGATAAGCCCGTTGGTTCCTTAAATAATACTGGTTTTAGATTAACGTTCGCTGCTTTTTAATAAAACAGTTAGTTATTTTACCGAAAGATTCTTGTTACAAAATATTTCTGTATTCATAGAAATTCTATTTCTTTATTAACAAAGAAATCTACAATTAAATAACCAAATTAAAACTATTATTTACAATTAACTAACTGCAGACGGTACAATAAAGTACAGGTAGCTTTACTGATCCATCAATACCAGCTGGATGGGTACCCATGATGCTGGCATTGCCTCGCTGTATGGCATAGAAATTGGCATCATACTTACTAGGGGTTGACTATAATAGTGCCCTTTTTTTGACCGTAAGATTTGTATTTAATATTAGTAGGTATTATGTAAGTAGTTTTTTATAAGGGCTGTGGATTTTGTTTTACCAATAATATAAATAAAATACCTCGGTATCTAATTTTCGTTTTTAAGGGTGCGTTTTTGATGGCCATCTACACAGGTTTTGTTTTAGTTTTCAATTGAAGGTTTTACCATTATCCCCATAGCACGCATAAATCTCCTTTCAACTCCATGAAACTCCGTTTTAACTGTTCAAAGAAAAACCACCCTTATGATCCACCTCAGCTACATCACGGGTCACTCTCTCACCTTAGCAAATATTCAAGAACACGAGAACTTGACTACGGTTCCTCGTATTACATATGAATTGTTTATCAGTGAAGGATCTAGGAACTGGGGGAAAAATGTAATTGAATGTTTGGAGCTCTTGTGAATTATGAATAGGCTTCGGTGCGATCGATAGAGCGTGAGTGGTTCCGATCCGTTCTACAGCAAATAAAAACATTTTACGTACAGTTTTTACCTTTTTAAAGTGACGTGTAACAATACATCACGTTGTGTGGTTCTACCACACAACATGGTGTGTTATTACACGTCGCGTCAGGAGTATATCGTATGGCATATCATATCCCTAGTCATTCGGTTTTTTATACCTACCACCAAACAAAGAGATGTAACGCTAGAAACATTATCATTGTGTGTTGTGTCGCTGTAATAATATATCTTTATTGACGCACTATAACACTCCAAATCATAATAGCATTGTTCTAGGTTTACATATAGTAATTTGTTGCTGAGCAGTTTTTTTCTCACTCTTAATATTGCCAACGGAAGAAAACAAACGACTCTTAGCTTCTTCTTCTTCAAAATTAAAAGCGGTTTTTAAAAAGGATACATTTATTTACTCTTTAGGAACATAGATAAATACTATTTTAATACTATTAATCGCAGACCATGGTAAAAATATGCTTATATTACCTACAATTTATTTTGGTATTACGTTTTTGTGGGAAATTCACCCCTCGCCGGAGCCTTAATAAATAAATATTGCTAGACAAAAGACACAGCGTCATCTACGTTTAAGAAAAATTTGATCATGTAACATCTTACTCTGTCATCTTAATATCAACTTATCTCAAATTGACAAGGGACTACCCAATGTCCATTTCCAACATATTTCCAATAAAGAATCTGACCTTTAATTTGGTGGAATTTTATTCTGACATTGATAAAAGTGACGAGAACTTTTGCAGTTCTTGTCGGCTATTTTGAACCACTGAGAGGTTTGAGAGGTCCTTCTACTCTATTGCAATGAAGTTATTGCGATAGAGTTGTCGAAAAGTCTCTGGAGGCTTAAGAGATATGGATGTTGCAGGTTTGAGTGAAATGCTTCATCCGCTTATGGCGAACTTTAACCTTTGTTTCTAGAATAAGGTCGACATGAATGAAAAATTAAATGAAATGATTTATTAAAATAGAACAGCATGTTTACAGACATAAGTATTACCTATTAATTGTGTCCAAGTGTGTCCAATTGTGTCCTATTAAAGGGTCCAAGAGTAAGGTTTAGGAACAAAGCACTTTGATTTTGATTTTGAGTAAGTAAATGCGGTCCTTTTCTTGTCATATACTTTTATTTTAGACACAAATTTATTTTCGGGCACTAGATGGAGATTTTTAACAGTTTTTCTGTGCAGTGAAAAATGTTTCATTGAATAGAGTCAATAATCCATTTTCACTTTCGCAGCCTATAAACGCAACCCAAATTAGAATTTAGGGTAATATCTTACTCTATCAAACAAAACCGGCATCATAATGCACGACTTTATCAATTATGGCGTGATAGAGTGGGATTATACCTGTATTTAGTGGAGATGGAGCTTAAGTTATCTGCTCTACCTTCGCTGACTACCTTTATGCGCCGTAGTTTAGAATTGAACTTAATACTTTACACAATTTTGTTGGTTACCAGGCCGGCCGTGGTGGATGAAGATTACAGGGAGCCATACAACATCTGGAGAGAAACTCTGGGCCGCCGGGACAAACGCGAATCACACGATCAGAACGAATACAACGGTGAGTGACATATACTAAGATATTACAAAACGAGTTACTCCCGTCCGACCATGATCAGTTTGGAGTCGCGACTGTTCAAACAAAAAGTTTTTCACGGATCATTGATTAGTTGACCATACCATATGATCAGTTTGAGGTTTCACTGTTCAAACAAAAAGTTTTTCACGGACCATTGATTAGTTGCAAATGCTTTTTCGAAAATGTATTCAATTTCTTACTAACTACTACAATTTCTTAAGTAAATTTTATATAGATAATGATTTATAACTTATTATGACATAATGACAGCACTTACGAGACTGGTCTATATGGCGTAATATAGAAGAAGAGAAAAAAGTTATAAGATGTACACTATTTAAAACCAAAAAAAATACTAACCCCTACAAAATACTTCGTTCAGTGTTTCGCAATATTTAACAAAAGTTCTTTAAGTAACGGTGCTCAGAAACCCCAAGTTGAAGAAGTTTTGTCTGTAACTATCGGGAATATTGCAAAATATTGCTTGCTATTTACAAACCCAACCTAACTGTTGGTTTTGCACCGAGTTCCCGTTTCAACTATTTGCATAAACGTAAACATGGTGAAAACTTCCACACTCGAAACGAAACGAAAAAAAAACAAATGTTTTTCAATTTAGAAACGGGCGTTTCGGAAATACTTTTGAACTTAATTAACTCTGTTTTAACGGACCAAATACCCTGCAGGCAAGCATCAAATATTTAAAGTACAAAAGAAAAAACGAAATTCGTCCAACATCAATATTATACCCGTTTTGTACGAGTTGAACTTGAACCGCAGAGGGGTTGCTACCCTTGGCTGGGGGCAAAAAATACAGAGTAGTTTGTTCATTTGTTGCGAGGATATTATTTACAATTAGGGTCAGGCCTCGGCGGATTAAGTATCCTTGACGTTATTAACATCCTCAATTTGTGTTGTTTTTGTGCAGACAACGTTTACATATACCTAAAAACAAGAAATAAATGGATGACGCGTGATGACCGACGTTTGTTGAACGTTATTTGTTATTTGGTTTCTACGATCAATAATGACAACCCCAGCACCCCCTGCGACGGTCCACCTGCGACGCAGGAGGTTTCGATTCCCACCCCCTAGGAAAAATGCTAGTTCGATATGAAAATTTATTCCAGATCTTCTTTCTGTTTACTCGGCATTTATATTAAAAATATTGAATAGAGGTATATACGAAGGATTAAGTGGAAGGTTATTATAACCCCCAAATAATGATGCCATCTATGGCGCTCATTAGGGGAGGCCTATGTCCAGCAGTGGACTATTATAGGCTGGTGATGATGATGATGATGATGATGAAGTGGAAGGTTATTAAGTGCCCATTACATATGCTTTGCATAGCTTGGGGCTAGGTGATACGTGTGGACTGTCCAGCATTATTAATGTTAGTTAATTTGAAAAATTATATTTTGAAATCATTTTCGGTAGTGCAAATATAAACGAGAACATTTAAAATTATGAAGCAGCTTTACTGAATAGCTACCTATGTACAAGTACGTACAGCCCTAGTAGCTTGGGTAATATTTATCGGGGGCTTATAACTAGGGGATTGTCGCTAATGAAGTAAGCTACGTATATTAGCAGGTGTGCGTACAAATACCTACCTCGTAACAATTGAAATTAGGTAAGAGCTTATTCACACAACTGTACCTAGCTGGCAAAATTATGATGGCCTTGCCGAATATTCGGCCACAGCGCCCAGTGTTAAAGATAACATTGACTGCAATATAGTGTACAAGTGTGCGCAAGAAATGGTGTTCACTCTTTGTTCGCTCACTCGTAACGCGCGGGGCATGTGGGTGTAGCACCGCCACGAATGAAAGTTATTTGCATTTTTTTTGCAAAAAACTTGTTACTTGAATTTCTATTTACAACTTTTTTGTTAAACCTCATTAACACTCCTCATTATCAGCGGTTGAACATGTGACCGCTGAGACGACGAGGCAATAGCAAAATCAGTGATCTTGACGAAACGTTTCAAACAACCCTTAGAGAAGGGTATATAACAGAACACATAGGATGGGAAACTATCGTATAATAATCAACTATATTACTTTGACAATAATTTATAATTGACTTATTTCATGATACCATCATAGCAAAACGGTTTTAAATGAAAATTATCTGCGTGTCTCAATCAACTACAAAAAAATATAATTTTATATTCTGTCTAGGACATACAATAAACTGAAAAAAAATTGGTTTTAATAACCGAATATTGTGCCACAGCGGCCAGTGTTAAAGATAACATTGACTGACAAGTATATATCTTATCTATATATATAAAGAGTACAGGTATTTGTGTATCTTATCTCGTCTATTATAATTTAATCTAAGTCAAAGGTTTAACAAAAATATCAAAAGGATTAAAAGTTCAAAAAACATTTATTTAGATAAATCGTATCGAGATCAAGTCTAGACTGTTAAACTTTAAGCTCTACAAATGACAGAAAAACCTTGCTTACTCTCATATCTTTAGAGGTATATCTACAATATAATATTATATAAACAAAATACAGAGATAATATAAATGAAAAATTTTAAAATCTTTTTTTTTATATTCATATTTATCAGTTTGTGAGTCAAATATTAAGTACAAACAAAAAAAACTTTAATTTGTTTTATTAATTTACTGTAAAGCTCATGCCAGTATAAGATTAATAAAAGCCTGTGCTAAACGTAAAAAAAAATAATCTACTAGGCAGCCCTAGAAAATTTTATAGCAATATGTGGGCTTATTCATTTAATCCCTTATAAGAACATAAAACGTTTTAAAAATACTCCTTATTGAATATCTCTATCTTTTTAAGCCGAACACAAAAAATATACATCTCTAGAAATCCCTCCAGAAAACTCACAGTAAAAGGAAAAGTAAATCCTAACAAAAACAGGCTTAGTGCCCTTCAAATCTACCTTATGGGGAAAATCGACACCGAACTTTTTATGAATGTCCATTATTTACATACATAAATAAATAATCACTTGATTTTAAACATAGAAAACAGGATGAAATGTTTATGTAATACAATAATGTAGACTTATGTGACGTCTTTCGTTCAGTGTAAATGAGTCTTTACTTACACTATGACCACAAAGCTTGGCTTAACTGGTATTATTTTAACTAAGTTTAATTTAATAATGTTGAGCTGAGCTAAGCTTATACAACACAAAACTGCACTCAACGTTTTAGGTTAATAATAACTAAGCTGGTTATATGTATTGACGACCTCTGTGGTGCGGTGGGTGAAGGTCCGCCTGCGACGCAGGTGGATGCGGGTTCGATTCTCGTCTCACACGGGACAAATAATTGTACGATCTTCAGATATTTGTTCAGGATGTTCTGGTCGTTTGCTACGTGTAATTAATAACATTTATGTAATAATTTTGTATTATGTATATCAGTCATCTAGTACCCTTAACACAAGCTCTACTTATCTTGAGGCTAGATGATGCTGTGTTGATTGACCTACCTAATTTATTTATTATTTATTTATTTATCTAATTTCATTTTAGTTAAATCACCTAAATCATTATATCGAGGATTTCGAGATCAATTTCGTAACCCTTCGAACATTATGAAGGATGCATGTCACTTGAACTACCAGAAAAAAAATCTGTATCAGTTTACTCCTACTACGGTACATAGAAAACAACAAGAAAAGAAAAAACTCTAATCGACATTATTTTCCAACAAAACAATGAACTGTATAAAAATTCCAAGTTTAAAATTATGTCAACACAGTTCATTGTTCAAATAATTTCATAAAGCTGTTGGTGTTGCCACCGCTAGTTGGCTCCGACACACTCGACGCGCAGTCGTCCACTCGTTACCATCCAAAGTACCTACTCTTGCACTCGGATTGTTACTTTCCCCCCTTTTCTGTTTACTAACGAATACCCCGGCACGATACGGCCTAATGATTTCCTTAACTACCACCCTAGAATTAAATAGGTAAGTAGCTATTTTTTGCTAGAATGCCGGGAAAAGAAGCATTTAAAGGAGGTCACCTACTATCGCGGAATATCGCGGGTTTAAATGAGACCGCAATGTGTTTTCGTTGCTTGAAAGTAGAATAAGTACAAATGTGACTTATTTTGGGACTTAATTTTGCTGTCGTAGAATTCTCATCAAAAGATTTGGGACAGTCATCTAACACAATTACCATTAGCAGAATTGCCAACAAAGGAAAACATAAACACCGCTTGAGGTAATTCTTAAAAACTATTCGAAAGTGCCAGCAGCTTGAAGCCAGAAGAAAATGGTGTGGGGGCCACATTTTACACATTGTATCTAGAGGTTGGCATTATACCACTGTTGACAGTTGTTTGAGAAGTTTTCGTTTTGTAACATCTTACTACCATTAAAATATACAAAGAATTGATCTCTTACGGGAGCTGTGTGACTAAATTCCCCTATAATAAATAAAGAAAAGAAAAAAGACTAACAAAAACCTGAGACCGACGAAACACATGTACCTACTCTTGTAATCGTTAAATACTTTTTTATAATGTTAACGCCTGGAGTGAAAAAGAGATTGCAGGCATAGCACGTTACGAATACCAGACGTCCGGATAAAAGGTGGCTATTGTTCAGAACCATATTGAAAAGATGATACCCCCTAGCCCAGAGAACTTATTCACTAATTTCATGTCAAAAACGCGTGGGACATAATACAGAGTTCCTTAGTGGTCACAATGCACGCTATCATAATGTAATGTAACCATTTCAAACTACCACAAGCGTGGTTATGACAAGGTGTTATCACGTACCGAAAAGACAAATTTTTGGCATGAGAAATGTGAAAATATTGACTTGTTTTTAGAGGTATAAAATAAAATAGTATTTAAAACTTACTCAAGAAAACCTTTAAACATTTGCGACATAGGAATATAACATTAATTCTGAAGATTAAGGCTGAACTAGATAAAACTTGTATCTTAGGCATTATTTACTTTGACACGGCTACATACCCTTCTCTTCGTAAAACGTTGCGATTCCTACTTTGTTGTTAGTCATAGCGAATAAGGGCCCTGAGCAGTGGATAATGGCCCCCTAAGGCCGATGTGAAGGCGCTAGAGAAAATAGTGAACAGGTTTTCGAGCTTTATACCGAAGGCTCGGTAGACGAAGCAGTTTTCATATAAAAGTAGTTTGTTCGTAGATCTAATATTGAAATTTTATAGGTATCAGGAATAAATAATAATATTAAATAAATAAGTAATAAAAATGTGCATGAAACATGAATAGTTTTTAGGCTGATAACTTTTTTTTTAATAGTAGTATCCGTAAGTGTCGAAAAGTACGATCTACTCTATTTTATCTATTTAAAAATGTCAACATTACAATGGGCAGCCTTTCCTTTTCTTTGAAAGTATTATTGGAATTTAGAAAGGCTGGGTATAAAAATAATTTAAAACATAATATAACTTAACATGATTACTTATATAACTTAACATGAATACTTAAAAACAAATAATAAATAAAAACAAATAATAAATCAATGTAACAAATAACGATAGTTTGTATGAAAACAACGCCATAGAGTGGTGGTCTTAAGGGGTCGTAGTATGTTACTGAGAGCTCGGCCACTTCTAATCTTGATCTAATTATTTGGGAGGGTGCTACACTGGCTTTATGTGTTTTGTGACCCTGTTACAGAAAATTCCTTGGGATATGTAGTCGCCGATTTAATGAGTACTCTTCTTCGTCTCAAAATATTTATTTCTGTCAGTTTGACCCCCAGGCAACAGATAAAGTAATTTTAGTGTTTGAAAGTAAGTATACATTGAGCATTTGTCTAGGTGGAGTTGATGGAAATCTTTGCGGACATTTTCGTTAAAACTATTATACTGTGGGTGTTTGGTACATGGACGAAACAATTTTTGAAGGATTGTTTGTTTGATTTCATGCATTACATTTATTCAGTAGACCTAATATCTTACGTGCCACAGTAGCGGAGATACGATTTAGATTTTATTTATTTGGAAAGCCAGCCGAAATCCTTCCTAATCGTAAGCTTTTTGTTTGTGGCTTTCATACTACAAAATTACTTTTACTGTATTCTGCAATATTCCAAATAAATTATTACTTATTTCCAAAAAAATAAAAGATATCTCGTCAATTCATACATCATAAAGAAAATAAATCACTTTGCCTCGACTGGACATCCAATGAACTGGTTTAAAATTTTTACTGTACTTATATTGCGTAATATTCCAAAAACCCTCTGAAAAACATCTACCTAAACTATGCTAAACATGAATTATGTTTCCAACAGAAATTTGCGAGGACCCCACATTCCCACGACCGTATATGATGAAGCGCGCGGATCCCCACGAGAGTTTCTACGCGGCCACCGATATTATACACCATGTAAGTACTTTATAACTCCACTAGCTGTTGCTTGCGGCTTCGCACGCTCTTCCGGATAGTAGCATATTGTTATTACAGATGAACTACATATATCACACAAATTATAGGGAGCTGCTGTTGTAGCGTAATAAACAACAATTACCTGACTATTCATTGGACTTATGAAATAATTTTCCAGTTTCTCAATATCGACTTTAATTAGATGCAGTTATCAGTGAGTCCAAGAGCTAAAGAGGTTTAGTTTCTATGCATTTCGTAATCACTAGCTCTTAGCAGTTTTACTCTAATTGATATTGTTGATACCCAGTCCAAGCGCCGTCTATAGCAAACGTTAAATACATAAAACACGTCTTAAATCATAAATTTAATTTAAAGCTAATATCATAGTGAGAATACATATTTCTATGTATACATTACATGCCCAAACGACGTGCGAAACAGTATTCCACACGATATATTGTTACTTGCACTAGTTTGGCAAAACTAAGCATAAGTTTGATTCCGAACGAAAAAGATTGAAGTGAACAATGAATGAAAGTGATCACTTTATTTCCCATTTTTATTACTTATTAAACTTGGACTTTGTGACGTATCCAAGAGTCATGTAAGGCCTTAAGGAAATGAAGCACTTTGATTTTGATTTTGAACGAAAAATGAGCATGAGAAGTTTAAAAGATATAAATGTCTCTTGGACTCATTTTGCAAAAAGAGAGAGAGATTCCACGATAAAACTTCTAAAACAAATACATATATTGTGTTTTTTCGTGTTCCATGTTAAATTACATATATAAAATTCATTATACATAGATTTCATTTCACTTCATGCAAATGTTTTTTACATAAAAAAGCAACTATATTATTTCCCACGAAACTGAAATGGCGCATGGATTAACTATGTTTGATTGCGTCTAATGGTTATTTTTATTTTGATTCTCTACACAAGACATTATTCCGATGTGATCCCGTAAGTTTATTTATCTTATCCGTTTATTACAGAGGGTTCATTATTTGTCCCTTAAAACCTAATAAACAAATCATCTGGAATTTGAAGTGAGTTTATTTATAACAAATTATTTTAGTTAATTCTATATTTTTAGTGCCAATTAAACCTGTTTAGGGTACAAGTTAATAACCCCGTAGTAGTCAGTCAATCAAGGTAAGTATGCCATTTATTAACTTAACTAAAACAAACTTAAACACGAATGCCAAACGGTACATATAAAAAAACTTAATAAAACAAATTCCTTATCTACCTGCTGAAGAATTAATAGGAAAAAACGATATTAAAACAACGGCTTATCACGATCATTGTTCTACTTTTATAAAATTACAAGGTAAGCTATTTTAGCTTTATTATTCAATAGCAGTGGCAGGTATAAAATAAATCTAGCCAAAGCAAGACCTAGTTACATAGCAATGAAGTTTGCACGTACCGACCCGATTCCATCTGTATTAATTATTCTTGAACGTCAGTAGGCTTAGTACCACTAACAAAGCTTACGATATAAGTTTTCGAGAACCATTGACGTCATCAAAGAAGAAGGGATATTACAATGGTAGACTAAACGCTATTCTTATCTATGTAGAAAGACCACTAACAATAGCGTTTGCTCTTCTATCAAAAGTGAGTACTTTTATAACATCAATAGTTGCTCGAACGTGACTGCCGCTGTCATGCCAAAGTGCAACAAATCACTCAATATCATTTTAAAACTGTAATCGATTTCATAATAAACTACTGGATCGAACTGGTTATTGGCAGAAAAGTGGTAAATCATACACATATTGCCATAACGAAGAATTCAGGTTGTTATAGTATGAAAAGTAATTCCTCTTGATCAGGTAGGAGCGCTGCGAGGATGGGCTCGAAAACGAAGAAAGTATTTGTATGCGCGCAGCCTGTACTAAGCACTCAAGTCACTTCACGTTAGGAAGTATTTTAATATAATGTTAATCTACATAATTGTAGTGAACAAATGGGTCACATATCAGTTGACAGCTGTCCTGGCGGCGAGTATTTTAGTACCGACAGGTTTTTGTGTAAGTTCATGTATAATGTTTATATTAGACTATTTTGGCCTTATTTTTAATATATTATAATTATACTAATACAAGCTGTAACCCCGTGTTTACATCAATAAAAATATTTAGATATTCAATGTTAACGTCATTTAGTGACATCACTACGACGCAGGAGGTTGCGCGATCGATTCGATTACGTAAAACTATTGTTACTACTGCTGGATATCGCAATATGGCACAAAATATACCATAATCAAAACTCGTGGAGAGCCCGACTCTTCAAACGTAGTGTAGGACACCCTTCGGCTAGGTGGGGTGACGACCTGTGAAAGACTACAGACAGGTGAATGTGACAAGCAAAGAACAGGGCGCTCATTAGGGGAGGTCTTTGTCCAATCGTAGCTTACAGCCTGATGAATCCAAGGTATCTTGGGAATCAAAGATCTAAGTTTTTTAGATTCTAATTGTATATAAACACCGAAGACCAGAACTTGCCAAAGTTGCCAACTTTACTTTTCGTCTGCTCTAGAACTGTCCATTCGATTGTCCATTAAGTGGAAAACAATGCTATCTTTAAAATCTATTGGATTTATTAGTGGAGATCCTCGTAAAAGCTTTTAAAGCACCTATTAAAAAGGCTGCTACTGTCCTATCCTGTACAACACAGAACACTTAAAATCTGTAAAAGGTTTCATTCGCTTTTTATTCAAAACAGAACACCGTTCGCAAAATCCCACCCGACCTTTATATATACTTTGCACGTGACAATAGGTGCCTAACTGCCTGACAAAGTTGTTTTTCAAAAGACTTTCAATTACTCGAAGTTCCGAAAAATTTTCAACTGATACGTATACGCACCATTAGACGCTGAAGTTGCAGCGAATGATGTACTCTATATCTTCCGAAGTTAAGGTTATTTGCATGCCGCTTGTTAGGGAAGTTCGCCTGAGACCGCTGGGATACTACATATTATACTTAGCTGTGTAGATATTGTGTTGGGCCATGACAAAGGATGCCCAAAGCAGCGTCATTAAGTTGTGACACGTTCAAACGACCGCAATAGTACAGTCACAAGCACTGATATTACCTATGCGAGTTTGAAACTACTAAATGAAGCGAACAGTTTTCATGAGGTAGCAATTGAATGCTATTGAATTACGAACTTATATATATTATGTTCGTAATTCAATAGCATTCGGCAGTTGAAAGCAGTTTTTGTAAAACGCTAATCGCTATGCTATATACCTAATAAGGTGTAAAAAGACTACTATCGAAAAATTAAAGGTAGCAATCGGACCATGATTCTGAACATATCTTTTGAAGAAAAAGAAAAAAAGTACCTAAATCACCTATGGTACAACACTAGGAAAACATATATACTCGAATACTTCATTTAAATTTAAAAGCAAAAACAAATAAAATTAATAATAGCAATGTATTGTAAAGCAAAGTAAATGATCTCATTAGCTAATCAAGTTCACGCGTTGTAACGCGCGAGCTTACGTGGATATTGCTGGCTAGCGAAACAAATACAAATCTTTAAATGCTATAATTGGTTTTCTTTGGACAACGGTTTACTTTTCTTTGGTTTTGGTTTGGGGTGCTGCTTCAACCCTTTTCGTTTTCGGGAGTAGTCTTTTTTTTCGAATGGACTATAATGCTGTTGACCGCAGATGGCCATGACAGCGTTACCGGACTTTTGGCGGGCGCAGAGGGCGCTTAAAGTCGGTAGTAGTCTGGTTACACCCTGCATATTATATCATCGTCATCATCAGCCTATAATAGTCCACTGCTGTTCATAGGCCTCCCCTAATGAGTGCAATAGATGGTATGTATTTATATATATTATAAGACTAACGAAAAAGCAACTGCTTTGTCGTTTGCCTTAGATCTGACTGAACAACTTCATTTGAGATTTCGTACTTTGAAAATCAACGTTCCTGTTTTATAAAATATCTTAACCCGAATCCTCATCTAAAACATACTTTCTGAATAGCTGATGAATAACTAAACTGTTAGCTTAAGCCCAACTAAAAGCAAATGTATTATCCAAACATGTTCCAAGTTTGCTCAATACCGTAGCACGAGCTACGACGTAGCTGCATCGTAGCTTATTTTGTTATAGATTATTAGCTAAGTCCAGCGATTTCTATTGCGGCTAATTTCGACGAACTCTGTAGCGCGGTGGGCGAAGGTCCGCCTGCGACGCAAGAAGTTGAAGGTTCGATTCCAGCCTCGGGACAAATATTTGTACGATCTGCAGATATTTGTTCAGGGTGTTCTCGTCGTTATATATGTATAAAAAAATATCTATCTATGTAATATTATTGTATTATGTATATCAGTCATCTTGTACCCATAAGACAAGCTCTGCTTAGCTTGGGGCTAGATGATGCTGTGTGTACAAATTTAGAGAATTTTGGTTAGCTGTAAATCGGTATTATGACAAAGCAAACTTCCTCGTCGCATGTTACTGAACGCAATAAACTCAAAAAACACTTGACAGATTTTCAAACGGTTTTCATGGATGAAGAGGAAAATTATGTTTTATTTCGAAGTAGCTTAATTTAATATCATTTTAATATGTAATATGATTGTGTCTTCCGCTGATATACGTTGCATAAATCATTACAGGTACATGGTTAAACAAATTACGAGGTAATATTATAAAGAGGAAATATTTGATTGTTAGTTTGTGTGTATGTTAGTTGGTTTAAATTGAACAGGTAGCAAGACTACTGAACCGATAAAAAAATTGAATTCTACATTACCCCTGATAGCTTAGGTTATAGAATATGTTCAAAAATTTTAGGGTTCCGTATGAAAACTTCAATAATGTTTACAACTGATGAAGTGGAAAGGTGTGTTTTATTTGGAAGGTGTTTAATATACTATGTTTTTTTTATTAGCTGTAATATGATTATGTCTTCTCTGCTGATGTATGTGCATAAACCATTAAAGGTACATCATTAAACAACTTATTAGAAAACAATTCCTCTTAAAAAAGTCTAAAACGTAAGTTAGATTAAGGGCTGTTGTTTTTGTTGAATTAATAAATAAATAAAACTTCATCCTCGTTCGGCCCACGCATGGGAACGATATTGTCATATTTGTCATCCTACTGGACAGGTTTAACAGCTCTTCCTGAAGCGAAGCGGGTTAACATTAATACTAATATTATAAAGAGGAAAGATTTGATTGTTTGTTTGTATGTTAATTTGTTAGGTTACGAGACAACTACATTCGATTTGAAAAATTCTATCACCATTAGAATCCTACATTATCTCTGATGAATATAGGCTGTAGAATATTTATAAGTTTGAGCATCGTATGAAAACTTCAATAACGGAACCCAATGTATAAATGGTAGGTGTGTGAGTGTAACTTTAGATTTTTTTGTTAAATACCCTTACAAAGTTGGTCGGACCGCTAGTTAGTAGAATTAGTAAATTATCTAACTCGTTGCTTTTGGAGTCGACTATACTCAGGTAAATGCACCTGCCCCATCATGCTTTTGTAAGCCCTGCTTTTGTTTACGAACTTGGCTTTAGAGTTTGCGCTAGATTAGGTACGGGTTTTGGCCACAGTTGAAGTCTATCTAACTCGAGCTTGGCAGGTCAATATTAGCTATATTGTCAGCTCATACAGCCCTGAAACTCTAATCATCTCCGAGGAAGAAAGTTTTTAAATTAATTTTAAATTTTATGCCTAATTTTATGCCTAAATTGTTCGGTGAATGTGTACATCATCATAATAGGTAAGTATTTTTATTAAAATTGTATGACCTGGAAATAAAACCAGCGAAAAAAGCTTTCCTTCTTGATGACAGATTAGGAGATTAAGTTCTTGATATACTGACCTATTAAATTACTCGATACAAAAATAAAAAGTATTTGCCCTCTTATTGGTCGCATTTACACTCGTAACAGGTAGAGTCTTATGAAAACATAATTTATACGGTGCCCATATATTTTGATAGATCTTCTTTATTGTAATACGACCTTTTACAATCTCGGATACTTTTACATGGGTTGTGCCTTTGATATACGATCATTCTCCTCCAATATTTACCTACATGCGGGCCGAGTAATCACAAAAATCTTTCATAAATTTTTCAGCCTGTTCAAGACCTGCGTCAAAGCTCACCAGCACTTGGCCTACATGTTGATTTGATATTAGATTTACACGACGCCGACGATCGCAAACTGAATGTTCCGTTTGATTGTTTTTTGTTTGTGATCTTTTTCATTTGTTAAGCACGCACAACTATACCTCTGCGCGAGAATGGCGGTAGGCGCCTACAAACCTGTTTTCTACATCGGCGTTTCCCCTCCCGGGCGCTGATTTCCCAAGAGGCAAAGTCGCGCGGTGCGTAAAACATACCAATTGAACGTTAATTCTTAACGAGCATCATTCACTGCGACGTTAATATTAATTGAATTTTTCACAATAGCCAGGAAGTCTTTAATTAATCCGCCTGATTACACTGGGTAAATTAGACCTGCTTTCCAGCTGCGGGAAAGAATTAATTAATAATGACGCGACTTGCTCCTCTGCGTTAGATGGGGATTGGATTAGACGCTGTTATTATACGCGTATTGGCATTGCTGTCAGGTTTTCTATTGGTATTTCACTTCAAGTTACAGGACTTAACAAACTAAATTACAAACATAACTTTATTATTGATCTAAAACTACCAAGATACACAATTAGGTACACCACAAGATACACATACGGGTCAGTCGTAATCCAGTTACAGGAAGTTACAGCTAGTATATAAAAATTAAATAAAAATCAAAATCAAAGTGCTTTATTTCTTTTAGACCTTATAGGACTCTTGGACAAACGAGCTTTTTAAGCGCAAGAGTATGAGCCTTGGGTACGTATCCTATACGACTTTGTCAACAGAAGAAAACTCGGGTGATGATGTTGATAAAGGTATTTAAATACGGTGTTTCAAACCCAGTTAAACAGTTAGTAGAAGACTCATTATGGTTGGTTTGTTTGACAAACAAACACGTCCTTATAACCAGTACACAGCATGGCGTGCATATATGCTACCTCGTTTGACGACACAGGTTGAAACTTTCGTTGCTTACTCTAGACAGCAAACCAAATACCAAACTCCACGCCGCTAGCTTTGTATCAGTTGAAACACATTCAACCGTCCCTTAGAAAGACTTGACTGACAAATGGTAATGATCCAAATGTACATCTCTGTCAACTCAGCACCAATTAAACCCGCGCTGCTGTCTAAAGCCACAAATGGGATCGAATCATCAGAAATTGCCGGTTCAAATCAGCCGGACAAACAGTGTTAAGTCGCTCATGAAACCTCCGCGATCCGATGACACACAAAGCACACAGCAACAGTGATACTGAGGATAACTAGGTTACTGTAACTGTGAGCAAATGGGCGCAAAAGTTCCAAGATAACCACTGCTAGGGTTGCCGCATAGTCCTTTTGGGTTATCAAGAAATAAGCTATATCTTGATAACCCAAAAGGTCTATGCGGACTGTCCTATTTAACAAAACTATATATGATATCTATACTAATATTATAAAGAGGAAAGATTTGATTGTTTGTTTGAATTGAATAGGCTCCGAAACTACTGGACCGATTTGAGAAATTCTTTCACCATTAGAATCCTACATTTTCCGTGATGAACATAGGCTATATATTAATATATAATATTTTCAAAAAAGTTAGGGATCCGCATGAAAGAATCAATAATTAAACCGTGCGTATATTCAACCTCTTTTTCTATGATGGCTCCGCTGCTTGCTTTTTCTCTACGGCCAGTGTCAGTTATGAAGGGACGAGTCAATGTCAAAAACCACAATGCTGCTATGAACGTTAGGGGTCCGTTTAAAAACTGTGAAGCCCAACGTGTTAGTGTGTTTAATTTCTGAAATTCTGTTTAATACCCGTGCGAAGCCGGGGCGGACCGCTAGTAGTTTATATACCTATGTTAAATAGGCTACAGATTCCAAAACCTTTCGCGGTGGGGGTTAAACCCTGAAGTTAATATTATGGCTTCACGAAAAAGAGGTTACACAAATAATTTGTATTACAAACTACTACATCGCATTTAAACTCAACACTTATAACTCAATTCGTTTTAAGACCTAACAGTACATCTTTGACACATTATCGATACTAGATACCGAACATTTCACTGTAGAGTACAAAAAAAATATACATTTTCTGTAAGATGAGTGAATATGAGATTTTTAAGTGAAATAAGTGTTTGATAAATAGAATGAGTGATAAGTGCCAGCCCTTAGCAAGGCTTGTCCGCGACAGCTGGCCGTAGCAAAAGTTTAAAAGACGGCCGCGAATCATTCTTGTGCATTGCGTGCGGAACAACCACTGGGTAACTTTTTAGCATAGATTTGAAAGTATCTTCCTACGTACTAACCTGATAAGTACGCGATATTATATGCTAGGGCTTAGATGTTTGGTATTTAGGTTTTTTCTTGGGTCTAAAGTATTCAATATAATCCTTACTGATATTATAGATCCGACAGTAACAGACAGAGTTACTGTCTGTTTGTTCGTCTTTCAGGCCTAAACTACTGAATTGATTTTTATGAAATTTGGCACAGACGTTGTCTAGAACGGGAGAAAGAACGTAGGATACTTTTTGATCCCGGTATCATGTTCCCACGGGCTAGTACAGGGACACGCGAAATAACCGAATCCATTTTTTATTATTTACTTATGAGTCAAAATTAAAATTAATCTTAGAAACCAATTAAAAATACTATACGAATCATTTTCGAATTCTACGCTAACAAGGTCGCGGGCAAAAACTAGTTATGTAGAAATAGGATAAAACCACCTAGTTTTTTATAAATACGCAAAGTTCTTTAATCATTGACTACTTTCTATAACTAATTTCATAAACTTCTGCTTCATTATCAAAGAATAGAAACAAATTAGAGACAGCATTAATATTATTTGTTGTCGCTTATTCTAAGGCTATTTCATTTGTTAATTACTCATAAGTTAAGGGTGCAATAAAGTATTTATTATTATTATTACTGATGGAATAGCACTGGGGTCGGTATAAGGTCCGCTGTTGTATCCTGGCTGAAAATGCCAGAAACTTGTGAACAAAATCCCCCTGCACTCATCAAACAAGTTTATTAAAGAATGTCATGCAATTGAACTAATGCCACAGTGCCTTGGGCTAGTAAAAGACTGGGCGAAGTACATAGAAAAAGCTGTAATTAGCTGAGATTCACGTATAATGAATTTAAAATTCCATTTCATATTTTACAGACCATTTGCAAGACGCTAGTGGAAAATATATTATTCATGGACTAGTTATGGTCGAAAGTTCAAAATTTATCTAGATCTGATTTATAAAATTCAAGTGTAGAACAAGTTAACTATACCTACATTATTTAGTACTAGCGAAAGCCGGGGCGGGCTTTGTACGGGTATTTACAAAAATTATAAATGTTAACACCCGTTGGATCACTTTATTGACGTTTTCATACGGATCCCTAGCTTTTTGAAAACATTTAACAGTCTCTGCTTAAGATGAAATAATTTGTCAAATCGGTCTACTGCTTTCAGACCCTATTCGATTACAACAAACAATCAAATCTATCATCGTTATAATATTACTATAGATGATATAATGTCATTCACTCATTAGTCCTTGCTATGCACGTAATTTGTGGATCGCGCGTCAACAACTGCATACTGCGCCATACGGCTAGAACACAACACGATGACTCCGTGCGAGCGATGTGGGTAACTGTCATAGGTAATAAGTGTTTTTTATCATATTTAAGAATATATCTATATCTATATAATAATCATGGTAAATATCCGGTTATAAATGACTTTAGTGTTAATAACCATGATAGTTTCAAAAGTTTTATCATATTGAAGAACTCTAGTGTCTAGATAAACCTAATTTGAGATTTAAAACTCTACTAACCATAAAAATCTCATCCTTTTTAGACTATATGTGTCTTTACAGTATATCCAGTTGAAATTAGACGATAGGTACTGTGATTTTAGAAAGAGGCATCCTTGATTTTTTGTTAGCTTTTTATCCATTACTAGCGGTCCGCAAAGGGTTCGCACGGGCATTTAACAAAAATTGAATTTTTCATGCGGATCCCTAACTTTTTTGATAATTAATGTACTAGAGAATGTTCATCAGGGAAAATTTAGGATTCTAATGGTGAAAGAATTTTTCAAATCGGTACAGTAGTTTCGGAGCATATTCAATTCAAAACAAAGAACCAATCAAATCTTTCCTCTTTATAATATCATAATCATTATGACGATATAAAACTGCAACAGCTCAATAAGCTGTCCTAAAGCACCTGCATCAGCGATGACAGGGTGTAGGTAAACCACGACAAATGACATCCCTGACGTGACCTATATCGGAGTCAGCCTATTTGGCAGCTGTCACTGAGCCCGATTCGGTTTGCCGTGGCTTTACCCGTTTAGGAATCGCTAATTGTTTACACGACCTAATAGTGTCAGTCAAAGTTAGCGGGAATGTTGCAGGATTCATCAAAAATAGATCTGGTTTAAAGCATTTTTTGGTTTTTCACTATTGCTTTAATTGCAGAAGTATATCACTGGTGCCTTCTGAAGAAGTTTTAATCACTTGAACAGAAGTTAGAGTCACTTGTTTTAAATTAACGTTCCACTGAAAAAATCCTGAGTAGGTACATTTTATTCGTAGGTACCTAAAACGAGTAGGTGCGTTATGGCCGCTCAAAATTAAATAAAATTTCAAGTAGCTACGGTCTTTGCCGACGTATTAAAGAGGGGAAAAGGATAGCTAATCGGTGTTTTCTATACAAAAGCAGTATTATTTACCTTGTCATTTTGTGTCGAACCCTAAATAGACAAAAGAATAAACATTTTCTGATAACTACGCATAACAAGCAAAACAAGCCGTAGCCAAATAGCTAATAGTAAGCTCTGAACCATTTTGTTATTATAGTCAACATTGTTGCCGAAAATTCGGCATGAATTCAATTAAATTCACTATTGAATAATTTCATGAGAATTCGAAATACAAATACATTTCATCGGTTAGGTACTTATGGGTGTTACTCAATATATCAGTAACCACAATCTCAAGTGTACCTTCCCATCACTAGTCGTAGGTATTTCTTATCAGTTGGTAAACTTCACTGAGCACAGGCCTTTAGGTTTGTGACTGCGACAGGCGGTATTTAATATTAATGAATAGATTAATTCAGAATTATCGTCGCCATTGTTCAAATATTTATGGCATTAATTGAAGCTTACAATTCAGACGTACATTGTTTATCCATTACGCGAAACGAGCACAGCGTTTGGATATTTGGAACTTTCTTGAAACAATAAGGATCGAATTGATCGTCTTGTCAATTAAAAACACCCAGTTTCGCAACAATAAATTGAAAACGATTCATATTATTTCGCATTTCATAATCGTACTTTTTATTTTCCTTTTTAAGATTCTTGTTTTGTGCTATTTCAGAAGTAATAATTGTGTATTTCACTACATGGTAGATACTGTGTAGTGGAATATGTCAGATTCTTAGCTATTTTATTTTATGGTTTAAATTTTTTTAATAAAAAAAGAACATTGAAATATATGCACTATAATTCTTGCTTTTCTTATGTATACATCCATTACAAACCTTTTCTGTGGAGAGAAAAATAAATAAATTTATTATTATTACTATACCTAAGTATATTTCTTATATATCAAAATGTTTAATGTAAGTCGTACTGTATTCGACAACTAACTCACTTATTAGATAATCGTGCATAAGCGCGTATAACCAAGTGCCAATTTGATAACCATTTTCTAACAATTATGTAGCATCCCAGCTAGTTCACTAATGTATTCAATTTATTGAAATGAACATGATATGCGAGGATGACGTAGATGCAATCTACTCGTTAGGCTCATGAATAATGTCGGGATTTAAAGACCATTTGTATTTAATTAGAGATTTTGTATTTAATACAAAATCTCTTGACTGACGTGAACACACTGATCTTCCTCTTTATAGAGTTATACAAAGTACTTTCGAATAGAAGTGATCTTTATATTAAGGAGAAAACAAAACTCATATTTGCTTGTCTGACTGAACATGTTGAAGCCTGCTTTTGGAAGATAGGATTTTCTCAGCGGTTTTTGTAGTAAACTCTATTTCTCGGCAGACATCGCTGTAGTTTTGAAAAGCTTTCACAGAAACGACACATTTTATGTTATTACGATATGCCGGCCATGGATCAGATTGTGTGATAATTTTTTTCTATCGTAAATTTATCGGAATTCCACAGATTTTTTAAAGTTACCTACTAAATACTTAGCAATTGGAGTTCAAAGATGATACTATTATAAAATTAGAATCGCTGCAACAATTTTAATGAAACCAAGCTAAGAAATACCTTATGAAAACACCTTTTTTATATTTATCTATGTAATTATAATATATTTATAATATCAGTAATCTAGTACCCAAACACAAGCTCTACTTAGCTTGGGGCTAGATAATGCTGTGTGGATTGTACGGCATTATTTATTTATCTACTATAGGCAGACTGACATACAGATAGGTACTCAGACAGACACGTCGAACTCAATATCGAGGATTAAAAACGAGAACCATTGGAAATTTACGTTCGAATTCAGAATTGTAAGAACACACTCAATATCATAGGACATTCGATCACAAAACTGTCGAATGCACACAAACGATGATTCACAAGCACCCTGGGATTTTTCAGGTGGAGCGTACTTGGTTAGCGCGATGCAAGAATCTGTGATAAATACTAAAATACGATGACGACCTCTGTGGTGCGGTGGGCGAAGGTCCGCCTGCAACGCAGGAGGTTGCGGGTTCGATTCCCGCCTCGGGACAAATATTTGTATGATCTGCCGATATTTGTTCAGGGAGTTTTCTATGTATAATAAAAAAAATATCTATATATGTAATAATATTGTATTGTGTATAATACCCGTCATCTAGTACCCATAACACAAGCTCTGCTTACCTTGAGGCTATATGATGCTGTGTGGATTGTCCGGCATTTTTTCAGTTCATAGATATGTAAAATTCGCATGGAAATTCTCATGGACACGGAATACAGGATGGATTGCGATCGCCAGTAATCAGGCTGGATTCCTAACTAATGGTACAGGCTGTTTGCTATGCATGAATACCAATGCTGGATGCTTCCGAACTACTCTAAGTATTTACAGCAGGCGTGTGTTGTGCGAATCCATCGGACGATGGCATTTCGTGCGTTCTATGCACGGAATCTCTGATCATGTTTCGTAGTTGTTGTTGGAGATTGTTTTTCCTGTAATGTGGCCTTAGGTTCCTGGAGTTTCTTCTTATCTTACCCAACATTCTCAACTTATAGTGACGGTTTGAGTCGTCCTACTTTTCTTGATACGGAGGACGTCGATAATTCATTATTATAATAATTAGCGTTACCTCTGGTTGCCTCAAAGACAAAGGGTTAATATTAAAATGTTGTAACATGTAATTTACTCTGGCAAAATATGACTAAACGTGAAAGTAAACATAAAACACATCTCGGTGTACAGCAAAATAAAATAACAATATTTCTCGGAACAGTTCAAAGCTTCTCGTTTCCCAACGAGACGCGGCGTAATGGGACTGTCATAATTCCATTCCATCGGAATAAATTCCTTCTAAACTATCGGGAACCACTTAAATAAACCTCACTGAACTTGGTGAGATATTGCGAAACTTCTGTAACTTTTGGCGGGAATAATGAAAAGATCATTCGATTTACTTATTACAGTCCGAATTTAGTGGTTAATATTTTAATGACTTTGAGTTCGAAAGTACTTGAAGAACGAAATGCACTTTATGTCAGTAAGTTTCGGCTGTCTTTTTGAGCGTTCGAGTTAAATAAAAAAGCTCTCCTTCAATCAATCATACTAAAGAAAATAAAGGTGGACTATGGATACCTAGCTAATAATGTTCTACATATAAGTGAGATGAGTACAGATTAGGCTCTATGTACGTACACATTAGGCTGTACTCCCTCTTCTATTTTTTTTGCGCCAATGTATTTCATAACGTTGTCGTTCGTAAGTTTCGCTACCTCATTAGGGGAGGCCTATGTCCAGCTGTGGACTGATATGGGTTGATGTTGATGATATGATTAATATTTCCCTTGCATGATTTCCCGTAAAGTAACTCAAAATGATCAATAAAATTTATGACGTCTTGTTTGTAGGGACAATGCACGTATTGAACAAAATAGTCCGCATTGATCAGTCCAACTTCCTTGCAATCGCAAAAAGTTTGCGATGAGCCGCAGGTCTTGAAAACGGCAGGAAAATGCGAAGTTTTTGCAAATACAGAGTCCTCATCATAATATTTCATGAAAATGCACGAAACTACATTGACAATATTACGTCATCAATAGCATCAGTCGTGTAGTAGCAACTGCTAGGCTTATGCCTCTCTATGCTTTTCACACTCATATTTATAAGCGAATGTTTAGATGGATGTATGTTTGTTTGTTCCTTCTTCCAGAACTTCTGACCGTTTCTAGCTGTACTTTTCATAGGTCCTGTCTGGAATTATCTATACGCTAGGTAACAAGGGATGTAAATAACCCAAAAATAATGCCATAGAAAAGCGGAAACAAAGCGGGTGACGGGCAGCTACTGGTTTATTTTTTTTTTACTTAAATATTTACGCCATTTTATCGATTCTACCCACGGAAATCCGAATAATAGGGCACTATTCTGATTTCTATAGTTCTACCCTAGTCAATAATCACGATAGTCTTTGTGAAAATTATTTTACAGTTAGACTTTGAATCAGTTAAACTGCCCCAGCCCCTGGAGCTACTCCCAAAGCAAGCATTACTCAAATGTTAGCAGTCAGTAAGTTTCGACAAATATCAACAATTAGTTTGAGTAGACAGGCCGTAACCTTAAAGGCAGAAACACACTATTATATCGTCTTCAGATTTGAAGCATAAAGGTTTAATTAAATGACAATTACTTGAATAAATTTTTTTAAGGCTCCGGCGTTGACGACTTGGTAGCGCGATGAATTTCCCGTACAACGTGAGATAAATAAAATTTTAATAAAATGAAAAATCATCGGATTATAAGCTCAAATTACAAATCATTTTGGTATTACGTTTATGTATTTGGGAAATTCATCCGTGTCACCGTAGAAGTACCTTAGGAGTACCTTACCGGTAATGAACCTTAAAGAGTAATGATTCCGTTAATATTATACGGGGTGCATGTCAGCAAAATGCCACGTCGGCATAACTTTTTCGATATCCTCAGCATCGTCGTCAAATGTTGATGAATCGCTCATGAATCCCTCTGCCCATTTGTGGATAGACATCCGTACGCTAGGTAGTTTACGCATTCAAAGAGGCCGACGCGTTGAAGGACTTTGTTCTATAATTATTTTGAAGAGAGTTAGAATCTAGTAATGTGTTTCTAACCATTCTAAACAATACCGCGATATATTCCTGATCGTCACGGCACAATAGTGTGGTTCTTCCTTTAGTCCGTGCTTATTTGATCTCAAAGCTATCCGCGGTACAAGTTTCAAAGTGATTTAGGTGAAACTGCTGGCTTTGAACTATGAACACGAATGTATCAATAAACTAACGGCTTTCTAATGATTTGTAGTAACAGTGACTGTAAAGCTGAATATACAAGCTGTAAAGTGTAAACAGTCAGCTTGTTTAGAATAATAAGTTAAGAATAATAATAATTCATTAGCGGTCCGCCCCGGCTTCGTAACAAAATATTAAATTTTCATGCTGCCCCAATTTTTTTTTTGAAAATATTTTATAGATTATATTTATCACGGAAAATTAAGGATTCTTGGGTAAAAGAATTTTTCAAATCCATCCAGTAGTTTCGGAGCCTATTCAATTCAAACAAACAAACAATCAAATCTTTCCTCTTTATAATATTAGTATAGATACAGACAACGGTATTTTGAGTTTGGTGGACCAGGGGAAATTATTTTCCCTCATAATCCACCTAGGTACAAGCGATGGTTGACCACGTGTCGGGCAAAAGATTCAAAAATTCTTATTTTTTGATACGAAAAGGCTCTTGTATGATAAACGTTTAAATTGAAAGTTTTTTCATAGGTGGAGCACTTATTTATTTATTCACTATACACATCAGCTGTGCTTGCAGTGTACATAGTTTGTCTGTAAAGTTAGTATCTAACTTACCCAATATGAAATTCTATGCAAACTAAACCGAGTAAACTTATTTCTTAATGTTGTCTGGGTATCTTTTTAAGTTTATGTACATCACTGGCAAGTCGGAGCTCCCTAACACAACCAAATGTTTGCTTAAATTGGGCCTCCCAAATACAAAAAAGTAGTTCTTGAAAAGCTTTACAATCCTACATACGCACGTTTCTTAAAAAAAATATTGAGTGCTTTGAAAACTATAATGTTTCTGAAAGAAAAAGTAGTTTGTTAAAGTATCCATAACACAAGCATTGCTTAGCTTGGGGCTAGATGATGCTGTGTTGATTGTCCAGCATTATTTATTCGTTCATAAAGTATGTTTGTATAAGAAATAGGATCTTATAGCAATCAAGACACAGATCTCCGTTAAAAAAATAGGGAAAATGAACTGTATAAAATAAAAAATAATTAATAAAAATGTCTTTACTGGCCGTACCCACAAACACTGTAGACGTACATACTACTTAATTAAATAACTTAACTCAAAAGTAATATAAATATATATACAGGGTGGAATTTTGTAATGCCACCTGGAGGGAAAGTACTCTTAATACTGTAGATAGAAAATTGTACTCAAAGAAAACATTCCTTTAATTTTGAAAAGAAAGAAAACTGCATTCAAAGATTTTCGAAAATTCGCTTGCCACACCCGGGAATCGAACCGACTAAAATCTGTAAAAATTACACCATGTACTTTTATTGCATAGATCGTTAGGGCCAATAATAAGGATGAAATCTCTCTAACAAACTTAATAAATTAAATGAAAGGAAAACCATGAAATCTTAAATTATACATAAATTGAATGGGTCAAGTTAAGCACTTTAACTTAAAGATCCATCTGTTTACTTGTGCCAGTAATTAATAATTATCATTGACGTCATTTATCCATTAAAAATGACGAATTAATATTTAGATAAGACGATTGAAATTTGCACGTGTTTGTACCTAATGCAGACTCCTTTTTTAGATGCAACATAACTGCACTAACTGAGATCACCAGATCTCACCCCTTTAGATTTTTTTTTGTGGGGATATGAAAAAAATCTAATTTACATGAAATCTTATGCGAATGTAAACGAGTTGAGAGTTGAAGTTCAGAATACGATTTATAATATTCACCACAACACGTTATTAAAAGTTACTAGAAATGAATTCGTTAGAAGAATAAATTTGTGTATCCAAGAAAATGGAGCCCATTTCGAGCAACTAATTAGTTAGTTGACTTTTATTGTAAATAATTAAAATAATTTAAGATTTCATGGTTTTCCTTTCATTTAATTTATTAAGTTTTTTATAAGATTTCATCCTTATTATTGATCCTAACGATCTATGCAATAAAAGTACATGGTGTAATTTTTACAGATTTTAGTCGGTTCGATACCCGGGTGTGGCAAGCGAATTTTCGAAAATCTTTGAATGCAGTTTTTTTTCTTTTCAAAATTAAAGGAATGTTTTCTTTGAGTACAATTTTCTATCTACAGTATTAAGAGTACTTTCCCTCCAGGTGGCATTACAAAATTCCACCCTGTATATACTAATCAGAGCTCTGTCCCTCGCACTAGATCTCTGTAGAGCCTCTGTGGCGAGGTTACAGTGATTCGCTTACGGTGTACTCCTGCACCTTATTATTATGAGGTGATAACTGTACTATTATTAGCGCTACACTACAAAGAAAAGTAAACTAGAATTGAAAGCGATATATAAGATAGTACCATTCTTATTGAAGGTACTACTAATAACTAATATTAATATATAAAGAAATGTACTAATATTGGTACTAAAATAATGGATTTTGGGAAGTTCTTGTGCATGCAAGTGGAATATATTTAAAATCTAGTCACGAGCTTGAGGAATTCGTACGTCCTTACTTTACATAACCTTACCTACGGATACTTTGTTATGTGGAAAATATATGGCACTCAGATATAAAATCGAAAGCATTAGTGATCTCGAAAGGAATAAGTGATTCGAATTGGAATTCCGACTTAAAGCTACAGAAGAAACATTAAAATAGCAGACAAAATGGAGACTCAACGTTGCGACAATAATTCTTGAATCAACACTTAATTGCGATTAATCCTTTGGAACAAAAGAATAATACCAGAACATTTTTCAGCGTTTTAATTAACTTCGTCGTCATATTTGAGCATGTAAAATAAACGAGGAAAGAACAAAGAGGTGTTCGGGGGAGACTCCACATTTATCAATAGAAGCGTGGACCGTAATCGAAACATATTACTCCATTCCCCGCTCCTGCGATTCCAAAACATAAAAATCCTTACATAATGGTTTGTTTACACTGTACTAGTAAATGGAAAAGTTATGAGAGTGCATTAGGAGAGTACACTCGTAATTAGCTCCAACCAAAGGTATTCTTGTACCTGCTAAAGTACTAATTTGCTCGACAGAAACACTCGTATAAAGTTAAGTTAGAGTAGACGGTAGGATAGCTGGTATTAGTTGGTTTTTATTTTTGTTTTGAACACTGCCACATAACGAGAAAAGTTTTGAGTGTAAATGTAGATGGAAAGTATAAATGGACGATGGATTATATGAGTATTTTCGTGTGGTTGGGTGATGAAAAAGATAACATGATTTGCCAAACCATGGAGTTTGAAAGTCATAATATTTTTCCTTACTAATACTTTCATATTTCTAAACTAACGATCCGCCCTGGCTTCGCACGGGTATTTATCAAAAATTCCAAAAATTATACACAATAACACGTTAGTTTACAACATTGAAGTTTTTATACGGATCCCTAACGATTTTTAGCAGCATAGGGCTTTTGACATTGACCCGCACGTTATTTTTTGACATTGACTTGCCTCCCGCACCCCAGTAACGAATTGTGAAGTTTAAAAATAAAAGATGAAGTTTATGACGGCGGGTGGCGGCGCCTTATAAAAAAGGAAGTTGAATATTTAACACACGGTTTTATTGTTGATTTTTTCATGATAATATTCTTCTTTTGAAAATATTCAAAAATATTCTATAACCTATGTTCGTCAGGGAAAACGTAGACTACTAATGGTGAAAGAATTTTTCAAATCGCAGTAGTTTCAGACCCTACCTATTATAAAATATTATAAGTATAGAGTAGCGACAAACGACCGACACGGAATCCATGAGTAGGTACTCTCCTGAAACTTAATATATATATATATATATATATATATATGTGTTTTAAAAACATTTCTATTATGTATATACATAAATAGTAATGAATATAGTTGTCGTAAAGTTAAATTTTAAGCGGCAAAAAGGAAAAAACCTTTTGCAAATGAACCAAGCCCGTGTTAACCCTTTAGATTCAAAGATAATACAAGCCAGTTCGTATTGGCGCTCTAAATAAGCAGCCCCACTCTGCATTTGTACGACAGAATTTATGTTGTGCACCGTTTAGCTCCGTTCCGTTCATTACAGCAATTTTACTCTACCCCCGTCGCATATCTCCTGAGGTTCTTATTAAAAAGGCCAAGTCGTGGTACAGTCAACGCCTCGAAGAATTGAATGGATGAAGAATGTAAAACCCCGTGTAGGTATTTTCAAAATACATAGAAACCGCAAAAATATCCTCCGAGAGACGCTAAGACAGCGTAACTTCAGAAATCGCTGGGCTAAAAGTTGACGCAAAACAAAGCAAAATTTCTAATCACAATACAAATCAGCGAAGCAAAACAACTGGGAAATTGAGCGCACTCTCAATTTAAATATTCATCGACAGTTCAGAGCTTTCTGAAGACGCAAAGGTATAGCGGCTATAGGAATAGCGTGGTCTATCGGTCTTAGTGGTTTTGTTTGTACTCTAGGTTTTGGAATCTTGTATGTAGCTCTTTTATGCGGTGACTGTAGAGTAAAAGATACTGTTTACTTTTTCTACGAAAAGCATCATTAAAATTTTGAGGATGCTTTCATTCACGTTGTATGTATGTATAGAAAATGTGTGTCAGTCTCTGTAAAGAAAATGTATGTCAGTCTTCATGGTAAACGCAGTTGCCGCATGTTTCATTTTCTAAAATGACTGACTTTGTAAGGAAACTTCAATAAAATTAAAAAATGTATATCAAGAAAGCTAGATACCTACTTAAAGGTGAATTATTCCCCATATTAGATAAGATGTTTGAAAGATATCTGAACAATATGTTTTCAAACAAAAGCGCTTATAAATTGCCATTTTCTGTACTTGAATTTCTTAACAATAAAGGTTCCGAATGAGGAAGCATGACAAAGAACAATACGGAGCCTTTTCAATTAAATTTCTTCCTAGCTTATCCTTTATTACTGACTTCTTTTAATGCGAAAGCAATACAAAGTTTTGCGAAGTGTCTTCCCAATCAGTAAACTTTGGCAGTCGACTTACTTGGGAAGAAATTTAACTGATAGGTACATAATTAACGAAACTTTTTTGTTTCTCATAGTGGTAGGGACATAAACGAATTTTGTGTTTGGATTTTTACTACTGCTGAGACCGTTAAATTAAATAATAATCTATCTTCAAGGAAGAGTACTATCATCTCATCAAACATACTACTTATAAAATAGTTGTGCCAAAGATAGGCGGCTTGATATTCTCCAGTTCGCGCGAACAAATCAAGCCAACTGATCGCGTTCGCTTTTTTTCACGCCACTGGAAAGGAAATTAATCACTACATTGTAAAAATACATACAAAGTCACTTCCCTCTGTTTTTCTGTCATGTATACTTACATCTTTAAAACTACTAAAAGAATTTTGACGCGGTTTTTTTTAATAGAAACAGTCATTCAAGAGGAAGTTTTATATGTATAACATGCATTAGCATTGCATCCGTGCGTGGCCGGGGCGGATCGCTAGTTTGATGATAAAGGGTACCTATTTACCGTAAGTTTTCCCTTGTGCTTCTTGCAGAGTGCAAAGTTCAGTCTATAATGATAACAAGGTACTTTATCACTTGCGAGCTCAGTGATAAATTATTTATGAAACCACGAGGCGCATCTGAAGTAAAATATTTCTATCTTACTATTACTACATGGAAAATTTTGTGTGAATGTTTTGTTAACACTTATTTCCTAAACTTCTTAACCAATTCAGATAAAAATTAATATGAATACCTACGAAGACAGTTGAAGTTCTAGTAATACAGGCTAAATTACTTTTCAAAAATTAACCTTCAATTAAACTCTGGGTTAAAAAGGATGGGTAATTGTCATTGGAATAAAAAACAAAATATGTTTTTGCATAATCACTCAAAAACATGGTTAATAATGTTACACCTTGTCTGTTTGATAATTAACTCGAACAAACAAATAAGCACGTTTACACGCAGTATTATACAGATCTAATAGCGCACGTCCATCGTCCGACTCTAAAATACTAAAACTCGAGTATATAACACATAAATTTCAAAACGGGCCAAGCTGCGGGTCGCAGTTATATAAAATAATAATCAAAAGTGGCCACATACAGAGAAGTACCTGAAAGGTGACTTTATCCGTAATTTTCTTCGGGTTTCTCAAATACTGAACCTATATCATTTATAAAGTTCACTAGTTGGAAGTTGATGCAAACGTACCAACAATAGAGTTGTGGTAGAGTTTAGTGAGAGCTGAGTAGTACTCGTGTAATAAGATATGCAGATGCCTCGGTAATATTGTTTGCATACATTATGCCATAACACGAGTGGAATGTCTTTTAGTACTAAATTAATTTGTAACACGAGCCTCTGTTATTATTATTCGTTATTCATGTGTACGCAGTACACCTACCTTTTTATAGCGCTAATTTGGTATTTAAAGAATTAAGGTATGTAATAAATAAGACTGGGCAAGAGGAGTATGTTAAGGAAAAAGCTAAATTATAGACGAAGTTAGAAGTTCTACAAGTTTAGAAATTCGTCTATAATTTAGAGTTGTCGAGTTTCTACAATTTCAACAGTATGTATGTATTATTAATGTGTACGTCGGTTAATCTACGCAAAATGATAGTAAAAACTTTAACAACTTTTAAATAAATTATATTAATAGCAATAAAAGTACCTACTATCCGTCTTACTTAAACTATTCATCTTGCCCGGGCTTCCCCTACATACCCCTGTTGAAACAATTATAAAGAAGCGCAAGGCTCAAGCATCTAATTCAAAGCTCAAGATTTCTGTACATCAAACTTTCTAAGCGCTTCTAGGCTCTCATAAACATTGACTAAACAATCGAAACACCTTAAAAGTTATTCAATTAAAGTTTTCTCCGGAGGCACGTGCAAATAGTTATTTCGTATACGCAACGCACCGCGTTCCATCCACTTTAGAGCATTCTATAACTCTGAGTTTACAAAGTAGCGGCAAAAAGACGAAATGGCTGTGTGCACCTAGAGAGTGGAGGCAGTAGCGCGGCGGCGCGGGCCCAGGTGTGCGGCGCCCGCCCACCATTTCTCAAAGTGAATCCACACAGCGCCCGTATTTTATAATGACACGGGAGTTCGCCCAAACGACGCATGCTCGCTGCCCACTCAAGGATTACCTTTAGGGTTGCTCCTTTGTGTTCCAAATCTTTTCTTTTCCCGCACGATAAAATACTAAAGCTATTTCGGGAGTTTTGTATTAACCTCGCGACGTGAGGTAAATCGCCTTTGTTATTAAACTTTGCGATATTTTGACACAACACTGATGATATGCTAGGTATTTGTCGTGTTTTGCGCACAATGAAGCGTTTTCCGTGAGCCGGTGCAGTAGAAACAGAGCAAATGGGGTAACTAAGCTAATTAGTGCGGCACTATACGGTTTTTACCGAGGATCTTAATTAATGCATTTCAGTGGAGAGCACCTGAGACTCGGCGGTGCTTAATATTTAATGACATTGTTGTGGCGCTGGCGCGGGCCAGGACATTACCGCGAGCGAGGTCGCGGCCAGCCTGCCCCAGATTATTGAGCTACATTGGGCTCATCATAAATTTCAGCAAAAGCACACTCGAGCGAGAAGTTATAATTAATTAGGGGGGATTCGCAGGGAACACACGTGTAACTTGGGGCTTTGCGCAACACAACAGAACAAGCCCCACGTAAAGTATTTACCTATGTTAAATAATTCTTCAACCGAGATTTTGTAAGAGACGAGGAAAACAAAATAACATATGAAAAAATATTTTATAGCACACAAGGCACATCCACAACGACGGACTGGTAATAACTTACAGCTATCTCATTCACTTATGTGTTATAAAATATTCAGTAAGAAGAACTGGCGGACTTATTATAACTACTTCATAGGAACTTCCATTAGGAGTGATTGTTTCCTTCACTCAGTTATGTAATAGTTAAGCGCTTTTTTTGCCTTATCTTTTTGCCCTGATCCGCCCATTAATAGATTAGGTAATTTACACTTGTTTTTCAATTCCGATCCGCTGACGGCTTATTTCAATATCCGTAAGACCAGTGCCAACAAGACTCTCTTTGTAAATTAGCTTACTTAAATTTCAAATCCCGAAAGGATTTCAAATTTAAGTAGCCCGGTAGAACGTATCACATTATTCTTACTAATAAACTGACATTGTGCACCGGTAACTATGCCGGTACCAACTTGCTCCAATGCACCATGGCTACAATCTGGTTTCTACAGGACGGTGCCTAAGTTTTGTTTTGTTATGCAAGGAAACTTCTTGTTTGTTGGGATCATACGTAAAATCATTACCGCCAACTCTCGGATCACGCCTTGGGAAACTCACTCCGATCTCTTTTTTAATTTTCGATGCAACGTCGAAAATAAATTACTTTTTCTAATTTTTGAAGCGCTTAGGCTTGGCTTAGGCATAAAAGACAAGTTCAGAAGACCTTAAAAATAAGAAAACAGAAGATTGACGATTAGTCTTAATAAAAGTTATATCGGTTTCAGCATCTACTAAAAATGTCATCAGGACGCCTCACGCATTTATGAAAAAAGTATTATAACAAACGATTCCGTATAAAAATAAACAAAGCTTATTATTTTACCGGCATAATGACATTGCAAGTATCATAAATTGTTTTCCGATAAAATATCAATCAGCAAACCAGAAAAGCAATCAACTGCACCTCGTTTCACGTGAAGCTTATCATTATAGTGTAATATTCTTTCTCCACCCACTTCTGTATGTAGCCCTCCATTACTTGTAGTGCACGGGATATTATGCCACCAAAATTTCAGCATGCTTTGTCCCAGTATCCAGGAGGCCGCTTATATTATTCATCCCGTCGACACTACTCGATAGGTGTATCCCATAATATGTGGAGGGGGGCATGTTTGCAATTCCGGTTACTAATCCTAATTTTTTAAGTTTCGCTACCTAGGGATCATTTTCAAAAGAATCATCCATTTCGTAGCTCTATATCCATATAACATAGGTATAAAAAGCATAACATAGCACCTCATCCTTTTTTTCGAAGTCGGTTCATAATACAATGAGGTGTGAGGAGAGTCGGCCAGTAAACTCGAAACAAAAGCCCAACTACACAGCTACATGACACTAAAGGGGAGACTTGGGTTTGTAATATTAATGGCAATGCCCAAGGTATGCTTGGATTTTACTCATTAGAGGAATTATGCGACCGTTTGCGAAATGATAAATGAGTTCGATATAAGACCCGGTGTTTTGTAAACGTTTTACCGCGGTTTTGGGATTATGGGATAGAGGGATTCAATTTTAGTCTGTATCCGGTACGACGGAAGCTCACGTGAGTTTTTAATAATTTGAGCTGCTTGTGGATTCACTCGTTTGGCTTAGCGTGGTGGTTTGAATGTATATGAAGCATTATATTTTTTGAGTTAGCAGAATTGTTTTTATATTCCCGTTAAAAGTAAAATATATATTGAAAGGCAACCCACCTACAACTGCAAAATCCTTATTTTAATTATCGAAACTAATTATATAAAAAACGAAAAAATTATGTGGATTGTTCCCACCAATTGCTTTAATACTAGTTTTTCAATTCGCAAAAATAAAAACAAAGCAAAGCAATCGTATATTATTATAAGAAAATTAAAATAAAATACTGTCCAAGATCCGCATTATCACGTGGTATGTATAGTCCACAATTACTGCATTATCAGTACACACTTGCACGTTGCCTATATTTCATCACAGCATATAAATTACACTAGTCTCAGAAGGAGGGGAATAGCAATTAAGCCAGCCAGGTTATTTACTGGCTCATAATACCAAATATGTTGTATTGGGAACGCAATAGTCATTTACTGATCGGTAATAATATTTGGTGATATGTTGTGGTGCATCTTCGGTTTTGGGGAAAGCCATGCTATGGGGCTGGCCAAGCTTGCCAAAATAAGGGATGAGGTTTTAAATTTTTGGATAGGAAACATTATGAATATGTAGTTTTTATATTATAAGCATTAGCACGAGTTCTGGTTTGTAGCTTGTTGGGAATGCCATACTATTTCGTTAGGTAACTGTCAAGGTCGAGCTCGAGTAACCAACAACTTATGTAAAAAGAACAGAGCTAACTAAAATTCACATGTTTGGAGTCTAGAGGTAGATGAAGATAATACTCGTAACTTTTAACAATATTTTATAAAGAAACCCAGGTATTTTGAACTGTGTTTTAAATTGTAGATTTTCAAATAGTTCAACGTTGAAAAAATTGTTGTTGTATCATTATTGCAAATAATTATTTGTGTGCAAAATCCCAAAGAATCTTTTGCAGATTTTAGTTTGGGCGACATCTGCATTGAATCCAATATGAGTTTTGGAATTGACACAGTTCGGAAATTCTAATCGTTGGCACCGTCTAGGTATCTAACTGATTACCTAGAACCTAGAATCTAAGTCTGCCTATAAACTTCCGAACACATAAGCGCATATAAATGTGTACCTAGTGCCTACCTCGGCTCTATTCATAATTGACAGGTTGTGTTAAACACATTTCAATAACCAGAATAGCTGAATGCGGCGCTATTGAGCTATTCAGCCCATACAATATAATATGGCTGCAGTAATCAATGCCTTTGACGACCAAACTCAAACCAAGCATAACAACATAGAAATCTCTCCTTACAAATAATTCAAATCTGATTTGTTTAACTACAGAAAACGGGCTTAGTGAATGCGAGAATGAAGAATTATTGATTTTAATTTGAGTCCTGTTTGGGCAGGTTGGGCAACGGGCCAACTTTGCTACACTTGTATGCAAAATATGAGCTCATGTGCAATTATGCTGACGCTATAGTCATATCTTACAAGGTAGATTGTCAGATTGCAATATAGGTAGTTACGGGTTCAGCGGCCGAGTAACCTTTTGAACAGAGTCACAGTGCATTTTGAATTAAATTTCTTACTATTCCTCTTTTGAACTAGGTACCTACATACTTCAGGAAAACACAATCCGGAATTCACATACAACTGTCAAGGCATAACCAAATCACCATTGGTGTCGATTCTGTTGTTTTAGAATTAGCTAAAATTAGGATTTAGGAATGTCAAATAGACAAAAGCTATTCTATGTTTTAAAAATTAGACTGACAGATTTCAAATTAGAACGACAGATCTAAAACAACTCAACATAGGTAAATTAACTAAAACCCTATTCTTTGCATCACATTTTTAACTAAGATAAGAAACGTCAACCTAATTTTAGGAAGCATCTAATTAGACTGACAGATTTCAAATTAGAATGACAGATCTAAAATAACTCAACATAGGTAAATTAACTAAAACCCTATTCTTTGCATCACATTTTTAACTAAGATAAGAAACGTCGACCTAATTTTAGAAAGCATCTAATTTGCTCATGATTAAAATTTATACTTATTAAAAAATATTTTTTGGCACAGATCTAGTGAAAAACTAGAAGATTATTTTGTGAAAAGTGGAAAATGGATTTTGTTGTAGCTGCAGTGGTAAATTCGAGGGAAAGGTGTGTATTATTTGCCACTTCCTCGTTTGGTACCTAACCTAGCCATATCTTCATGGATTTCATCCAGCATGCGTAAAGTTTTAGCAGGTAGCACCTAGGTATCTATCAAAAACCAACATTGGCTAACCTTACCTAACTTAGAAAACCTAAAATTTAAGTTAGGAATCCTAAACAACAGAATCGACACCATTGTAAGCATTTCGACAGATTTATTTTTGTTATTTTATCGTTAACTAGCGGTGCGCCCGGCTTCGCACGGGTATTTAACAAAAATTTCAGAAATTATGCACTCTACCACGATGGGTTTCACAGTTTTCATACGGATCCCTTACTTTTTTAACATTATTGGGGTGTTTGACATTGACTCGACACTCCATAACTGACACTGGCCGTAGAGAAAAAGCAAGCACCGTGCGCTTATATTCAACCTCTTTTTCTATTATGACGCGCCATAATAGAAAAAGAGGTTGAATATACAGCGCACGGTTCAATTATTGCTTTTTTCATGCGGATCCCTAACTTTTTTGAAAATATTATACAGGGTGTTTGGTGGAGGGTTAGACAAACTCGGTGGGTGAGTAGGTGGACCTATTTGTGAAATACAAATTGAAGGAAAAGATCCTAACTGCTTACAATTTTTTTTTTAATCCTGTTTTTTGTATTTTTTTAAGATTTTCCGAAATTTTACGTCTCTACCCCTAGAACATTTTTTTGGAACACGTTTTCTGGCAAACTTTTTACTTGCTTTTGGTTTCAGATGTATCTTTCGTCTTTTGAAGGCATTATTTATTTGAAAAAAACGTGTAAATAATTAGTTATAAGCTCTCAAAGTTAAAAAAAGTAAAAAATATAATCAAGAAGGACATTTTTGCAGCGATCGAAGAGTTCAAATGCTTTTAAAAATTTAAGAAAAAAAAATTGTAAACAGTTAGGGTCTTTTCCTTCAATTTGTATTTCACAAATAGGTCCACCTACACACCCACCGAGATTGTCTAACCCTCCACCAAACACCCTGTATAGCCTATGTTCACCACGGAAAATTTAGGATTCTAATGGTGAAAGAATTTTTCAAATTGGTCCAGGAGTTTCGGAGCTTATTCAATTCAAACAAACAAACAAACATACAAACAAACAAACAATCAAATCTTTCCTCTTTATAATATTAGTATAGACATGTTTTCTGTATTCGGTATGATTTTACTTTATTCTCCCGTTCCGAATTCGCAAACAAAAATAGCAAACGCGCGCTTTGTCGTCTTGCTATCAAGCATCCCAGTTACAACTGGGATCATTTTGCAGTTAGGTGCAGTTATTAAAATTTGTAAACGTTTGTAAACGTTCACAAATTTTAATAACTGCCGGATGCTTTGCAACAACTACTATTGCAGTTTAAGATGTTCAAAATTACTTTAGTAGGTTCCCAAACTGCAGACTGTTGCATTGAATCTAGAGGTAGGTCAACTGTTTAATATTAATGCCAATCGGAAGCGTCCCAAAGATGTTGGCTGCATTGCCCCGATGTATAGCAATGCTTATGCTCTGCGCCAGATACACATCAGTACTCGAGTCCGCGTCGCTTCGACCAGAGGCTCTGATAAATAAAAAAACTCAATCTTCCTAACCGTTTCTCAAAAACTGATGATTTACAGAATAACAAATTAAAGTTACAAATTGCGAAGTCAAGAAACGTTTAATATTTATAGCAGTTCATTACTCAAACTCTGAACTGGAGTTGGTTTTGACTGAGGCAGTGGAAGTAAACGTATCGCGCCTCAGGCCCTTTTGCTTGAAGCCGACAATTAAGGAGCATAAGGTACAGAAACGTAAGCAACTATTATGTACTACTAGTACCAGTCATTGTTTTACAGGAAATAATAATATTGGAAGTTAATACACTACCACTCCCGTGGGATTTCCGGGACAAAAAGTTCATAAACTATCTGTGCACCAAGTTTCATCAAAATACGTTTCGTATTTTTTGCGTGAAAGAGTAACTCTTACATCTTACAAACTTTCGCGTTTATTAGGAGAATAATATAACTTCCAATTCCTAATATTAATTTTTAGACTGCTTCTAAGTCTTACAAAAAAAATATCCACCGGGAATAAGTTTTCGTGGGAGCACATGGGGATTATAAAGGCGAACACACAAGCGAACCTATTGAAAAAGCAATAAGCGAACATTAAAAACAACTGACAAAGAACCTCGCATCATAATCTTTGGACCAGATATAACATTAAAAGAGGAAGGTCACTAAAAGCCTTTGTTCTTTCAGACCTACCGTGAAGAGAGGCCCCTACGCAGAGAGCGCCCAGTCCCAGGGCTCTTCACCTCCATCAAGTTGCCTGAAGCCGAGCCCCCAAACGGAGTGGCGCCCCTGCTCGACTTCCCGCGGGGGCGCATGAAACCAATTACTTTTCTGGGCGAGGGACCACATGGCAATGTAAGTATAAGTACTTACTTTCAACAGCCTTTACAATTCAACTGCCCAACATAGGAATCCTCCTTGTACATTAGGGGTAGTGGCTTAATCCCTACATTGTACAGGTTAAAGATAGATTCGATTTTTTCGATTAACTTCAATCCTCATCACACACGTCCATTGCTGAGCACGCACAAACAAGGGGGTTTGCCGTAGTCAAAACGCATGACCGGTGGATTGGCGGTGGCAGTGGAGGATTTAAAAATGCATAAGAGACTGCTGCTATCTTCCCTTTGGTTCCTGTGCGGCATTTACGGAATCCACGAGCAGATTTTAAAGGTGGATTCCTACGCCGTCACTTCCTTGGTACCATGGCGGTCGCGGTGTTTGGCTTTTTACGTTCTTGATACTTACTCTAGCTCAGGGCCCCCAAAGTCCTTCTGTACCCAAGGAACAACTACTATGTTCAACCGGTTGTGCCCTAGGTAGTTATCCGAAGTCGCTATCTGAATCTGTCTTGGGCCGTTTCCAGATTGTAGCTCTTGCAGGAGCACCCACACAGAAGTCCTTCCAAAGTTATTGGAAGCGGTTCATTAAAAAAATAATCGGCCATTTGGGGTTAACCTAGGGCAAGCAAATAATCCGCATCTGTGAAATAAATGACCCGACCGAGATATAGCAAAAAACAGCAGACCAATGTACATACACTAAATTTTAAAACATTTTCTATTAATAAAACAATTGGAATACTTGCCAAATAATAATTTCATCGTATCTATTCAGTTTCTTGTAATTTTTTACATTGCGGATAATTTAATTGTATAAGTGCATTTGATGGGACTCATTTCAATTTAGAAAAGATCTGAAATAATCATCATCCTCCAATGGTTTTTCTAAAAATGTCTTTTCAGATTCGCTGCTTTCACCCTCGACCACAGTCGAACTCGTTCCTTGTCCTTGTGGGAATGAATAATCTTTTAACGGATCCTGTCTTTGAAATTCTAGATTTTTGTCTATATCTCTATTCATCTTTTCACTTTTAGAAGTTAAGGAGTTCAGTTTCATAGCCAAATCCTTTGCGTCGATCAAATCATCTGGATTAAGGTTCTCCAAATTCTTTCTAACATGCTGTTCATCTTTTTCACCCTCTATAACATTTGCTGCAAAATTTAATTAGGTTAAGCTTTATTGTATGACCAGGTACATCACATAATGTGCCTGGTATGCGTAGGTACGGCATCTACGCCAATTGCGTCATTGTCCCTAAATCAAACGTTTCTGTTTATTTAAGCAGAATCATCATCTTGTAACTTGGCTTAGACCCGTGGAAAAGCCAATTATTTTCCTTGATCATAAGTAGCTACTTGCGTAGTACTTAACTATAATTATCTCTTATAGTTTAAAGAAAATTTGGAGCAATTGTACCAAAAGATACAACTAAACTGACTAGAGGAAGAGTTATAATAATCCTTTTTTATTATCCGTCATAAATTCATGTCTGTCCGCCTCTTACGCCTAAAAACTGAACCGATTTTGATGAAATTTGTCATAGATGTCGTCTGGACCGGGAGAAGGGACATAGTACTTTTTATCCCGGTATTCTGATCCCGCGGGACAAGGGCGTCGCTCGATTACACACTCTGGCATACTTTTCTACAAAACATCCGAAAAATCTCAAATAATTTCGCGATTCGCTCCGCTAGCCGATAGTCATGGTTGTTGACCAGGTAAAAATATTTTTTTTATGAAAATTTGGATTAAACTCGGGCGGTTTTAAGGCTCAAAACAAGCTAAAGTTCTATGCTGACCTACAATTCATATCTCATCCTCCAATATTAAGTTGCTCTCCTCCCCCCCCTTGGCCGTGGGCTGGCGACGCCCTTGCCGCGGGATAATATAGGGAAACACAATATAACCGAATCCCATTTTTTATATGCTATAATTATATGAAAAATGCTATTCGAACCATTTTCGTCTTCTACGCGGACAAAGTCTACGTGAAAAGCTAGTTTTTAATAATTTCGTTTACCATCTTTCATCATTTCAACCAGGTTATCCACAGAGAGCCTTTTCTTTATGGAATTTATAAGATCATCCATTGTAGTGGTCTAAGGTGGTTTTTGCTTGCTTCAGTGCGGTAGGTGGGTCTAGTATGGTTCTAGTTGGATGTCTCTAAAACTACTAAATTTTGACTTATTTATCAGAAAGTGTTCGTGTTTAGAAACCACTTATATTTATGCGAATGGTAAAAACTTAGATTTTTCCATTTTAATTTGCTTGCAAAGAACTGCAGGGGATTTTGTGTATCTAATTATTTTAGATTTATTTGGTTTTTGCTGTCAAAATGGTGAAGGATTTTTCCCAGAATTCATCGTCTAATACCATGGAGGTTCAACAAGAATAGAGGTTATTCGTTTACACAGGTTCACACAGAAACTTTAAAAACATAATCCACTTCCCGACCTCAGATCTCCCGTAATTAATTTTTCATTTCATTTTTGTAATATGTATATCTTCCTTTTCTAATCATCCATCCTATTATTATTTTATTTTGTTTCCAAATTATCAGGGAAGCTCTTACTTCTTTTAAATTATCGACCCTGGTCTATATGCCTAGTGATCTGTTTAGAAATTTCACTTAAAGTACCTATAGAATCTCTTATATCTCTGTAGGTACGAACCTATTTTAAAATACGTAAGGCTTAATATTGAACATGAACATACCTACTTCTCAGGTCAGTTCTCAAAGCTTTTTTGTATCTCTTTCTCTCTTTCTTGTAAACGTGTTTCCCGCTGCAAAATTAATAAGACTAAAAAAATAACTCGTTAATTAGCTTTTAGTATTTACAGATTCGTCATAGCAAAGAGGGTGTTGGTACCTAACTGTACCGATCCACGGTTAAAATTTGTTTCTTACGAATTCATACGATTTTATTTAGCTGAAACCATTTATATCATGTTTTCCTCAAAGTCGTGCTTCTAGCATACTTAAAAAATATACATAAATTTTCATTGTTTACTTTAGATTCATACTAGGAAATTTTGATATATAATTATAATAAATAAATAATGCCGGACAATCCACACAGCATCTAGCCCCAAGCTAAGCAGAGCTTGTTTTATGGGTACTAGATGACTGATATACATTATACAATATTATTACATTATATAGATATTTTTATTATAAGTACATAGAAAATAGATACCTATAGGGTCATCTTTTAAATATTTATAAAATAGACATAATATGTTCAAAATTCTTAAATCATTACAAAAATAACTGTCTATGATATAAATAGTACGCTCAAAGTGGAGACAGTATCCTTAAAAATCTGATCGCTTCCTTCGATTCACTAACTACTAATAGTACCTACTTAGACACACCAAAACTCTGTGCGCCACAAACAATATTAATTAAGCAAGTAAGCTATTTCGTTTTCAAGCCGAACGCAAATAACTTTCGAGCCAATCGCAAATATCTCTCTAGCCAATCGCAAATACAGCGGCATTTCAGACCCTTAGCAACAACGGCACCTGTGTATCTCCCACTGTTAGTACTCGAATCAGCCCTCTCTGTACCCTCTAATCTTGTAAATAGCCTTTCAGTTAATTACAAAAGTTCTGAACTAATCCTTTCTAATTCTTATTAAAAAACTGATCGCTTCCTTAGATTCACTACTAATAGTACCTACTTAGACATTATGAAAACTCTTTGCGCCACAAACAATATTAATTAAGCAAGTAAGCTATTTCGTTTTCAAGCCGAATGCAAATAACTTTCGAGCCAATCGCAAATATCTCTCTAGCCAATCGCAAATACAGCGGCATTTCAGACCCTTAGCAACAACGGCACCTGTGTATCTCCCACTGTTAGTACTCGAATCAGCCCTCTCTGTACCCTCTAATCTTGTGGATAGCCTCTCAGTTAATTGCAAAAGTTCTGAACTAATCCTTTCTAATTCTTATTGAATCCGATTATTGAAGGTTATATAGATACGACATTGGTATTGAGTCGAAAGAAGATACTCTATCGTATTAAGCAATTTTTCTATCTGACGAATGCGGTCAAGGATTCATGAAGACTTTATAAGTGGTACACACAAAACAAACACAGTTAAATTACGAGCATAACAACGTTTGTAAATACAAAGAAACATAAGTAGAACTTAACCTGTAAAACATGCGTTTTAAAACCAAACTAAGCTCTGCGTCTATAATACAATTCCTTACTACCGGTACCTAGTACCTAATCGGGAATAAATAACTAATTTTTTATCGAGACCATGGCAGAAGTAAGTTCTTTAAAATAACGTGCAATGAAAGTGATCTTGAAATTTTTATTAGCTTTCGTTAGCAGGTTAGTTAACTCAAACTTGACGCAGTTACGTCGTTTCGTTACGGAGTTTATATGTCCACCTTCTGTCTCCTGATGTTCGGACCAGCTCGATGGTACCATAAAATAGCATTATTACTAAACTTGCACAAGTAGTTACGCAAATTTCGTTTCAACCGGAAAAGATAACTGGTCTAAAATTCTGCTGCTACGCTTGTTCCACGCAGTATGTCCTTAGTATATTATACAAACATGGCAGGTTAATTAAAAGCTTGTACTTGTCTAAGTGCTTATTTTGTAAGCCTAAAGAAATAAAGTTATTGAATCTAAATCTGAATCTACTGTATAAGTGCTTATTCATGTATTTTTCTTGACTAACTCTATCAAAAACTCAAGCAAAAATTGTTGCTGCCGTATATAATATCACATCGCAGCCTTTGTACTACGTACCGCGGCTAAAGCTGGGAAAATCATTAAAACGTGGAAGCTTTCCAATAGTTATTTACATAGCCGTACATTTAATATTACCCTGCATCTAAAATACGAGCATCATAGTGTCCTAATGTAATATAAAGTGGCGGTCACATCAGCGTTCCGAATTGTAATTACATGGCATCAACTCCATTAGATATAGACCCTGATACGGGAAAATATTCTCTACCGTGAAACCACTTAGTTTAGTTTTTTTCAAATAGTACTTACCTAGTTACTTTTAACAAACAAATTTCGATCAAGTAATACTAGCATTGGACTAGTGTTTATTGAAGCATTCGAGCTAACAGCAGATTGCTGCAAAAAATCTACGAGTACCTAAAACTAACAGTTTACGTGCCAATTAAAAATTAAATGAATTAACTGATATGCTAAAATGCTACTTCGACTGGATCTTAAAATTCGTTGACCCAAAAATAGCCTCTGTAAGAAAAACTGACTGAACAATTTTGTTACCAGGAGTGATTTTTTATTTGCCTTCTTAGCGATCTCCTGAGAAAACGAACATTATCATATACCTACACAATTTGTCTCTGGACACATAATTTGCATAATCAGGTGATTTTTGTAAAAAGTAAATCGGTCGACAGTATTGTCGCTAACATGGTATAAAAGGTTACAAACAAGAAAACGCAGAATAAAATAATGTCAAAGTCGCTCACGAAGTTTTCGATATCAGGGCCGATGATAATAATACTATACCACGGTAGTACATTTATTATTCTGTGGTTACACCAGCCATCACACCCGCACTTGCGGACTGTAAATAACATAATCGATATTTCAATTTTCCAGCGACCATTACATCGGTAACTGCCCTTTGAATGATGGAGCACCCCGTCCTTTCTTTTTAATTTCAGCGCGTTTCAATATTTTTGGCCGTTATTTATGACGGACCCGGGCGACTTTTAAGCTGGAATACTGTAACGTCACAGTTTTGAGTAACATCCATAATTTTGAAGCTAGCCATAAGCTGGCAGTATAAATAATAGCCGTTGGTTTCAGTCATCGGGTTTCAGTTATACCTAGATTTTGGTTTCGTACAATTACGTACTAGTTCTAATATAGTTGTTTAGTTGTAAAAATTTTTACCCCGTCCCCACGTTAAAGAGCCTTATGTATTATTTATTATTATTATTTATTGATAAAAAAAAGTGTTTTGACAAAGATACGAGGTATAATCTTCCATCAATCTACCAGTATCAATGAATTAGCTCAGGATGAGAGTGGATTAGAGCGTAACTTCATAGTTTTTAAAGAAAATACCAAGACATAAACCGATCTGAGTGGGCAGTTTCAGTAAGTAGAAATTAACGCAGAACTGTCTAAAGTTTCCTGAATGCTTGAATACTTACAATGAATTGGATAATAATGAATAGAACATACTGCAACCGTATACATAACAATGATGAATGGATTAGAAGTTTGTTCGTAATCAATCAATCTCCTCATTATATGCGTGAAGGATGGTTCAAGAAGCGTTCATTTCTGGACCTAAGGGCCCATCAACAGAATGTATACATATATCTTAACGAGGTTCATAAGAAACTTTGTTTACTAATAAATGGTGTGTATGTATTTGAAAATGGCTTAATTTTTTTTTAATTAGTACATTATAAGTACCGAACTTATAAACTAATTTACGTTACTTTTTCATTTTAAGTATAAAATTTTAAAATAACTCGATGATATCAAAATAACGGGCCCTTTTAAATGACAGAATAGTAGCTAGTTAATTACGTGTTTATTTTGAAACTAATTGGATGATGAAATAACGGGACCATTTGAATGAAACAATGAACACTTGTGATGAAAATACTACAAGTAATTAAGATATTCAAATTGAACTCCGCTAAGGTCCGATGTGAACAACGTAAGATAAACTCAGTTTAGCGTAATCTGGTTCAAGCTAAATTAATGATGAACAGTGAAATGGGACCTAAGCGTAGAAACTAATCAACATACTATTAGATTTTGAGACTAATTTACCTAGGCTATTACGCTCTAGCCACGCCCCAGCAGTCAAAGGTATTTGAGCCTTATATTACGAAGACATTATAGTAAATGGATCAATATTATACATAGTATATATAGCTCAAACAACTCCTAATTAGTATCTATAGCTATCAGTCAATCTGTCTTTGATATCCACAGTAATTACTTACCTGTTTACCCGCAATCAGTTTTCGCAAGATATAAAGGTATTACTTATATGCATGCTTCACTATTTTCGCGGAATAAAAGGTCTGGAGATGACCCGGTCTGCCGGTGGTGATCTGAAAGTATCTGTGATGAAGAGCTAGCGTCTTCCTCAGGGATCACGGTTCTTTTCTAAAACCATTCACAGGACAGCTCATATAAAACCCCCAAATCGATGACACTTACCATTAAATAATACCTAAGTCTATCTATCTACTGAGGGTCTATCATGGCTGCGTAGGTATATTTTAGTCTTCCTTTGAATTGTACAACATACTATTGTGAGAGATTATTAAATTATTTATTAAGCAGCTTCGTACGCTGATCCACTCTCGATCATCTCTCGTCTCTATATTACCTCAATGATTTCAACGTCAATTCAAACAGTAGTCAAGAAGAAGTAGTAGTGTTTCAATGTCATTGTAAAAACTTACAACCTTGTAGTTGTAAGCATTTACTAACAACCTTGTAGTTTACTTACAACCTTGTAGTTGTAAGAATTTACAATTGAGATTGAAACAGTTGAGCTGACTGCAGCAAACAATCTAATCTAGCAATCTACGTCCCCAAGACACTGGCTTAGCAGCTTACCAAGAATCTGATGCTTAGATATTTTTATAAATTGTAGTCCTTAAAAATCAACCTATTCTAAAAACATACTCAATTACCAGTCCGTAAATGCACTTGCTAGTTCTATTTACAGACATTAACCAATCAATTACTCAAGCGTGCACTCCCGTTGACTGTCAGCTTAATCATATCGTGTTTGAACCGTGCTTAGGGTGCCTGCAAACTAGATAATTGGTTCACGTCGGGTGTCTGATCTGATGCGATGGCATTACCTATTCGATCGCGCCGAAACACGCGTATCGTATAGGCTTTATCTTAATTGCTTGAAGAGACACGCCAGCGCATAGGAGGTTTATCTTTTCGTGACGGCACTCAACGTTGGTTCTTAGTAACAGATACACATAGCCACTGGCTCTAGCACTAGGTAGGATTTATTCTTGAACTGGCCGCTGTGGCCGAAATTCGCCTACAAGAAACCCAACATCAAAGTCTGGCCAGACACCGCCTCCTTCAAAATTTGTTTGATAATCAGCTACTTTTACTTTTGGGACTAGTTAATCAATGTTTATTTGAACATATTTGATTCATAAAAATGAAATTTAATATAAAATAATTTTCAAAAATTAAAAAAAAAAACATTTTAACTTGCTTTGATGAATTCAACTGCACTACTGTAGCTGATTCCTCTTCATTGTTGGTCTACAAAAACGCCATAAAAAATTGATTACGTACTGTAGCAAGAAAATGCAATCTGCTACGAACCCACCCCTCGCACTCGAGTCATAATAGCGCGCGGTGTTTATTTTTCATATTTTCACTATAATGGCCGTCCCAGTCAATATGTGGATGGGCAGTTACTTAGATTAAATTTAAAACTATATAAAGTTGCTAGTGGAAAGTGGTTAACTGTCTTAACCAGCACTGGCACGAACTTGTATGTCTTGTATGTGCGTAACTAGAAACCGAATTATCATTTTTGTAAGAACATGATTTACCCTTATTTCAACGCTATTTTATAATCGTACTTGACACCGACTACTAGTCACTCCGTAATAAAAAATAATAAGTGCCTCTACATTATTCGCAACTGCCTACAGTTTTCTCTAGCACTCTGACCTAAGGTGACTTATATATTTAGGGAATAGATAAGTGTATATACTAAATGTATTTTTTGTATTCTCTAAAGTACCAACTGCAATTTTTCTTTCAACCAATATGGATACATTACCTTTTACGAAACAAAAGCGGAGCTTTTATCAAATATGAATTATATTGAGCTAAATCAATTTTTACACCCTACAGTAAAAGCTTTGCGTTGGGAGTTAGAAATTTGCCTGACCAAAAAATCTCGAGTTGTTATTCTAATAAAACATCAATAAATCATAATTAATTACTCGTAATGGAACAGAAAAAACGTAAAGGGGAGATAAAGTGCTTTATGAGTTTATGCTAATGGTAAGCTATTAAAAAATAATTATCGTGTACACAACGAACCAAACGCCATTACAACATTCATGGATAAAATAAAATATCTACTATTGATAAGATTCAAAAAATATTTTTTGTACACGTTGTTTTTATTCATTTCTGACCTGGCTCAGTGTCCGCCTACGACCCAGGAAGTTGAGGGTTCGATTCCCGCCTCGGCTCAAATATTTGTGAATGATATAAAAATACTTGTTTAGGATGTTCTGGTCTTTTTATTTGTATAATAAAACATATCTATTTATGTAATAATATTGTATTAAGTATATTAGTCATCTAGTACACATAACAAAAGCTCTGCTTAACTAGGGGCTAGATGATACTGTGTGAATTGCCCAGCATTACTATAATTTATGTATTATTTGACACACACAAAAATATCAATAAATAACGGAACACAGTCTCCAGTCGTCAAAAAGCAGTCTGCAGTGAGCTCAAATATTTAAATAGTAAACTCTCGATATAGGTTTTACCCATTCTTATAATAGTCATCATCATCATCGTCAGTCTTTATCAGTCCACTGCTGGACATAGGCCTCCCCTAATAAGCGCCATAGAAAGCTTTGGGCAACCCCCAAATGATAAATATAATTTCATTAATATGATAGATAATTTCTTACACTAGTGCCAATTAATTAATTACTATCAAAATTTTTCTATTTGTACAATAGTAGTACACGAATATAAGTCCATTATGTACTACAGAATGGGCTCCCAGCATGTGATATTCGCCCGTATGTACCCTACGAGCAAAAAACATTTGCCGCAGCCATAAATATTATCGAGGCTAATGTAAAATTGTAGGACTCCGCTCTACACCCGCAGTGCATCTACAAGTTGCTACTAACTATTGATTTAACTATGGCTTTGCTGTACTAACTACATTGTTAACTGTTTCACTGCTATCGGTATGCAGTACGAAGTTTATCGTAATTTCGTACGCGCAATTACGTAAGGACTCACCTTAAATAATTAGTAGGTAATATTTTGCACTCAAAATGTACAAACTTGTACCTTGATCCTGATTTTAAGCTGAAGCTAGTTCTAATTTAGTAAGATAACTGTTATGGTATTTGTTAACAGAGGCTTTTTTGCAAAATTAGAAAAAAAACTGAAGTGTGTATATCATTTAAAGGAAGATAAAATTACTATTAAATTTATTCATTTTCGATTTCTATGTATGTGTATCATAGAAAAATATCTATGTATATTATCTACTCGTTTATTATTATGTAGATCAGTTATCTTATCTAGTACCTATTACACAAGCTCTGCTTAGCTTGGGACTAGATAATGCACTCAGCATTGTCGAGCATTATTTATTTAATATTTATTTATTTACCTTCACCCATTCTGACAAACAAGTCTGGAATCTATTATGATATTTCTTTTATTCCCTGGTTTGTCTGTTTACTTCCATCCGTTTTCATTGATTACCATAAACAGAGCCGGAGTAAAATAACAGTTTTATTTTACTGGCCAGGTATAATCTTGATGAAAGCATAACAAAGTTGTGATGAAAAATGGTGTGCAAACTTTTTTAACAGAATGGAGGCAAATATAAGAGAAAATACACTTCCGCCTTTCCTGCAAAAAATATGGAGATCGTAACTGCATTAATTACGCATTTACGCATGTAATATATTTAATAATCCACAGGAAATTAATAATGAGTATTGCAGGACATTTCAAAAAGTATCTATAAATAAAACACTCGGAAAAAGTTAACATTAACGTTATCCTAGGTACCATTAACCTCACAAGGTTTATATTGTACAAATACATTGTATTATCTTGATTGTTTTTGTGGTTTTTGTAATGTATAATTCAAATAATAAATATTATTTAGACCAAGAGAAAAATAGTATCCAGTAAAATAAAATTGAGGTCCCACAAAATAACAGAAAATTCTGCACATTATTACAACCACGTCTGTGCTAAGTTGATAACTAATGGACAAACGAGCTATACCTACCAATGCTTTAAATCTCATATCTCTTAAACTAAAAATTATGGATTAGGTAAAGAGTCTTGAACGTTAGTCATAGACTGTAATAACTATATGCAATTATTTATCCGAAAGTTAAAAGTAAGGGGTGTGCGAAGTAGCGGGCGTAAGCTAGTAAAATATATTTTATGTGCACGTGAAGCCGCGGGCAAGATTGAGTCTTAATAATCTTTTGATAGTGCTCTGATATCTACTTCAGACATTGAAAAGCTTTGCAGTGTAGCAAGATTTGGCAAGGATTTCGTCAGATTGCTTGTTGACAACTCTACGGCTGGCTCAAATTAGGCCTTAGCTTTTGTGGTCTGGTAGTTTACGAAAACTATGATAGTTGTATAAAAAAAACATTTAGCCTGTTGCAGTGCCCCTACGATCTATAAAAGAGACAATTTCTCGTATAAATATAGATCCAATAGCTTCTTATGAAATCATTTATAGGTCAGGAAATGGTTATGATAGATGTGTTGTATTTCAATTAATTACTTTGACCAATTAGTAAACGAAACTGGTAGCTACGGGGGTCATCGGGTGCGTCTTCAATAACTCGATTTATTAAAACTTGATAAAAAACGTAGGTATATTCCTATGATATAGGTTACAGAGATGTGCTTTGTGTCGCAGTCAAGAAAGAATACAAAATTAAATATGGCGGTTATGCCGCCTGTTCTGATGCATCAACGAGTATCGCGTCGAGTTTCTTCAGCGTACCGGTAGATGGCGCCAATACCTCGTCGAGTTTGAATTTCGTGAATAACAGCGCGAACAGAAACTACTTCCGTTCTGGCAGTATGCAAACTCATACTAAAACAATAAGCTGTACCTACTATTAGCTCTTAACAAACAGTTGATGGGTACTTTAATTTCATCAGACTGATGCAAGTTGAAGTAAGTATTTTCTGTTTACATTCTCGTCGAGATTGTTTTGTGTTGTAGACTAGTACTCCGAAGCTCTTAAAAATATTGTTTTGCTATGTCTGTGTTTGGTAAGGTGACAGATTTTATTTGTTTTTCTTTTTTTGTTGTTTACTATTGTTAGTATCAAAATTGATATAGAGTTTAATAATTTCCACATTTCGCGAAAACTCTCATTTCCATCAAGGATTTGATCTGTGCATGAATTATCACTCTGCAATATACGAGTAGGTAAGTGTCCAGATTAAGAGAGATTAAGTAACAAAACATGTTCTTTGACAATTTTTATTCATGACATTATGTCTAGGTGTTATATTTATAACATAACAAAATAAAATAAAGTAAACCATCGCATGACTTATTCCAGATTTTCGCCCTGAAAATACCTTCGTGAAAATTTTCTACATACTTAGTATGGACTAAAGTTTTGGAAATTACTCAATCAGAGCACTCTTCGGTATATCAGACACATTATTATAATATGTATATTGTATTAATATTATGTTGTTTAACAGTCATCTAATACCTACCCATAACTCAAGCTTGGAGTTATATGAAGTGGTGTGGATTGTCCAGCATTATTATATTTGGAATTGACATTGATAAAGTACGAAAATAATCTGCGATACTTGACCTCTCTTTGTGGATTAGAATGATATGATTTGAGTCCCGAGGTTATCACACCTATACGAGGTACATTTATTACTTGATATTTCAAGCTTCAATCGAAGCTAAGTTCAAAACTTTACAAAGGATTCTGCACAAAAGAATTTCAAATAGATTTGGTTATCAAAATAAAAAGTTGATCTTAGTTGTTTTACTCTGATGTTGGCCTAGACGTGGCGAATCTCCCATCCCTTAGGTTAGGTTCGTAAACTCATCACAAACTTTATGAATAAAGTGTTAGGGATACTACACATACCTAACTGCTATACATAATACAATAAATATTACATAAAACCTTTATTTACAAATAAAATTACAATTAAAGAACCAAATTAAAACCAACTAGTATCTACAGTTGAAACAATTGAGCTAGCTGTAGACTAATTATTGGTACTATAGTAACGGGTATTTATCGCGTTTATTTACCTATTACATATTAACTGCAGACTGTTGCAATAAACTACAGGAAGCTAAACTGATCCATTTCGGATCAGTTGGGATCCATTTTGGATCAGTTGAGCTTCTTGTAGTACATGACACCCAATCGGATATTACATAGATATTTTTATTAAAAGTATCTACGTAGAAAATACCCAAAACACCCGAAAAAAACATTTGTCTCGGGTGTATGGACTCAAACCCGCAGCATCCTGTGTCGCCACAGAGCTCATCAACATTTTCCGTCATGTTAATTGTAATGGAAAGCAATTTATCCTACAAATAATAAGAAATCCAGAAGACAAGCGCATAATTATTCCGATATTTACCTGCAACCTAAACAAGGCTGATTCCGGGCAAGGTCTGCAAATCCTCCAGGCGCAAAACCATTCTCCTCGCTCCACAAACTTCGGAAACTGGGCCAAAGTAGGCTTCGGCGAAATACACGAAAATTTCTACATCCACCCTTACTATTTTATACTCTTAAAGAACTATTTTCTCGAGAACCTAGCGCGTGCCTCGAAGTAAAAATGTAAATTCCTTACAACCCTTTTTATTATTTTAAATATTTTTTATGTTGGCTTAACGCGCGGACTAAAAATGTTTTTATTTACTTTGCTCTGCGGTTCTGCTTGTTGAATAAGGTAATTTGTTCTGTGCAGTCAAGTCTAGGTATAACTGGGCTTTAAGCTTTCATCCATCATCATTCATACGCAAGACCGACTGCTACAAAAGTGGTAATGTTGGTCACTTTAATTATTGTTTGACAATTTTCTATGTATTGTTCGACCCTAAGAAATCTGGAAATCTGTGATAAAGAAATTAAATAAAATAGGACCTAACAAACTTCACAAAAATAAAAATGAACTGAAAGAGGTTGACATAAGGCTCATTATCCATAAGACCCGATACCATTGATAACTTCATAAAAATAAAAATGAACTGAAAGAGGTTGACATAAAGCTGATTGTCCCCAGCTCCAGATATGCGAGACCGACGGCATCGAAGAGCTGAGCGACGAAGACAGCCCCGGAGCAGGGCGACGACGGATTGTTGTTGTGAAGACTCTGTGGCGTGGCTGCCATAACGACGTCAAGTGAGTATTACCACAGAACCTATATACAATACATGCCGTGCGGTGCCGGCATAGAATTGCACCACCCCAACTCTTCCCGTGGGTGTCGTAAGAGGCGACTAAGGGAAACACACCGAGGGCGGGCAGCAGCGCCCTCTGTAGAACAATTCCACCGAACTGCGATCCCCAACCCGCATGCCCAGCGTGGGGATTATGGGCAATAACCCCCAAATAATGAATAATGCGCCACATATGGCGCTCATTAGGGGAGGCCTATGTCCAGCAGTGGACTTTATAGGCTGATGTTGTTGTTGTTGTTGCTATATACAGGGTTATAGGTAGATTATCAATAACCTCTTAAAGGCGACTTGGGTAGATCAAGACGAACCACTTTTGTTGTATGAGTTTTGCCAAAACGTAATATAACAAAACCCCTTTCAGTAACGCTACCCCTTTCTTTCCAGATATCGGTCGGTACACAAACGCTGCCGCGTGCCTCCGTCTATGCACTTGTCTTAATCGGTTACTTGATTTGTGCTGCGTTCGTATTATAGTTTTAATCTGAGACCAACTAGATAGATCCAAGAAGATCAGAACAGGAAGTTACTTTTTTTTTGTTATGAAAAAAATCATTAAATTATACAAAGTCATAGAACATAAATTGTTCGTCTTGTTCTACATCAGTCGCCTTTAAGAGGCTATTCATCATCACAACACAACAACAACCCTGTATATGTATAAACAAGTACGACAAGTGCGAGTGTAACTCGCGCGCCGAGGGTTTTGAACTTTTGTCGTTTAGGTAGGTGCGTATATTGACGACCTGTTAGCGCGGTGGGCTTACAACGCAGGAGGTTGCGGTTTGATTCCCGCCTCGGGACTAATATTTGTAAGATCTGCAGATTATTTGTTCGAGTGTTCTAGTCCTTTTCTACGTACACAAAAATAAATCATCTAATGTGATACTTGTATATACTTTATTAAGTATAACAGATATCGTAGTAGTACGAATTACACAAGCTTGCTTAGCTTGTCGCTAAATGATGTTGTGTGGATTATCCAGGATACATTACTCTTCTCATATTATTTTTTTGGAGCACGGTGGAATTCATGAATTCAATAATCTTATTATCTAAATATTCTTCGAGCGCAGTGGAACTGTGGAATACATTGGGTATGGACTTTAAAATTTTGAGAACAACGGTTTCGTGGCGCTGTGGAACCCTACTATTACAGTTACTACAGAGATTAGTGGGTAGGTAAGTGGGTTGGTACCTACAATTATTTTTTCGACTTTTTTCTACGTATTTCACTAAGTATGAAACTTAGACGATTCTTAAAACCTGTTTTGAATTGTCGAAATCCATACCTTTGATTTGATATTGCTCTCAATGAAATAGCCCCCATTGTATGAAAATTCGTTTTTTGACCATATTTCGAAAAGTATTGTTTTTACAGACTTCTCTATATTTTTCCTGTAAAATATAGACCTATATCTACAAACGCTTAGTACATTTTATATAGATCACTCTGCTATCTTCGGAGATAGAGGGGGGGGAACGGTCAAATTTTCGACCTTTTTCAAAATATTTCGAAAAGTATAAAACCTATCGAAATTTCAAAAACTGCATTAAAATATACAAACTGATACCTTTCATTTGATACCCAACTCGGTGGGGTAGTCACCCCTTTAGAAATTTTTCTCGCCCTTTTTTGACCATATTTCAAAAAGTATTATTTTTACAGATTTCTCTATATTTTTCCTGTAAAATATAGATCAATACCTACAAAAACTTGGCACATATCAAATCGATCGTTCTGCAATCTTCGGAGATAGAGGGGGGGTACCGGTCAATTTTTCGACCTTTTTCAAAATATATCAAAAAGTATAAAATCTATCCAAATTTCAAAAACTGCATTGGAATGTACAAACCAATACCTTTCATTTGATACCCAACTCTGGGGGGTAGTCACCCCTTTAGAAATTTTTCCCGCCCTTTTTTGACCATATTTCAAAAAGTATTATTTTTACAGACTTCTCTATATTTTTCCTATAAAATATAGATCAATACCTACAAACACTTGGTACATATCACGTCGATCGCTCTGCAATCTTCGGAGATAGGGGGGGGGAACGGTCATTTTTTTGACCATTTTCAAAATATTTTAAAAAGTATGAAATCTACCGAAATTTCAAAAACTATTTTGAAATCTACAAACGTGTACCTTTCATTTGATACCACTTTCGACTTTGTACGTTCCATTTAAAATTTCGATTTCAAAATTTGTATGGAAAATCTTCATTTTGATTTTTCATTTATTTTCATTTATTTTTCTATAAATATGTGCAGGCGCACAAAATGTATTATTATTTCAAATTTCAAGTCAATAGCTGCAGTCGTTTCTGAGATATTAAGGATTCAAAACACAAAACAGACCCAAAGCGATTTCATAAGGGTTTTGCAACCGATGGCAAAACCCTAAAAGGGTTTTGCAACCGATGGCAAAACCCTAAAAAGAAAGTCGTGTCAGTTGCACTATTTATAACTCGCTTCAGCCGAACTGATTTTACTGAAAATTGGTGGGGTTAGCTTAGAGTTAGGAGACCGAGATAAGATACTTTTTATGTACTATTACCGGTGTCATGTTCCCGCGGGATAGTACAGTATATACGCCGACTGCTACAGTTTCAATAAATAATGCGGGACAATCCACACAGCATCATCTAGTCCCAAGCTAAGCAGAACTTGTGTTATGGTACTAGATGACTGATATATATAATACAATATTATTACATAGATAGATATTTTTTACTATACATAGAAAACGACCAGAACACTGAACAAATATCTGCAGATCGTACAAATATTTCTTCAGAGGCGGGAATGGAACCCGCATCCTTCTGCGTCGCAGGCGGACCATCGCCCACCGCGCCACAGAGGTCGTCAAGAGTTTTATAAAACCTTAAAACGTACTAAACTTGACTTGAATTCTTTTATTTGGCAATACGTTTCAGGATACATCGGCATACCATTTGTTACCCTAGATAACAAAACATTCCACAGACATTACATTAGACAACTATAAAAAAATGTTAGTTATCAATTGTAATGATTATAATAATACAAGTAGGTATTATTAAATTAATAAAAATAACACATTCCATCACATTTCTTCTGCTTAGCTCACTTGTTTCAATTGTAAATACTAGCATTAATTTAGATAATTTTAATTCTCTTAGGTAAAAATAGAGCAAAATGAATTTTAACGATCTTTTCCCCTAAGTGATGTCGATAGGTGTTTATGTTCTTAAGTCATTTACAACGAGATATCTACCATGATTAGAGTTTTGAGTTTTGTTGTGAGTGCCAGTTGTTCCGTGATCATGGCTGAAACTGTGCCGAAATATACGAAAATACAAAACTCTAATCATGGTAAATATTCCGTTATAAATGACTTAGGAACATAAACACCTATTAACATCCCATAGGGAAAAGAGATCGTTAATTTATAGAGCTCTATTTTACCTAAGAAAACTACAATTATCCAACTAAATTAAAGCTTGTATTTACAATTGAGCTAACTGCAAATGAAATGTGATGGAATGTGTTATTATTATTATTATACGAGTATGTATTATTATTATATAATTACCATGATAGTTTCATAGAGCAAGATAAATTAACGATCTCTTTCCCCTAAGGGATGTTGATGGTGGATGTTCTTGTTACAGAGCGGCGTTTGCCCGCGAGGCTACATGGGGAGCCGGCCTGAAGCACCCTCAGCTGGCCAGGGTGTTAGGTTTGAGTCTGCTGGAGCCCCCATGCGCAGCCTTGGACCGCGGGGAAGCCGCTACGCTTACTACGATTCTCCGCCGCGAGAAGAAATTGAAGTAAGTTATAGAGTTACATGGTTTTAACTGTGTTTTTGAGATTTTGTTGCTATGAAATATATTTTAAAAGTATTCCACAAAAAAAAATTTAGAAATTTTTGTTTACATATCGTATTTTTTTATCTATTAAAAATTTGGTAATATAACTTATTACATTAATTAAATTAAACTAAATTTTTTAACAGTAAAAAAATATAAATATTAAAAAAATTGTTTTCGGCGGGACTTGAACCCGCGACCCTCCCTCAGTTGGATATTATATAATTTCCAAAAGATTACCCCGAGTGCGAGGGCTTACGCGTATAATAACAAAAATCTATTAAAAATTTTGCTCTACGTTGTTTTAGCACATTGCTTGCAGCTTATTTTGCTCTCGCGGTACTACAGTATATACATGTAATGTAATAAAAGTATTACAGTATATACATACATACAATATGTAATAAGTATTACAGTATATACATACCTTGTCTTTCTATAGATCAGTACCGTTGCTTAAAAGATATCTTTAAGAATCATCATTGGATGCGAAGATAATGTGATTTGTTTCTTTTACGCAGCTATTCGAGTTTGATTCACATATGCTGTCAGATAGCAGCAGGCATGAAGTATCTGGAGTCATTCGAGTTGGTACATCGCGACTTAGCAGCCAGGTATGTGTGCCTATGATTATTGGGACTAGCGGTCCGCCCCGGCTTCGCACGGGTATTTCAACTAAAATTATGGAGTTTACGACCTCTGTTGCGCTGTAGGCGCAATTCATATACATAATTTCAATAATCCGCCTGCGACGCAGGAAGTTGAGGGTTCGATACCCGCCTCAGGACGAAATGTTATTAGATCTGCAGATATATCGGGGTGTTCTGGTTTTCTATTTATAATAAAAATACATATCTATTTAATATATTGTATTATTTATATCAGTCATCTAGTACCCATAACACAAGCTCTGCTTAGCTTGGGGCTAGGTGATGCTGTGTCGATTGTCCAGCATTATTTATTTATTTTATTTACGCACGTTGGTCTAAATTATTGAAGGTTTTATACTGGCCATGGGATATTATACCAATTATATCATTATCTTATACTGGACCTACGCGTACTAAGCGTTTTAAGATCTCTGTAATATATGTGTTAGTGTGTGTCTATTGTTTATTTAATGTATTATTTTACAGGAATGTGACAGTGAGTGAAGATCTCGTCGTGAAAGTTTCAGACTATGCTATGTTTTGTGAAGAGTTTTTGGGGGATTACCATTACATGCCTGATGGAACACAGGTGCCGCTCCGCTGGATGCCATGGGAAAGCCTTTTGCTTGTAAGTTTCTAAAAGAATACAAAAGATAGATAGCTACATATAGGAAAGTGTTCATGTTAATCCTCGAAACGAAATGTATGTATTTATAGCTCATCTTCTAGACTCTAGAACTCTAGACTCTAGACTCAGAACCAGGTGATATAAACGATGTTTACCTAAAGGATACTGGCGTTAATCGCGTTTGAATGATTACGGGACATATTTATAAAAAGTATGTTTCTCACATATTTCGTCGTAAACGGTTATAAAGCTTGCAATTTAATTACGAATTCATATACGGTAGGTCCAAAAATTCCATCCACAAAATATAAATAGTAGGTACTTAAATTAATAAAGTTTGATAAAAGAAGTAACCGTTTAAAACAAAACCTAAGCTTAGTTTCCAGTTCGTTGAAACGTTAAATTATGAATTCACTGAGCACTTGATCCCTGAAAATATGCAGACTGAAGTATCCATCCTTTTCAAATCGAAACCTTTAAAATCTGCTTTGTAACTTAATTAAAAACTCACCGGTATTTTTTAGGGAATGTTCTCACCAGCCAGCGATGTTTGGGCGTTCGGAGTAACTGTCTGGGAGATACTGACATACTGCTCTGTCAAACCGTATGAGGAGATGGACGATGATCAGGTTAGTAGACTTTAAGGTCTGCGATCTTTTTATTCTATAGGACTTTCATCAGCACACTAATGTCCACCCACAATTGAACAGAACGACCCTATTCAAGTGGGTTTCCCATAATCACCTCGCTTGACTCGCCGATTGTTGATCTATAAAACAAGTCTTTAGAACTTGTGTACATGATGGTCTCAATTGCACGAAAAAAGTCACGGTCTTTTTCAGATGACATATTTCTCCCTAATGTATATTATATGTAGGTATCGAATATAATACAATATAATGAAACTTCAATTAGAAAATAATGAAAGAGGGTTCTATCCCCAGTTTGTTTTTTTTTTCCTTTAGCTCCGCGGCCCCTGGTGAAGTACAAAATGTAGGTTAGGTAATAAAGCTGTCATGCATAACGAGCTATAGAATTTTCCCTGTGCTTTCATAGCTTGTTGAAATATGTAGAGTAGAACCCTCAGTATTCTATATTTTATTTGGTACGACTACGAATGCATCTCAAGGCTCCTAAATAAGAAGTCCTAGGGGCAGTACCTTAGCAACCAAGACAACCCAGTCGCGCAGATGGCAAAGTTCTATCGGCGATGCAGGGTTTGATTCCAACTTGAGCCAACAAATATTTGTACGATCTCCTGAAATTTGTTACAGGTGTTCTTAGAGTGTTTTCTCGGTTCCAGTATTTAATTAAATTATAAATAAAATATAAATATCTGACCCAAACTCTTGCCACCAGGTGGTAGCAAACGCGAGCGAGTGGCGCTGCGGCGGTCGCAACGCGCGCGTTCCGTGTGCGCCTGCGCCGCGCTGTCGCCGCGAGCTATACGACCTCATGCACGAATGCTGGCGCCGAGAGCCCGAGCACCGTCCCCGGTTCAACGACCTCCACCACTTCCTTGGCCGCATGAGCCACGGATACAAGCCGACGGTGCATCGCTGAACTGAATTGCGTCAGTATGTTATACCTTTAATCTTTTATTGTTTATGTCAGACAGTATAGTAGGAATGTTTGTCTACATGCCTTTTACTTTTGTCATTTCTATATTGTCAACGTGAGACGATCTTTTGGTTTGTCTTTCATCATTATTTCACTGTGTCGATCATAGATATAGCTATAAACTTTATTATTCATGTTGTTATGCCACTAGGTATTAGGCATTATCCTATGGCTGTAACTTTTATACTTTTAGGTATATTGTTTCGCATAAAACAATTGTTAGTTTGTCTCATAACTTTAAAAGCTTTGATTCGTTACAGTACTCTCTTTGAATCCTTCGCTTGTAAAAGACAAATTATTTGTCCAAAGGAAATATTACTATCTGTTACAGCAACATGTATGCAATTTAATTCTTTTCGGCTGTGGTTACACGAACAGGTGGAAACAACTTTATCTCGTTGTCAAGTGACCAACAAGCCTAACCCATGTACAGACCCTTAGAATACCTTGACTTCCCGTGGGTAGCTCAGAATCTTCAACTCAGCTTTGCAAAAACCCAAGGCTCGATGTTCACCTAAAAGTAGAATAAGCCTCAGCAAAAGCCTCATCTTCGGTTATGTCAAGCGTTCTCTCTTTCTCTCTAAGCTGAATGAGTTGCCCATGCCTTCGCTTCTTACATATTAAATGAATATATATCTCGAGCTATCCAGACTTCTAATCGACCTTCAGTATTATTAATCAGTATTTGTGTAACTAGGCTTAGGGTAAGCACGCTAAAGACGTGCCGCTTTGCAAACCGCCGGCTAAGCACCTCCCATTTATATTTGGAGATGCTGGTCGCCAGAGCTTAGAGTCTTAGAAGAGTAAGGATTGAAAGACCTTCGGGCTTTCGTTAAGTTTCTGATCAGCTACGGCTATTCAGGAACCTACATATTTATTATTATTGTTTTTGGACGGCAGTGGCACCCTGCGTTTGTGCTGGTCCACGGCCCGTCTCATCCCCTCCCCATCACGTTTCGCACTCCCCAGATCTTCCACCATCACCGCCTCTACGGCACGTTTCGGCACTACATCAATGTGCGATAGAAAGTCAGGCAGCTGCAGGCTCGTTTCTGATTGCATATTCAAGTAGTGGCCACCCGCAGCCGGTCCAGACATGGCAGAGGCCAGAGTGGCCGGCTCCCGGGCTTAGAATAAATCTACTCCTAATTCCTAATAATGATCCTATATTTTTTTATCAAACCTTATATGTATTTTAGTATAAAATATAAGATATCGTATACTTCATAGGGTAATCACCTCCAGGGCGATACCGCCCCCTGTGCTACTTGTTTTCTTCAATCGAGCACATTTAGTGTTAAGGTGTGGATAGGCCGCCTCCGGAAATGTAGGTGCAATGGAGGTAATTTTAAGAGAGAGATTTTAGTAAAGCGGCTGCTTTGACAGAGCGGCCAACGGGTGATATTTTGTCAAGTTTACATTTCCGGGGAAAGTCACCCGAATTAATATTTTGTAAGTTCGTGTAGGTATCGCGGTCTAACCTTGTGGCCATAAGTTACTTAGTTAAGAGTACATGGATGTTTTAACTTCACTATAATAGAATTGCATAATTGTCGTAACCGTAATATAAGGATCTTCGAGTTTAGTTCGGATCCATCTCATTGTCAATAAGTGTATAATCAATTATCGAGTAGTCCCCCATGTAACCTCGTCCTATTGATGTTGTCACGAATCGGTATTAGCTATATCTTAAAAACTCATCGGTGTAATACTTATCGGCATCTCTTTTCACTGATTTAATTTATGCAAATTACATAAATATTGCCATATTATTTTTCAAGGACTGTAAAATGTACTGTCGCTATGAGAAATTACTGATTTTGTAGCAAGCTAAAATACTGCTGAAATACAAAGTTCCAGAGAAGTTTGTATTTCAGCAGAGTTTCTTAGAACTACATTAAAACATTATTTTTTAGCGCGTTACGCATCGCATTGTTGGTTTGTCATGGCCATGATTCGCATTTTGTTTACGGTAAAGGCCTTCCATAGTCGACCATACAACTGAATCTAGTGCGCGTTCCAGTTGAAAGACGAACCATATCGCTAAAATTGATTACTAAAACTGCAATGGACCACATTACTATTTTAAAAATCAAACTTAAATGGCAGTTTGGCCCTTGCTATGCATATGAAAAGGCACACCAGATGCTTGCTATTTTAATTCAATGTGTAAGCCCTCACAATATTTTTAAACCTTATAAAAGATTTTTATTCTGCGTAAAGGCCTTCCCGAGACATGCCATAATACCGAATTAAATTTGTGTTCCCGTTGAAGAACTACATCACTATTTTAAGGGTTCATCCCGAAAATTTGAAAAGTGTTCCCTCAACAAGAAAGCACGCCCGATGCTTGCTATACATATACATAGGTCACCAACTTATTTAATTTATTTAAACTTCAAAACTATTTTTTCTCCATTCAATTAGCGTTGTAAAAGAAACGACCTCCGAGAGCACTGGCAAATGGTTACCCAGCTGCTCAACGAGAGTCGTTATGTCGGTTCTGGAACCGGCTGACGGCGGGTTTCTTTATCAAGGATCGTTCAGCCTCAGTAAAAATTTTACTCAAGCAAAACCAACTTTTTATAGAAATCTGACTTCAATTAATATTAATATGGTGTGCGTTACAATTTGTTCTTTGTATTTTTTTAAATAAGTCACACCGTATGACTTAAAAAACAATACATGGCTAAAAAAACAAAAAAAAAACATAAAAAACAAAATAAACCTAAATATGCTTTAAGAAACTTTATAAATAAGAGTCTATATATTTTTCTAACGCCTTTCTGTAAATAGTTCTATTCTTGCTTAGGTATAAGTTCTTCGTATTTTAAACATGATGATTATTGGGTTACCTTTGAATATGTAGATTTAGTGTCAAAGGCAACATTTATTGAACACGTTAAGCTGTACATAATTCGACGGGGCTTCAATATGTTTTGTGGTTGACGATTAGGATAGCTAGATCATCATGCTTTTAGTTGTCGGCGTAGTTGGGAGTGAGATCAAAATATTGGAATATATGTATATCACTCAGTTCCTTGAGCGAACACTTCAGTCTATATCGAGCAAGGATTCTAAACTTTTTTTTTTATAATTTCTTACTTTAATTCTATAATCACCTTAGAGATATAGAAGGTACAGACTAGTCATAACATCAGCACTTTTAAATAGTTATATATTATTTTATATACATATTTTTTCGTAATTCTATTATATAGCTCTCAGGAACCGAGTCCCTAAAATTATTATTATATTATATAAATTTTATTATAAGGCTTGCTCACTCGGGGAGGTTATCAATTAAATATAAAGTAAAAATTAACTTTTCCATGTACAATAGCAGAAATGCATACAAGTATTTAGGTATTATATACTGTTATATACCATATTGTGTATTGTGAACGATCTCACTCCTAATAAGGTTATTTTAGAGCCCCAACTTGTAGAATTGGTGTGATAAGGTAGGTACATATAATTATTATTCTTTAAAATACTTCTTAACTCAATTTACTGATTAGCAATTTTTTCTGTGTATCAGAATTGATTTTTACTTCTTCTAAAGGGGAAAACCCTTTAGAATTTAATCGATGTTCTTAGGCTGGATACGTAGGTACTCGATGTTTTTAGGTTTCTTAGTCAAAGAATAATGTAGGTACTTATAAAGTATTATTATTTTTTTATCTAATCTTGTTTCTCTGTTATACATTTTTTTATAAATATACCGATTACACCAATTTTACAATAACGTTGTAGTTTTTAGTTAAGTCAAAATTGATACAATACCGGCCGTTTCTTAGGTTAAGTTAAGTTTAATGGACCTGTACATTTTTTGATTATACGTTGTTCTCAAAGCAATAAGTATTTATTAGTTTAAAATACATAATTTGAAGTAGTGAAATGTTAGCATAGGATTAGTTTGGAGTTCCGTAGCTAATAATCACAGCCTAAAATTTTACAACACGTAGAATCTCTCAGTAGGTACCACATTTTTGTAAGGATAATATAAAATTAACAAGCAAAGGTAAGCAGGATTCCAATTTCAATTAATCAAAATATAATACTTGTTTATAAAGTAATACCGTTTAAAAAGTAGAACTTGTTTGTATTAATAGAGTTCAATATTTTAATATTGAAGAACATCGTTTAAGCAGTTTAGGAAAATTTTAGAATGAAATCAGTTCACAGTTCAGACTAATGGCTACGGGGCTTGAAATTAATTAGTTAAGGCACGATAGGCCTCCAACATACGTGTAAATAATAACTACTCGAGTATTGGAGGCCTACGGTATGACGAAAGGTAGGGATTTGTGGACCGCAGCGCGATCCCCTCGTGTATATCACCCCTAAGGGCCGGGGACATCACAAAATCATTTACCACTTTACTTAGTTGAGGATTTTTGCACGAGATAATCTTTTTAAAAAAATTTACTGGCAGAGTTTAAGAAAATATAGTTTTTGAGATCCCTATGGTAGTCCGACTTAAAATTTTTGTTTTATCAACAATTGGGTCCGTTAATAGCATTATTTCAGATTTTAATCAAGGTTTTGGATTTTTTGTGAGATTCAATTTAGGTTTGTTTTATGACGTGTTTTATTATTATTACTCTAGTGATTTATTCAGAATTACAGAATGATGTAACACTTTACTTAATTCAAAATTATTTTATTTTCGATATGCTCTGGCCTTACAGGGTGGTGGCAGTCCACAAGTTTCTGCGTTCGAGGGGCGTATGCTACATTCTTTCACATGGTTACGTCACTTAGACATTTCAATGTGAAAGAAAACTGTGTACGGCCTATAGCTAGAATAAACACAGCGTCTCATCTACCAAATTCCGGACATGTGAGACTTTAGGTATATTCAGTCAAGATACCCGCCACAAGCAGTTCGAACATAAGCGCATATAACAGTGGCAGTGCAACAGTGTACAGCATATTAGCCTTAAAAATATCTTATATAAGTCTTACCAAAACAAGTTCATTTCAGATTGTCATCCTAAAAAGAACTTTATTGTGTGAATATAAATATGTTTTAATGCTAACTCAGGCGTGTACCGCCTGCGGAACTGCCACTATACAGCGCTCTCAGGCCAACCTAACATCGATCGCAAAAGACACTTATACTATACAAAGGTTATGGAATGTCATAGTTCTTATTCCACAGAAACAATATACGTAATCTTATTGACTGAAGATACCTCCACAGCGCAGGAATCTGGTTGGTGATGCTTTGTCTGTAGCTCAGCCAATTCCAAGGTGTTTTGTTAGGTAGGCGCCAGATCAATCGTTTGTTGGAATACCTACCGAAATCTAACCTGAAACCTAGAGGCTAGATTTTGTGTAGGAAGTACACTGTAAAACATGTCTAAAGGTCTGAGCAGCTATATATGTTTATTTTTAGTTCTAATCACCATAACAAAATAACTTGGAGGTTGGCTTTGTAGGACGGACGGGCATAAGTTCCATTTTCAGTGTCAACGACAGTGTAGATTACCTTTTACACACTGTTAAAAGAATAGCTAGATAACATTGTTCGATCTGAAAATGGACTTGTGTAGAACGTCGAGTAGGATACATGCGCCTATGACAACATTTGTATTGTATTTTTACTTGTCCTCCGTTAAGGTTCTGTTATGCCTCGGGACGTTACCATACAATGTATAACATTGCGCACGCGATCTGACATAGTTTGCAACGCTTTCCGCCGCGCAAAATAGCATAAGTAGTATTTTTTTATTTCTTTTATCGTTTTCAGTTATAGCCGTCGACTTTTTGGTTTATAAAGTAAGGTGTAGGAAATGCCTAGATAATGTCAATGAATATAGTTAATTGTCTCGTCGCTATTCCTCCTTAAGCAACCTTGAGTTCCAGTGTAACACCAGGCAACCTAGAGCCTTAGAGGATGTATAGTGGTTCTAACTCTATGCAATTGAGCAAAATAATGAATTCCACCAAGCTCTGATACCACGTTGAATTAGAACTGCCTATTCGCGTAGATTCGGTGCACTTCTACATTAACATAATTCCAGCTTTGTTAATAAAAGATATAGATGCCCCTCTTGGCTACACGTGTGATGTATGTAATAATCATAGTGAGTTGTAATACCATCGGTGGCCCGTAGCTCATGCTATAGGTACACGGAACTCGGTTCGAGAGTCGACATAAGTTAAGATGTACATAGTCGCCCGCTAAAATGTCGGGGACACCTATCGGATGAATAACTATATTTATTCTCATGTCTAGTGTAAATATGCCCTAGGTATAAGGATCTAAGACCCAATAGGGGCATGGGTATTAAACCCATTAGGATTAACGACCCAATAAGGGCATGGACTCTAGGTCCATTAGGCTAAGGTTAGCTCTAGCTAGGTTAGCGTTATGCTTCATCTATTCGATGTTGTTATTATTTGAAATTTTCATTAATTTGCCACATTCTCTTATCTTTTACTAAATAAAAAATATTTTTCTAACAAAAAGTCCTAGCCATGTATTGCCCATTGGGGTAACTTTTAATTTGGTTAATATTTTAAATTTGAACTAAATTCTACAAATAAATAATAAGTTATTAAGAAATTTTTATTTGCCAATCTAATGGAGAAAAAAACGTTTTTCAAGTTTGATTTACTTATCAACAATTTTTTTGGTATCAAATGTCTTTTTAGAGGATTTTTGCGTATGTGAATTTAAATTTTATCGGCCTACGTAGTTAATAATTTACCAGTTTTCTTATCTCACAACCACAACGCGATGCTCCCTAGGTATATATACTATCGCTTCAATACTTTTTAAAGAAAACAAGTAAGTTAGGGAAATGGGTTCTAAATGTAATTACTCGGTTGAATTCATTTAAGGGATGGGTCAAATTCTCTTTTAATATATACCTGTAAATCTGTTGTATGTGTAATTTATTTGACTATATAATTATAAGTTAAAAGCGGTTTTGAAACAACGAAATAATTAATGAAAACTCTGTTAATCAGAAACTTAGTATTAAGCATTCAATTTTTCTTACCCCCTATATTTTCGTGCGACTCACTTTTATGTGTAGAGTGTAGGTACAGTAACATTTTCAGTTATTTATTTTTAATATAGGCATAGGTAGGTAGATTTCGATAGGTAAACTTGATGTTATTTAGATTTAATACACCTAGGTTACAGGTATTCTAAAATTCATATAGATTTCACTCATTTATCCCGCATTCGTGATTCATTTTGAGATGTTTATTATTAGAATATGTTAGATACATTTTAAAAGTCAATGTTTATCAATTTGATATTTTGTCATCTTTATGCTTTTGCGTCACATTAAGATCGCTGACAAAAGTCATGATTCCCTTGTCTAGTTCTGTCCGAAAGTTAGACACAATTTTTTTACCTAAATGGTAAAATAACATCTTACGCAGTGAGTCGCACATCCCCCCATAAACACATTACTATAGTCATCAATAATAGTAAATAAAACTGCATTTGATTGTACCTAGAGTTATATTAGTTCGTAAAATAGATATTAGTTAATTCAATGTTAGGGTTACGTGCGCGTCACATTGGTGTTACTTTCTGAATCTCTTAAAATGTATGTGGTACCTATGTGATTTCGACCCATTAGCACGATTCGAGTAATTAACATTTCCTCCTATAATTTTTAACTAAGTGTAGAACTGTATCAATTGTAACCTCGTTCATATCATCTCTATTTTCTTGAAAATGAGTTTAAACTTACATACTTTTCATAATATATATTCGTAGTAACCTATATCTATAAAGGTGTGTTGTAACAGGGGTCTTTGGCTTCGTCATGTTATCACGATGCAGGGGTTTTTATGTCCTCAGCGCTGACTTATTAAGCTTATGGGAAGGCCCCTTTGTTAAGTGGTGGGACCAAGTTTCATAAGCACGGTGTTTAAATTGCCAGTGTCGGCTCAAGCATTGGCTGCTGAGACTAGACTTATATATCACTTATCGCGGTCTTGCCAACTCGGATAATAACACAAGTGATACAAACTAGTGGATTTTCCAGGCATTTGGTCAGCTCTATCTATTTCTGGACCGCAAACAAGTATTCGTATCACGAAAGCGGTCAATGTTGTATTCGTGTAAAGACAATATCTTATAAATTATCTGCATGTTTTTCAATTAAATCTTTATAAATGTAACGGTTTCGGCCTAGTATAATTAAAAGAACAGCGTTTTAATTTCAACTTGATTCGTCGATTGTTGCGGTGTTTTGCACATCGATCATTTTCGTTTGTATTCTTGATGATATTAAAGAAATAATGTAAGTAATTGTAAAAATTATGTAAGATGTTCTTCGGAACTTGTTGAATGGTGAACGCTAAATGTTACCTGTGAAAATATAAATGGCACTGGCAGTAAGAATGAAAGGTAGGATACATTAAACATATCGACTTGTTATTTTATTGCATTTTCCAAAACATGTTAAAGTTATCCATTATATTTCGGTGGTCAGGCACCTCAATCATACCTGCTTTTATGATAATTTAACATTTAATGTAGTTTTAGCCCATTTATGTTTAGTATGTACTTTGTGTCTATTACAAGTCATAATTGTAACTTTGATGTATAGGCACTATAATTGTAATGATTAGTCTATCTACACCATTTTATTCGTGTGTAATTTTAATGTATGTTTTCTTCATTTCCGCTCTATAAATGAACTCAACTCTGTAAAACAATTTTTAAAAGACTAAGGCAAAAAGCCTTCTTTTTATGCGGTATTTAAAAATGATGTTAATGATTAATAAATGTTGGATAACATATCAAACAAGTGTTTTATTTATCTGTTCCTAAATGTTACCTTCTCCCTAATTTCAGGTAGGTCTATGTATGCCTGGCAACTCTTACTCTTGTTTCCCGTACAACACCGGCCAAGATCGAGAAAATCCGTAGGCCTACGCTAGTAATAGTAGGGTAGACTGGGTACGGTTGTGCCAATTTTCATTTGATTGCTTATAATTTTGTTATTATTCAAATTAGCTGACAGCAAGAGGGGTTATAGGGTGAAATAGATATTTGTCTACGTATAAATACTACAATTTTGCCCATAAGTGCAATGTTTAACTTAAAGGAATCATTTATAAAAAAAATAAAAAATGTCACAATCGTCCCCACCCCCAGGACAGTTGTGACAGTGCCTGGGGGTCAAAAGTGACGGGTTAAATAATACACTTATATGTACTAATAATAACTTTATAGCATGAAATCAGTATAGTATTTGTATCACTTACGACTAATACTACTATGACAACATCTTTTTATCAAAATAGTCTTTATATTCATCATCACCATCATCACCAGCCTATAATAGTCCACTGCTGGACATAGGCCTCCCCTAATGAGCGCCATAGATGGCATCATTATTTGGGGGTTATTGCCCATAATCCCCACGCTGGGCATGCGGGTTGGGGATCGCAGTTCGGTGTAGTTGTTCTGCAGAAGGCGCTGCTGCCCGCCCCCCGGTGTGTTTCCCTTAGTCGCCTCTTACGACACCCACGGGAAGAGTTGGGGTGGTGAAATTCTATGTTGGCACCACACGGCCTCTTCTTCATATTAATAAACCATAACCTAACTAGAAGTTTAGGTTATTCAACTCCTTAACATTTGAAGTAAACATTTATGTGAGAATAAAAGTCCAGCAATTACCTACAGCAAAATCAACAAAATCTTTTAAAGTTCAAATTTTCTTCGAGTGTCGGTAAGATTTTTTTTATGTGATAAGCCTTTTATCTTTTTTAATTTTCTCAATATTTTTGTTTTTTTACTGCTTTATAAGCATTTTAAAATTGTTGCAGGTCATACTGAGCTCTATCCGTCTTCCTTACACGTTGGCGGGGTATCTAAAAACAAAATAAAATAGTTTCCTTATGTCACAACTGTACCCAAAAAATATGGCACAACCGTACCCAGAGCATACATTCACAAAAACAGAATGACCATGACTGCCGAATGCCTAGCCTCAAAGTAATTGCTACTATTTAACCTCTAATGATTAAACTTTTACGAGAAAAAACACTTATGGCTCTATCTATACATATAAAACAACAATCAAGTAAAGAAATCGAAGAAAAAACTTACTTTTCATCGAAAAATATCAATGTGGTACTATAGACACCGCTATGTTGTACGCCGGATGACGCAATACTGTGGCACAGGTTCGGACAGGCACACCGCTCCTTTCTCCCTTAGCACCCGTCCCCATATTCCTTATAGTTTAGACAATACGACGACTGTCACGACCGTACCCTGGCACAACCGTACCCAGTCTACCCTACCTACTTCAATGCCTTAAGGTCACCCTTTATTTGAGTCTGGTTCGAAGTTCGAATGTAGGTAGAGTACATACTTCTTTATTTTATTTTTAGTAGGTTTGTCTTTTTTTTCAGTCAGTATTCTTTATTTTTGTTTGTTTGAGAAAGGTCACGTGGTAGCAAATATTTTTTATTACAGATGTAAACGTAGGTGGGTATAGACTTTGTATTTAAATTAAAAAAAAAAAACAGTGTAAATTATCAAGAAATTTTAAATCGGTTTTTAGTTTTTTTCAAAACAATCAATAGATAAATAGGGCTTACCGGGTACATAATTAATTAGGTAAGTATGCATTTCGTTGAAAAACAAAGTATTTTTAGTTAAATACATCATATAAAGTAGTTAAAACACAATGACGGCGACATCGATTTTATTGATCTTTGATTTCTTGGTATTTAGGGAAAAATTCACGAACCACGATTTATGAAGAATTTTGTGTATTTTTCATATTTGTACACAACGCCATCTCTGATTCTAAGGCGGAACGAATTACCCTGCGAAGTTTGCCTTGTACATCACATCAGTTGCATAGGCTACCGCCTCGCGCAGAGATGGCGCTAGTTTAGCTACAATAAGTAAACATGACGTTGAAATTACTTGACTGACGAGCAACTTCCTTCTGAGCCGTCAGCGTCAGTGCCACCGTGCGTCAACATGACGCTAATAAAATTATTGTCACTGTGATTTAAATGTTTCCACATATGAATAATTTATCTTTATCTAGCAAAACAAACATATTTAATAATAATAATAATGCTGGACAATCCACACGGCATCATCTAGCCCCAAGCTAAGCTGAGCTTGTGTTATGGGTACTAGATGACTGATATATAATACGTACATAATAAATATATAGATATTTTTTATTATACATAGAAAACGACCAGAACGCCGCGCCCTGAAAAAATATCTGCAGATCGTACCTACAAGTGGGTACAGACGAAGCGAACGAGAGCGAGCGAACGCTACGATTGGATTCGACGAGAACCGTTCAGCCGCTGGGCCGTGAAAAGATAAGAGACAGACAGAATTTCTTTCGCTTTTCAATCAATAAAAATCAGTGCAATCAGTACAAATAATTATAGATACCTTCCTGGTAAGATAGTCTTCTTATTATAATACGACAAAAATGTTAGATAATTGATAGATAAGAAATGTTTGCTGTAAACAATTATGTGAAACCTTTTAAGCTTTCACTTTTTGTTTTTGTTATAGTTGTTGTATACCTTTTGTTATAGTTTCCCCTACGTCGAGTCACAGTAGGTACACATTATGGAGTCGCCCCGTGATCACGGTCGCTGCAACGCTATGGAAACGTAGGAGAAAATAAAACAAAAGATAGGTAGGTGTATACCGATACAACAATAGGTAGGTAGGTGTGTACGCGATAAATACCCGATAAATATTCTTTAATAATATGCAATCATGTAGGTATAATATGTAATGTATGCTTTAAATTTTTTTTTATCACAGAATCGCAACATAATTAGAGAACAATATCCTTTTCATAATATTTATTTAAAATACATGTTATGCACATATTTTGCTTTTTATTGAGATACCTAGTAACTCTTTTTGGTGTGTTTTTTTTTTGTCAAGAAAAATAGGTATTGGTTTCTTTAATTGTATTGTATCCTATTTAATGAAAGGTGTATGCGGGTCAAATCCGCCGCGAAACTACAAAGCGAGTTCAGTATTGCACCGAAATTGCGGACCATGCGCGGAATTTCAGCTGGGATCCCAGCAGATTGGCGGAATCGCGCGGGGAAGAGTTACAGCCTTGGTTACAGCTAATCTGTGTTAGTGCAGTCACCTGCAGGGGTATTTTAATTCGTTCGTTTATCATTTTTATCAGACGTAAGTACAAAGTTATGGCGAAAGTACCTAGCTAGGTACTCCGGATCCGCTGCATTATTTCCTGTGATATGCTACGACTGTATCCGTAATTCACTGTGTTCTAAGATTCTTAGGTAACTATAGTGCACTAGGGGTCCACCCCGGCTCCGCACGGGTATTAAAAAAAATGATTTAATACGGAACCCTAATTTGAAAATACTCTATAGCCTATGTTCTGTAGAAAGGCTCGTGGATCAAGGTTGTACCAGTCCTAATTGTGGGAGAAGTGTAGACACCTCGTGGAAGTGGGCAGCAGGAAAATAAACACAGGATCTTCTTGGGTTTCAATTGTTAATGTATTTATTCACACAATAAATACTCGCAATACTCAGATTGCCTCGATTTAAATTGGTATAGTTAACACGGAAAAACAATAAATAAAGATTACAGTTCTTTGCACACAACGGGGAGACAAGAAGCAATAAGGGAAGGACCGGAACCTCCATCATAACGGAAGTTTAATATATGTCACACAGACATGACGTTTGGCATTGATGGATTACTATTAACGTCAAATTCAACACTACCCCTTAATCCATACAATGCCACACAAGAACATTAATAATATAAGGTATACACTTTACAAACAAAACATTCAGTTAAAGTACATACCTACATACAAACAATAGCAAACCATGCAGTTATACATTTTATATAATAGCATAGCAAAATCAAGTAAGATATCTTTACACAAAGAAATCAATAATTATTGGAGTCAACACATATTACAAAATACTTAACAAATACTAGTCATTATCCAGTCTTATCAATAAAATTAAGTATCAGACTCCTAGGTTCATATCACTTACAAATTTATCATGTTTTACAGTACCCAAAGCCTTGGTCAGTATATCAGCCGTCATACAATCTGTCTGCAAATATTTAATTGTCACAACATTATTTACAACTAAGTCTTTTACAAAATGGTACCTTACATCAATATGCTTAGTACGCTTATGATTATACTCTTTAGTTTGTAACAATTTATGAGCAGACTGGTTATCATTAAATATTGTTACATGATACTCATTGGGAAAAATCTCAGAAAGAAAACTTCTTAGAAAACATATATCTTTACATACATCTGTTATAGCAAGATACTCAGCTTCAGTACTAGAAAGAGCTACACATTTCTGTTTACGTGATTCCCAATTTATTACATTATTCCCCAGTTTTACAATAAACCCAGAATAAGATCTTCTATCAGTTGGGTTATTGGCCCAATCAGCATCTGCATAAGCAGTTAAATTCAATTTACTACTTTTATAATAATATAAAGAATAGTTAATTGTACCCGCTAAATAACGCAGAATCCTCTTAGCTGCCTGCCAATGAGTTACATCAAAGCAGTTGTTAAACTGGCTTAACTGACTACAAGCATATGAGATGTCAGGTCTACTACATACTGATAAATACATGAGACATCCCATAAGCTGCCTATAGTTATACTGATCATCACATAAATTAGTGTCACCTTTGACTAATTTACAATTGGTAGGCATGGGTGTTTTGGCTACTTTACAGTTTTCCATTCCAAAACGTTTCAATAACAATTTTATGTATTCTGACTGATTTATTTTAAGAATTCCATTTTCTCTATCTCTTTCAATGTTCATACCCAAACAATTTTTCAAAATACCTAAATTACAAACATTGAAATTACTTTTTAACAATGGAAACAATGCATTATCTTTAGTACTGTAAAATACATAAAAGTCATCAACATATAATGCAGTTATAATAATTTCTTTGTCAGAACATTTAAAATATACACAGGGTTCACATTTACTTTGCGAATAACCGTTACTAGTTAACAATTTGTGAACTTTAGCATTCCAATTTCTACTTGCCTGTTTAAGGCCATAAATTCCTTTTAACAATAAACAAACCTTATCATTATCTTTACAAGTAAAGCCAGGAGGCTGTTCCATGTATATGGTTTCCTCAAGCTCACCATTTAAAAAGGCAGTTGCTACATCAATATGGTCAATGTTTAAATCTAGTTGGTTAGCTATTACAAACAATATTCTTAAAGTACTATGACGCACTACAGGGGAAAAGGTATCATTATAATCTACCCCTCTAACCTGAGTAAAACCCCTGGCAACCAATCTAGCCTTATACTTCTGAAAAACGCCTTTTGCATCATATTTTAATTTATAGACCCACTTACATTTAACAACATTTACATTAGGTGGCCTATGTACCAGTTTCCAAACATTATTGGAAATCATTGATTCAAATTCATTTTTCATAGCAACCTTCCACTCATGATTATCAGGTGAATTTACAGCTTCCTCAAACGATTGAGGTTCAGCAAGTGGATAACCTTGCGCTAATAACGAGAAGTCTATCTCGTAATCTGTGTACTTTACCGGTAACCGAGATCTGGTACTACGCACGGGACGTTGCTGAGACACAAGGGGTACCGGGGACAGCCGACTGTCTCCGCCCTCAGCCGCCACCTCGCGCGCGGGCATCAAGCAGTCCTGACGGACGCCGCCTCGAGCCGGGGATGCAGCAGGGACTCCCTCGTACTCACTGCCTGTGCAGTACTCATCGCCATCTGAAACATGGGAATTGTTACCTGTATTTTCACATACCAAATGTTCAGACGAACCCACAATTTCTTGTGTATTATTATCATTAGGCAAATCATTACCATTATTATTATCATTACATATCATAAATTCATAAAATATTGTATTCTTTGATTCATTTATATCCTTCATATCATAAAATAAATTTTCTATAAATGCAACATTTCTAGATAAAATAACCTTAGTAGGATCTGATGGATCGGACAACCTGTACCCTTTAGACGTTTCTGAATAACCCACAAATATATACTTTTTGCTTTTAGGGTCTAACTTACGTCGTTTTTGCTCGGGGACCAAAGAGTATGCTATGCAACCAAAAACATGGAGATGACGAAGATCAGGTTTAGATCCGGTCCAAATCTCCTCTGGCGTGAGTCCTGAAAGAGCAGCTGTGGGACTCCTGTTCTTTAAATAAATTGCGGTCATAACCGCCTCGCCCCAATAGCGCCCACAGAGACCAGCACCTTGCAGCATACACCGAGCCTTTTCCATTAAAGTCCTATTGAGACGCTCACTTACACCATTCTGGCTAGGACAATATGGTACGGTCCGCTGGTGAATAATACCTTGCTCTTGCAAATATTTTATAAAATCATGATTAATATACTCACCTCCTCCATCAGTCCTCAAAACCTTAATAGGCAATCCTACTTGCTTCTCTACAAGTACTTTAAAATTTATAAAATGTGACAATACCTCTGATTTGTGCTTCATCATATATCCAAACGACTTCCTGGTGTAGTCGTCAGTAAACGTTACCAAGTATCTCGCACCACTCCAGCTGCTCTCTTGTAATGGCCCGCAGACATCAGAATGTATCAATTCGAGGGACTGGGTAGCCCGCCTTGCCTCTCCAATCGGAAACTGCTTGGCTGACATCTTTCCCTCCAAACATGCTACGCATTCCTTCAAAACCTGTTCATTATCAGCCTGAAACAGAATACCAGTTGCACCACCATTCTTTAATGTACACAAACCTTGCATACCTAAATGTCCGAGCCTCCTATGCCATACATCTATAGGCAATGAATGAACAGCCACCTGTGCACTCTTAGATTCCTGTCTATCACACAGGAGAGAAGAATACACTCCTTGCGAATACTTCTTACTAGACGTACGCACCCTAAAATGAACCCTAAAAAGGCCATTATTACTTGAAGCAAACATTATTGGATTGCCAGAGCTTTTGTCACAAACAAAACATCCCCCTTTATCAAAAGAAACAGTTACATTTTCCCGTGTGAGGCAACTTACCGAGAGCAAATTATGTGACAGTTTGGGAACATATAAAACATTTAAAAGTTTCCTTACCATATTTCCATTCTCAATAATTATGGTACCTTTTCCCAAACACTCGAGTTTGTCATCATTGGCAATGTTTACATAATTTTTACATTTAACAAAATCTGAAAACAAGGATAAGTCACAGCACATATGAGCTGTGCACCCAGAGTCTACAAGCCATCCAGGGTCCGTATTGGCCAAAAATGCAGTGGCAACCAGCGATGTATCTTCAGTCTTCGATTTTTCTTGTTCCTTTTCTCTCTTGAGCTTGAAACACCTTGACTTAATGTGACCCGCCTTCTTACAGTAGTGACAGATAATTCTGCTTTTTGTTGCCTTTTTGTTCTTTGTGACATATGCTGTAGTATCTGCACTATTCTCAAAATGTTTCTTGCGACAGTCTTCCTGTAGTAGTCTGGTTCGTACTAACTCACTTGAGAGAGAATTTGTTATACACGCTGTCTCCAAATTGGACACAAGAGCATCAAACTCCTGCGGTAAGCCACTCAACAGTAGCTCTGCTACTTCTGCATCTTCTATAACTTTACCAATGTCTGCCAGCTGTTGGACCTTGGTCATAACACTATCTATGTAATTAGTCATGCAACTATACATACTATACTCAGTGTGGTGAAGTTGCCTTAGCAACAAGACTCTTCGATATAGTCCTCTGTCTTCAAAAACATTCGCCAATCTCTGCCATGCTTGTTTGGCAGTAACACAATCTCTCACGTGTTGAAAACATGATGATCTTACGCTTAGGCAAATCCTCGCCAAAGCTCGCTGATCCATCGATTCATTAGTCACACTCTCGGCTACTACGTAATCCCATAAATTTTCCAAAGTGAGAATCATTTTCATCTGAAATTTCCACGATGTGTAATTGGATACACCTTCCAATTTGTCCACGTTCATTCCTCCAAAAAGGGCTGTCGACCGCTGCTGTTCCGTATCGGTATCGGCCATGTCGACACAGTGAGGTTATGAAAAAATAAAATCCAAACGTGCTCACCACAATTTTCACTTGGACTGGTAATTTCTTCAAATTGCAAAATGCCTGGGCCCATAACCTGTAGAAAGGCTCGTGGATCAAGGTTGTACCAGTCCTAATTGTGGGAGAAGTGTAGACACCTCGTGGAAGTGGGCAGCAGGAAAATAAACACAGGATCTTCTTGGGTTTCAATTGTTAATGTATTTATTCACACAATAAATACTCGCAATACTCAGATTGCCTCGATTTAAATTGGTATAGTTAACACGGAAAAACAATAAATAAAGATTACAGTTCTTTGCACACAACGGGGAGACAAGAAGCAATAAGGGAAGGACCGGAACCTCCATCATAACGGAAGTTTAATATATGTCACACAGACATGACGTTTGGCATTGATGGATTACTATTAACGTCAAATTCAACATGTTCATCACGGAAAATTTAGGATTCTAATTCTAAAATCGGTCCAGTAGTTTCGGAGCCTAATCAATTCAAACAAACAAATATTCAAATCTTTCCTCTTTATAATATTAGTATAGATATAGGTAGCCCTAGCATGGCGTGCCTCGGGTGAAACTTAAAATAGCTTCTAAGCACTATTATGCGACATACATAAGTCAATAGAAGAAAGTAAAATAACTATGTTTTTAAGTTATTAGACCATTAAGAATAAGTAGTAACAGACCAAGTCGTGGGTTTAAGTCCCGCTAAAATCTAGATGTTTTGAGATATTATTTAATTTCAGGGTGTGCTTACGCAATAAGACTATTTCCTACTGAAGATTTCATCTCAAACACTTGTTGGAGACGTAAAATAAAATCAATTTGTGTTCAACATAGTTTTATTTCGAGAATAAAATTTATTACAACAATAAACACTAAACCTTCCTTATAAAATATTAAACGTATAAAATATTTATCAAACTTTTAATAATAAAAAAATATATATGCATATCAATTACAGTAAGGATCGGTATAATTGTGTACTTATATTTCTTTTCTTGTTATTTATATGTTATACTACAAATAAAAAACTATTATAAAATGGCATGTAGGATTTACCTATAGCATTATCTATTTGACAAAAGCTGAACGAAATTACTAAAATGAATAACTAATAATAATAATTAGCTTAATAATACATACAATACATATGAAATAACTTTTTATTTGACACATACAAGGAGATAACAATAGGAATAGTTAAATACAAGGCATTATGAATAATGGGGTTACTTTATGGGCCTCTAGCGATTGAAAATGACAAGATAAATAATAAAAGAAGATTAGAAAATATCTTTAGGCTGGAATGAAATATTTTGCGTTGGGATCAGCGACTCTATTGTTTAACTCAACTGGTAATCGTAATCGGATTCAGTTTGGCATTTGAAACCTAGCCTGGACTTCGATTGTCACTTTCGTATTGTGTAAATAGCTGAAACCGAAGACCAGTTGAACGCCTTAGACAATACCGACAACATTCTGACAGGCTCTACAACTGGTAATCGGTTTGAAGTTCACTGGTAATGGATTTCAAGTTAGACAATAAGGCTGCAGATTGAAATTATAAGAATGATGCCTAAAGGTCATTATAATAATGATATTTAAATAGTTTGCAGAATGTCAGTTGTGAAACATTAGATTTTAATATACTTACTTATAGACTAGCATATACAGGGTATAGAAATAGGAATACTTATCATAATAAATAGGTATATGTATCTAAAAATATGTAGGTACAACCTTAAATTTTTTTTGAAAGGTCCGGCGACGGATCAATTTCCCACACAAACTAAGTAACTATGTGATTTGTAATTTGAGAATGTTCACCATGGTTTGCTATTATTTGTAGAATGGTATTTATTTGGGTTCCTGCTACAAGCTTTTTCAAAATACTTATCAACTAACAATACTAAGAAAACATGTGTTCTTTGATGAAAAATTCAATTAATTTCATTTCAGAAAAGTATTTTGATCGTTATTTTGATCTTCCGTCGCCGGAGCCTCAAGAAAACTTTTATAAACAGCGCTTTAAGAAACAAAATACAGTGTGGTGGTGTATTTTCATATGTACAAGGTACAAGCACAATATTTGTTATGTGGGTACCTATTCTAATGAGATTTAAAATATCTACTAAAACTGGATATAACAGATCTAAGGCCAAATTTTTACCTTTTTCATATTCCTAAATAACCTAAGGTATGAACGTATAAACTTACTATTTAAATATTGAAAACAAAATAATCAAACTACCTAGGTACATGCAGCTGCATAAAAACAATAGATGTTAATAGAAAAATAATAATATTATATCATATCTTATAAGCTTTATACAGTCTTTATATTTCATATATTTTACACATAATGTACTTGTACATATTTATTGCTTTATGTAATTATGTATTGCTTTATGTATTTAACCGTGGAATATTTTTGTGTCCTGTAGGGCAAGCACGGGCTTTCTTGTCTAAGGTAGAATAGAGAAAAATTACGTGACTTTGTCATCGAATGCGTAAATTATTTGAAATTAATTTCTTCAACTTCAATAATGTACGCAATGTATGGCGACGCGATGCCATTATTGTCTATTCTACCTTAGAGAACAATCCCCGTGCTTGGCCTACTGTATTATTTTATTAAACAAGCAACTATGACCTAAATTTATATATTACTCTATACCTGAGTCATCCAACTTGTATAATGTTAGGAAATAAAAGAAATCATAAACTGTCAGTAGCTTTGTTTACTAACATTCTACAAGCAGAATGGCTCTAGTGAAATACATCTTGTTATTAGGTACACCGTTCTCATACCGTTCTTAATGATGTAAAATACCTTAGAAGTATTGTGTTTGTATAATGTTTAAAATATTTCTGTACATAATTTATTTTAAGTCTGATTAGCACGATCAAATACAGTTATTTTAAAATCATTGTTTGAATATTTAATGAGAGATTCGTTCGATGATCGATTTATGTTAACTAAGGCTAATCACGATATTCGTTCGATGGTCGATTTATGTAAGGGCTACTAATTTTATTGTCATGATAAGGTTAGATAGGTAACTATTCCACCAATGGAATAGAAAAGACTGAGAAGTATCGAAATAAAAGAAGTTGATGGAAATAAGTTTGGGAATATGTTAAGTAGGTGGTTATGGTTACAAAAAAATATTATTTTAGTGTATCAGCTTTTTTCTATATTCCCATACCTTCTTTTCTTTACTAAATATTTTTTAGGATTATTCTCTTGTATTTTTAGAAGAACTTTAATGAATGTTTTTAAAATGTTAAAGAATATTTAGATGCTTGAATTGTATCACAAATCTTTTATATCTTCTCTCTACACTTACAACAATAAAAATATATTTATTATAAGAACTGACATTGTATAATAATTATGTATATTCTTGCATAACAATGATTGATTGAACAGAAAAAATGATTTCATATGTATTACAAGTTTCAAAAAAGTATATATAATTGTTATACTAACATTATTTAATTTTATTTAAAATTAAAATTATAGTTCCGCTAAGTAAGTATCTATTTATTTGTATGTATTTTAAATTACCCATTAGTACTTCTGTTGTAAAGGGTGTAAATACTAAATAAATGGAATGTTCCTAGATTAATAATCTCCAAACTTGGACGGAATTTATCAAAATAATAAGGAAGTATAATGAGGCCAATAATTTTTGCACAAATCCAAAACTAATCTCAAAATATTAGATCGAAAAAAAGGTAACATTGGCTAGGGTTTTTTGTCGTATTTTTTCTTGTTAAGCTTCGTTTACTTAATTTCCTTCAAACTCGAGAAATCGCTATAGCACAACCATGGCGATTAAAATGCGAGCTACTGGTATTCAGAGTAGGTAATCGAAAACAAATTCCTGTGGCATGTAATTATAAAAATTAAAAACAAAATACTTAGGTACCTACTTAAATAAAAACTAATCACATAGGTACTTTTGAAATAATAAAAATTAAGTATTAAAGTGAAGGATATGATTTTATTCCTCAGTGCTTTTAATCCTAATGTTGTAAGCAAAATGGGACGGAGAAAGCGAGTATCTAATCAAACCTAAGTTAAATTTAAAAACACAAATACCGACGAGGAGAACTAAAATTGTTTTGAAATTGTCAATAGCTAATATCAGTAAATAAGATGGACTGAGATTATATATAAGAGCTCAGAAATTCAGATTTAAATTATAATTCAGCTCGAATTAGCATCGCCATGGAACATGGCAATGCTGCCAGCATTCTGGGCACTCTGCCCTATGGTGACTTAGACATTAATGGAATATATATAGTGTATAAGTGTATATACCGTGGGCCGGCCATATTTCGCGAAGAACCGATAACCGCTGGGGAAAACGTGTTTTTGAGTGGAGACCGCGACTCGGTAAACGTAGTGTAGGACGCCCTCCGGCCAGGTGGGATGACGATCTGCGAAAGACTGCTGGCAGATGCTGGATGCGACAAGCCGAAGACAGGGCGCTATGGCGCTCATTAGGGGAGGCCTATGTCCAGCAGTGGACTAATATAGGCTGATGATGATGATGATGATGAAGTGTATATACTAACTGTAATTTGTATGTTCTGTTAAGAACCTACTGTGATTTTCTTCGTAAATAAATGACAATATGTTAGAGGTCAGTGACAGCGGCAAGTAGCCGAAATACTGTTAATGTATTATATGTATACATAAAGGTATCAATCCTTTATGTTTTAAAATAATGTAAAACTGTTTTATGGAACTGTTATAAGACCTGGCTTTTGCGTCTGGATAACAAGTAGGTACAAGAACTACTGAGGTTATCTTTTCTAATACAGGTGTATTTTATTTTGAGTGGTCAATCAGCGCAAACCAGCTTTTACACACAAGGTAATTTGAACTCTACGACCTTAGGAATTCCCATTGGTTGGTGAATTGGTTGCTGCAGATCACCATAATGACTTGTTCGTTGCGGTAGGGTCGGTCAACACCCAAGCACATGCCTGCCGCGGTGTTATAGATAGGACTGCCTGAAGCACCCGCCTGGAAAATGCAAAAATGCGTTTACACAGCTCCCATAGATAAAACAGTGGAAATGGACTACAACATAATATGTATCATGTAGAGTAATATCAATGGAAGAATAAGCTAATATTACTCCAGTTAATCTGTTTATGCCGCCTCGATTTACGTAGATATTTTTGTAGTTAAAGATATTTTCGTGTTCTTGAGTGGAGAACAACAAACGTAGTGTAGGTCGCCCTCCGGCCAGCGGCTCTATTGTCTAACTGAAGTGGTAATCGTAATCGGCTTCCGTTTGGCATTTCAAACCTAACCTGGACTTCAATTGTCACTTTCGTATTGTGTTAATAGCTGAGACCGAGTTCAATACCTTAGACAATACCGACAACATTCTGACAGGGTATACAACTGGTAATCGGTTTGAAGTTCACTGGTAATGGATTTTAAGTTAGACAATAAGGCTGCAGGTCGGATTACGATCTGCGAAAGACTGTTGGCAGATGCTGGTTGCGACAAGCTGAAGATAGGGCACTATGGCGCTCATTCGGGGAGGCCTATGCCAGCAGTGGACTAATATGGGCTGATGATGATGATATATTTTTCTGTGTTCTACAAGCAATAAAAGTAGCTATTAAATTGTATAAAATTTATGCCCTAGCTAGGCTGAACCAACATCAACATCATCACCAGCCTATAATAGTCCACTGCTGGACATAGGCCTCCCCTAATGAGCGCCATAGATGGCATCATTGTGTGGGGGTTATTGCCCATAATCCCCACGAAGGCGCTGCTGCCCGCCCCCTGGTGTGTTTCCCTTAGTCGCCTCTTACGACACCCACGGGAAGAGTTGGGGTGGTGAAATTCTATGCCGGCACCACACGGCAATGGCTGAACCGTGAGCCTCAAAAGATTCGTCAAACAATCAAAATCAAAAATCAAATAGCTTTATTTCCTTTAGACCTTACAGGACTCTTGGACACGTCATATGTTTAGCATTTATAAATATATAATACCGGACAATCCACACAGCATCTTTCATTTCTTTTCTCAGTGTTTGTAAGATCTGCAGAATATCTGCATTATCTGTTTAGGGTGTTCCGAGTGTTTTTGTACATATGTATTTATTAAAAAAATATATCACTCTTCTATTACGAATTAAGTACATATAGGCATCAAATAAAAATTAATTAATTTCCATACAGTTATCTCTGAGGCTAAGCGCGTTCGAAACGGTATTGTTTAGTTTTTCTGTCGCATATTATTATTATTCAATATTTAGTACAACAGAAATGAGTCACGTGTGAAGCAATTAAATGTAAAAGTAAAGTTTAGTAAAAAGCATCTCACTCAGCAGAAAATGCCGCTGCCGACCCAATATGTGCTAAGGTCTTAAATTACACCCTCGTTTATAATCGTCCTCTTTCTCCCCTTGGTTAACAATGAAATATTTTGTATACAAATATAACATATATGGCGCTCGTGACCTATATTTAGTCCATTTTAGTGCCTAGTGATCTTGAAGTTTCAAAAACGATAATATATCTCGTAGGTGTATAAAGCACTATATTATAATAGTGCTATATAATATAGATATGTAGTATAAATCACTCCAAAACAGTGTCACTAAACTAAATGGTTATACTTACACCGCTCTTATGTTTCCACTCTTGCGAGCGACCCAGCTCATGGCATTTGGCCAGCAAAGGAGAGACATTATTGGAAGCGTCCAGGCATAGACTGCGGCCGAGAATAAGCTCGTGCCGGTTTGTTTCAAACCACATCTGCAACAATAATAAAAACTAAAAAATTCAAACTATAGGATTGGCAATTATAAGATATATATTATTATTATTACTAGCGGTCCGCCCCGGCATCGCACGGGTATTTAATAAAAAAAATCATGCAGATCCCTAACTTTTTTAAAAATACACACGGCCCCCCTCGTTTGGACAAGGATTCTCCTATATCATAGAGAATAAGTAACAACCTGGGTTGGGTATATCGATGGGTCGACACCTCTAACTACCTATGTAGTATCAATACAATACTTCATTACAAACGAACTAGTAGAAATCGTCTACATACATAGATTCCAACCTATTGCTTTCATAAGTGTCCTATTTTATGAAAAAAAAAAAACTCTAATTCGGGAGAGGTACGTTCAACCGTGGAAATTATGTGAGCTGTGGAGTTACCTGATTGATGGTTCTAATACAACTTGCGAGTTGAAGTCGGCTGCCTTTGTACTTGATATCCTTAGAGCTCTGAATGCAGTAGGATGTGTTCTTCAGTCGGATTTGAAAGGAGTCTGTATAGTTCCGCTTTCTGAAAACAACAAGCGTAACTTGAATTAAAGTAATATTTGATGTTGTAAACACTACTTCTAATCTGACTTATTTATGGTTAAAGTCATATATTTCTCATAAAGAATATTACATTCACTTGCATGAGATCAATCTTAATTTGTACAACATTTCATATTTCAATAGTAGAATAAAGACTAAGAAACAGCAATGCTTTAAGTTATCAGATTATTATGAATAAGGCGAATTAAAAACCACCTACGAATAAAAGAATAATTACTCAATTTTCTTTATTTTACTGAACAAACAAAAAGTAATCCGTCGGAAAAAAACATTGACCCTTTTGAGGGCTTTTCAAGTTCGCCCTGTACATACATCTTGTACTGGTACCATCTGAAGGGCTAAGCTCGCGCTTAGCTGAACTAGGCGCGAGCTGTCAAGCTAGCGAAGAGTCACGAGCGTAGCGAGCGTAAATTACCTAGAATGCCAAGGCTGGTGCTTTTCGTTGAGCGAAGCGACCTTTTTCTTGAGGGCTTGGGACGCCTTCTCCTCAAGTTCAGGGTAGATCTCATCCAGGTACCACTTGAAAGGCTTGCAGCGAAGCCGCTCCCGAAGAGATTTCCTCTCAGTCAAGTCCCCCGTGTCAACTCGCGCCGCTGAGGGGTTCATTGATATTACTTTATCCTGGAATTAAAGTAAACGTCAAAATGTAAAATGGTAAGCATCTTTGTTCTTGACCTCACCTGGGTTACTAAACAGAAAATTAAAGAGAGAAAATAAATCTTTTTGACCCCAGAACAAAGGATTTTATAATCTGTATTAGTTAATTTTCATAAAACTTTCCTATAAAATCGTAATACCAAAATGATTTGTATTTTGAGAATATTTTCACCATAGTTTGCTATTATTTGTATTAGAATAGTATTTAATAAGGTTCCTGTCACAAGCTTTTTTGAAAATACTTATCTACTCAAATACTGAGATATCTTATTTCATTTGAAAAAATTGTGGCAGGAACCTAGTAAGTACTATTTTAATACAAATAAAAGCAGATCATGGTGAAAGCATGCTCAAATTAAAAATAATTTTGGTACTACGTTTGTATGGGAAATTCTTACGTCGCCGGAGCCTTAAGACATTCACGGTTTGAATTGGATCGGTCTCTGTTCTTACGCTCCGGCTCGGTTTGATCTATAAGTATATCTATACTAATTTAATATTATTATTATTTTAAAAAAATAATATTATAAAGAGGAAAGATTTGATTGTTTATTTGAATTGAATAGGCTCCGAAACTACTGAACCGATTTTTTTTTTTAAATCTTTTTATTATTTTTATACAGGGTTTTAAATAATTATGTCACCCTTATGAATTAAGTCTTAAATTACTAATCACAATCCGATCTTTTTTTGAGAGCTGAACGATATATTTCAATCAGCGCCCTGGCGTCCCGGGACGCTGGTTCTGAAAGTATACCGTTGCACCCTCCTACGTTCCAGAAGATATGATGAGTATCAAACAAGCTTCGACGACTATCTTCGCCCCACGCACACTCCATTAAAATGTGGTAAACATCTTCAATTGTGCCACATCGGTTGCAATTCGGTGCCTCCGATTTCCCCATCATAAACCCAAACATGTTTAATGGCACATGCCCGGAGCGAAGCCTTAAAGCTGTTACAATTTCGTTCCTATCCATGTCGGCCCTCAAAAACCATGGAGAACGAAGAAGTGATGGTTGAACAGTTTTATACCAAATGCCTTTAGTTAACGACCTTTCATCAAAATATTCAGACCAACTGTCGAACGCATTATTTTTAATATCTGGTATAAGATCAGTGTAGTTAGGTAGACAATTGAATATAACTCCATCAACAGCTGCTTCTTTCGCAAGGTTATCGACTTCTTCGTTTCCCGTCAGGCCAACATGAGACGGAATCCACTGAATTTTAATTAATTTGTTTATGCTTCTTAACCTACTTAGACTATTTAATAAACTATAAGCTATTGGAATGCCTCTAAAGCTAGACCCAGATACACAACGGGCTAAGTGAAACATGGCGCTCTTACAATCAGTAAAAATAACAAATTTATCGTAATCTATAGATTCGATATAGGACAATGCTTCTAATAAAGCTATAAATTCCAAATTCATGATACATATTTTCGATGATATTAAAAATTTTAGACAGTGGCCCGTTTCCGCATCTAAGAATGCTGAACCTCGTCTTTGGTCAATCATAGATCCATCCGTAAATATTCTATAGTATCCTGAATAAGTACTATTCAAATAATTAACACATTTAATTTTAAGATCCAGAGGGTTGAAACGCCTTTTCGCCTTATCTATAGTGTGAATATTAAACTCTAATACATCTGCTAGATTGATATTACTTACCCATGTATTCAAACTAAACATTTCCATTTGTAAACTAGTATTAAACCTATAATTACGGAGAGAGTTATGAACAGTCATTAATAAAGGTATCTTCTTTCTACGCCAATAAGGTAATCTCAATAGAAGGGACAGCTCGTCGAGCAAGTCAACAATAACGTTATCGCGTATTGACTTAGATTTAAGCCAATATTTTGACGCAAGATATTTTCTACGAACAAACAGAGGAGCTATACATAGCTCCGACTCCATCACATGTATAGGCGTGCTCTTAATGAATCCTCCTATAAGACGTAAGAACTTGTTTTGAAGTATATCTAGCCTATTAATTCTCGTGCGACAACAGTTATCAAACAAAAAGCTTGCATAATCAATACGACTACGAATAATAGCAAGGTATAAGCGTCTCAAATGAATAGGGTGGACACCCCATGACGATCCTGTCAATATTTTAAAGATATTTATAAATTTCAGACATTTTTCATAAATTTCGTTTATGTGTTTTGTCCATCTTAATCCTCTATCTAGCCATAATCCCAAGTATCTAACGTTTTCCACAATCTCTATGGATGTGTTGTTAATTTCCATATTCAAAGTATTCACAAAAAAACCCCTCTTAAAAATGCATATTTTTGTTTTTTGTGGCGAAATATCTAAACCTAAATCAGATAAGAGGGAACATACTGTTCTCAAGTTACGTTTTAATATATCTCCTCCTTCATAAATATTTTTGCATTGATTAAAAATTACGAAATCATCCGCGTACTGAGAGATATATGTATGATCTTCCATTCTTTTACAAATATCCATTGTAATTATATTAAATAGAAGGCAAGATAGAGGGTCTCCTTGAGCTAAGCCCATACTAGTAACTCTAGTCAAAACAAGTACGACAAGTGCGAGTGTAACTCGCGCGCCGAGGGTTTTGAACTTTTGTCGTTTAGGTAGGTACGTATATTGACGACCTGTTAGCGCGGTGGGCTTACAACGCAGGAGGTTGCGGTTTGATTCCCGCCTCGGGACTAATATTTGTAAGATCTGCAGATTATTTGTTCGAGTGTTCTAGTCCTTTTCTACGTACACAAAAATAAATCATCTAATGTGATACTTATATATGTACTTTGTTAAGTATAACAGATATCGTAGTAGTACGAATTACACAAGCTTGCTTAGCTTGTCGCTAAATGATGTTGTGTGGATTATCCAGGATACATTACTCTTCTCATATTTTTTTGGAGCACGGTGGAATTCATGAATTCAATAATCTTATTATCTAAATATTCTTCGAGCGCAGTGGAATACATTGGGTATGGACTTTAAAATTTTGAGAACAACGGTTTCGTGGCGCTGTGGAACCCTACTATTACAGTTACTACAGAGATTAGTGGGTAGGTAATTGGGTTGGTACCTACAATAATTTTTTCGACTTTTTTCTACGTATTTCACTAAGTATGAAACTTAGACGATTTTTAAAACCTGTTTTGAATTGTCGAAATCCATACCTTTGATTTGATATTGCTCTCAATGAAATAGCCCCCATTGTATGAAAATTCGTTTTTTGACCATATTTCGAAAAGTATTGTTTTTACAGACTTCTCTATATTTTTCCTGTAAAATATAGACCTATATCTACAAACGCTTAGTACATTTTATATAGATCACTCTGCTATCTTCGGAGATAGAGGGGGGGGAACGGTCAAATTTTCGACCTTTTTCAAAATATTTCGAAAAGTATAAAACCTATCGAAATTTCAAAAACTGCATTAAAATGTACAACCTGATACCTTTCATTTGATACCCAACTCGGTGGGGTAGTCACCCCTTTAGAAATTTTTCCCGCCCTTTTTTGACCATATTTCAAAAAGTATTATTTTAACAGATTTCTCTTTATTTTTCCTGTAAAAATATAGATCAATACCTACAAAAACTTGGTACATATCAAATCGATCGTTCTGCAATCTTCGGAGATAGAGGGGGGGTACCGGTCAATTTTTCGACCTTTTTCAAAATATATCAAAAAGTATAAAATCTATCGAAATTTCAAAAACTGCATTGGAATGTACAAACCAATACCTTTCATTTGATACCCAACTCGGGGGGGTAGTCACCCCTTTAGAAATTTTTCCCGCCCTTTTTTGACCATATTTCAAAAAGTATTATTTTTACAGACTTCTCTATATTTTTCCTATAAAATATAGATCAATACCTACAAACACTTGGTACATATCACGTCGATCGCTCTGCAATCTTCGGAGATAGGGGGGGGGGAACGGTCATTTTTTTGACCATTTTCAAAATATTTTAAAAAGTATGAAATCTACCGAAATTTCAAAAACTATTTTGAAATCTACAAACGAGTACCTTTCATTTGATACCACTTTCGACTTTGTACGTTCAATTTAAAATTTCGATTTCAAAATTTGTATGGAAAATCTTCATTTTGATTTTTCATTTATTTTCATTTATTTTTCTATAAATATGTGCGGGCGCACAAAATTTATTATTATTTCAAATTTCAAGTCAATAGCTGCAGTAGTTTCTGAGATATTAAGGATTCAAAACACAAAACAGACCCAAAGCGATTTCATAAGGGTTTTGCAACCGATGGCAAAACCCTAAAAATATTACCAATATTCAATTGTAACTTTCTTTCTTTGAGGAAATTCCATAAGTAATAGCATATCTTTGGGCCAATCCTAATTTTGTTTAATAAACATAACAGTACCGTTATATCTACATTGTTATATGCGTTTAAAATATCTATAAAACATCCTATTGTAATCGTACCTTTAGAAAATCTACTGAACCGATTTGAAAAATTCTCTCACCATTAGAATCCTAAATTTTCCCTGATGAATATAGGCTTTAGAATATTTTAAAAAAGTTAGGATTCCGCATGAAAAATTAAATTTTTTGATAAATACCCATGCGAAGCCGGGGCGGACCGCTAGTTATGTATATATAATGTCACAATCTCAATGTACTCACCACGTATTCGTCCATCCACACGCGTGCCATCCGCATAGAGTTGTGGGTGGTCTGATCCTCCTGACCCAGGCCGTAAGGGCGCCGCTTGCGGAAAACATGGCCGACTCGGCTACACGGCATTATCTCTATTGAACCGCCGCATGTCCATATCTGAGGTAAAACGGTTTCAAATTTAAATTTGAATTTGGAAAATTAGATCTATAGATAATTCTTTATTAGCTTTACAATGGGTACTAAAATTTACTTAATCTATGGTCATGGAATTGGCGGCCTTATCGCTTATAGCGATTTCTTCCAGGCGTCCAAGGTAAAGGGAGAACATAGGACGTCGGTGCGTATGCTAACCTGACTCGTATATACCAACCTAAGCTAATACATAAATAATAAAATTAATACACTAATACATAAAAAACTAAATAAAATTATGTGATATTTACGGACATGCTTAAGTATAACCTAATCTGATGTGAGACCTAAATAGTGTATAGTCAATAAATTAAAAAATATCAGTAATATAAACCACCCTAGTTCCCTGGGGTACCAAGGCACTCCCTTTACTAAAATATCTGAGCGTCTGGTCGAAGCGACGTGTGATCCGAGAGCTGGTCAGTATCTGTCGCAGCACATCAGCATAGCTATGCAGCGAGGCAACGCAGCCTATTGATATCAGTTGAGCTACCTATAGTTTGTTTGCCACAGTCTGCAGTTAGCTCAATTGTTTCAAACGTAAATACTAGTTCTGTTTTGGTTATTTGAATGTAATTTTGTTTGTTAATAAAGGTTGGACCTTTTCAGAAACTACACTATTATTTCGAGATCGGTTTTGATGTATTGGTGAAACTCTTGACATTACATATCGTCGGTGCGCCTGCCATAATCGTTATGTGTTTTTGAGCAAGTTTTCAGGAGGGACTAAAAACTGTTTTATTTAATTATTATTTGACATATAAATAATTCAAAAATGCAGAATCATGGCAAAATATATCTTTTCTGTATTGAGCTAAGAACAATAGGAATACAATGTTCATCTAAGGCACAATATTTATTTTTTGTCATTTTATGCACATATCAGATTTGTGTTGCGGTTGTCATTTCTTACATGTGAAAATATGCACATGTAGAATTTGTCAGAAGCTTTAACACTAGAAAACTAAGTCCATCATAATACTACAAGTGCATTACGAAACCAAACTTTGAACCAAAGTTCAAAGAAAATCAATTTTTATGAAATAAAAAGAACTTAAACCATGATAACCTGGTAAAAAATTTTTTTTTTGTGAGAATTTAAAACTTTATTGAGCAATTAAATAAATTACAGTTATCTATTAAGCTAGGTAACATGTTAAGTAGGTATAAACGTGGAAACTCTCTTAAATTTATACTACGCAGGGAAAAAATATGTTTCTATTCTAAATTTGACTAAAATCATATTAAATGTTTCAATATCTAACCTAATCATTCATATTTTTGAACTTCAGCTTGATTTTCCTGAAGAAAATATGTCAGCATTCAAACATTGGCTACTTCGAACATTTTTGACTATTCAAGTTAGAGATTGACGTTTGTACCCGTTTGTACCTCAGAGAGTTGACTGAAACCATGTTTTTGATTCAATATCTATTAGAATTATAGATATTGAATCAAAAACATCTCACATTTCAGAACCTGGGCATGATTACTCTGAAAGAACTCTTGCATTTACCGGAAATCGACATTTCTTAAGAATTTCGAAGATTCAAGTAGGATTTTGACGTTTGTACACGTTTTTACCTTCAAGATTTTACTCAAATCATATTATTTGTTTCAATATCTATTCTCATCATTCATTGCTTTGTACTTCAGATTGATTTTCCTGAAGAAAATATGTCAGTATTCAAAAATTGGCTACTTCAAACATTTTTGACTATTTAAGTTAGAAATTGACGTTTGTACCCGTTTGTATCTGCAAAGATGTGACTAAAATCATGTTAATTGATTCAATATCTATCAGAACCACTCAAATTTCAGAATCTGGGCATGATTTCCCTGAAAAAGCTTTTGCATTTTCCAAAAATCGACCAATCGAAAGAATTTTGAAGATTCAAGTTGGATTTTGACGTTTGTACCCGTTTTTACCTCCAAGATTTTACTAAAATCATATTATTTGTTTCAATATCTATTCTCATCATTCATTGCTTTGTACTTCAGCTTGATTTTCCTGAAGAAAATATGTCAGTATTCAAAAATTGGCTACTTCAAACATTTTTGACTATTCAAGTTAGAGATTGACGTTTGTACCCGTTTGTACCTCAGAGACTTGAATGAAACCATGTTATTTGTTTCAATATCTATCCTCATCATTCAAAGTTTTGTACTTCAGCTTGATTTTCCTGAAGAAAATATGTCAGTATTAAAAAATTGGCTACTTCGAATATTTTGACTATTCAAGTTGGATTTTGACGTTTGTACCTCTAAGATTCGACAGTAGTCATATTAACTGTTTTTAAATCTGACCTAATCATTCATATTTTTGAACTTCAGCTTGATTTTCCTGAAGAAAATATGTCAGTATTCAAAAATTGGCTACTTCGAACATTTTTGACTATTCAAGTTAGAGATTGACATTTGTACCCGTTTGTACCCCCAAAATAAGACTGAATACATGTTAATTGATTCAAAATCTATCATAACCACTCATATTTCAGAACATGGGCATGATTTTCCTGAAAAAACTTTTGCATTTTCCGAAAATCGACCTTTTTAAAGAATTTCGAAGGTTCAAGTTAAATTTTGACGTTTGTACCCGTTGTACCTCCAAGTTGTGACTGAAATCATGTTGATAAAAAAATCATGTCAATACCTATCATCATTACTCATAGTTTAGAACCTAGGTATGATTTTCCAGAAAAAACTTTAGCATTTTCCGATAATAGAAATTTGTTAAAGAATTTCGCAGATTCAAGTTGGATTTTGACGTTTGTACCCGATTGTAGGTACCTCTAAGATTTGACTTAAATCATATTAATTGGTTCAATATCTATTCTAATCAATCTTATTTTTGAATCTCAGCTTATTTTCCTGAAGAAAATATGTCAGCATTCAAACATTTTTGACTATTCAAGTTAGAGATTGACGTTTGTACCCATTTGTACCTGCAAGATGTGACTAAAATCATGTTAATTGATTCAATACCTATCATAATCACTCATATTTCAGAACCTGGGCATGATTTCCCTGAAAGAACTCTTGCATTTTCCGAAAATCGACCATTCTAAAGTATTTCCAAGATTCAAGTTGAGTTTTGACCTTTGTACGCGTTTGTAACTCCAAAATTTGACTGAAATCTTGTTTATTTACTTAATATCTATCATAATCATTCACACTGAAGAACCTCAACTTGATTTTTCTCAAGAAACTTTTTAATTTTTCATGTCAAACGTTCAAATGCGATGTTTTGATTTTAATTTCAGGTTTAAGTTGTTTTGTTTGTCTTTTTTCAGTCTGAAACTTTTATTTCATGTCTTTAAAATGTAGACAATTTCAAGCCCTACCAAATTATGTAATAATAATAATATAATAATGTGAATAGCATATTATGCTATTCACATGCTATTACAGCTTGATTTAACAACATATAAAAAAATTGCACCTAGGTTAAATACATTTTGAAATATTTCTTCAGAAATTTAATAGTATATTGAAAGAACATACCCTGAACGATATTTCCAAGTTCTCTCCCCCCCACAGATTCATCCCCGGGTCGTATTTGCCGATGTCATTGAAGTAGTCCCTGTATATAGCGAAAAGTCCTCCAGCCATGGTTGGCGATAAAATAGGCTTTGTGTAGTTTTTATCTGTAATAATAATAATAGTAATGCTGGACAATCCACACAGCATCATCCAGCCCCAAGCTAAGCAGAGCTTGTGTTATGGGTACTAAATGACTGATATACATAATACAATATGAAATAGTTAGATATTTTTTATTATACATAGAAAGCGACCAGAACCCCTGAACAAATATCTGCAGATCGTACAAATATTTGTCCCGAGGCGGGAATCGAACCCGCAACCTCCTGCATAACAGGCGGACCTTCGCCCACCGCGCCACAGTAGTCGTCAAAAAATACACTTTTTTTTTATTATATATAAATAACTTCGTAATGCCGGACAATCCACACAGCATCATCTAGCCCCAAGCTAAGCATAGCTTGTGTTATAGATACAAGATGACTGATATACATAATACAATATTATTACATAAATATTGTATTATGTAGAGGTATATATAATATTTACAGAGGTACTATAGGACATCAATCAACTATTATATAGGTGCTATCCCCTAACAATTGGGGTCGTGATGACCGTCATTGTTTGTACGACACCTGCTTCTAGTAAGGCTCCGGGCACGGATGAATTTCTCATACAAACGTAACACCAAAATGATTTGTAATTTGAGCGTATTTTCACCATGATCTAGGTCATTAACCTACTGTTATTTGTATTAGTATAGTATTAGTATTAGGTTAGGTTCCTAAGCAAATTTTTTTAAAACATTTTACTGAATTGAAATATATACAAACCGGATTTATTCAAAGAAAACACGTTTTCTTATTATTCGTGTAGATAGACAATTATTTCCAAAAAAGCTTGTGCTGTAAATACTATTCTAATATAAATAATAGCAGTACATGGTGAAAATATGGTCAAATTACAAATAATTTTAATATTACGTTTGTTTGGGAAATTCAGCCGTGCCCGGAGCCTTACGAGTCGGATTATCGGAGTCTTAAATAGACACAACAGGAAGCGCTGCCAACCGGAGGAAGGGTAATGTCCTTAATGCGCGAGATTCAATGGTTGAGGTAAAGTGGTTAGTAGTGGTTCGGTTCTTACGCCTGCGACCGCATCAAGCTTTGATTATAAGTTTCGCGGATCGCACTGGATATATCCAGTGAGATCCAGTATATACTGGATCGTAAATGTGTTAATATGAGTTTTGGAGTTTACCCATAAATGTTTCAGGTGGTAACGAGTCCCACTTGAAGTGCAGGCCCCAGTTGAAGCCTCCTCTGACCAGCGGACTGGCGTTGTACTCGAACGTATCAGCACTGATTACGTCAATTATTGGCGTAACTGCTCGCCGGGAGTACCTATCATACGGAAATACCAATAATTATTATACTTTCTCGATTTGTTAGGATAATAACTGTGACGGACGGAGCCGGGAGCTGCAGATAAGTTCGGGTAGACCTCTTTGTAGGCCTTTCGAGAGCCAGTCTATCATAACACATAATAAAAGTTAATCAACAATCAGGGCAAGAATAATAGAACCTAGTAATTAAGTTCACAGTTCTTTCACTAGGCCAAAGGAACGTAGAGTAGAATCCAGGAGGCTAGGACCATACTAACGTCTATTGAGGTAATAAAAACACAAGATAAACTCATTATGACGCCCTCTGTGGCGTGGTGAGCGAAGGTCCGCTGAGACGCAGGAGGTTGCGGGTTCGATTCCCGCCTCGGTACAAATGTTTGTACGATCTGCAGATATTTGTTCAGGGTGTTCTGGTTGTTTACTATTTATTATATAACACAAAAATATCTGTCTACTTAATATATTGTATTATGTATATCAGTCCTCTAGTATAACACAAGTACTGCTTAGCTTGGGGCTAGGCGATGTTGTGTGAATAGACCAGCATTATTATTTATTTATTATTATATCTGATAAATAATCGTTAATTTTATTATAATTTTATTAATCGTTAATTTTATAAGGCTTGTATTTTCCAATTGATAAGGCTTGTGCTGAGAGCCCAACCTTAATGATGATGCTTGCACAGGTAACATACCTAACATTCATGCCATCAACGCCTTCAGATAAACGCATCAGCAGCGGAGGCAGCCAATCTACATTGACTTCTATATGCGAGTCCAGGAACACTATCACCTGAAAAGAAAAACCAACTGTTTACAGCATCAGCAGGCTTTTTAACAAATAATACCTATATAAACTTTTTTCACAAATAATATATAGATATAAATAAACCATAAACCTCCCCTAATGGGAGCAACAACTAATATTATATCTATACTAATATTATAAAGAGGAAAGGTTTGATTGTTTGTTTGAATTGAATAGGCTCCGAAACTCCTGGACCGATTTGAAAAATTCTTATACCATTAGAATCCAAAAATGTTCGTGATGAATATAGGCTATAGAATATTTACAGAAAAGTTAGGGTTCTGTATGAAAAAAGAATTTTTTTGTTAAATACCCGTGTGAAGCCAGGGCGGACTGCTAGTATTGAATAAATATATTGAAATTGAACAAATGCTTACACTTCCCACACTATTATCAGCACCATATATCCTTGCCCTGATCAAACCCTCCCGCTTTGTAGTTCTCAAAAGCCTCAAACTGAATCCGTACTTAGCAAACTTCGCATAGTTTTTGTCTGTTGTTTTCTTATCAGTATTGTCATCATTTATGTAATCAGCTATATTGTCATCGCCATCTATATTATTCATTTCCAGCATATCATATTCTCTGTGTATTTTGTTATTTAATGTGTTCACAGCCTTTTGAACATTTTCGTGAAGGTTTTCTAGGTCACTGTGATCATCCACAAGGATAATTTCTTTAAGGTGCCTTTGGTCGGTTCTATCTAATATTGAGTGGACGGACCTCATGAGTGTTTCAAAGTGTTCATTATAGAAACAGATAATGATTGATGTATTAGGTAGTTTTGCAGGGAACTGCTTGCTACGGCATCTAGAAAAAGGAAATATAAAATTCCATTATGTTTTGTTGACAATATTTTGTAAAAACTTCTCCGCTTCTGGGATTACTATTTTATTCCTATAATTATATCAAAACTTACTGTTCATTTCTTGTATCAGGCAAGTCTCTTTGGTAACCAATTCTTTGTGAAATGAGTGTATTGAATGCATGTACAGAGTATCCTTTGTCACGGATCCTTATGTCTTCTGAATTGCGAATCAGACCATACTGACTGTCTGTTAACAAATAGAGATTATTCAAATAAATTTTTTATGTTTTGAAGATTTTAAATGTTATTACTTTGTTAAGCATTCAAAATAAAGCAAAATAAATATGACAATGGTATGGCCACATAATGACACTTTGGCATATAAAAGAAACTGCAGGAGGGATGTGCATCAAAAGTGTCAATGTTGAGACAATTCTACCAATCTCTATGTAAATGAGATCCTGCATTATCCAAGTTTCATCTTAGGATTTTATGTGCTTATTTTGCCACAGTATCATGGTCATTATAAAGTGATTGGTAAATTGGAAAGCAGTATTAAACCTCTAAATTTATGAAAATAATGCAGAAACATGGATTGAAGCTAATGAATTACTGACCAAGGCCTTTAACAGACTTTGCCACAAAGTCTTCAGCTATGTGTTTAATATTTTTCTCTTTAGACTTTGTTTTCCCATCATATTCAAACTTGGCTTTGTGGTACTTCCACAAGCTGCCGCTGTATTTATCAACTCTTGGACTGTCATTCATCAAGTCCTCATATGCTGCAATGGATTTATGTTTGTTCTTAATATTATTCTTTGCAGCGGTGTCTGCCAGCTTGTATTGAAATATTTCTTCCTTATGATTAGGTGCTTGTCCTAAAACCATCAGAATAAATTAACATAGTATGCATATTATGTTATTCTTATTAAGATATTATGATAATGAGTCTGGCAAAATAAAGAAGTAGCAAACAAGAATAATCCATAAAGTCAGAAAAGAAATATGTTTTCAAAATCATCACATGCAACAGTTTGTACACTTGCTATAAACTTTGTGAACATAGTTACTTCACAACCAACTGTACAATATTTCGCCAATTAGTAAATTGTACTTACCAGTCAGGTTCAGAAGCCAATACAAGTACAACACAACACTCCATGTCGCCGAGGCAAAAATTATTCCCCAAAGAAACGAGTTGTTAAGGCGACCCATATTGGGCACCGGGCGCCTTTTGGATTCAGTGCGTGGTCAGACTATGCTGTTACTGATAGCAACGAATATGCCTAATATTGGTGCAATCAAAGAGTTCTATCACGTTACTATCTTCTAAGATAGGAAAACAGCGTAGCTGTGACACAACAACACGCACAAAACACAAGAACAACACAAGAACAGATCAGACTATTTAGCCTAGCCGATCGCATTTGTGGCCTTGTGTCAGTGTTTCGTTTAGCTTGACATTGCTAACGCTAATTTCACGTTGCTTTAGGTAGTATTGTCAAATGTCTTTGGACGAACAAAATCACAATATCTATATCCTAATCTAATCTGAGACGGGTATTTTTAATGTGACCCAACTGATCCTTACTCCGTAAAAAGTAAAACTTTCTTCTTTTCTTTCATTGAAAATTATTCATAGATTGAATTGAGTGCATACATCGATAGTTCATGCGTAGTGCATGAACCAAAAATCATCTATTCCTTGATATCTTTGTTTTAACTTTTGATCCCGTGTCCAGTTCTTAGAAAGTTCATACTATCATGGAATTTATGTGTGGTTGCAATATAATTAACTTCGCCGATATCAGCCAGCCCACTCATTAAATCGTGGTTTCCTCCCAAAGTCCGGTACCATGGCCACCAAGAGCCATTTTCCTCCTTTTCCTCTATGATCTACATATTTAGCTCAATCATATTGCCAGAGGCTGCGGTGCGGTGAGACTCCAGTTGTAAGTGTAATTTTTGGACAAAACCGAAGACGCAAGAGCTCGATGACAAGAGTAGTAGAGCAAGACCCTTGCAAAAGACTAAACCTTCATCACATCAGGCTACCCGAAATATCTACTAGCTAACAACAACAACAACATCAGCCTAGTCCACTGCAGGTAGGGTTGCCAGATGGTATCCAAAAGGAGGACAAGTCCTCCTTTTCTATATAATGTCCTCCCGTCCTCCCCTATTTACTGTATGTCCTCCTTTTGCTATTATTATTATTGTAAGCCTAAAGAAATAAATAAAGTTATTTGCTATACGTTTCTCTCTCGCTGAAAACGTCGTGCGCCGTACGAAAATCTAAAATATAATGATTTAGTTTCATGCTTTGAGTTCCTGAGAATTAGAGGGGTAGAGATTGACGATGTTAAGCTACATGATCAATTTTGTAACCTGATTTCTTTTCTGAAATCGAAATCCGATGATGATCATAAATGAAGTCTTTTATGATTTGAAGTTTCACAAACAGTGGAAAATCTACTTCAAAACAGTTAAAAACCACGAATTCTTCTCAGAGCTACTCAAGATCTGCGAGTTCTATTTTTGTATAAGCGCACATAACGCGAATGTTGAAAGGGTGTTTTCACCAATAAATACTCAGTGGAGTAAAGAAAGGAACCGATTAAGTATAGAGTAAAAACATTACATAAGAAGATTTTTATAATAATTTGATTAAAAACCAAGAACTCCTTTCTAAAGTTGGCAGCTCCGCTAAGTATGATTAAAATAAACTAAGTTATATGAAAAAAAACTTGTTTCATTGTAAATGTCCTCCTTTTTTACAGAAAATCCTCCTTTTTAGACCCATCTGCCCTCCTTTATCAAATTTAGATCTGGCTGGCAACCCTAACTGCAGGACATAGGCCTCCCCTAATGAGCGCCATAAGGCGCCATAGTATTGCATGGCAATATTTATCATTTATGTTTGGGAGTCAGTCAGTCAAATCCAAAAAGTAGGTAGAGCATTGTTAGTAAAACCATAAATCAGGCCAAGTGCTATTCAAACTCGCTAACGAAGGGTTCCGTACCATTGCCGGTCCGATAATTAACAAGGTCTAGCATTGCCATCCCTACAGCGAAGCAATGGAGCCAGTAACTTGAGGACGCTTCCGACTGGTATTGATACCTATACCTAAGTAGGTAAGTTGAACTTCCTGTAGGATGTTTTCAACAGTCAGCAGTTAGCTTAATTTTTTCAATTGTTGGTACATACCTACTTGCAGTATAGGTATTATGGTTCTGTTTGTATTTTTAATACTACATCATAAAAACAAAATATCTGTTGACTTTATTAGGATTATATTTTTATGTATCAAACATTAGGCACACAACATTCACATTAACCTATATCCTATGCTTATTGCTTATTCATAAAGTTCTAGCAGTAGGTATTAATTTTTTTTTGTTTGAGAGGATATAACATTTAAGCCAGATAAACCTACACTACATGGTAACCATCATCAAAAACAAAATATCTGTTGGCTCTATGATTATATTTTTAGGATTCAAACATTGCACACAACATTCACATTAACCTACTTATATCCGTATTCGGGTTTTTTGGGAAATAGGTATAATGGTACGGAATAGAACGCTCCGTGTGCGAGTCGACCTGCCTTAAGCCGGATTTATTAGCTTTTTATTTGTCTTCAGTTAATTTAACGCCCTCTGGATACATTTTAATTTCACTGACGCTATACGTTACGAGTATTACGCTTTGATAGGGCCCAGCGAGCACCTTATCAAAGTGGCAATATGGCTAAAGAGATGCAATGTAGCCTGCTTTCAGACAGACGGACAGCTGCGGCTTATATAGCGGTGCTGGTCCCTTTGCTTACCTTTGGTAATGGAACCCTAAAAAGTATCAAGGCGATTGTTAATTTTAATAATGTGGTTGTAGAACGTAGTGGTTTTATTCTCTTTGGTGGTGGTTTTGTTCTGCCTGATAGCCAATGTTTTTCTGATAAAATTACATGTGGGATAAAATTACACCTACTGAATTTCCTCTCATCCCTGATACGCGTACATACCTACTTAGTTATTGTGTTTTGAAATTTGGTTTTGTGTTCTCCAAAAAACAGAACCTAACCATGGCGATGCCAGAATTGCAGAGTTTTTTCGGTTTTCCTCTGAGATTTGGTTGTTTGGTGATCGCTATTATAGGACTTGCAATAGGCGGTGCAGGTATTACGGGAATCGTTATGTTCGGATTACTGGAAGAAATTTTAGCAGCTTCAGGTGTTACATTTGACGCAGAAATGAAAAAAGCCGTTCTTGCCACCACCGGATTGTCATCGATTTTGCTCTTATGCGCTAATATATGTTTATTATTAGGCGTATTTACAGCTTCTTCAGGTAAAATTGGGCTCGGAAAAATAATCACAGCTGTTTTCGTGTTTTTTGTACTTTGTGGCCTGATTTATCCACCGGTGTCGTGCTTTCTAGATAAAAACTCATGCCACCTTGTGGAAACTCTCTCAATTGAATCAATAACTGTAATTACTGGAGGCATGGGACTTATTGCCATGACTTGGATGTATTTCATTTTGATTATACATAGCTATCAGGACTTACTTTTGTAACTCTTGTTTCTTTTCATACCTGCCTACGTATCTAGTACCTACCTACCTAAGAAGGTCGCTATACTAATCAGAGGCCGCCCTTTGATTCCGTAAAATTTATGTGAGAACCTTACGACTGTACCTACCTACACATAAGTAAATGTACGTAAACTTACCTACGTAAATTATTACTTATTAACAAATTTATTCTAAAGTCTTTAAATTAGGTACCTAGTATAAGATTATACAAAAACATCGCAATATACCAGCGCCAACGAGACGTTCAATTCTAAATCTCGACAGATCAGAGATTGCTAGTGCAGCTATTCAAAAGATTAGGCGTGATGAGGACTTAATTAGGATTGGACTGGCCGAAAATGTGTACCTACTCAATCCACTGTAAAGCAATAATAATAATAAATAAATAACACTAATAATTAAGAATGATAGGCAATCCTTAGTATTATTACGGTTCGATTCCCGCCTCTGGACAAATTTATGTACGAAAAAAAAAAATTATGTTATTATTCTGTTTAACAAAGGAATTTTCAAAAATCCATCGTCCAGTTTGTGATACCTATTATAAGCTTTTTTTTAATGCCTCTGTAATAGTTTTATTCTATTTAGTTTAGGAAGAGATACGAAAATACATAGATTTTGGTGGCCACCAAGGGCAACTTCGTATCTCTTCCTAAACTAAATAGAATAAAACTATTACAGAGGCATTAAAAAAAGCTTATGATTGGTATCACAAACTGGACGATGGATTTTTGAAAATTCCTTTGTTAAACAGAATAATAACATAAAGTAGGTGGTGGCGCTAGTTTAGGTGCTGTATGCGCCTTAAGTAGGTATATCAGACATCTAGTACCCATAACACAAGCTCCTCTTAACTTGGGGCTAGATGGTGCTGTGTAGATTTTCCTCATTGAAGTATGATTACCTGATTTTCCTACATTATTTATTTATTAAGTCTTATCAAACGCTAAATAAATAGGTAAATTAAAAGCTCAATAAGAGCCTAAAGACACTCGGTCTTACTTTAGGTCCATGCAAGTACAAGTAGGTACCTATAGTATTCAAGATCAAGACTGGCGCTGATGCCTTTAGGTATCCCGTCCCAGGACAAGGATTATAGAGGTAGAGCCGCTGGGCCCCTTTCTCGCCAGTCGGGTGAGATTTTGAAGACTTGAGTCACATTTTCAAATAATATTTATATTTATATCAAATCTTTCATCTATAAAATATACTAATATTATAAAGAGGAAAGATTTGATTGTTTGTTTGTTTGTTTGAATTGAATAGGCTCCGACCGACCGAACTAGGTACTAGACGATTTGAAAAACTCTTTCACCATTAGAATTCTAAATTTTTCGTGATCAACATAGGCTATAGAATATTAAAAAAAAATAGGGTTCCGCATGAACATTGTTTTTTTTTGTTAAATACCCGTGCGAAGCCGGGGCCGACCGGTAGTAGAAAATATTTTAACTGTATGTTTCTTTCAATTTAATAGGCTCCGAAACTACTGGACGAGTTAAAATATACCTACTAGCACCACCAGAATCCATCTATCTATCGCTTATCTATCGCTATCCCTGATAAACATAGGCGAAGAATATTCTTAAAATGTTATATAAGTTTAATTGTAACCCAAAGTGTATAAAAATTTAATTTTGTTAAAATTATTGTTGTAGGTATAACTGAGCCAAACCAGAGTGGACAGGTACTTTTAAAATAATTTCACAACACTTCGTTGGTTATTGTCATAGATATTAGCATAATGACCAATGTGGTAACTACTACTTAGTTAACAATTGGGAAGGTATAGGTATCTCTAGATAATTATGTTCTAGCTAGTCAAATAGTAATCTCGTCAATATGAAAACAATACGCTATGTCACTAGGTCGTGTGTGCTCCCACAGAATGTTCAAGGCTTTAGTGTATTCTAAGCAAATTCTACCAATAGGTACCTATTATAGCTATAGGTAGAATTTGGTAAGTATATACCTATTTTACCCATAGGTATAGGCTTGGTAAAGGTAACCATATGTATCTAGTGACTTTTGTGCGTGGTTTGTACCTTAAGTCAATCATACCTCATACCTCATCCAGCATCAATAAATAGCTCAGTTGGTATTGTTGGGAATCTGTGATCGCCGATCTTCCTTTTCAGTCATCCCTGTAGTCTAATTTTAGTTTTTCGGGATCGATTTCGAAACCCTAATGGTCTCGCTTTTTTCCAGTCCTGTTTTCAAAAGTTTAATACTTGATTATTAAAGAAATTTGAATGATCCAAAAAGTTATTTTTGTTAAGAGCGCATTGAGTGAGAAAACAAATCAAAGATAAAATCAAATTTTGAAATCTTCGAATTAATTCAAAGATTTCAAAACAGTTTTTGAAAATTGTGTAAATATAGGTAATAAAATGGAAAGAGCTACCTGCCTACCTACCTTCTCCGCAATCTTATTGACAAAAGTTCGAAACCCTCGTCACGCGAGTTAGACTCCCACATGACGGATCTTGTTTAACTCACTACTACTACTACCAACTTTGTTAACTTCGTACAAATGCCTTTGTATGATATAAACATTAGACTCATGTAGGGGGAACGAACCTTTGTGCAGGCCGTCGCCCGCTACGCCACTGAGGCCGTTCACAGCCACTGCGCTGCGGCTACCAGCAGCATATGAATACCACCGAGGTCCTCAGAAGTGAAGGTAGCTAGATCTTAACAGAACTATAACAGACCGAAAAGACTGTCCGTAGATCATGTAAACATTTATCTCGTACAGGAAATGACCCGCAATCTCTTGCGTCACAGGTGCATCTTCGTCCGCTGCAGACCGCCGCGCCCCCAAGGTCGTCAATTGAAATGTCGTCGTCGCGCCGCCGGCCGTCGCCGCCGCTGCCGAAGATTCTTGCCCGGTTCCAGTCCCAAGTTAAGTTTAAGTGGTGCCTAGTTGGTCATAGTAGGACACACGAGGGGCCAAGGCCCATGACGTAAGTTGTGAAAGTGACTCCAACGCAACACCAGTAACCGACGCGCGCGCATCGAATACAACCGCACCCGCAAATCGAACCTCTCAAAAGTAAGCATTCTTATTTTTTTTTGTAAGGTTAAATATACCTACTAAAATAATTAGTTATGTTTATACTAAACTCTGTACCTGCCTCCTATCATTTATTTATTATAAAACCGTCGCTTTCCCAATGCTGGGCAAATGCCCTGATCCTCATCCAATCTTCGCAATCTAAGGCGCTATCCTGACGCAAATTAGCGCTGCCTCCTATTTTATCTACATACGCTGTACAATGGAAATTTAAAGTTTTTGGGTAGTCGATCCCCAATCAGCTTTTTTAATGCCTCTGTGTTAAGTATATTTATTTTCAATAGTATAGGAAGAAATACAAAGTTACCCTTGGTAACCACCAAACTCTATTTTAAAGGCCAGTTGGTGAACGCTCATTAAAGGTACTTATTTACGCAGTCGGGTGTAGTCGGGCCTTAGTACTAAATTATTATTTTTTGAAAGTTTTCCCTGATATCTTGCAGATAATACCAGGGCTATCGTTAACGGGGGTTCAATGTGCGGTGCACCTAAGATAGGTACCTCTCTACCTACTACACTAAAACCACAGTAACTAAAACCACGCAAGAGCAGCCGCGAGCACAGCCAAATTTCATTCTAGTTCCTAAATAAGTATGATATACTTTAAAATCATTCAATACGCGCGCCAAATATCCAGTTCATAGTGCGTGGTGCGCCCTTTAGCACAGACGCCGCACTTGAATCGAAAGTCTCCACCATTAGGTGCAACTTCGTTATTTAAATGACATTCAATTTGCTAAGAACTCGATAATGTTGTTCATTTTTGAAAAACATTGAGAACGAGATTATTGCAGAAAAATATAAAATATGGGTGTTTCAACCTGGGTTCAACTAAAATTACCATACATACGCTAATAATTCAGATATTGATGGGGAAGATTTTTTCAATGAGTTAGAATTTCTGTTAATATTTTTTACGAGTACATATTTAAATAATTTATTGTACGTGTTTCCTAAAGTTTCAACATCTTTACATATTACATATATTCAGCACTTCCTGTGAGTAGTTGAAGGTCATTCGCGAACTCTACGGTTTCTATCGAATCTATTCTACGACATTATTAATTAATTATAAATTCTACCAGCTGAAAAGCCCGATAAAATGAGTTCGATGCATAATTATTATTTCATAATTATTATTTCAAAACGCTTAGTAAGCTTAAGTTACAATACAATTAGGTACCTAACTTATAAAAGGATCTTACGAGGCGCAAATATGCAAGCAAGTCCTAGTAGACCCTTCATATTTGCTCTCTTGGAGTCGAGTACGTAGTTCCGTAGGGTAACGAGGCTCTTCGGGTTCTTAAAAAATAGAGCTGATCTGGCGCACGCAGTGCATCAGCATTGCTATACAGCGTGGCAATGCAGACAGGCAAATGAATAATACGACGGCTCTTTTGTTAAAATCGGACTAATTCGCTTATGTATATAATATGTTATTACAAAGAAATCCGCCACATACATATTACAAGGTTTTAACCAAAAAAATCATAACTTCCCTCCGTTGCTAGTAGGGTAAGAAGTTGTAGCTAGGTAAAGGATTCGATTTCAGGAAAGAGTAGTTAGGCTAAGATTGGTATCGTCCTCTATCCTCTTAGTACCTACTAACCAAACGTAGGTTATGATCCAATAAATATTAACTAACCTACAGCTATCTTCTAACCCAGACACTTTGTGACCATCCTATCTATCTTCATCTTTATATGTAGCTTGTTATGTAGCAGCCTGTCCCAATAATCCACTTTTCTATTTCAGTGGCTATATACAAAACTATATATCTGTTTGCCTTCTGGAACGTCTGCCTCGGCTTTCCAATAGACGAGCCAGTCCGTGTCGACCTGCCGGTCTACCAGCCCCAGGACTTGCCTGTGGTCGCTAGTGACAGAATGCCTCTGGCCTACGACACTGCGTATGCCCGAAGCATTATTCCGGAGACTTACCCAGGGGGAGACGTGCTCGGGGGTAATTTAATCTCGCACAAACTACAAGCAGCTTCCAACTTTATTGGCGATGCTTTTGAATCGAAGGTATGTTTGTTGTATTTGTGACGGGGATAACAGTTCCTGTTCTTTCCCTTATTAATGTTTATAGACATCGATCGCATTTCTATCGCCATCATCATACCTAGAATAAAGTCGCTGACCACTATCTGTCTGTCCCTAGGTATGTAGGTATACTAACATCTAAAACTAGGCAACTGATTTTGATGTGCTCTTTAACATATAGATTGATTCAAGGGGAAGGTTTAATGTTTTGGACAGTTCCCACAGTGGGCAGAACTTCAGTCAGGGGTATATAACTATCCCCAAAGATTTCTCTGTAAAATACAGGGTGTAAAAAAACTGGCCCTACATTTTTGTTAATCACTGTGTATACCACAGTACCAAAGTTTTAGTGTGACATCTTCTTTACATGACCTTCCTAATTTTTCAGGCTGGTTACATCAGCGGTCCGTTTGCAGACCCGGTAACAAAAATCGAAAGTGCAGTACAGGAGACAGAAGGTTTTGCCAGCAAGGCTCTGTCTATCAAAGAGAACATACAAAATATAGTCGCAGGATTGTTTCAGGTAAGTAGGTAGGCACCTAAGAGTATACAGGTAAACACCATACCTGTATACTCGTATACTACACCCTCTATCCATATTCTTTATCTATCTACACCTATATAAAATTGTGTATATCTAGGTTCCTACCACAATTTTACCTATTCAAAATATTTAACTGTAATTAGATTAAACCAAAGCGGATTTTTTCACACCCTATCTTATTATTTGTGTAGATACTCGTAGACATTTTCAAGAAAGCTTGTGGTAGGAACCAAGATAAATACTATTCTAATACAAATAATAGCAAATCATGGTGAAAATATGCACAAATTACAAATCATTTTGGTATTACGTTTGTATGGAAAATTCATCCGTCGCCGTAGCCTTAAAATCAGAACTAAGGGCTAGTTATTGCTAATAATAATAAGTAAATTACAATTGAATAACTGTGTTTTCATAATGGTTTGATAACTTAAAACGTACTAGGAATACGTATTTAAGAAATTACCTCCATACCCACTTTTACTGATACTTCCTTATCGCACTGATCAATTTCCACTCCAGGCAGAAAGGTAGAAAAATAGTTTTTTTAGGCAGTTTTTTTGAAACAATGAGTTTCATACAGCGCCATCTATCTGAGTCTACTACTCCGAGATCAGCTGTATCAAAATTATCTTTTGTTGGTATGCTAAGGTTTATTCGAGACGTCGTTTTTGTTGGTTATATTTTCCTTTTCCCCAGCCAAAGCCTATTGTTGACACGATAACCGAGGAAGAGAAATACGGGAACAACGGAGACAAATTCTACAGCGCAGGACAGGCCGTGGTCGGTGGCGCATCCAGTGTTTCTAACCTCGTGAACACTGTTTTGGAGGCAAGTACTATTTGTAGGTGTTAAAAGAGGTCAATAAGATAAGCAAAGGGGGCAGCAGCTTTAAAACTGGAAGCAGGTTCCGTGTATTTTAAATTTACCACCTCCACAGCAAACACAAATCCATGTAAATTAGTACCTATTAGTATTTCCTTCTATGCAAACCACCTGTCAAGCATGGTGTCGTGATAGAAGCAACACACTTAATTTTTAGCTTAGGCTCAAAAGTGGATTTTTTTCCTACTATACAAGTTTGTCTGGTAGAAGCTGTACGAATTGCACTATAGGTATAGTTATTATTTTGTTAATTATTTCTCCCTAGCCTTAACATAAAGTGTAGGTAAGTATGTAGGTATCTTTTATTTTTTTATCTTTTCCAGGTGCCTGGAAAGATCTTCAGTAAAATAACGCGAGCCGCCACTGAAAAATTAAACAATTTAGGTGGAAAACTTATAGGATTATAGACTCAAGTCTAAGTGCTGAAGTGTATCTGAACCAACCTTTAGCAGGCACTTTAGTTACCTTTAGCAGGTAACTAAAGTGCAGTACTGGCAGTACAGTTACCAGCACCTGTATTATAAAACCTTGCTCAGTCATCGATCTAAGCTTGAGTAACGATATTCTATGCAGTAGCCTTACTCAAACATACTTATATCGATAACTGAGTAATTTCATAGATATGTATACGCATGAACCTATGAATAAGTATATATGATCTTTAAAAAGTAGTGCCTTATGACTCCGGTGACGGATGAATTTCCCATACAAACGTAGGTATTATCAAAATGATTTGTAACATACTATACTATACATAAATAATAGCATCACTTGGTGAAAATATGCTCAAATTACAAATCATTTTGGTATTACGTTTGTATGGGAAATTCATCCGTCGCCGGAGCCCTAAGTCTACGCTATAGTATTCTTAAGCGAATGTTTTTTTGAAAAAATTAAAGTTTACATAACTTCTTTCCTTTATTTTATCTTCCTACAGAATGTGCCTGCTGGTTTGTTACCTGGTTTTTATCGAACTTTTGTTTTTAGCTGATTTGCTAACCTAATATTTATTATAAAGAGGAAAGATTTGATTGTATGTGTTCGGGTAAACCGATCACGCAGCAGATACGCATTTTAGCTGCGCTTGCAATTGAATGCGTATTTGCCCGCGATTGCCTAAACCACTTCAGTTCGCGCCGGAACATACCACCGACAACGCGGATTCATAACCATTTCTACCATAAGTACTATAATTAAGTGTGTCTCGCGAATACAGTCCGTACCATAACTTACCAGTGACTTTCCTTGACCACCTACCATATACAAACCAACAACATAAAGGGCGGTTTGGCGATAAACCATCAACACCTACCACAACCCCCAGACCCCAACCCTTTTCATGGTCCTTCGACAAAACCTACCAGCCCCTACCAAGTGATACAGTGAAACCATACATACCATTGGATTGCAGTGATTATTGAGGACAGACGCAGGTTGCTGAAAATAAGGTCAGACCAAACCATTTTATTTTATTGCATATAATAATTGTATAAAACCTTTCTACACTATGGATAACCTTTTCGCAAACCAAACTGAAATTTACGAAGCGATAAAACAGCTGCTGGTTAATTTAAAGAAAGCTGGAGCGGAGAGAAAGACGTATGACTTTTGTAAGCGTAAGAATGACCTTTTGGAGAGCTATTGGTCAACGTACCTTGACAATCATAGTAAGATAAGTAAGTTAGCGGAACCTGACCATGTTTATATAAAAAAGGGCTGTTACGAAACAGCTGAAGAAGTTTATTTGGCCGCTAAAAACTTTATAAAGAAAACCATTGACCAGTTAGAGCAAAAAATACCAAAATCTCAACCAAGCCTACGTATACCTGAAACTGAGGTGAATCGACCAGGTACATCAACTCGACCAAGCACTCCTCAACCAAGCACTCCCCTACCAGTAGGGAGAACTTATGCTACTACGGGGAACATCAGCAAACTGGACGAGTTGATTAGAAAACAGAAAATAAATATGAGGGCCTTCATGAGAACCCTAAGCGCGATAAAAACTAACGAGTTAGAGAAAAAATGGGAGTTCGAGGACGCCTTGAGGTCCCTGGAATCTCGTTGGTCCGCCATAGATAACCTACATTGGGAAATAGAAGGAGAAAATGGCTGTGAGGATAGCCAATACCAGGAAGATTTCAACGATTACGAGAGCATTTTTACGCAGACTAAAAAAGCTATCAATACCAAAATGTGGTCGGTATCCCATCGTGAAAAATCCACCCCACATATTGACATTCCCATTTTCAATGGAAATTACAAGAGCTGGGTATCATTCAAGGATCTTTTCACAGAAGCTATCCACAGTAACCCGTCCATGACCAATGCCCAAAAAATGCAGTTTTTGAAGAGTAAGGTAACCGGTGAGGCCGAGCGACTGATCTACCATTTACCGATCAGTTCAGAGAATTATGAAGCCTGTTGGGAACTTCTCAATCATCGGTATGGCAATAAAAAACTAATTTTTACTTCCCTTGCCAACATTCTTCTCGGCCTTCCAACCATGCAACAGCAATCTTACGCCATGATTAAAAAGCTGCACGACGTTACTAAAGAATGTCTTCACGGTATTCAAAATTTAGGTATCGACATAAGCACCTGGGACCCGCTCCTAGTACATCTACTAGCACAGAAGCTGGACAGTACGTCGTTTACGGAGTACTTGGAGTCTGTGAAAAAGCCCAGGGATCTTCCCTCTTTACAGGAATTCCTGGCATTTTTGGAAACCAAATTTACAGCTTTAGAAGCAGCCCGTCGTAAAACTGAACCATATAACCAAAAAACCAGCCAACAGGGTGCACCATCGACCTCTTACCAAAAATCAAACCAAAAAAGTTATAATAATCAACCCTCCAATGAATCAAAAAATAAATCAAATTTGAACGCCTTCCACGCATCTAGGTCAACGTCTTGCGGAATGTGTAACCTCGATCATCGCACATGGCACTGTCAACAATTTTTAGCGTCAACGCCCGAGCAGCGATTAATTAAAATTAATAAATTAAATTATTGTGAAAATTGTCTAATTAACCATTTTAACGAGAAATGTTCGTCAACAAAGCGATGTCGTAAGTGCTTAGGTAGTCATAACACTTTGCTTCATGAAGCCTTAACCAAACAAAATTCACCTTCGCAATCTCGACCTACTTATAAACCGACCTACAAAGAAAAGGAGCAAGTTTTAGGATCTTCTCACGCATCATGGGAAAACACGACTGAGATACTATTGGCGACCGCCATGGTTCATATCACAGGAGCCGACGGCACTAAACACACCATGAGAATATTAGTTGACGGGGGAAGTCAAGTGTCTCTCATAGATGAACGTGCCGCTCAAATCTTAGGTTTAAAAAGAAAACAATGCAAGGGCACAATATTTGGCGTCGGAAAAAACCAAAACAATGCGAAAGGATTGATAAACATAAATGTGCATTCGATCTATGAGCAATTTTCCTTCAACACAGACGTCATTATTATGAATAATTTGATTTTGAACTTACCAAATAGAACCTTACCCAAACCATCATGGGCACATATTCAAAACATAAGCTTAGCAGATCCTGAGTTTAATATAAGTCGACCAGTAGACTTACTTTTTGGTGCCGACGTTTATAGCAAGATTTTGTTAGGCGGTATCTTAAAGGGTGATTCGGACGAGCAACCAATCGCACAACAGACGAAGCTGGGATGGCTACTCTGTGGCACAGTGAGGCCCCACTATAACTGTAATGTCGTTCTACACAACACGGACGATTTACTCAAGTTTTGGGAGCACGAAGATATAAATCAAATAAATAATCAAGAAGAAATGTCAAGCGACGACCAGGAGTGTTTGCAGTACTTTCTTGATACGACCACAAGGCTCGAGAACGGAAGATATGAAGTTCGTCTACCATTTAAACCAGACCTCAAAGAAAAACTCGGCACTACCAAAACACAAGCTCTAGCCCAGTTTCGCAACATGGAGAAAAAATTGGAAAAAAGCAGTCAACTAAAAACTGATTACCGAAAATTCATGTCTGAGTACCTTGAGCTAAACCATATGAAATCAGCCACTAGTAACCAACCATTCGAGTGCTACCTCCCCCACCACGGGGTCGTCAGGGCCGATTCAACCACCACAAAGCTCAGGGTAGTTTTCAACGCTTCCGCTAAATCATCAACAGGCTTAAGTCTTAATGATGTGATGTATAGGGGTCCTAATCTACAGCAGGACCTCCAGAAACTTATCCTTAAATGGCGCCAATACCAGTTTGTTTACACCGCCGACATAGAAAAAATGTATCGGCAAATACTCGTACACAAGGATGACCAAGCTTACCAAAGAATTTACTGGAGATTTAGTCAAGATGAGAAAATCCAAACATTCGAATTAACCACGTTAACCTACGGCACCAAACCAGCAGGATGGTTGGCGATGATGTGCTTAAAGAAACTAGCTACAGATGAAAGGGAAAATTTCCCGGAAGCTGCGCGAGAGTTGGAAGAAAATTTCTACATGGATGATTATTGTGGCGGGAGTCATTCTATTGCGAAAGCTAACCAACTAAAATCTGATCTCATACAGTTACTTAACACAGCAGGGTTAAACCTGAGAAAATGGTCGTCGAATAAAAAGGAGCTTTTATCAGGTCTAGAAATAGACCAATGCAACCAACCTACTTACGAATTTAAACAAACTGACTCAACCAAAACCCTGGGCCTTGGCTGGAACCCCCAAATGGACATGTTTATTTTCGAGTCAAAGATAGAACCAAAACCATCTTCTGGGGCTACGAAAAGATCGCTTCTTTCGGACATCTCTAAGCTTTTTGATCCTTTAGGGTGGCTAACCCCAGTGAGCACAACCATGAAAATTTTATTCCAAAAGGTTTGGCTAGAAAAGTTAGATTGGGATGAAAAGTTACCAGAAGAAATCGACGCCGAGTGGACCAAGTTACGACAAGAGCTAAGCCTTATAAACACAATAAAAATAAATAGATGGCTGGGTATAGGAGAAAAGGAAACCATTGAGCTACACGGGTTCTCCGACGCGTCAAACCTAGCTTATTCTTGTGTAATATATTGCAAAGTAATACGGAATAATAAAACCACAGTAACACTAGTAGCTGCAAAGGCCAGACTGAGCCCATTAAACAAGACCTTAACCACGCCTAAACTCGAGTTAATGGGTTCACAACTCTTAACTCAACTGTTAGAGAAGGTCTTGAGCTGTTTAGTTGACTACCATATCGAAATACACTGCTGGACTGACTCTACCGCAGTACTAGGGTGGATCCAGGGTGACCCCGCGAGATGGAAACAGTTTGTAGCAAATCGTGTGAAAAAAATCACAAACATCGTACCAGCAGAAAGATGGCGATATGTTAAATCAAACGATAACCCGGCGGATTGCGCAAGCCGTGGCCTTTATGTGCAACAACTTAAGGATCACGCACTATGGTGGCAAGGTCCGTCGTGGCTACAAACATATAAACATCAAAATAATAACCAAACCATTTACCAAACAAATTTAGAAGAGAAAAAATCGTTCCTAGGGCAAACCAATGCAGTAATCCTAGAACAAAACTCACCAATCATTACCAATATAATAAATCATTTGCTAAATAAGTTTAGTTGTATCACAAAAATAATACGTATATTGGCATGGATACTACGTTTACCTACCAAGCGTACAGTTCACCAACCTTACCTCAGGTTACACGAGCTAAAACACGCAAAAATGCTGATTATCAAAACAGTTCAATACGCTGAATTTTATAACGACCTGGTTTATTTACATAAAAACGAAAAAGTGCACTCGAAGAGTAAAATTTTAAATCTAAATCCAATTATCGACGAATATGGCATAATGAGAGTAGGAGGAAGATTGAGAAATGCACGGATAAGTCATGAGATGAAACATCCCATAATACTACCACATAACCATACAGCGACCACTTTATTTATAAAACAAGCTCATGAGTTGACTTTTCACGGAGGGGCGCGCTTAACTTTGGCAAATTTAAGGCGCGAATATTGGATAATCGGCGGCTACATGGCAACAAAAAAGTTTATT